>CM076446.1:31303341-31903341 GCA_038419695.1 Scomberomorus guttatus | reverse complement strand
GCACATGAACACATTGAAGCCCCTTCCCTGTTCACCTTTCTGAAGTGTGCATCTGACTATCTTTGTAACTCTCCGAAACCAGCAATCAGAGAAGCACCTTTTTCAGATGATTCGCATTTCTGCTGACTGCAGAGGGCAGTAATGGGGCTTGGACCCTTAACTTTTAATGTACAAAGCCAACATCTTGCCACTTTGCCACCATACCTTCAGGGAGTTTATCACGATAAAGGCTCCAACTTCACACATTGCTTGGTAATTTGTTTAATTTGCTTTAAACAGAGGAAATTATAACTCTACCATTGCTGAAACAATTAATCCATTAACCAATCAACAGAAAAGTTGTTGTCAACAATTCTGACAATTGACTTATCATAAAAGTCATTTATCAAGGAAAAATACCAAATATGTGCTTGTTCAAGACTCTCAAATGTCAGGATTTACTGCTCATTTCTCCTTTATGTCACTGTAAATTTAGTAAATTGTACATTTTTGGGTTGTGGGCTGTTGTCAACGTTACAATAGGAGCTATCTGAACCTTTTTTTAACTACTATTTTACTATTTTCATTATATTTCACTTCTTTACTTCTTCTATATATTAAATTATTAATAGAATACTCAATCAATAGCTTTATTTTTAAAAAGACTGATTAATTGATAATGATAATAATTGACTATTGGCAACCCTAAACCCTACACAATCTAAATTCAAGGTTTTGGCAATTAACACGTTAGTTTGTAATGTCAAAAGCATGTAGAAGAGTTAGCCCATGATTTCTGGGTTATAAGAGCAACACCTTGCTAGGACATCAAGCCAGAACTTCATGGAAAGGTGACAAGATAGCATACAGTCACCTCTCCCATCACTGTCTGTGCTGAGGCATGGTGGCCAAGCGGTAAGGCATTGCTCTTGTAAACCAAAGATCATGGGTTTAATCCCCATCCATGCCTTCAAAGTTAATACAAGTGATATGAGAGAGGTATGGTTTGTCACATGCATAACACCATGGTCTACTGTGTGACCACATCTAAACATTCACACTTGCAATGAATGTTATAAATAGGGATATCAGAGCATGCTTTTGGACAGGCTTTCCTCACAGGCATTTGTGGTGTTGTACTCATTTGTAAAATGATGGAGCATGCATGCCCCCACCAATCCTGACATCAGAATGGTGTAGAAAGAGCGAGTTTTCGGACACTGTTTGATGATCTGAAGAAGGGAAAACCAATGAAGGGGAGCAGAAAATACCTGCATAGACAGACTCCAGCTGTGGAAGTTGGAAGTGATGTTTTCCTCAGCCAGAGACTGCAGCAGATCTTTGGGAAAACTCCGGAACAAACGGCTGAACTGGGCCACTGGAGGACAGACACACACATTAGTGGCAAGGAAAAAGTGATGTTCAGAAAATTCAACTAGGAATACAGTAGAGAGGCGGTAACATTTAATGAAAAGTATATTCTACAAGATGTTAAACACAACATTTTTTTGTTCATATGAGATGAAACGATGATACCAAATAGCCTACTTGTGGGAAACTTCTGTTTTAGCAACAGTGAAAAGTCATATTCAACTAAGTGAGATGTAGCCTGTAATCATACAACAGAATAAGAAGATGTAGAAACACTAGAAATAATTTCCACATATTAAAAGTAGGCTAAGGCCTAAAATGCATGTAGGTATTATTATATATGACTTAAGTATAGAGTGAGTATTTTTTGCTAGTTAGTTGGATGATGAAGGAACCATTCTGAATATGTCACATAAAAAACAAAACAAAACAAAAAAACAAACAAAACTTAAAAGTAATGTCAGACTGTTTCTGCTACTGAAGCAAAGAGTGGAAAAGTAGTTAATGACTGATGATCTGACCCAAATGTTGCATTTATAATCATGGGAGCCAATTAACAGTGTGGATTATTTTTCTAATAAAAGACAATCTTTCATTTTTATTTCCAGTTATCATCACAGGTGTCTCATGTTACTCTGAGCTGCAGTGATGGAATCAGAGTGTAAAATGATCCACACTGTCAGCTGAAACCATCATTGTGTTTTTAGAAGTGTTGTTTTAAAACCAGAGTGGAAATATAAAGCCTGGAACAATAAAATGTTTTCACTCACCTATAAAAATATATATATTGCTCTTTTTTTATTTGTAAATTTATTGTAAACTCTGGATCCTGATCCTGTAGAAATGAAGACTCCTTTTTTGAGAACAATATTTTTTTTTTTAAAGAGGAAACTGCTGACACGAACGTACGTCATTAATTTCTAACTCAGTTTTTGTGAGGGAAGACTTTGAGCTTCTGCTACTACTTGTAGCTTTTGTGGGGCTTGCTTTAGCTGGCAGGAAGAGGTGGAGCTAGGTGACCTTTTTTTTTCTTATGAATGTGGCCACACTGTGCAGATTGCATTTACACCTGGCTGAGATCACAATACAAGCCTCACCACCTCCAAATGTGGTCTGGCCAATCTGATCCTATAACGACACACAATGCATTGCGAATACATTTACACTTTGTATTATAATGTATCCAAAAATAAATTAATTAATTAAAAAAAAATCCCCATGTCATTTGCATGAGATCCACCCATATAGTCCCACATTGAGCACCATGAGTGATACTGCTGTGAGTCAGAAAGGGTTCCCAATGGAAAGGTCAAACAGTTAGGAAAGTTTGCTTTTATTGGAATTTTCTGGAAGGATTTCTATAAAAGAGATCCCACATCAAGTGTCAAAAAAAAAGCTCTTCAGTAAAACAGCATTAGCTGATGTGTATATACAGGCTTGTTGTAACAGGTACATATGAGAAATAGAATTACTATCCAGGACATTTGAAAGCTTGTAAAACGTCTTTGAGCCAGTAAGTAGAAAAGGAGGAAGCAACTGAAGGTTGCGTATGAGGCATGACACTTGTTATGTTGTAATACAAACATATACAGCAAGATGACATAAATCGCCGTGAACTCACTTGACATTGTATCACGCTGCAAAGTTGGAATTTCTGGTTAGTATTTCTACTTGTGCTATGATGAGATACATCACACAAATGAGCCATGTAGTGACACGCCCACACCTCTGCAGAACCCTGTGTGGTAGTGCTATGGTTCGGTCTGAACGTGGCCTTCGTATCACCATACTGTATATATTTTTTAATTTCACTAAAACTACATGAATTACTGTTCATCTACATATATTTAGAGAGGGACATCCCACTGCATTTGCTTGGGATCCACCCCTTTCACACCACATTGTGCACCATGACTGATGCTGCTGTCTGGTAGATTGGCATCACAGCTTCAAAACACATGCAGGTAAGAATCTCTGCTTTTTGTAGTAAATTCTAGTAAAAATTGTCTTTGCTTGTTGTTGTTTGTGATAAACAATGTGTTATGCACTGGTGTGAAGCATCTAATATATAACAATGCTGTGCGTTACAAGATATAGACTAAACTTTTCTGGAGTGTAGAATCAATACAAAGCAATGGTGTTGCAAATGACCAATTGTTTTTAAGTGTATGATACATTCATACATCCTTCATACATACATATAATGGTGACATCTGCTGGCTAAACCTTGGTAATGCATGTGTGTGTATGGATTACACCTGAGACCACAATGAAACAGTTGTTAATAGTCAGAATACAAGTGGTTTTACTGTGTTCATTTTTGTCGAATTAAGCTAAATCACTTCTAACGTGAGTCTTTATTTAAATACTGTGGCAGATCCAGTGTTCAAAATCAGTACAACACCTCTATGATATGAATGTGATGTAACAAGGCATCATTTGTGGTGATCAGGTGATTTCTGAGGTGTGGAGAAGCCAGGCATCAAAACACGATACTGTGTTAAGTAGTCTATTTTGAGCCTAACATCACTATCCTTGAACATAAGATTATGGGAAATATTTTTTGGCATTTTTACATGTGCTTTATTTAGTCTTTCTTGTGTTTGAATGCACTACAATGAAGAGAGAAGAAAAGAGCAGAGGAAGAAGAAGAAGAAGGAGGAGGAGGATACCTGGTGTGAGTGTGAGAGGTAGAGCCACAGCCTTGGTATCAGTGAGGGTGAGCAGGTTTTTGTTGGCTGTGAGGACAGACAGCTGCTGGAAGCCCTGGCAAGTTCCCCAGATAGGAAAGTAGTCCCCAGCATCATTGGCCTGCAGGGGATCAGAGAGTGAGCAATGAGAAGGTAATGTCAGTTTTAATACTAAAAATGGTTTGTTTTATCATTTACTTCTCCAAAGATTTTTTACGCAGAATGCTCTTTTTTTCACCTACAACCCCAGTGCCTCACTCTCATACACTCACATTCATTCCCTCCTTTTTTTTTTACTATCCCTCCACCATAGCCTACCAAGGATCACTATCTGGGAAACAAAAAAGGGAATTTCTTTCTAAAAAGCATATATTTGGAAGACACCCACTTGAATTATCTAACTTAGACTGCTGAAGCCTCATACTGTATTAGCATTTCTGCACAGTGGATTTTCTCCCCCTTCACTTACATTGGAATGACATCAGGAAATGATCTTTTGACTGCCAGTGTGAACAAGAGAAATAATTAAATGTCACTTCATCAGTCAGCAGTCAGTTGTCCAAGTATTACCTTCAGAGCAAGGTCATAAAAGATCTTGGCAGCTCGACTGAACTGGGATGTCTGAAGGTCGACATCTCCTCCCGGCAGCAGCAACCTGACCAGACATGTCCACGTTAGACATTTAGGTAACATGCAGGGAAATGCTGCTAGGAAATCTTGAATAAAGCTAACAGTGGTTAATATACAGCTTTCAAAGGTATCTAAAATTAGCAACTAACAGGGAGTGTGTGGACAGATCAAAGCTATAGACCATAGATAAAACAAGTATGTCTACGTACCTGAAATGTCACTTATTTGCCTGATAATCAATGCACCCAGTCAGCTAATTTATATTGTTTTGTCTTGTATAACAGCAACTAACGTAGTAAGCTTTATAAGCTAACATTAGCATCAGTTGTGGCAGAAATCTAATGTTTATATTAATCTTTTCTGACTGATGAAACTTTGCTGATTGACCATGTTAGCCTGTCAACCTTTTAGCTAATAAACTATACCAAAACCTGCTGTTAGGAGCTTCTGACCAGATTTAGCAACAACAAATCTTCTGTAATAGATCATTAAGTTGTGAAATGTTTTTATCATTACTTTTTAACTAGCTGAGCTTTTATTTTATTTTATTTTTTATTGTGTATACACGACCAATACAATGACCTTCATGAGGTGCCAAATGAAAGAAAACCTGTAGAACAATGTAAAGCAATAGCCTAGGCAGCCATAGGCAGAGACTACTTGATTTGTGTAATTTTTGGCTTATGGCAGCAAAAGACAGTGTGTCATAAAAGAGCTGCACAAAGCAGAAAACCAAAGAATCCTGGTGAACTCACCCATTTATTGAGTAGAATATCTTTGCATATTCTTCTTCTGTACGATTAATTCTGGTGAGCAAATAATGAAGAGAAAGACAGAAAATGGTTAAAGCCATTAAATATCCAAGACAATGGACTACATAATTAATCACTCTGGGTTGAAGCAGAAGATAAATGTCTACACACAGGGATATTTCATGCATGGCGACCAATGAAAAATGATCCTTGCATGAATAGGAATTTAGACATTTTTCATCCAAATTCATGTAATCTCAAAATTTAAAAGATATTTAGTCTGTGGGATTGATCAGGTCTAACACCATTTTCTATTAATAATCATTATCAGGACACGGACAAAGAGGAATAGGACTTAAGGCAAGCTAAGACACCTCTTGTTTCCTGAATTTATTACAGTACATACATTACATCTAGTATGTAATTGAAAATAACTTCATTGATAAATGACTTTAATACAGATATAGAAAAAAATACATTTTACATCTACAGACAGCTTTAATAGAAGTCATCATATTTCTTTCTAGGTGAACTACTGACTGACATCCCTCTCATTTGCACAGGCTCCGCCCCCATCAAACCACATCAGTGGTCAGGCACCATGACTGATACGGCTGTGAGTCAGATGGGGATCACATTTCAACAGAGCGTTCAGCCAGGGATTAATGCTCTTTTAGTAATTTTCTAGTAGGATTTCTATAAAAGGAATCCCCTCCTTAATGTACAAAAGGAAAGGTTTTGTTATATCCAGAACAATATGAGTTGTGTGTGATACCACAATTGAAAAACCTGTAATGTGCAAGATATTAGGAGTGTGCAGCTGGCCCACTAGACACACTCTGACACTGTATTTCACCCTAAAATGTATACTATTTATTAAGGCATAATGCATATTGCTTTGTCTTGTGTGTTTTATTCCAGGGCTCAACCTTTACATTCAACACTGGCCTCTCTAACTTCATTTAAACACAAATGAACGCAGATCTTTATGAGCACATATTTCTGCCTTTGTGATCTTTAGTTTGATCTTTACTTTGACTGTAGGCTTATGTCTGCCATGCATGTCACATTTTTGTGAGGGGACATGGCTTTTGAAAACGATTATAGTCAAATCTATCAAGATTATTATACTTCTAAAAAGTCACATGTTGCATGCAGTCAGTAGTAATAACTTATAACCGTCAGCAGAAGTGTTACTTCTCCTTTCGCAATACTAGTAAAATCCACTTTACAGAAATCCTGCTAGAAAAACACTAATGACTATCAGTAACTTGCCGCAAAAGAAGTATGATGATGAGATATATTATGACAGCCTTCTACTGTGTCTTTACTGAAAACAGGAAAACTATGTGCTAGTTTACATCAGAATGCAGTTGAGGTTTGAGTCTAGTTACCAGCAGGAACCCAACAACAAGAACTTGCCCCAGGGCCCCTCTAACATGTTAATCCAGCCATGCTCCTACACCCAACAGGTATTACTGAGGGGCTTGCATCTAGTCCCTACCTGATGGGAACAACTCTGGCCCCAGACCCCTCCAGGTATTTGACGTAGGAGGCGGCAATGTAAGAGGAGCCACGTGCAAACTGGTCACCTGGAAGGTTTTCCTGCGCCAACACACCTTGGAAAGACAGAAGACAGATAACATCTTAACACAGATACACAGAGATTTGATATTTACATACAAAAGTTAATGCTGCATGGCTGATGAATTCTGCTACACGCAAATGTTTTGAGGAGGAAAACACTGCTGCACTTTTCAACAGATCACATTGCCTACAGGTATTGACTTGTTCAGTCTTGTGACATGTGCGTCTCCTTAAGAGTGTATGCTTTCTTTTGGGTTTTCCAGTAAGATCTCTAGACCTTGCATCGTGCATTCATATTCATTACAAACAGCCAACTTTGCCCACACATAATACAGAATTAATACATGATTATACAACCAAAGGAAAAGTAAAGAAGACTTAAAAACCTGACCCAGCATTTGGTGCATTTTGATACTCAAAAACTGCACAATTCAGTCGGTGCTCCAAAAGTAGTTTTAACACCCAGTTTA
Source organism: Scomberomorus guttatus (assembly GCA_038419695.1). Taxonomy (NCBI): domain Eukaryota; kingdom Metazoa; phylum Chordata; class Actinopteri; order Scombriformes; family Scombridae; genus Scomberomorus; species Scomberomorus guttatus. The sequence goes on along the minus strand of CM076446.1, from coordinate 31,895,862 downwards.
AAAAGTGGTTTTGATCGCTTGTAAGTACTCAGAGAGCACAAAATCATGTTAATCATAAAAAAGTGCCGTAACTTTTAATCTGCATTAAAACTCAAGAGAAACTCAAGGGATACCAGAATTTTTTGGATTAGTAAATTCAGTAAACTATTCCAAAAACGTATCCATTTGTTCATTGCACATCTATCAACAGGATTTTTTTTCGATACCCTGCTGCCAAACAAACAGCTTCTTAAGGTGACACACTGAATCTGGTTTGACAGTAATGTGAACGCACTTTACTCATAACCACAAGTCATGAGTCATGGTCTCGGTTTGGAAACTTTGTTGAGCTCTGACCACAATGATTCCAGTAGTTTGTTTAGGCCTGTGTGTCGTAATGTCATAAGTCACTGATGCTTATCATTAAAGTCATTTTTCATGCTTCTATAGGCCTGAAATAAGGTTCAGGTACAGAAGTCCCACAGCCCACAGAATCCACTGTCTTACTCAAGGGGACAATGCAATACAGCCCAACCTGAACCTCCTGTTTTCTGTTCTTACAGTAAAACTTGTTAAAGGTATGTATCTGAGATTCTACTGTGTAATAAAATACAGTAAACATATATCACTGATTATTATGGCACAACATAATGAACAGACAAAAAAAGCATAACTGCAGCAGCCATCCTTTCACCATATCTCTTCTGCTCTCTGCTTAAATGTATGTTATCAGCAGAAAAAAGAAAATGTATTTAAAGTATTGGACGTAGCCTACTTCTACTACATGTCATAATTCTTGTGGCATTTTTGTGTTGAAATACGCCCTTATATATACAAATTCATACACACACACACACACACACACACACACACACCTTTCGTCGAACATTCTCGATGACAGTTACATAAGTGCTATCATAATCCGACATGTACCGGCGGACACACATAGCTGTTCATGAGGTTGAATCTTACCGATGACCGGTCGGTAATTGAGGTGCTGGCTTCTCCCCGCCGAGCACAGAGGCGGACAGCACCAGAGACAGGCGGTCAGCACCGCGAACACCGCTGCAGCCGGTCGACACATTCAAAACACCGCGCAGTATTACAGACCGCTGGAGATGAGGGATGCAGCCTGGGTTTGCAGGTTGATGATGAGCGGCGTTAGGTTTAGTCTGTTAAAATAACAAAAGGCAGATAATATACAGGACCAACGGTAAAAAAAGGCACAATCCGAGCGAAGATGCTGCACTCTGGGTGATGATGCTGCGTGATTGAAGACTGCTGTCCTCTTCTGGTCTGTGTCCTTGCCTCCGTTCAGGCTTTTGTAGCCTACAGACCTAATCCATAGAAATAGATCAGACAGATCAGACTTCTTCCCCGTCTACAGAGAGAGGATATTCACATCCTCTGCTTGAGTAAAGGTATACATCAATGTAAAAATGCTCCATTTTATGTAAAAGTCCAGAATTCAAAATCCTACTTCAGTAAAAGTACAGAACCTATTATCAACTATCAGGAAAGTCTATTCAAAGAACTACTAGTTCCGCACAAAAATGGTCCCTGTGACTTATATATTATTATATTATATTATTACATTATTACATGTTAATACTGAAGCATCAGTGCATAAGCAGTGTTTTTATTGTTGCTCCTTAAAGTACATAGAACTAGTTTTAACTACTTAATAAAGAGTGTTTATGGACTCCACATAAAATTCACTTCGTTTTTAGGGATTTTCTCTAACAATAGTTTTTATTGTGAAATATTGGATATGTTGGATATAATTACCTCTTTGGGTCTTAAACAGTTGTTTGAATTAAACCACCTGAGAGAGTTTAGAGAGGAAATCGTTCTTTGCAGACGACTCAAATACAACTGGAACATGATAAGGGGTCCCAACTAGACACTGCTTTCACAAGAAAGTAACAACATTTACTCAAGTACTGTAATTAAGTACAATGTTGAGGTACTTGTGCTTTACTTGAGTATTTTCATTTGATGCTACTTTATACTTCCACTCCACTACATTTCAGAGGGAAATATTGTACTTTCTACTCCACTACATTTATTTGACATATTTTCAGATGAAGATTTGACACAATGGATAATATAACAAGCTTTTAAAATACAACACATTGTTAAAGATGAAACCAGTGGTTTCCAACCTTTTTGGCTTTTGAAGTCTTACAAAAAGCAGTGTGTAGTCGGGGTCACATTTCAGATGTCAAATAGTGATTTTTTTCCTCTAAACTTCTCACATGGTTTCATTTCAATAATGATCAAATGATCCAATATTTCACAAAAAAATCAAAGATTAGACAAAAGTCCAAAAACAGATTTGTTTTGTGTGTGTTTTTTTTCTTCTTTCCTCTCCCATTAATCATCTCATGACCCCTCAGATTTATCTGCTGACCCTTTGGAGGGGCCCGACCCCTAGGTTGGGAACCACTGGACTAAACTAGCTAACTGTATATAAAGTAGTTCAAACTAGCTCCACCTCCAGCAGCTACAACAGTAACATGCTGCTTACACACTGATGCTTGAGTACATTTTTAATGCAGGATTTTTAATTGTAATTGAGTATTTTTACATTGCTGTATTGGTACTTTTACTTAGGTAAATGATCTGAGTACTTCTTCCACAGGATAAATGTAATGGAGTCAAAGTACAAAATTTATATCGTGAGGTATAAAGTAGCATAAAATGGAAATACTCAAGTAAAAGTACATCAACGCAGCTCAGGTAGAACATACATGTATTCCAGTTCCACAAGATCAACTACAATGGATGTATCCTGCTCTATAGAAATACTGCAGCTCGTTAAAGCTAACTACAAGCACATAAATTGATGAGCCTCTGGTATGAAGGGTGGTGTTTCAAAAAACATTCAGTTGCAAAATATTCAACCTTTTAGTCCCTGTGAGATTGAAGCACAACACTCATCTTGTTTGGTGTCATTCTTTTCCAGCTTATCATAGTGCTGCAGATGTGGTGAGTATACTAAGCTTTCAAATGTGCAGGTCAACTTCTGCTGACCTGCACATTTGTCATCAAAAAGCACTCTGCTTATTTACCTTATTTGTTGTAATGTCAGCAGGTCCTTTCACTGTAATTACATGTTGTTTAAACTGAAATGTCCTTTTCTTATCTATATCTCACTCTATTCGTAAGAGCTGTACTGTACCAGTATGTTTGTGTGTGTGTTATCATTTCACCACCACAGCACGCACTGTTATATCCTCTGAATTTCTCCTTTTCACCTCATCATTGGGCAGCGATGGGACAGAGACAGAGAAAGAGATAGTAAGAGAGGCTGTTGAAATAATAATAATAATAATAATAACAGAATGTGTATGAAATAATGTGCTTAGAGTGAACACTGCAGTAAGGAGTAGGTGTTTTAGAGTGTGTGTGTGTGTAAACTGACCATGTCAGCAGTTTGTAATGCAGGTAGCCCATGGATCAGTGGCTTTAGTTACAGGATATTGCAGGGGGACAAATTGCACTGCATCGCTACTGATTAACCACAAGAGGTCACACTCCTCCACCAAACTGCTCTCTCAGTTTCATGTGCAGTGTGTGTGTGAGGTTGTGTGTTGTGCAGATGTGTGTGTGTGTCTCAGGGACCATAACTGCATGTGAGTTTATTACTTAATTATTATGAATTGGATGTCAGTCTCTAATGTCCTACTCCAATGTGATTCAGCTTTAGTTGATGGTTAAGTTTTAATTTGTCTAGTGCAGCATTCAGATGTGTTTGTAATATGTTTGTATGTAATGTAATTATCTCATGGAATATTGTCTCATGGTCTAATGCTGGTCTGAAAGCAGCTGAGTATGAAAATGTTAGGTGAAGGTTGTTGGTGGTAGTCCACACGTTGATTATAAGTCTTTAGAACAAAATGGGCATCAGGGGGTTAAACTGAATATTTGAAGTTTGTTCTGAAATACAGACTTGGCCCCAGTGGGCCAATGCTTTTTTAGTTTTGGCTTGTTGCCTCCATAGTTTTAGTCTTGACCCTCTTGTGACCACCCCACCCCCCAACACTATAATGCAGTGGCATTTTCCCTTAGGAACCAAGGCAAGCCAGGACAGGACTTGCTATCCAAAATGCTTTCGTATAGAGTACTTCTGTCTAACAGTTTCCTCAGTTATGTGAAACAGCACCTCTCTGGGTTGTAAAGGCTGGTAAATGTCACCCAGTCTGTGTGGTTAAAGAGGGTATTACACCCGTACTGAAGTCTGCCAAAGAGAAGAATAGTGAGGTTGGTATTCTCTGATTAAACAGGACTAAAAGTCTACAGTCATGCTAGTGAGTCACTAGGCACAGTAGTGCTTTGCGCTAAATGCTAACATTGGCATACTCACAATGAAAATGCTAACATGACATTAAGCAGGTGTAATATTTGACCATGTATCACAGCAACAAGTGCAGTTAGAGATGCAAAGGAAAATGTACTTGTGTGTCAGTCTATGCGTGTCTCTGCTCACTGGTGTCTTTACTGACAGATGGAGATGTCTCTCTGTAGCTCTCTGTGTTTATTTTACTCCTTCTTGTGTTTGTGCTGATGTTACAAAAGTCATATTATGTACTGTGCCTTGTTTGTTTGGACAAGGAAGCTGTTAATGGATGCTATCTACACAGACACAGTCTGTGGGTTTTGTCCAGTTTTGTATTTATGAGTTTTTCAGTCACCTGTTGACCGTGTATGATTGGTGACAGAGCCTGCAGAGATGGTCTTATCATTGCTTGTGAGAATTTCTTCATTTTTTGTTTTTAGTCTTTACTGCTCAGTATAAATGCTGATCTGTAAATATATCAGACAGCTTATATTTTCGTATATTAAGAAAATAAATAGGTGATGTGTGCATGTCATGTACAGTATATTTGCATTGTTTCTTTTTGATGGGAACATAGATGCTTGGTGACATAGTGACTACTCACAGGTTGTCTTACTAGCTGGTGAGCTTAAATTAGCCAGACAGGACCATGCTCAGGCTAGCCAGTCCTAATATTTCAGTCACACAGTTTCTGCAAGTTTTCTGCCAGTTTTTACTCTGACGGGGTTATATAAAAGTGGAAAGAGAAAAAAAAACAGCTAATAAGCTATGGCAGCTTTGTTAGTTTATTGGACTCTGCGGCTCTCTACTCCAACAAATGTCAAAACTGTTATTGCACCGCAAATGTGTGTGTCAAAAATCAAAACAAAATATTTGTGCAATTTATTTCATACTTACTTGGGTTTCCAAACTTCTGAAACACCAAGTGTGATGAGAATTTAGATTATTGCTATTTCCAAGGTCAAGAGTGAAGAGTGAGCCTTCAAGGTCAATTTAAATGTCCATGTTTGTAAATTCCATAAATTACATGATGACATATCAAAACTGAGCTGATCTCTTGACACTGACTCTTTACCCAACTCTGCGGTAAATGCAGCTCAGACAGCTTATACACTAAAGTCTTAGTGTATGTGCCAGAGAGAGGGGGAGAAAAAATAGTGAGACAGAGAGAGACGGTAATACTTTCAAGGATAACTACAATATATGTGATTGTGTGTGTGGTTTGCCATCTTACACTACGATTGCAGTCTTAAATGTGTATTCAAATCTGCTCTTCCTGTGCCTCAGGGCAGTTCAGTTTGTACTCATGAATACTGTCTTCAGTCCACTATCACCAAATGAAGGAGAAAAGCCTGTTCCACCCCCTCATCTGTGATGTCACACCAATGTACACTGAAGCTCCACAGAGACTGAATTAGAGAACATTGAGTAAATGAGTGTGACATTGAAGCTACGGGAGGTGATTTTCCTGATGATGTGTGCACACTGTTCTGCGTATGAATACTAACTGGGAAAGAAAGCTTAAAGCATCACTCATCAATATTTTATGTTTTGACAACTGATCAAATGAATGTGTGTAATGTTAAAGGGGTCAAACACAGCAATAAAACCACATAAACTCATCACCAACTCTGCAGCTCTACAAAGCTTTTGAGCTCATTGTTTTGGTCACATTTACTGTGTGTTTTAGTCACACAGCAGCAGCAGACATCTGTTTTCAACAAACAAAAAAAAAATTTAATTTCTATTTATCAGGTGGACAGAAACACGACTCCAAATGAATGATGTTATAAATTAATTTTAAATTTGGTTAAGTTATTGTTCCCTTAGCATGTTTAGACAATACGTGTGTTTGAAGTTAAATTATCTTTGGTGGATTAACAATTTATTGGAATCAGGAATGATGATGTCTAGACTGATATCTTATGTTATCATTTTTTTTCTGTTGTCAGACAAACCAGTTTAAACTATACCTTTATTAACGGTTGATTGGTATTTATGAAGCCAGACTATCCTCATGATATCAGTATTCAATCCAAATATTTCTACAACTGCACTGTAATGTGAAAAAATATATTTTTTATATTATTGTAGTTGCTGTGTGGGAGCACAGATGATCCAAAACAACTTTGGCAAAGCACATTGTATGCATTCCCAGTTTTAGAATAACAACAGGCAAACAGGAAACAGTTTTATAGTTTAATTCATGTGGTTCTGTCTAAATGCAACCAAAGCCATCTAATTGCACAGGCTGTTTCCGAAATCACTCCCTCAAGTCACTATGCAATAGACACTCAATAGTTTACTCCAGTTGTAGGAAACAGCGGCTCTCTAGTAAAAAAACAAATCGTCCCCTTGATGAAAGCTGAAGTTTTGACTTTTGCATAATAATTACAAGGCTTGAGTAAATGTGCCCAAACACAAACAGAGGCATGAGAGATGACAGGACATGAGGGGAGGGAGAGACAGGGAATGACATGGAACAAATTGCCTGAATTGACCAGAGGGCATTGCGGTTATGTGGCATACGTCTTAACCATCAGGCTACCGGCGCGTGCCTCAAACATTAATTTATTTCCACAACTTTAGCCTATTAGACCACGAGAGATCTGTTCTTCACAAACACAAAGAGGTGGCAGTGTAACAGAAATGATGTGCTGATGCCTTTTTTTTTCTAAGGCAACAACAACTTCCAGTCAAGTGTAAATGAAGCACGCCACTATTTAATGACTGTGTGGGCATCTGCAGACATGGTTCACTGACATCTTCCTCACACTTTTTTTTAAACTCTTTTTTTTCATTTATAGAGTGGGACAACATGCACATCACCTTTATTAGTAGATGAAGTTTGATGATCTCACACAATTACCAGCGTAGCTCTGGCTCAATTCAACCTGAGCTAAAGTTTAATAGACTTTTCTTTTTTTTCCTTTATTTTCCCAGCAGACGTTTTTACTTGTTATAGCAGGAAATGCACTGGTGGAACTAATAACATTAATGAAGGCAGTGTTCCATTTGTACACCACTAGCAAGCAAGCATGCGCAACTCTGGGACACTTTAAATGAATGCCCACTGGTGGCTGCTGCTTGTTAAGGCGTTTAGATGTGTGTATATATTGGCTCATTGCATGTAGCCTCTGTATGTAAGTATGTGTGTCCTTATTAATTACTTAAATTACTTCATTAAAATTGAATTAGTTAGTTAATTACTTTGTTAAATATTGATAAAGGCTCCTAAATGTATTCTTTGTTAATTGCCTATGGAAATAAAATGTTTTGTCTCGTGCAGATAAACAACCTTTGAACTTAAAATGAACCCAGAGAGAAAACGATGATTGGACACAGAGAGTGGAGGATGGGGGGGTGTGGGGGGTGGAGGGGGGTAAAATAGAGAGGGGGGAGGAGAGACAGAGATTATTTAAGGAAACAAAGTAGTCGAAAAAGTGGAGACAGAGAGGGACAGAGACAGCAGGAGTGACACAGAGACCGAAGGAAAGTATGAAAGAGAGGTGACCGGACTCCGTTAGCGGAGAGAGACAGAGAGACAGAGAGAGAGAGAGAGAGAGAGAGAGAGACAGAGAGAGAGAGACAGAGAGAGAGAGAGAGAGAGAGAGAGAGAGAGACCATTGGTGCCGCAGCGGGACCGACTGTCACACGGACTGTCAGCGGGGTTGTTACCGGAGAGAGCAGCCGCTACTCGCCGTTTACCGAAAGACACACCAGGGGAGAAACACAGGGGGGAAAGAAAGAAGAGAAGAAGTAGAGAAGAAGAAATAAGGGGGATCGTTATATTTGCTGTGGCTGCTGTCGCCTGCGTGTCATCACCTCTACCGGACAGGATCTACTGCCCTCATCATCATCACTCCTCTTCATTATCCCTCATCATCATCACTCTCATCCTCCTCATCATCTAGACCTCTCCTCCTCTTCCTCCTCTCCTTCATCACCATGCCGGGTTGGCGGAGAAACCTCACTTTCTGTCTGCAGCGGATGCACGAGGAAGGTAGGAAGGCAAAACAAATTAATGTGCGCTTGTGTTTGCGCTAGCACGTGAGTGTGTGTGTGTGTGTGTGAGCGTGCGCACGGAAGATTTCTTGCTGCTTATATTTGTGCTGAAATGTGAGCAGTTTTGTTTCTGGAGACACTTTGAATCTTTCCGGTTTCTGCTTCATGTGTTTAGAGTTTTCTGGATCGCTGGAAGTGTGCGTGTGCGCGTTTTTTTTTGCGCATGTGTTCTGTTGGCTGATTGAGGAGCACCTGCAGCTTCGCTATTTGTGTGTCTGTGTTCATGTCTTTCTATGTTTGTGTGTGTGTTTAGTGTAGCCTATGTGTGTGCGTGGACACGCTTGGTCTGTTGGAGCCGCGCGCTGTGCGCACACGTGTCACCACTGGTTTGTTCCGCCGTTTCAGCAGAGATTGCGCGAGGCTACTGATGCTGGCAGGTCAGGGTGTGTGTGTGTGTGTGCGCGCGCTCGAGTGTGTGTGTATGAGAGAGAGAGTGAGTGAGAGAGAGAGAGAGAGAGAGAGCAGGAGAGGGAGAGAGACTGCGTGTTGGTCCTGCAGCATGAACACAGGAGGAGGCAGACAGTGATGATGTTGGTCAGCTAGTGTGCGCGCGTGCAGCTGAGAAAGTGGCTTGTGTGTCGCATGTGAAACAGAGACAGAATGGTGTTGGACAATTGTATGGATGACAGAGGGAGTTTTTCTACAATAATAGCTTATTCTGGCCACTGTGTGTGTTTCTGTACGTTAAGGTCATCTGTGAGAGTGAAGATGACCAAAAACTTTTTTTATTGGCATTTTTGTGTAAATTATATTGTCTGTTTTTTGTAAGAAAATTAATATTTAAACCATATGTTTATTAATTAATGCAAACATCCATGTAAACATATAATTTAAAAGTACAATAAGTAACTTTAAGTATTTATTTTTGTCTTTAACTTGCTTAAAGGGACTCTGGTGTATTTTGCGTTTTCTCTGCACTTACTTTCTATAACCCAGTAAGCAGTTTTTTTCTGAGCCCTGCTCATTGTGATATTATCCACTGTCCACATACTTTTGGTCTTGGGTTGTTTTTCATGTGTTTTTCTCGTGCTTACAACTTTGTGACCACAGTTTGGGGAAGGCTGTATAAAGACATGGTTTTCTGAGCTGGGTGTGGAAGAACTTCACCTGACCTTAACCCCATAAAACACCTTTGGGATGAACAGGAGGTCAGGCCTGTTTTGCCCAATATCAGTGGTGGTCGGCCTTACTGATGCTCTTGCGGCTGAATTTGAGCAAATTCCTGCAACAAGGTACCGAAATCCGGTGGAAAGTGGAGAATCGTTAAGAACAGGAGGCTGTTATAACAGCAGATTCAGGCTTGGGTGTCCACATACTTTTGGTCATGTAATGCATATAACACTTCTAATATGTGGCAACAGAGGACTATGGATACAAGTTACAAAGATATTGATGTTGAATCATGTCCATCTCCAACATTAACTCACGTCAATGAAATCTGTTAACCCCAGAATGCACTGTTGCACTTTAACCATCGACCCGCCCTTCTGACTGCATTCCCACTTGGTTCATTAAAGCAGTATTTCAGTCCAGATATTTTAGCCATTATTAGCTGCTCTTTTAACTTTAACTGCCACTGTTTTCAAAAAAGCCCTCTCTGGATCCTCCGGTTTTAAGATTTTAGAAAAAATTGTCTACACACAATTGATCTCCTTCTCCTTGACCTCAGCTCAGCTTTTGACACAGTGGACCACAATGTCTTAATCAGCCATCTGAGAACCTGTGTTGGCATCAGTGATGTGGCTCTGGATTGGTTTATCTCCTGTCTACCAAACAGGTCCTTCCCTCTCATTTGCAGATCTAGAAAAGGTCATCCATGCTTTTATATCCTCCAGACTTGACTACTGCAATGCACTTTATTCAGGTCTAAGTATGTGAAACATCCAAACAGTACTGCCAGGCTTTTAACACATTCCAGGAGAAGCGATCACATCAAACCATTCGTTGCTGCCCGTCACTGGTTGCCAGTTTTAGCCTTGAATTAAAGCCTTGCATGGTCGGGCTCCCACCTATATCTGTGACCTACTCACCCCATATGAGCCTGATCACTGCTTGAGATCCTTTATCAGGGCCCTATTAATGGTTCCTAAATCTCACCTTGTCACTAAGGGTGACCGGGCCTTTGCTGTCTGGGCCCCACAGCTGTGGAACTTCCTGCCTGGGGGTCTCAGGTAGGCGAAATCAGTATCTTTTTTTTAAAACTCGATTTTATCTTCTGGCTTATCTTCTTTACTTTTTACTTCTATTTTTACTGAAAAGCACTTTGTGACTTTGTTTTGAAAGGTACTATATAAATAAAGTTGTTATTATTATTATATTTGTGGAATGTGTAATGGTGACATGATGTTAAATAAGGTGGAAACACTGTTAATGACAGAAGCTGCTGCTTTTACTGGAACAGATCAAGTGATGTATCTATCATTGTCCCAGAAAGTGCGAAAGTGCGTCATTTGTACTAGCAGATCTTGTGCCCTCTAACCCTGTGAGGATATTTATCATCTGCATGTTTACTTAAACTGTGTGTGTGTAAGAGAAAGTGTATGGCTAAGTGAGAATAGTAGGACGGTGTTTGTGTTTGATGTAAGGATATATTGTATTTATGTGTGAGTGACAAAGCGAATGAGGTGTTTGCTTAAAATGAGTGTGTGTGTGTGTGTGTGTGTGACACAGAGAGATGGGGCAACAGATAATTGTTTGTTTATAATGTGCGTGTGTGTGTGTGTGTGCAAAAAAGAGGTGCAAGAAATGCTGCTAGAATAAGTGTTAGCTCGTGATGTGTATGTGAGTCAGAGATGCAGCTTTTAAATTAGTATGCTGGCTACACTGTGACCCTGCTGTCCAATGATAACTGCCTTATGGACCCATGAATTGTTATTTGAGGCCCTACTTGTACCAGTCCTTCGCTTTTAATGACGGGCACTTCACAATATGCACTTGGTAAAAATATGTGTGAGGGAAGTGAGTGATTATCATGAGCTCCTACTTGATTACTAAGTACCCCCGGCTGCCCTTCAGCAAGGCACTGAACCCCTAGCTGCTTCAGTGGAGCTTCTCAGCGGACACAAACAAGAGTAAAACATTACTCCAAGGTTGTAAGTGTGAGTGCAAAGAAGGACTGTAATGTAAACCATCAGTAAACCTTCCCTGAATAAATAAATCAAGCTGTCAAAAATGAATCGCATCAACCTTGTTCTTCTTGATGAACACATAAAACAGAAAGAAAAAGTGAAGGAGGGGGACCACATGTCATTTTATTTTACCAGAAGATGCAAAAGGTGATGCTCTTTACAAGACTGTACCACACAGTGTTTCCACTAGGTTGACTGATGTGGGGTGTGGGGGGTTGTGGGGTGGGGGCTTGTGGGTGGGCTGCTGATACAAACTCGGGAGAGACTCAGCAGCCAGACATTTCTAAAATGAGAATAGAGAATAGCTGGTACCTTAAAGGTCAGTCCACCTTAATTAAACCTGGTCAGGTTAGGCTAACCCACTGTCGGTAACTTTGGGTCTAACTCCCTTCACTTTTCCAGCAGTTGGCTAAACAACAGACGAAACTTTTCTTGGTCTTGAGAAGCTGCAGCATTTATTAAAATACACACTGTAGCCTGTGCAATACATTTAGTGCCAGATTGACATTTTTTGCTAACCTTTTCCTCTGCTCTGCTCGCATTCACCGTCACTCTTCTGCTGCTCGCTCAAACACACTCTCGCTATACACACACATTACGCACTACCCTATTCCCTGACAGAGCTACGCTACTCTTATAATAGTACCTTTCACGAAGATGTCCTTTGAAGAATGAGGAAAAGGAGGATGATTCAAAACTATTCCACGATAACGTACGGTGTTATTGTGAAAATCATTAGTAGCCCATTGATAGTAACGATTGTGTGAAATTTTAGCAGTGGTGCTCATAATTTTGCAGTGGTGGTGCGCTGCTGCAGAAAGAATGTAGGGGAAACGCTGCCGCAGCTGCTGGTTTTGGCTACATGATCAGTCAGTTATCCCAAATAAATAGGCCACATATTGCACCTTCTGTATTTGACATGTAGAAATATAAAACGAGACATTGTTGTTTAACAAGCAGCCAACCTACGGTTTGGGGGTATTTACTGACCATCAACAGTTATCTTAGCCATGATGACTGCATGCAGCTCTCCAGATATCATCATAGTTTAACTGCTGGATTTCAACACCCTCCAACTCTAAACAAAATTTCTGAATGTAGACTATAGCAGCCAACAAGACCCAACATGCAAATTAGACAAATGTGGCATTAAGGTGCGTTCCTCCTCTTGTCACCTCCCCACACCTCCAACCCCTGCACCAAGTGAGACAAAGTGGATATTTATTGTTTCCTCTTACTCCTAACCTGACGCGCCAGATAGTTTGTTACACAGAACCATCTGAGATGTTGTCCTTGGAAACTGTTTAGAAAAGGGCAGGCACGTTTAAAAAATACTTCGCTGGTGATTGGATGAACCATCTGTCCATCACCGCCTATCACCGTCTTATCTTGCGAGGGCAGCTGGATTCGCGAGATCACACGAGAATCCTCATAGGACGCTGATGACACAAGCGCATGACTTGACGCCTGACAATATGGATACTCGCGTGATCTTGTCAAAAAAAAAAATGGTCACATTACTGTAATGCGTCATTCAGTAGTGCATTACTGCCCAAATCACTGGCAACAGATATTTTTGGGGTCACTTTTATCATCTTTAATAGAGATTTTGTCAGTAGAGCAGGCTGTTCTCATTCACTGTTTGTAATTATAACAATATGTTGCAGTAGAGAGATGGCAGGAAATGAGGGAAGAATGACATGCAACAAAGAACCCCAGTCAGATCTGAACAAGGGACGTTGTGGTTCATGTTAGTCACCTTAAGCCACAGGGTCATCCCAGAACAGACAAAAATACAAAAAATAGATAGATAGATTATGAACATATTGATAGTCTGTGTGTATTGTGAGTCTGTGTGTGGGGGTGCATGCATGTTCGTGTGTGTGCAGTTAAAAGGAAATGACTACTCTGTAATGCATTTATAAGTAGCTTCCCCACCACCATGTAACAGTTGTTTGATCAAAACATATCAGCTTCCCATGTTAAGGGACAGATTATGGATAAGCAAGCTTGTCAGTGTGTGTGTGTGTGTGTGTGGGTGGGTGTGTGTGTATGTGAGGAGAGAGCGAAAACAGAGTGAGAGAATGTTTTTGTGTGTGCAATGTTCATCAATCACGGGGACAATGGGGAAAAAATTTAAGGGTACAAACAATAATGGCTTCCGTGATCTGCATGAAAGACGGAGGGGAGAGAGGACAAAAAGCAAATGAAAAGAGAGAGACCTGAGAGAGAAAAAACAGAGGAGAGTGTGAAGGAGAAAGATAGAAAGCCTGGTTTCTAGTCCTTATCAGTTATAGGAGGAGATCCCATTAATCATGACAGCAGGAGATCAAATAATGTGCTGGTTAGTTGAGAGCAAGGCTGCGACTATATATGAGTGTGTGATTGAGCTCCAACCCCAAAAACCCCTTTTAATAAGGCTTAGTTGTATTATCGCTGATTGAAGGGGAGAGGAGTGAGAAGACAGGAAAAGGGAGAAAGGAGGAGGTCAGAGGAGGGGATGAAAGACACAAGCCAGAGGACAGAAGCAGCACTGAAGGTGTTACTGGCAACATGTAACATCAGTAAGTGATTAGTGTATTTATTTTGAGACATGAATTACCAAATGAGACTATTAGTGAGAAAAACAGCAGGAGGAAGGTCAAAACTACAATATAAAAGTTGTAATAACAAGAATTTTCCTTTAGCAGCATAAACAGTCATTTATCATTTATTATTCTGAGAAAATCTGACACCATAGAAATCTTACTTAATACTGCACTGATTGAACATCTTTTGGTTTTGGACTTTTGGGCAGACAAAACAAGCAATCTGGAGATGTGTTCTGGGATCTTGTGGTGAGCATTCTTCAGTATTATCTGGCAGTCACAGCACTGAACAGTACAGCATCAGTGGCCATTAACTGAGGGAGAAGATGCCCTCCAGAGGGATGAATTAGAGTTCTAGCAGATCCACAGTGCTACATTTTTACAAACAGTAAAATAACATAGCACAAAAGTTACTGAATTGATCCAAATCGATCCAGAATCTGAAAGTGAACTGATTCAAGCTGCTGAATTAATTGAACAACTCCAAAAGGTCAACCTCTAATTTTAAGCTGCCTTTTGTGTCACAGTCAGCAGGTGCTATGGATTTTTCAATGCAGTTACTCATTGTGTGTAAAGGTGATTTAACTAGGAGTGTTCAATTCCTATCAAACCCCACAAGTGCTCAGTGTCAGTCACCTAAATGTGTCTTTTGGACTTTTGCGTCCATAATAAAACTCCTCCCACTTCTATTCTGTATCACTGGTGTAAGATAGACACGTCTAATGTGTTTACAGTACTCATAACTCAGCATATGAAAATCAATTTTCCAATGATATATTGATGTCTGAAAATGCTACAAGCAACGCCTTTCGCTGAAAAGATCATATGATTGATCCCTGCACCAGCCACCGCTAGTCCATGAATGATTGCGTTGAAGTGTTGTTGAACAAGAAACAGACCTTACAACTGCTCACTGACTGTGAAGTGCTCTGACTGAGAGGACCTGTTCCACCTGTACGTTCCTTAAAATGAAGGGATGAAACTTCGCAAAACACGCAATCTATGAAGTTATTTGAGTGGCTTCAAATAATTTGTGTATGCAGTTGGTTTCCACCTTGTTTGTAGAAGCAGGATCTTAAATGCTGCAGTAGCAACACACACAGAATGTTCTCTGATATGAGATCAGCAGAGAACTTGAATGCAAAAGAGAGCCCGATGTTATACACAGTGATACTCAAAAGGAATAAAGTGTGTATGTGTCTGATTCTAAAGAATCCGTCAGTGATTGAAGATTCTCAAGCATCAGAGAGTAGACGGAGGATATCTGTTGACGTCTTGTTTTTGTGATGTTCGGTTGTTTAAGATTCAAGATAGCTTATTGTCATTCTTCAGAAAACCTGTGCAAAGGAGAACACAATGGTGTTTGCTCTTGTGTCAACATGCAGACAGCATAATATCTATAAGTGTCAGTATAAGTGTTTTCCTGTGGAGAAAGAGGTGACACTAAACCTTGGGAGAGCACTACATTGGGTGTTGCACGACACTCACATTTCACACCTCACCAGTTCACTTCAAGTTCACATTATTAAAACTGTTTTTTTCTGACCTTTTGCAGGGTGTACAGTTAACCAAGAAGCCTACAATCATTGTGTAGTATAGTAGCTTTTCTTCAGCAGATATGTATCCATTCTTGTTTACAAGTTATACAGTGACGTATTGGCTTTGAGCTGAGCTCACTGACTCTACCCCCAAACCAGTGGAGAGTGCAGCTCAGACCGCCTGTCATGTGTAGCTAACCTCAGGCACATTGTTTCATCTTGTTTGTCCCCATAGTGTCTGTTCAGTGAAATAGCATTTGGAGAGCATCTTGCGTCCATGCATTTCCTGAATGTCAGCATGGGACATAAACCGAAAAGGGATTGTTCAAATGTGCAAATTGAAATAAAATTAGCCATCAGTCTGTGGGAGTCAGAGTTTCAGAATTTTTCACATTTCCTATAAGATAGGGCAAGGAAAATGTGTGACTTTAAAGCTCTATATTACAGTCAGTTTTGATTGGAATCTCCTTTCAGTGCCCCTGTGAGAATCCGGCCCTTCACCCTTGCAACGTTTAACCTTGAGTGAACCAAATGACACATAATAATAATAATAATATAATACTAATAAACTTTATTCATACAGCACCTTTCAAAACAAAGTTACAAAGTGCTTTACATGGTTGAACCAGGATTAAAACATTTCAGGACTGAGGCAAGTAAAATCATAATAAAAGAAAGTAAAATGGAACAAAATCCCCAACAATAAAGATAAAAAACAACAGTAATAATAAAACAGGCAAGACATGATGAAAATAAAACGTTGTGCTAGAATTAATGAAAGGCTTCTTTAAAAAGGCCCTGACTGCAAAATGCAGGTCACCTTTAGTCTTGAGCGGGGACTTAGGAACAGCCAGCAGAGCCCTGCCCGAGGATCTGAGGCTGCGTTCTGGTTCATAGGGGAGCAGCAATTCAGCAATGTAGCTGGGAACTGAACCATGAAGTGTGAAATGACTTTCAACTATAATAATATACTCAAATAAGTTAAGTCCAGTTCGCTGTATATCTTTGGATTAGGTGATCCATTTATTCAAAGTTCGGCATACACATGCTCACCTTAACATAGGTAGATAACAACATTGTCCATATTCATTCATGTTGGTGTTTCCATTCAGCAAATTCAGATTGAAACGTCAGCCAAACCGACACGATGCAACACTGACACTGTCAAAAACTGTTTGCTTCCTCTTCCGCACACCTGATTCTCATCACCTGGAGCTTGACTATATGCACTTCCTGCATTAATGCTCCACACTGTGTTCAAAGTGAGAACTGCATGTGCATACATATAATCACATAGTGGTTTAGATAAGGATGAAATAAAACCAACAAAAAACAACATTATGGCTCCAACAAAGTGCCTTAAATGTGATCTGTAAAATCTTAAAATCAATTCTGAAATTTACTGGTAAGCAGTGAAGAGGCTAAACAGGGCTGATGTGATCTTTACTTCTAGTATTTGTTAAAAGTAGAGCAGCTGTTAAAAGCCAAGCAGCTGCATTTTGTACCAGCTGACGGTTTTTTGGCTTAACCCTGAATGCAATGAATTACAGTAATCTAACCAAGATGAAATAAAAGCACGGATGACCTTCTCGAGATCCGTCTGAGAGAGATGCTCCTTAATTGATAAAAACATGATTGAACAATGTTTGTAATTTGTTTTTCAAATGAAAGGTCACTGTCAAATTACACCCAGGTTTCTGGCTGCAGGTTTGATATTTGTAGACAGGGATCCAAGATATTTCTGTAAAATAGGGATTGACTTTGGGGGGCTGAAGAAAATTATTTCTGATTTGTTTTTGTTTAGCTGCAGAAGATTTTGGGACACCCAGCACTTTATTTCTGCCAGACAAGATAAAATAGTTTTTAAGTTTTTAATGGGACATACATTTGTGTGTCATCTGCATAACACTGGTACTGGATTTTGTGTTTATGTAAGATATGTCCTAGTGGCAGCATATATATATATGTATATATATATATATATATATATATATATATACACACACAGAACAACAAGGGGCCAAGGATGGAGCCTTGGGGAACACCACAGGTCAGAGGGGCCACAGAAGAGGAGGCATTTCCCATGACTACTGAGAAAGTTCTGTTTGATAAATAGGATTTAAAACAGTCTAGAGCAGTGTCCCTGATGCCAACCCACTTTTCAAGGTGATCCAATAGGATAGAGTGATCCACAGTGTCAAATGCAGAGCTTAAATCAAGAGGAATTCATATTAAACGATCACTAGCATCAGCTGTAAGTAAAAGGTTGTTTGTGGAGAGAGTTTGAAGAGAGCAGTTTTGGTGCTATGACATGCACATAAACCTGATTGAAATTTGTCAAAAATATCATAATTATTCATAAAAGAAATCAACTCTAAGTGGACAATCTTCGTTAAAACATTTGATAAAAATGGTAATTTAGAAATGGATCTAATTTTTTTTACATCGGTAGGGTTGAGGTTAGGTTTCTTGAACAGTGGGTGCACTATTGCGTGCTTAAGGCAGGAGGGAACACAGCCAGTGGACAGAGAGCTATTTACAAAAGATAAAATAGGGGGACCAACACTGTTAAAAACCTCTTTGAGAAATCTGGCAGGCATAA
Organism: Scomberomorus guttatus; assembly: GCA_038419695.1. Taxonomy (NCBI): domain Eukaryota; kingdom Metazoa; phylum Chordata; class Actinopteri; order Scombriformes; family Scombridae; genus Scomberomorus; species Scomberomorus guttatus. Next base: position 31,877,620 of record CM076446.1, on the reverse strand, counting down.
GATCTGAAGGACTCGATAAAGGCTTTAATTTGGCCAATGTGTACAATGAAAGGGCCTCAAAGTTATTGAGCAAGGCAGAGGGGTTGCAGTGTGGAGAAGGAGAAGGGTCACCGGTGACATGACCAATCTGGATTTTTATTTAATTTATTTTCTTTGTGAAGAAGGATAAAAATTGCTCACAGATCATGGGGGTGACTTCATATTTCATCATTTGATAAGGCACCACCAGGCTGTCCTTTTTCCATTTCTGTTCGACTGGTCTGCATTTTCTCTTTATTTTTCTGGTATTATTATTTAGCCAGGCATGCTGTGAGTTGATTTGACTTTTCGGATTTTTACATGTGCTATGGACTCAAGCTTTACATGTATTACTGAAGTTGTTTAGTAATTCTACTGCAGACAAATTAGATTTTTTTGGTTATTGCTGTGTGTAGATGCAGTGGTGAAGGTCTTATGAAATCTGTCAGCAGAGTTTGTATTGAGGACACAAGAGGAAACATAAGTAGACACTGTGGGAGCAGGAGGTGGAAAGAGGGACTTAAAAATAATAGCTTTGTGGTCAGACACACATAAGCTAGCCTCACAGAGATCAACACTATCAAGAATAAAACCAGAGGACAGAACAATGTCCAGGGTGTGTCCCTTTAAGTGAGTGGGACCCTCAACTGACTGAAAGAATGCACAATGTCTATAAAATCCATAGTAAAAGAAGAACCGGGGGGGGGGCAGGAAACATGTATGTTAAAATCACTCAAAATCAAGACTCTGTCAAAGCGAAGCATAATAAAAGCTAAAAGATCAGATAATTCCTAAATAAAGTTAGATTTTGGGGGTCTGTAGATTAAAACACAAAATAGTGAGGTCTTGCCATTTATCATAAAACCAAGTAATTCAAATGAGGAAAAGTTTCCAAGTGAATAAGGGAAACATTTAACATTATCTCTGTGAATCAGAGCCAGTCCACCTCCACAACCTGAAATCCAAGGCTGCGGACCATAACTAAAACCAGGAGGACATGCTTCATTCAGAGCAACGCAGTCACCTGGACTTAACCAAGTCTCAGTAAGCATAAATAGGTCTAACTGATTCTATGAAATCATTGCAGAAAAATTATTTATTTGCGACAGAAATAGCCGGGGAGAAAACAACATTGCATATCAGCGCCACTAAAGACTGACCAGTTGAGTTGAATTGTTCCTTTACTAACTCAGTTTCTACTCGAGCTGAAACATCGTTGATGCCAGCATGAACAACAACAGTACTCACAGTGGGATATTTTTTGATGAGAGCCGGAAGTTTCCCATCGAAACGGCCAGGTGAGGTCCCGGGAAACACTCGTCAACCACCTGGCTGGAGCGGACTGACACATGGCTCACCATGGAGGGACAGATCCTGATGGCTGGTCAGGATCGACATTAACTGGGGGGGAGGAAGCAATTAGAGATGGTGAGCCGCTTAGGCGAGTTTTCATTCAGAACCATATGGTGGCAGGTTTTTCCTTCTACCTTTGACCACCACTTCTGTCCAGGTGGTACTAGGAAGAGAAGTGGAGCAGGAGGACCTCTCCTCCTGCTTCTCACTAGCTTGCTGCGGAGTGGGCTCCTCCAGACAGCGGACAATAGAGGTGTTTAGCCAGGGGATGGTGGAATCACAGTCGGCCACCTATTCACATCCAACTCAGCTGGTAGAGTGGCTACCTGTCCAGCAAGCACCCTGCAGTCCTTCCATGGAGGTGGCTGGCTCCTCCTTATGGACAGCAAGGAATCTGTTTCCACCCTGGATCGGATGACTCCATTAAAGTCCTTAAAGTTAGGCGGCCTTCTTCGTCATAGCTACAAAAATAACCACAGGACTAAGGTTAGGGGACAATCATAGTTACGTTTTTTAAAACACTCTCCTGTGACACTCTCCACTGTTAATGCCTCCATCCACCCTACCTCCTTGAAAAAATGGAAATTTATCAATCATCTGAACTGCACCACTGCTCTGGGGCATAATTACTATGGCTGCTAGATGGCATCTGTCACTCAAACATAACTATATGTTGTTTTGGGTGACTGACCTATGTCATTCTAGTTTCTATGTGTACAATTACAAAACGCCTGACTTTGGCGACTCTTTGTGGTCAAAAATGCCACCACACATAGGAGACGAAGAGGCTTTAATTACTGTAATGCATCACCAGTCTGCACCGTAACTGCAAAATTACCATTTCCACCAATGCAATGCTGTTAATTTCACAGTGCTCTTACTTGCTACAATGGCAGAATGTCACTGCGTAAGTTAAGGTATTGATTAGATTGTGAGTGACAGGGAATATTTTAGTGTCAAATGTTACACAATGCAGTGTTTTATGAGTCCTAATCTTATTTGTAGTCAGTGTATCTGTAAATTGTAATCTTGTTAATGTTTGTTTGTGGACCCTAGAAGAAGAAAAGCCATTACCTTGGCATTTTATGATGAGAAAATGCTCAAAGCATGTCCTCACAAAAATAGCAGTGGCAACCTGTGTGTGTGTGTGTGTGTGTGTGTGTGTGTGATGCGTGTAGAAGGCATGTAGCCGTAGGTTAGCAGTGGGCGAGAGCAGTAACGCTGCTTCAGTCATAATAGGATCTGACGATGACTCATGCACAGCAAAAACAACAAACGCTCTTCTCTTCCCTCCTCTCATCTTCTCTTCCTCTTTTCCTTCTCATCACAGTCTTCCTTTTCTTCTCTCTTTTCTCAGTCTTCTTTGATTCTATTTTTTTTCTGTCTTCTCATTTATCGTCTTTCCACCTCTTCATCTCTCTTTTTTTATCTCATCATTCATCATTCCCTCTTGCATCTTATCTGTTTGCCTCAAATTGGTTTACTTTGCTCTTCCTCTCTTCTTTTTTTTCTCTTCTCTTGTGTTTCCTGCCTTCTTCCTGTCTCCTTTCTTCTTCCCACGTTTTTGGAGCTTCCCCCTCCTGTGGCAGCATACTTTATTTTCTCCTCTCCATTTTCATTACTTCTCTTTAAATCCTTGTCTTTTTGATTCCTTTCTATACTCTTTCTTTTCTTTTTTCTTACTTTGCTTAGTTTTTTCCCCTTTTTCTTTTCTTGCCTCCTCTTGTCTCTTTCCCCTATTTTAATCTGCTGCCCCCTTTCCCTCTTTTCCACTACTCTTCAATCTCCTACAGTATAATAGTTTCCCTGCTGCCATGCCGGTTCTTTTCCAGAATCTGCTGGCCAGTTTATGTAGTTCATCAACCAAATTAATTTAGAGAATTAGAGAGAATAGAGATTTTGCCTCTTTTCTTGCCAAAGTGCTTGAGGAAGTCATCAGAATTCATCAAATCCACATCCAGTGATATATAATGAATGATAAATACAATGATGGGTAAAGTCATCCAAGGAATCCCAAAATATTACTGATGCTGTGCGCTGCATTATGTATATAGTATAACTATATGTATTTTTGTAGTTTTATCAGCCTCAAATCAGAGTTCCAAGTGTTTTTACTGTCTACTACATCCTTGGACTATCTGCAATAGGCTGGTGTTTTTAAGCTGTCATGCTCTGCTCACTCTTTTGCTATGGAGTAGTGCTGCTGGACTTCTCACCTTAAAACTCTTCTGTAACAGCTGCAATGTTGCGGCTACTTTTGCTGTCAGTTGTTGGCTGTCATATAGCCTCTCCTAAGCCCCGCCTCCATAGCAGCATTCACCTGTAGGGTCTTAAGTTACCCTTTGAGGGAGTTAATATCTATTATCTATATATCTATTGAGGTGAGCTTGGTGCGTCCTTGTGCTTGGGTTTGACAAGGTCATACCTTAGACCCCAAATGTCAACTCTATACATATTTGCATATTAATCCACTCCACTTGGATTGGCTGACTGTAGGTATTTTTCATTGGTGTTGTTAGCTAGCTAGTTATTATGGCTTCCTATTTCTTAATCCCTGCTACAGTTCTTAGATTTGTCCATTACTCCAACTTGGGGGAAATCAGCCACCAGTGAACATAACACTAGACTTACTTGAATCATTGAACAAATTGTAGATCTGGGCGGTGATTGAGAGGTTTGGAAAGAGGCTATGGGTCATCTATTCTTACTATTTCTGCTGATCTTAAATAAGAACTAACTAGGACATTGCAGTGGTTACATTATATTTTTTCTTACCCAAACACAAGCATCATCTAACATAATTACATCTCCTTCTTGTAGCGTCATTAGGGACAAAGATGAGTCAATCTGCTCTCAGACATATCTGCAGTTTAAAGTAGTGAATAACAAACTGGACAGACTGCTGCGTGGTTACCTACATGTTCTACAGTGGTTTTCAGCGTTGGTCAGAATCATAATATATTCGAGACAGAACCACTGCAGATTGTTTTTCACCTTGCAGACCCACACATACATGCTCAGTTGATGTAACAGTACAATTGACCTGCTGTCTGTCTCTCTGCCTCATTCTTGATTAAAGTCTGTTGTGCTTGTCGCGGGTTGATTGCTTTCTGAGGCACTCCTGTGTGTGACTGAGCTGCACACCTCAGAGCCCCGTGCAGAAAGAACAACTGCAATTTTCTTGATTTGTTTCATGATCCTTGGGCCCTTGAAACCTATTCCAGTCATATTGTCGCATCTCACAAACACATTGACGTTGGCAAGTTTTCTTATCTTTATTCCCAGAAAAGAAAAAAAAAAAACTTTTTGCAGAGGTATGTGGTTTCCTTCGCCACACCGAGAAGAGCCCCATCCCCACGGATGAGAGATTTATGAGCCACAGAATGAAATTTTTGTCAGTGTGTGACCCAGACGGCAGATTTTTAAAAGCAGTGTAAAGCATTGTTCCATGACGAAAAACTCCTCATAGAGGGGCCGGGATTTTATTGTTCTCTCTCCATTTGTTTTACAGACATTTCAAGTCTTTGGATGGTGCACCCTGAAGTCTGTAGAAGTCCCTTGTTTCCCATTATCACCAAGGTCATCAATTTATCAGTCTCTCAATCTCATCATCTCTTCGCCTCTGCTTTTATCTGAGCTACTCCCCTGCCCTGTTTCTTTTCCATCTTCTTTTCTCCTCAGTTTAGCCTTATTTCTTTCATATTCTTGCAAAGAAGAGTAACAGGAAATATGAGGACAGATAAAAAGGGGGTGACAAGCAACAAAGATTCTTGACCAGATTCAAACCCAGGACTTCAGGGTTATGTGGTTACATGACGTGACTGCCAGGCCACCAGAACGACTCGATTAATCAAACTTTCTTATCTTTTCTCCCTTTTGTCATGTTGCTCTGCCTCTCTACCTATACCTCTGCTCAATCTTTCTCTCCTTTATTTTCTCTGGTGCTCTCACACACATTCTGTATAGCCCTCCCTCTCCCAGTCTTTTTTGGTTTCTACTGCATATGCACAACAGACACCCAATGCTCTATGTACTCTTCTGTCTCTCTCTCCTTCACTCAAACACACACATTCAATCTTCTGCTCTCCAACGCCCCATATATCTGTGTGCTTTTCAGTCTATCTGCATCTCTGCTGTCATTATCTGCTAGCAGAGGCAATCATTTGTCTTGAGCAGGGTGCTTCATCTGCGCTCCTGTTCATTTGTCCTCACTGCGTCCTAAGTTTAAATTGCTGCATGTCCCTACTACACCTCCAGCCGCTGTCCTTCTATAGCTGCTAGATCCACATTGTTTTTCTGCAGTGCCCTCTATAACACCTCCCTGCTCTGTCAGACTCTCTCTGATCCTTCACTGTTCTTTCAATTCCTATTCTACACCCTATAATTATCTGATAAACCCTCTATTCTGTCGCATGCTTTAAACCTTCCACTGTAATCTGCTGTATGCTCTCCTCTGCTCTGTTGTACCCTAATATACCCACCCACTATTCCACCATATCCAGCATGTTTAATTCATTCTCTCTGACAAGTCACTCACTGTTTCGTGATGGTTGTTGATGGCTGCTGACTTAATGCTGGTGAGAGCGAGAAATGGTTAATCAAAGTATACAAAGGTTCAACTAAAAATACAAAAAATAAAATCCCAAAAGTGACAAACCTATCAGCAGCTGTGTGTGTTCAGTTTTCACAAAGCAAACCCTGCATGTGTGCTTTTATAAGAAATACTGTTGATGGTTTAAACTCATTTTTACAAAGATTAGATGTTCAGTAACTGTTACGTCAACTCAGGATGCAGACCCTGGACTTTAGTATCTGAATCCCTAAATCCCTGTGTGACTTCTATGTGGTACAAAACAGTAGCACCGCCTTAACTGGATATAAAACTTAGTAAGCCAGTAATTTGCTCCCTTAAAAACGTATTTTGCAGAGCAGTACCTCCTGCATTATCCATTATACCCACTGTCAAGTGAAGTATTAACATTGATTCAACTTTGTTAGTTTTTACAGGGTTATGTCAGTCAGATACTTGTAATTCTGCTCCACAAAAAGTTTGTTACACAACTAACTGGTTCAGACTCGGGTACACCATCGACTTGAAACCACGAATCGATTGGTCTGAAAACCAATCCAGGTCAAAAAGTTTGTAAAATAAATGTTTGGTGTAGGAGAATAATGTTAGCAGACCTATTTATTGCTACATATCCCCACCGCTCTTCTGCAATACCCTCATCGTTACACTCCAAAATCCTGCTGCAAGTTCCGCTACATAAGCCAGAGCTCAGCAATATCACAGAGGATAAGAGCATTGTGTGTGTGTAGTGGTGGTTGGGTAAAAGGTGGGGGCGAGTAGAGTGCCAAAGAGAGCCAAGGAGAGATGAGGAAAAAAGAAATGAGCTGGAGATAGAGAGAGAGGAAGAAAGTGGTAAGGGTGTGTGTGTGAGTGGGAAAAAAGGAAAAAAAGATAATTGAATTTTAAAATGCCCTTTTATCGATCCGCCAGCAGAATGATACAGCTGCATTACAGTGCTTCAAAACATCAGCCTTCTTCTCCCTTGATAAAGACAAGAAAACAAGAACATTAAAAACTATGAAATAATAAAACAGAGAAGGAAACAGAGGGAGAGAGAAAAATGTCAAAAGCAGGCAGCGGAGGCAGAAATAGAAGGAAGAGGTGCTTATTATCCCTCAGCAGCTACAGGAGGGGTGCCTATAAGCAGGGAAATAAATACCAAATATTATATACTTATTAACAATTGTACATTGTGTTATAACCCATTTATTAACCACACCAATGTACAAATAGACACAGGTGGTTTTAAACTATTTTGAAATACCATTTTATACAAATTTCAATCATTCATTAAGTGTTAATACACCATCTATGCCTCATAGGAGGAGATACTGCTGATGAATGCATGAATAAATAATTAAAACAATGTTATATCTTCTCAGAACATCATTATAATGTGATATATAAATCTAAACAACTAAAATGAGGAGTTAGTAAAGTGTTATCAAAAATATTTTACAACTATTTGGGTAAAATAAAATGTATGTCTTGCTGAGAGGCACAGAAAAGAATTAATGATTTTGTTTTTTTTTTCCTTTTGTGTATGAATGATGTAAGGTTCGTATGTAAAGTATGTTTGTGATGCAGTGACGCTGAGCCCAAAAAGAAATGCCCTGATGTAAATCACATTGCTAACAAGAAAGGTAATTATTTGTCCTGTAAGTGTGAAGTTTCAATAAAGAAGCAGCAAGACTGTGAAGCGGTGCTCAGTAAACATTGTCTGGATCAAAAAAGCTCGAAAAGAAGAATTACATCAGCCTGTTCCCTCCTGATAAAGACAAGAAAAACAACAGACTCCACAAGGAAAGATGGGGCGGATGAGACAAAGAAAAACAGAAAGACACGGAGGAGAAGATATTTACTGTTCCAATACAACTGTCAAGTGATGTTCTAAATGTCACAAAAATAAAATGTGACTCAGGTGAGGTTTACGAGAATTAATCAGCTCCCTGACTGTCAGAAAACATGCATCCACAAGACAAATGGGAAACATCTGAGGAATTTATTACTGCTGGGAATGACAAATTTGCATTCAGATAATGTTGGACATAATTCACACTTTCATCTGTAAACAAAACACGTTTACTAGTTATGGTTCTAATGCCTCAACTAATGGCCATACAACCACAAGGGAGACAGACACCTCACATTTCAGCAAGGCCAGTGGCACTTCTGTATTCTGGTGCAACTAAATTGAACTATTCATCAAATGCGTATTACTATCACGTGCATTATTTATTTCGAGCAAGCTTGTTTTTTTAAAATTTTTATTTCAACAAAGAATATTTATTGTATTTTCCATTGAAACGTAGCTTTCTAGTTGAATAAATCATGTTGCGTGTGTGTGTGTTTGTGGGTGTGTAGTTGTGATTATTGATTCTGTTCATTCTGCAGAGCACACAGTCTCTAACCAGGCGATGTGGGTTCGTTTTTTCTATCCATAAATGTTTCTTAAACTGTGTTTAAACTTTGTTTATCTCAGTGGCTGAAAAGTAGCACTCTTATATTATTTGTGTATGCGTGTGTGTTTACGTGTGACTGTTGCTCTCTTTGGATGAGAGAGTGTGAGATGAGAGTGTGAATGTGTGTCTATCGCTCTGCTGTTATGTGTATTTGTGTTTGTGTGTGTGTGTGTATGTGTGGCTGTGTAGCCCCTTCTGCTCTGCAGTTTTAGCTGGCTGACCTACAGACAGACAGGGCAACTCCACAGAGAGTTATGCCTTATGGCCTTTTCTGCAACACTGTGTGTGTGTGTGTGTGCATGTGTTTGTGTCCTTTGTGTGTGTGTGTGTATGAACCTGTGTTTATGACAGCGTGCATGCGTATCTGTTGGTGAATCCATGCACGTGACTTTGTTGTGTGTGACATCTTTGTAAATGACAGATTGTGAGTGTTCATGTGTGCCTTTGTCTAGCCCAGTGTCCAAGTCAGCATTCACTGTTTTTCTTTTCTGCTCACAAACATATTTCACATTTGCTTTGTTTGGCTCTGTTGCTCTGCGCATGTTTCATTGTGGTTCAGATCAAGCTCTGGTTCCACATGAAAGCAAATCCTTTCAGATACAGATACAATATTTTCTGTGTAACATTTGGCATAGCCATCTGCTTGTCCAAATAGAATCAGACCATGCACAGTTAATTTCCTCATTTGGTTTCCTCTGCACAAATGCCCATCGACAAGATCATTGGAGCCACTTACACTGACAGTGTCTGCACTGTGTGTACTGAGTGACCTGGTGACTGCAGATACTGCTTTCTCATCCCACGGTCTCAAGTTCAATCCCTTCAACGGCTCACGTGTTGTGCTGAAATGTCACTATGGTTTAAACGCCACAAACGAGCAAAACATGAGTCACTGTAAGCGTCAAATGTTCTGAAAATGACATTTTCACTCATCAGGTGCCTCGGATGCCCCCGTCAAACTAGAATCCATGCTGGCAGTGATGCAGGTGCTGTCTGTGTTCCTGCAGATGCTGCTGCCGGCTGGATCCCATCACCAGCACAACGCTCACAGTGCGGCTGTGGTGCTCCCTTTACTGATGTAGTCACATAAGCTGTTTTGTCATATGAACTCCAGACAATGTCTGGTGAATCAGGTCCGGACATTGTCTGGAGTTGCCCTTTCACAGATGTAGCACACAACAGGAGATTGTCCATGTCAGATGTGCTCTCACCTACTGGAAATACCCTGTTTGGTTTAGGGGAGGGGTGGCGCCTGGGTAGAGTGACCCAAAAAGTACACTGCGGAAATCCCAGTGTTTTGTTTACAGCACATCAAAGATGGTGGACGAGGCTACCGACTCATCCGTAATGATGAGTGTTTTTGCGTTGATATCAATATATTTGGATGTATCCGCGATATCAACGAAAGAGTGGAAAGCAATATACAGGCAAGCAGAAAAGAGTCCGAAGCAACTACACTACAGCACCAGTCGCATCATAGAAACGCCATCAACACTTGCTCGCTGTGAATTCTCCAGACAAATGACAGCTCTATTCACACATGGGCTCAACTGAACATTACACAGACTTTGTACTGGGGAGCTGGCAGGCTAAAGTCTGTTTAATGTCCAGCCCATCTGATTTGGACATTTGCATTCTCACACGCCGGTACAGGTAATGTCGAGATAAGTTCAGGGTTGCAGTGTTTGTGGTATAATCACATTTTCTGTTTGATTCTGCCTCAGCTGGTGCTGTACATTTGCTACTACATCAGATACTCTTGTGAGGAAGAGACAGGGATCTTTACTTTCTTTCGCTTGCATTTTTGTCTCTTACTACTGCACCTTACTGTTTTATTCATTTTCTTTCTTGTTATTTGTCCAATGCCAACTATTAGGAAACTATTAGCTGTAGAGAGAGGGGAGGGTTCCCTTTTGGGATTTGTTTGACTGACATCCTAAAGTTTTAAAAAGCTGTATAAAAGTTAGAAGGAAGGACCTGAGATGTCCAAGTGTATCTCAAAACAATAGCCAGAAGCCGATATGTACAGTAACACAAAGTGTCCTGAAATCCTAAAAAAAAAATAATATATATATATATATATATATATATATATATATATATATATATAATAAATTGACCTTGAAATACCCAGAATCAACTAGTCCAAGCTGAATTAATGAGTAATTGCTGTAAAGTGCTTCTCATGTAAAACACACTTAATCCATCTGTTTCCTCCTCTTTGGAAGGACTGTGTGAGCTTTAGTCACCCGTGTAATGTTTGTATTCTGTCAGTGAATTGCCAAGATGAAAATATGTCATGTCCTTAAAGCTGTGTTTCCTAAACTGTTTTTCTGGGGATCGACTTTTTTAAAATGACAAACCAGCGCGACCCAATTCACATTAGGCCTAAATCATTTTATGCACGTGTTATTGAAAACATATACACATATTAAATACTTTATAAATGAGACCAAATAAATGCATTTAGGCTGAGTTTACAGATTCTCATTTTTTTCTCTCATCAGTAAAACAAGCAGAACGTACACTAGCCTTTCATATTAGATTCAATGTTATAAGTACAATTATCAGAACAATACAAACATTCAGTACTAAAACATTCTTCTTGTTGAAAGTTTTTTGAAATGCTCACGTCTATTATCAGAACAAGTAGGCTTGTGTTGAAGTGCAGCTATTGTTATCTATTTACTTATCCTGAATATTATATTTTTAGGCCTACTCAAAATATCCAGTTGTGCATATTAATTTTACTTACACCTTGCTAATGGTGGGTCTGCTCGCTTTTTAGTATTGCATTCCAGTCTGGTGTACAAGAAGAGAGTGAAACACGCATTTTGGGTGCAGCGCTCAGTCTATTTCTGTGTTTTGTCTTTATTTTTGTAAAAACAGAAAATCCCACTTTGCACTTGTATGTGGTTGTGAAAGGGATGAGAAGCCAAATGCTTGCCTTATTGACGGGATATTCAGATGAGATGCTTATCCAGAATGAAGATAAAGCCAAGCGTTCATGTCTTCTTTTCAGTGCTGCTCAGCTGTAACAGCTCTGCTTCCTCAGCAGGAGTTAGTCCCAGCTCCAGCAATGACTCTGGGCTTTCAAATTCAAAGGGATTTTGAATTCACCTTTTGCACTCAAAATGTCATATCTATCCACTGGAAAATAGCAATCAGAGTTATCATTGAGTGCAACTAGGTGTGTCTGAATAATTCCAGTCAGGTTCACATCCATCCTCATGCTGGCTTTGCTCACGGGCGGTAGTTTACGTAGTCTTCAGCTGGGCCTTTCTCTTTTTTTATTAGCCGAGCATCTATTTCTTGTGGGCTGCTGGAGAATCTGTTGATTATTATGGCGGAAACTGTGAGTGTTGTAGAAATACAAACAAGCACTCTCATGTGGCTCAAAGGTGTGCTGCAGATAGAAATCTTAAATAAAAGACTATGGAAGAAATTCTGCAAATTTATTAAGCGACCCAAATAAAACGACTGGGTTAAAGGACAATATGTAGAATTTAAGAATATACATATACTAAGAAAATAAAAGACCTAAGGATGAAAACATCACACACACAGGGCTAAAACTACCCATAGATGCAGTTTGTCAACAGCGGGTTGATCAAGAGCTTATTTATTCAAATGTCAGTGTATTTGTTTAATCAAAAGTCTATAAAAGGAAGCCTCCATTGTGGATGTTGGCTGTTGTTGGGTTGGCTTAACTGCTTATACAGATTTCAGGCAGTTCCTTAATTAGGTTTGAGTTAATTGTACACCCACATGCAGCTTATAAGTCAATTATAGGCTAAACTGATCATGGGCTATGAAAAGGAGTAACACATACACTTGTGTACACGCATAGACACACATATGCCACAACCTCTAACATGTCTCACTGTCTGCCTCATCTCTGCTCTCATGCATGCTGCCAAACTAACCATTTACACGGTGTTGAATGTGAAATGGGGCTTGTGTGTGTTCATTTATTAAGTTTTCATTAGTAATACAGTGGATGTGTGAGTGGCCTACATTTTTAACTGCAATCTACAAGCCAATATTTGCAAAACATAATTGCTAGTTTTACATGGGTTGTGGGATTTGTGACAGTCTTATTACAGTGCACTTAATGTGAGAATACACTGGTACACTACCACCCTGCACTTTTAAAATACTACATGTAGTATTTTGTGAATGCCAAAAACGTACTGACTGGTTGGTCGAGATAAACTCTGAGGAAAGTCCAGCTTAAACAAACTGCACTATGCAGTCAGTATTTTACCAAAATAAGGTGACACTTCTTGAAAAGCTTTTTTCTGAGGAAGATTAACATGAAGTGATTTTTACAGCTGCTTTTTTTTTATTTCTTTTAGCATCTCTCAATACTAAACTCTGCCAGTTTTAGCTAGTTTTCACAGGGAAACCCTCAGGGAAGCTCTCTTCCTCTCTTGTGCCACAAAGTAATACAGACAGACGCCCTACTTGGTGTGGGGAATATGGATAAAATCTTCACTAGGGCTGCAACTAAGGATTATTTTAATTAGCAATTAATCCGTCTAGTATTTTCTCAATTAATCAGTTTGTTTAGTTAATTAGTTAGGTTAGGTAGTTAATTGATCACCGTTTCCAGGTGCAACTTCAAATATCTCGTTTTGTCCCGACCAACAGTCCACAACCCAAAGATACTCAGTCTATGATAACAGAAAATATTCAAATATAAGACCAGATTCTAGCATTTCTTTTTAAAAAATGACTCAAAACGATGAAATGATTGTCAAAATAGACTAATATACTAATTGTTTAATCAACTAATCATTAGAGCTCTAATCTTCATCATGGCATATGTAATCTTACAAAAAGCACACTCACTAATAATTCAATTGATACGATGTAGATACAATGACCGGATGATAATGTCTTCTTTTGGCTTATTGGGTTAATGAAGCTTATTTCATCACATTGGTATAAAGCAGTCTTTGCTGATTCTTTGCAGTCTTTTCAACATAACTGTCAGTTTCCCACACGTTAGTCAACAAGGCAAACACTTAAAACGACCATAATTTATTATTCTGACAAGGTGGATGACTGAGAAGTAAAGGTGGAAGTAGTAGGACAGTAGCAGTAGTTTTGTAACTAATGACGCGCTTTGTTGTTTAGCTCGGAGGACTTTTTTGGTATTAGATAGTCTACTCATTTAGCTTAGATTGTGTTTTAGCTTTTTGGAGAGAATGATGAAAGAAAACGTCTATGCACAGTGAAACAGATACAAGAGGAACAGCTCTTTACTTCCAAGACAACAGCACAACTCGGGTTTGACTTGTGGAGCAGGTTGATATTCTGGGCAACCAAATATGATGCCATCGTCCTCAGATATCCAAACTTCGTCAGACCACAAGGCACACTGGGTAATGTAGGCCCAGCAAGGGCCCTCTTCTCTACGCCAAAATGGTGACAGAAAGTCGAGTGGAGGAGTGGTTTGGTAGGAGGAATCCAGGTTAAATCATGTCATTTTAAATCATGAATGAATAGCAGTTTGTTGCCAGATAGGAAATGTGAGCTCAGTGAGGTTTCTGTAGATCAGTGAGGTATAAAAATAAACATATTATCTAACTCAGATATTTGACAGCTGTCAAATATCTGAGCATCACCTCCGCTTTGATTTAAAGTGGAGGTGGTCTCCTGTGAGCGTGTCAGCTTTCAATGTGTCTGCACATGAACTGCAGCTAACCTTGCGTTGAACATCATGCAACCTCCTGATCCCTTTACACAGTGCATCCAAGTGTGCATGCAGAAGTGTTAGCATATATACTACTGTGTGTGGGTGCTTTATCTGCTTAAAGCCTGATATTATCTTACAGCTGTAGTTGTTGTTCTGCACGGCTTGGTCTATGATTTAGAGAAAGTAAGTAAAAAAAGAGTGTTTTTCCTAACTCCCCCTACAGGCAGTGGTCTTGTCTGCTGGGCTAGATTTTGATCTACAATGGAAGCTGAAAGTGTTGGAAAAAAAGCAAATTCACTGATTATTACATGATGTCCCAGGCTGATAGAGTTAGATGCGAGTGGAGGAAATCAGGACACAGACTAAAGTTAACACTAAGGGGATACTCTGATCCATCTGGTAGGTCTGCCGTGTGAAAGATGAACTCTGATGACCGAGGTTCAAGTGTGTTTATGTAAACATGATTAAATCCTGATCCTAAATTTCAGTTTTTAAAAACTACAGTAAGCCTGAAACCTTCAGTGGGAACTACACATCAAAATCAGTCATAGAGAATACCACTCAGCCTGTGAAAACAGTGTCAAGTCTTTGAAAATAACCCTGATGGTGTCATGTAATATTGAGCAGATTTATGACAGAAAGCCCCAGAAAGATGTTTTACTGTTTTTTTAAAAGTTTTTTCTCTGTTTGCCTGTTAATCAGCAGGATATAACATATTTCAGTGACATTTTGGGAAAGGTTAGGGCATGAGCCAAGGAGCTAGTGATTAATATTTTGTGGATTAGAATAATGGTGTGGATGTCTTTGCTTTTTTTTTTTGTTTTTTTTTTAAACATGAGGGTAGTTTTATACATGTTCACCATTTTCTTACAGTACTTCAATTACGTGAATGATGAAAAACATGACGTGGGCCTACTGAGCTACTGGTTTGGTTTGACCTTTTCATGCAAACCTGCTGTCATGGGTTAAATTCCTTGTTGTCACCATTCACAGAAACTTGAGTGCAAGTGTGTAGTTCTTTTTACATTAGTGCAACATGAATGTATTATTATTTGTTTGTTAGTTAGAAGGATATCTCAAAAACCTGTACTTTTTGGTGCAGACTCAAAATTTTCATGCTGGCGGCGTGCGGAGATGTTGTCTACTACTTCGGTCTAGACTAAAATATCTCAACAACTATTGGATTGAAATTTTTAAACATCAACACTCTAAATTTCATACTTACTAAAGGTGATATTGTAGTTTGACACGCTCGGCTGTGTCTACAGTATGGAATTGGTACAAGAAGCACAATAAGGAGCAGACCAATATTCACACCTCATCCAGTGATGATTTTCTCTTTGAGAGTGTCTGTGTGTGTGTGTGTGTGTGTGTGTGTGTGTGTGTGTGGTCCAGGTATTCCTCACATTGTGGGGACCTACATCTGTTTACACAGTCATGTTGTGGGGACTCGCCTCCCTCATGGGGACAAAAAGCAAATCCCCATAACGTAAAATCATTAATTTTAGGGTGAAGACTTTGGTTTAAAGTTAAGGTTAGTTTAGGGTTATGTTAAGGTTAGGGTTAGGCATGTGGTGGTTATGGTTAAGGTTAGGATAAGTCTCCAGGAAATGAATGTATGTCAATGTAATGTCCTCTGAAGTGATGGAAACATGACTGTGTGTGTGTGTACGTGTGTTTGTGTGCAGCTGCCAGGTCTGGCCTGTCGTCACCCTGTCAGCTTTTCTCTTAACACCTCGCATCTTTCTCTGAAAGATAATTTCTCTGTCATATCTGCCGGCTTCAGCACATAGAGGACAGAATATCCAAAACCTCCCCATATTAAAGGGGTCCTTTAAAGGCACTGAGGAAAAATAAAAAAATGAATCAATTTTTGAATGAATGAGTTTTGAATTTGAATGAATTTCCCAGTCGGTCACCAGTGGTGGCCTTAAGCATCTGGGGGCCCATTTTAAGAGCTAATGTTTTTAATAGGAATGCTGCAAAGAGCCCAGTATTTGTATCTATATTTGTTGAGGCACCAACATAATTTGTATTGTATTTGAATAAAAGTGGAAATAGGCTTAAAAATCCTGTTTTTGTTTTTATTACACTTTTAGAAAATTAAAGTGTTACAATAAATGCTCATGAATAAACAATATTATGAAGGAGGTCCCCCGCACCGGGTCTCAAACTCAACTCCCAGATCATAGATGACTGCGCTGACTACTGAGCCAAACCTTAGCACATCACCACTGCGCAGATAGACCTCTAGGTATTTACACAGAGACAGCACAGCGTGTAATGTGTAGGGAAGAACTTCAAATGCGATTATTGCTTTGCACTTTTCATTTATTGCCTATTTTACAACAACATAACTTTGTGGAAAGGTGAAGGGGAACAACAGGTCATGGAGAGTCCCATGAGAGCACTTCACGTGTGTCAGTAGCTCAGCTTTAGCAGTAGCTCTCCAGGGAACCCCCCCAACTTCCGGAAGTGATGCCCAAATTAGGAAATGTGCGTCATGTAGCAGGTGGATGTGACTCTTCTCGTCGAGACCTGCTGATAGACGTAACAGCGGAGCAGAGGAGAGAGACTGAGATACTGATGTAACTGACCTGCGTGCTGGTATTTGACTTTTTTTTTTTTTATATTTGTATGATATAAATATTCATAAAAATTATTCCCTTGATTAAAAACTGAAACAATGACATTTTTACTTTGAAATGAGGAGACGCCTCGCCCTTCTTGGCAACTTTTAGTCTGCCTTGAATAGCACTGTGTGTTATGTATCAGCTGACATAAAAACAGCTTAAACAATTCCCTCAACATAGATTAACAACAAAAGCAATGCCATATTTTGCTTGGGAATGCAAAGTGTCTGAAACTACTGGTGGTTTACAATGAATTGCACTTTATGCTCTTTCAGCACCATGGACAGCTCACGTCAGGCCTGGAGAGCGAAAAGGAGAGTGAGAGAGGGGGGGGGGGGGGGGGGGGCAAGAAGGATAGAGAAATTATGATTGGTGGAAAAAGAATAAGTGGGTCGCTGCCTATACACATTGAGTGGAATAAGTAGTTTATTTTATTAATAATACTGTTATTGTAAACTTTAATAACTCTAATAAGTTCATCTTTGTCCAGCGATCTCATTACTTCCTGCTCAATTGAAATCTGACAGACGCTCCTGGAGCATGGTCGACTTCAGACGCATTTTGATGAGCGTGAGAAACTTCTCTATAACTGAGGTGCAGGAACAAGACCACGCCTCTCTCCCCAATTCAGTCACCTGTCTACCTATATAAGCATGCCAGACCCCTTTCTCTCCTGTTTGCCTCAGTCCTCACAACCCTCACCCCAAAACTCCTTTCTTCTTCTCTCTCACTACAGGAACCACAGGGGGATGATGAAGCCGAAGCTCATTGAGACATGCCCCCACCCTGAGTCTTGCTCCCTGGGTTCCTCGATGTTACAGATGCATCGCGACCCCCCCATTCATCCCCTCGCACGCGACCCCCTTCATTCCTCCTCTGGACCTTCAATCATCTCACCATACACGACCCTCATCCAACCATCAAATCAAATAAACTATTTGGCGAGGTCTTGTTAGTGAAGTGACTTTCACTGTAAGCAGCACCTTGAATATCTAGATCTAGTTTGTCTCGGTGTGTGCAGTGTAATGTCAAAATTATATTGCGTAGGTATTCTTTTCCTACCTTGGACATATTGTCGCAAATTTAGGGATCTGTACTCTTACAGGGTGGATCCTATGGTTCGAAAAAAAAATGTCATTTATAGGCTAAGTTTGCAGTGGCCCTCAATGCTTTGGCCTCTTAGTTGTCATCCTAATGTGGTTTCACTCTATAAGTAAAGAGATTCTAGTGGGGAAACAAATATGTTAGTATTTTTAATGGAGGAACAAAGGTATCAGTTTACATCTTGTGTCAGCAGTGCAAAAGTAAAACTAAGCACTGAAAATAAAAAAAAGACAAAAAAGAAAGAATTCCTACTGTATTGACATCACAGAGTCCATCAAATTGCATTGTATGATGAATGAAAGATGAATAAAAATTAGGGAATTCACTTCAATTTATTACATTTTATGAGCATATTAAAAATATAAATACATTTGACCTCAAAGACATTTTCTCCATTTCTTTCTATATTTATCACGTCCCCTTTATTTGCCTTGTGGTGCTTCTTCACTGATTTTATCTTTTTTTCATGTAGCTTCAGCTTATGAGAAGGCTTTTCAAAGTAGACCTCCAAATTTCAGAATCACAATAACTTGAGTTACTAAAACAGTAATTTATTTGTAAGACATACTGACAGCTACACAGTGCACACTGACGCACGGTGCGATCTCGCATTGTTGAGCTGTGAGAGTGTCAGGCAGCATTCTGAATCATAATTGATTTTGATTTCATAATTGAACACATATCCAAGCAAGTAATAGTCACTGATGGAGATTTCTGCCGGCCTGTTTGATCGCTTTGGTTCGACAAAGATGTCAGACTGCTGTCAACCCTTGTTGTAGTTGTGTGTGTGTGTGTGTGTGTGTGTGAGAGAGAGAGTCAGAGATAGACAGTGAAGTTGAAGACAGTGTCTGTGTCTGTGTTTGTAACTGCCTGTATTTGCTTGTTCATGTGTGAGTGATTGTGTTCATTTGTACCAGTGGACAGCCCTGCATACTGTCTGTGTGTGCATGTGTCTGTTCCAGTTCAATTGTCTGTCTGCCTTTACTGCGGCAGCTTACCTGTCTATTGAAGCAGACTCACAAGGATAAAACAGATTTTTTTTTTTTTTTTTTTTTCAGTTTTATAATGCCAATTATATTTGGATACTTAGATGACACCGCTCATGTAACATTTATGCGATGAAACATTGAGAAGTGAAGTGGGAGGAGGAGGAGTAGGAGGAGAGAGAGAGAAAGAGATGGAATTAGCTAATGATAGGAGGGCTTATAGGAGAGATGCAGGGAAAATGTGAAGGAGAAAAGGCGAGACAGATAGGGAATTGAGGGAGGCAAAATTGGAAAAAAAAGGAGAGAAAGGTATGGAAAAGTAAGGCTCACAGTTTGCTTAAAATGAATAGTTCATATGACCATCTTGTCTGACTGTGTCTAAAACTACATGTTCCAAATGGCCACTGAAAGGCACTGGTTTGTACACGCTAAAAATGACTTATATGTCTAATATGTATAATGTGAAAAAGGGCAATTTCTGCAGCTCTCGTCAGCACTATGGAGTGTTTTAGTATCTTTCAGCTGATTGTTTTTTATTTTATGGTCCACAGCTTTACTGTTTTGGTTCACTCTCACTGTTGTCATCAACCTTGTGCTGCTTTCACCATAAAAGCTCTGATAAACCCCCTTTACCCTACCTGCTCTGTAGCAAATGACAGACAAAGTTAGCAATAAAAAGCTAAAGAGGCAGATGTTTCCATCAGGAGTTGTTTGAGACCAGACCAGAGCTAAAAAGAGAGTGAATATTGGACTTGCATTAGTTGTCTAGACAACAACATGACTCCAAATTAATACAAATTTTTCTCTGTGTCTGCTGGATGTGCAACTAGAATGTGTTGGTAACACATTTGCCATAAGGTGCAAACATGCCAATGTTGTTTACAGCTTTCTGAGTTATGCCCCAAAAATTAGAAAAGAAAAATTAATACTGCTTTAAAGACATTTCCATAATCCTTGCTGTTGATTGCCGCTACTAAAGTATTCCTTCAAGTGAAGTCAAGTCAAATTCTGATTTCACAAGGTATCATGTCAGGTCAAAGTGGTAACTCAGATTCAGTTAAACATTTTAAGGATTTCTTATTGTTCTGAAAACCAAATACAGAATTTGCCGGACCAGACTGAGGCCTGAGTTTCAGGCTCCTGGAGTACTCTTGTCCAGGGAGTAGAGATTAGTAAGGAGAGAGGGAAGGTTGTAGGGGATGAGGAAAGGAAGAAAAGGCCATTACAGGAGTGACAGAGACACCAAAGGAATACAAATTTCAAAAGGCGGGTTATAGAAAGGCTTTACAGGGAGGAAAAGAAGCAAGAAGAAGGTGGAGAAGAGAGAGAGAGAAAGAATAATAGCTCAGTGTGTTGGATAAACAGCATCCAATCCCATTTCATCTGGACTTCAAAGGCCCATAGCAGCAGGGAATCGGACTTCAGCTGAAAGAAGGTGGTCACCTCCACCTGAACCTGGCCACTGTTGGCTACTTTTTTAAATTATAGTCATTTTAGCCGCAGCTTTTATCCACAGCGACTTACCTACAGTCTCCACTACAGCCATCAGCCATGGCACAAACTGTTTCCTTTGAAATCAATCAATGCTCTGCTGTGACCAGTGGAAGCATGATCAAATAATTACAAGGGTTTGGTTCTCACTTGGTGTCTTATTCATGTTGTGCATTTGAATAATCAAAAATGTAATTAAAACTGGTAGATTTTTGCCATAGTGACTGAATAACAATAAATACAGTAACATTAAATTAAACTAAATTAACGTCCTTGGTTCACTCTTTATTCATAGTGCTGCATGAAAATGAATTTCAGGGCCTGTTTTTGCTCACTCAGAAAAAAATATTTTCATCATTCAATATCAGCATTTCCTGATGGCAACATTGTAGTAATCTGCTTTAAATTCCTCTATTTTTATTTGAAATATCTATTTTGTTTTAAACTTTTGTTAATAATCTGGAAATAAAATACAGCACAGAGAGAAGTCAAGCAGAGATGGGTTGTTTGTTTTCTCAGGTGATTACAACCTAGCCTATCTTACTTTATATGAGCTGATGAACTTCACACCTCACAGTTGTATTATTGTATTATTATTTTGTACATTTACCTCACTGAATAGTAACATATTGAGAGTAGCTAACAATTTGGAATTTGGTCTGATTAAATTGTTTTCGACTAGCTCAAATACTCAAAAAACAAACAAAAAAAAAAACACAAAATGAAATTTTGATGACAAAATTTAATGAATCAGACCCTGTTTTTATTTATTTATTTTTATTATTGTATTCCAGTTCTATGCCACAATACAAATGGACACTTGTTTCAATTAGATTTCAATTTTCTTTCTTGATATTCAGATTATTAGAAAGCAATAGCAGAAGGGGATGAAGAAAAACATCCTAATAAACTATAATACTCTTTATAAACAGTCAACAATAAATGGAAATGCAACTTCTCAAAAAGGACCAGTTTCTTCCTGATGTTTCTTATTAAAATATAATACATGTAAAACTAGAATTAAATCCCTTTCTCTAATAAAAGCCTGGTTTTCTCTTCAGTTGATGTATAGGCCCCAACCACTATTACTCAGTGGTATAATTTGGAGATCATACAACCATCAGAAGCTCTCTAATAAAATAAAAATGTGATGTAGTGTCAGAGTGTTCAGTTTTTTCTGTTTTGCCTCTGAAATTTATATTAGAACAAAATGTCTAACTGGAAAAATGTATGTACCGTAAACCAAAATGACCACAGGAGCAACAGGAAAACATGAGATTTCACATTTTACAGGATGTAACTATCTACTTGTATAAGAATGAGCACTTGCATTGGTGAAACTGCTGTTGTATTTTACACACAGTCCACCTCAGAAGTCTGGTTATGTGGATCTGGGAGTCTCGAACAACAAGTCATTCTCTTTTTCATCATTTGATTTGATACTTCCCCCTTTTGAGGTGAGATGTTTAATAAGCTCCTCAGTGTGTGTTTGCTAGAGTTGCACAGTTTGGTGTCAGCTATAAGACCTTGTTGTCACATACATACAGGACTGTAGCTCCTGAACAGAGCCAGTTTACAGCAGTTTGCTTCAAACAGCATTACATAACATGAAGTGAAGCCTCTGTGGATATTCAAATTCCAAATGTCCAAAGGCCCAACCATAATAGGAGAAGAGGCCTGCTGACTGTTGACTAGCTTAATTGGTTAAAGTGTTCAAAGCAGACAGAGCACACAGAAGTCTGTCATATATAAATGCTCTTTAACCTCTAAAACCCTGATGGTCCTTAAGTAGCTTTAAAGTGATCCTCCACCCAAAATCTATCTTGAAACACTCTCCCTCTGCCGGTTCGGGGGTGGATGTGAAAAGTTTGATGAAGAACAGCATGTGGTCACCTTTATTTCAGTTACAATGACTGATGTCAAGTTTACAAGTTTACTACGGTGGAGAAAAAGTATCAAAACATCACCAAAAACTTCTGAAATCACTCCTGTGGCAGTAAACACCTGTTTTCATCTGTATATTCAGATTATACAAGCTACTGCTAACAAGCTACTGCCAGTTGCTAGATGCTACGTGGCTTTGAGCTAACTTAGCATATACCCACCATGCTTTCCAGTAGACAAAAGGGGGGGCACAGAACCACTTCCTGATTTTAAGATCTTGCTGACATCACCAGTGATGTCATGGGTTAGACCAAGTGTAGGGGGGCATTTATTTTATTTAGTTAAATGTTTGGTTTTGTATTTATGTTTTGTACTTATTTTGGTTTACGGTGAGGACTCTGCTGTGGTTGATGTGTGTGTAAACAATGTTAACTGATACAAGTGACATTGTCATATAGCAGTTGTTGGTATAAGGGAAAGGACACCCCTGATAGAAATATGGTTCTGCCCAGATAGACTGGAGGGCCTATTTAAGGGGAGAGTTGTTGGTTTGAGAAAGAGCAGAAATGAAAGAGGATGTCAGTGCAGCTGTGTTAAGGTAAGTTTGATTATGCTTGATTTCATTTGGTCTCTGAGTCTGTCTTTTATCACCTTCCTTGACCCTCTGGCAAAGCTTTCTCACAGGTAAAACTTTATTTTACAGTAAAAGAGCAAGTAATTGTAAAAAGCCAGAAAGGGTTGCAGAAATGTTTCATTTTTCTTGTTTCCTATCTCGTCAATTGTCTTTTTGACCCAAAATCCTTCAGGTTTTTGAAGTATAGAAGTATGTCGGTGGCTTCACATCCTCGTTATGTGTTCAAATTTACTTTTGCTGGCTGTGGCTCTCAAACTTTTATTTGAGAGCCACAGTGTATCGGTGATTGTTATTCCAGATGGCAGTGAGAAAATTCCATCTGAAGGTTTAATTACTTTTCGTTAAAACGGTTCACCGATGCTGTCTTTGCCTTCTCACTGACGAGGCTGACTGACATGTCGCTGCTCCCTCCATTTGTTATTGTTTTAAAAGGTCTTAATTGTTTTACATGCAACTGAAGTGATTTGCTTTTTGCCCATTATCTATTCATTCATATATCTATATTCATTCAAGAAAATGAACAAACCTTAGTGGGTCACCAAATCAGGGAGGGGAGGGAAAGGTAGAGGAGGGGTGAGAGACAGTGATGATCAGTAGATGCAGAGTAAAAAAGAACAGGCAGCTTTACATTATGGTGCTGTAATGTGTCTTAACTTTTGGGATTGTACTAAAAACAATCCTTTCATCCCCATGTCTGAACTGTGTGAGTGTTAGCATGTGTGTATGTAATACTGAAGGTGAAGACTGATCATTAGTGTGATTACTGCAAGCAGTCACACTAGTGTAGCAACTCACAATGGCAGTAGCAGCAGCTCTCTACAACAGTAAAGTTGGCACATGTCTGCCTGGACAGTGGAGTACAATTTTTCACCCATCTTCATCCAGCAAATCAATAGATGAGTTCCTTTTTTGCTTTGCTTGGTAGGCAAAATACATTCCAGCCCTTACTTTTGTCATGATAATGATTTGGTACCATGCCATCTGACTATATCAAACAAAAAACACTATTTTACTAGTATATATTTTTTTCATTACGCCTGTGATCTATTCTTTGAGATTCTTTCTGACTTATTGACCAAGCTTGATGATTTAGAGTTTTTGCTCAAATTTTTTTCCTTAAGTGAATTTTATTCTGATGAAATGTGAAAGGCGTCGGACTCGAATTAAGTTTTGAATTTAGTCTTGCTAACTAGCTACATCTGTACTGTTGCTAAAATAATGTCTTGTTTGAGTGGCAAGTCAACATTTCTGAGAGTGGAGCTGGACTTCTGATTCTAATGCTCCAAAGGCAGCAGTTCACTGCAGCTGGTCCAGGATACCCTCCTACCTGTGGGGAAGGGGGCAGCGGTGCTTGGTTTTGTTATGGGGATGTACCTGGGGGAGTGTGGGAATGGTGGTTAGGGTGCTGGGAAGGCAGCGGCTAGCTGCGGCTGGTCCCAGGTGCCTGACTGATACTCCCAGTTGTACCCATGAGGGCTGGTGCTGGTACTACAACAACAACCCTGAGACCCACGGCCGCTCTCATGCCCCGCATGCCCAACAGGTCTCAGGCGTGCCAATACAATAAAACCAAATAAATAAATAAAACCAAACACTTTGCCAGGAATGTAATTTTATATTCCAAGCAAGGCAGAAAATCACAAACCTATATCATCTTGTACTCTTTACTTAGTCATTTAAGTCCAGATTCTGTGTTTGCATCTTATTTGAGTGGTGTCTACTTCTATCAGATACCATTTGAGAGCAGATTTTGTCTATCTTTCTTTTTTAAGCGGTTAGGGGTTGTAAGAGGAAAAACTCGAATGGTTTTCTTGAGTATTATTTTTGCTGTGAAGTGGAAAATAGAAACTACACTGTGAAAATTCAGTGCTGCTGTGTGTTTGACCAAAAAAGGTGAAGATGTGTGATTTTTAGGAGGGTTTGGTCTTTAAAATTAATGGTCATATCAGAGATTGGTAACTTCTATCAAAACAGCACTGCTATCAGACATGGAAAAACTCTTATCAGCAAAGTCTTACTCTCAGACCAGACACAACCTCCAAACACTCAGCCTCAACTATTGAGGATCCTGGATTGAAACCAGAACTCTTTGCTCATTTTACAACAGAATGTATCTATCCTCTGGACATTAATGCAGTTTATCACAGAAGAAGAGAAGAAGCTTTCTCTGTATCCATCTGCTTCTATCTCTCTATCCAAGACACCTTATCTGAATCACGAGCCCGTCGCAGGAATGAGAGCTGTAAACACAAGAAAAGGAGGAACATGCTTTATAGTCTTGTCTCTGTCTGAGAAACTCTGATTGGATCATTCATCCTGTGCAGAGAGAAGCATATAAAAAAGACAAAGGAAAAAAAGACGGCTCATTAAAATCATCCTGCCTTATGTATTTCTCTTTTCTGGGACTAGTTCTACTTTGTAAATGGATAAAGTTTTCAGACGAGAAGGAAGGGGAAATCTTTCCACCTATCTTTTATGATCTGTCCAGAAGTCTATGATTTGTTGATTGTGTTAAAAATAAATAATAAAATAAAATAATTTATCCTCAGTTGAGAGACTAGAAAGGTTTCTGTTTATGAGAAGTAACAAAACCAAGAGTGCCCTGCTGCTTTTAACTAAATGCTAATGTCAGGATGCTAACATGCTAACCAGGACAATATGAACATGCTAAAGTTTAGCAGGTAATGTTGGGTATGGACACCATCTTACTTTACTGTGTGCTAAAATGTACAGCTGAGGATGATGGGGATGTAGTTTTGATCACAAACCAAGATGTTGGTGCTAGATGGAATGCCAGAGGATGGCCAAATACATTTAATCCTGTAGGGTACATAAATGTCTGAACCAACTTTTATGGCATCTATCCAACAGTTGTCAAGATGTTAAGACATTTCACACAAGACTAAAAATGTCAACCTCACGGTGGTGCTGGTGAAAAGTTAGGACCACTTAATGAGAAAGTGGTCTCAGACTTTTGGACCCTACTGTATGTTGTTCCAGGCCTTTGTGATGTGTGGAGTCATAGTGTGATTTCCGATGAAACGACCTCAATTATCATTAAATTCCCCTGCTGCCATTTATCAGACAATGGGTGAGGGAGAACTCACAGTACTGTGTGTGTGTGTGTGTGTGTGTATGCATGCATGCATTTGATGGTCCCTTTTCAGAGAGGAAGTCGATAAAAAGCGATTCTATACCCCCAACCTGCCTCTCATCCCTCCGTTCTTTTGTGTTTTTACTCTTTCCTCATTCATTTCACTCTCTGTTAGAGCTGGTCAATAAACGACTTCATAGAGTCAAATCATTTCAATCTGTCTGTTCTTCCATCTCTACCTCTTTTCCTCTTCAGATTTCTATTTAGCATCCCAATTGTCTTTTTTTTTTTTTTTTTCTTCAAATTTAATTATGCCCATGTATTTTTCTTTTCTCTCCTACTCTATTATCCCTTTTCAAATGCTCGCCCTCTTAACCTTTATCTTTACCTCCCTTTTGTCCTTAGCTGGCATTATCTTCCTTCTGGGGAAAAATATATTTTTCCTTCTCTTGATCTATACATGTTTTGTTGCTGGTAGCAATAGGATGTCAGGGTGAATGGTGTACAGAGTGTCTGATCTCTAGTAGCACTATGGAAAAGTTTTTTTTTTTTTTTTTTTTTTTTTTTTTTGTCAAAGAGTGGGTCCCTGTTTTGTGTATCTCATGCATGTGCCAAGAAACACAGCAATGTGTCAAAAAAGGAAGGGAAGAAGAAGCCTGTGAGCTTGAAAACAGTGGCTGTATGTTAAAATTAATCAACCCTACAAATGTTTTATGAGGAAGGAATGCTTCAGGATGTTTGTTAGGGGTCAAGGATACAAAGAATGTGTTTTGATGAGTAGCATTAAAAGTTTTAGGTTAGGGAAAGATGGTGGTTTTGGTTAAATATTGAAACAGCAAATACATGTATGGTTCAGTTCACTTTTGACTTTTTCAATATTTAGTCTTTATCTCTCACCATTCCTCTAGCTCTTTCCCATTTTGGTAAGGTTTAGTTTTTGTGTTTAACCAGACTTTTCTGCACTGTCTGTTTTATAAGATGCTGACTGATTACTTTTCAATGATTGGGACGTAGAAACTGCGTGTTAAAGTCACTTCAAATATATCAAATCAATCTACTTCTCTTGTAAAAGATTTGACTTTTTGTTTGTGAATGTAATTAATCCAAAACTTTGTTATTTGCAGGTCAAATAACATCTATGTTCAAACTGAAAAGTACAGATACTGCTCCAAAAAAAAAAGGTACATAGGGTAACTTAAGTGTCACTTATGATGTATCCAGCAGACCACCAGATGCAGACTTTTATCTTAATATCAGGTGTTTCTTTGTGTCTATGTTTTCAGTCTCAGCCATGCATTAATTCCCTGCCGCAGCACTGCAGTAACGCTGAATTTAGTGATGGGGTTTTTGCAGTACGTGATTAATGTGCTATTATAGAGCTAAAGAAACGCACAGTTCCAGGGTGTCACTGACTTATTTGCAGTTTGCTTTATTTCCTTAATGAGGTTGATATTGATAACAGAACTTTCTCTGTTACGGCAGTAAAGGAATGCAGAGCTAATGGAAATCCATGAGTACTGTGCACTCAGTGACACACAACTGTTTGTAGAAACACAAACACACAGACACAAGCATTTGCTCCATCGATTTAGACCGCCTAAAAAAGATATGACCAAATGCATTATTTTCAGTGGACTGTACTCGCCTACTTACTCACACACACCTTTGTCATAACGCCATGTTGCATCACTGGCATCATGTGTACACAGGCTGAAAAAAAGTGCACTGCTGTTACTGTGTATGTGTGTGTTTGTCTCTCCAAGGCCTCACAAGCAAAGCAAAACTACATCTGCTAAACCTGAAGAGCAGAGGTATTGGGACATTATATCGCAGCTATAGTCTTAGGAAGAAGTGGATGATTGGAAATAACACCTGTTTTGACTGCTATTAGCCTATTGAGTAGGCATTATCATCACTCATCTGTCCCAAATATATGGGCTAGCAGGGGCCTGCTAAAGTTACTAGCAGGTTCAGAAGCCTGTTACACCCATTTATTTCAGTGGGCCAATGTTGGTGGAGCCCAGTGGGCACAGAAGGCTTATTATCATGTGATGTCACCTGACTGTCAAGTTTCATTCTGCAAAAACAAAACAAAAATGGCTGACCTTCCATTTATTCTCAATGGAAAATGCAATATTTTAAGATAGTTTCGACATTAAAATTCATTTTGATAACATTTCTAACAAGAAATGTGCATTTTATTTTCATAGTCTTTGTTCAGTGAATGTATATGATGTTTATTTTGTCAGTTATTACGAGGATTCTTTCAGGTCTTTCTATTGTTGCTATGGTGGTTGCTATGGACGCTGCTATCGCTGAAACCACATTGCTTACGTGTTTGAATCATTGTCTTTGCGTTGTGTAGCAAGCTACTCAATAGGATGACAATAGTGAAATCAGTGTGTACTTTGGTTTTGGGGTCATGGCTCGGTACGTATTCAGTACAGTACTTTTTTATTTTGAGAAATGTAAAGATCCAACGATGGCTTATTGGCCAAAACTATTACTGAGACAGTTTAGTTTTGCAAGTCATCAAAATCAATATGTAAAAGTAACATAAGTCAATATAAAAAGATGGTAACACTTTCTACGATGCCCATGTCTATAATGCATTATAAACATACTTATAATGCATTATAATCTCATAAATATCCATAATGCTTTATAACAATTTTCATAACACATTATAAAGCATTTTCCTTATAAGGTCAAGTATCATAATACTTATACATAATTGCTGGTCACTCGCTGACATTTGTTTGCAAGGATCATAATGTATTATAATTATCATAGTTGTAATATGTTATAATCACTTTATAATTGATTATGACTGTTATAATGTGATTATAAGTTACTCAAAGTGGTCATTGGGTCATTTAAGTAAAGTGAGAAGAATATAATTTAATCAATGTATAGCGAAGGAGGTTCCCATACCGGGTCTCAAACTCCATCTCCCAGACACAGACAGCTGCACCAACCAGTCAGCCAAATAATGAAGCTGTTGGCCAAAGGGCCAGCACGTCCAGTCATCCGTGGTCGTTACTTTCTCAAGGGCATGGGCCTGCACCGTGACACTATGCAAGAACAACACACAAAATGTTGTAAAATTCATTTATAAGTTTAACGGGTCACAACAGAAATTGAGAAACACGGAGCAAACTGAACCGAGGAAACCGAACATCCTGCACCGAATGGTTCGGGATGAATACACATACCGTCACACCCCTATATGAAGATATGAACATTAACAGGCCTCAAACAAATGTTTTAGGCATGCTGATGGTGTCATACATCATATTTCACTTTGGTTAGATGACAGTTGAGATTGACATTGGATTTATGCTTTTTGGGAAACATTTCAGCCAAGTTCTTTTGTTTTGAAGGTTTGTGATTTTGAGTATCTTTCATTTTTGAGTCGCTCATGTTTAACTACTTTTGTGTATGTTTTAGTGATGGTGATCATTCTTTGTATTATTTTGTGTCTGTTTTTAAGAGCATTTGGTGAGAAATTTGTATTGCTTGATGGTTTGGTTTTATTTAATTTTCCAAATGAATTTTTGTTTTGTTTTTCAGCAGCTTGTTTTGGACATTGCATTTATCATGTTGGCTTGTTTGCCAACCCGTTCTTACAGTTCTTGGTTTTGAGGAACTTTTGCTATTGTTCATATGACATAAGGCAAAGACAAAACTGCTCTTTCCTGGATGGTTACCTAGTCAGAAAATGTATATTTTATAATCTAAGTGCTTTTGAAAACTAAACTGAGAAATTTCCAGGGGATGAGACACATCTTCCTGGCAACAACAACCAAAAAGGAATAATGAGAAATGTAAAATTTTTCAATTGATTTATTTGGTAGAAACTCCAAATTTGAATTAAGAGGTTAAAGGTAAGTGATAGAGAAGTACAAACTGAAGACCACTGATTGGAAAGGAAGGATATTCGAGATTGTTTGTGTGTGTGTGCTAATTTGCGTTTGTCCTGAATAGCAGTGGACAGCAGCCTTCAATGGCAGCAGCAGGCAGATTCCAGTGGCAGCTATGCATGAGTACATGTCTGCAGGGAGGACACGCACAGATAAATACACACACAAAGATTCAGACACACAGCGATGCATACAGATGACTTGCATTTGTATAAACATAAACACACACACACACACACTGAGTCACAACCAAGGAAATCCAAGTATACACAAAAACTAACATATTAGAGCACACACACACAGACATACTCAGGCCCACACACACACATAGTTGCCTCTGTGTTTTAATCTGTGGTGACATTAACAAACAATAGCATGGCAGAGACTAAAAAAGGGAAGGTTAAAGAGAAATAGACAGAAAAAGAAGGAGAGGATAGAAGGAAAATGTAACTACTATACTGTGACAGAAAAGATACATCATACACACTAAAGCACTGCTGGACAGAGAGAAACAGGAAAAGACCAGAGTAGAGATGTGGTACAGAGAGGATGGAGAGAAAGCCATGAATGTCATGAACTGAGAGGGAAGGAAAGAGACACAAGAGAAACGGGTAGGGGAGGATGAATATAGAAAGGAGAGTTTCCAGTTATCTGACAGCAGCATATAGTTATCAGACCAGACGCTACACTCAGAGGAGAGGATCTATGTTAAAATGCCCTCATATGCAAAGTCTTGTTATATCTTGTCAATGTAGCGAATTGTCAGCAAAGTGAATATGCAAATATTAATATATTAGCTCAACTGAGCTTAATGCTGCAGCATTAACAAGTTGGAACTATAATGTGACACGAATGCAGCACAGTTGGAGCTAAGACTGACGGCTAACATCTAATACAGTTTAGAATGATGAGCGGTGATCAGTCTGATAATGCAGAGCTGAGCTAGCTGAGTCTGAGGTAACCTGAAATGGACATTGAACAGAAGATAAACTAAATCTAAAATTATGCTTCTCCAAAGATAGATGTAAATGTCTCTGTGAACCCATGCAGAGAAGGGTGTTATGGGTAACCATAACCCATGGGTAAGCTGAAATTTGTTTTGTGTTTTTCTGAGCATCATAAACACTTAAACTTTTAGTGTTGTTTCCATTCTCATTGTACATATGCAGTCTTATTTTATTCCATGAAATCTGTGGTTGTTCTGAGCAGTTCACACTTGCAAACAGCAGAGCATTGCAGTTACATTTTCAGCACAAGTTAGGGAGACATTTTATTACTTTTGATAGGTTTTACATTATGTTGCAGACATTATCAGCCTCCACAAGGATGATGAGCGAAAAGAAAAGAAAAAAATCCCTCGCACACACTGGCTTGAACCGCCGTTATCTTGTTATTTGTGATGTGCTTGTACTTGCTTTTATCTTTTGTTTTTTATCAGTATTTCTTGTTCTCTGATCTCCGTAAAGCACTTTCTGACGAACCTGTTTGATAAAAGCACTTTAGGAATAAATCAGACTTGGCCTGCTGAAGAGAAACAAGAAGAGGAGAGAAGAAGCAGAAGAAGAGAGATAAAACCAAGGATCAGATGAACAGGAGAGGAATGATGAGGGGAGAGAGGAGGGAGGGAGAGGAGACAGATGACTTTTTAGAAGGAGCAACAAGCGAGGAAAGTGACCTCTCTTTTTCCTCTGTACATGCCGTATGTGTGCCCTTGAGCAAGGCACTTGACAGATTTGGCAGAGCTGTTCTAGAGGCAGAGATACTATTAGAGACACCTGCGTTTGACAAGTAAAAATGTCCTCTTTTAACCTGCAGAGCAGCTCTGTCTCCGAAAAAAAACATTTGTCAAACTAAAACTCACATCTGCGGTACTTAATGTAACGGTCCAAATGCTCCAGTGGAGCTGATCAGTAACTGATGGTGGGAGACTGCGGCAGGACCACTCAGCTCCCAGGTGTCAGTGCTGTGTGAATGTGAAACCGGATGGTGCAAGACAAAACCAAGCAAGCATCCGCTGCCAGTTTTCCCTTGATATTCTTTTTTTTTTTTTTTTTTTTTTTTAAGAAAAGGGGAGAGTTGCAGTGGAAATAAGAGGGAAAAACTTCATTAAGAATCCTCTGAGAGTTTTACTTTGATGTCAGAAATCGTTTTGTTAGAGTCTGAGCAGCAGTGTTCAGCTGCTGGATATCTCAATTTTGAAGGAAACCTTTTTAAGTGCGGACAAGGGAAAAAAAAAAAAAAAAAATGATGCAACTGTTTGTGTATGTGTGCCCACACAAGTTAGAGACTGTTTGTTGGGTTACAAAAATGTGAGCAGCATATATATATGTCCGTTTGTGTTTATAAAAGAAGGAAACAGAGCCATGTGTGTGTGTGTGTGAAAGAGAGATAGCAAACACAAAGAAGTGACATGAATGACCCCTCATAAACATTATAGCCAGGAGAGAGGCAACCTTCATGCTCTGTCCATTTTACTGTCTATCTCTGTTGCTCACTCCCTCTCCCTTTCTGTGTGACACACACACACACAAGTTTAGTCTCACACAGCTAATTAAGAACCAGTGATCAGCCTGTTTTGTTCTTGCTAATGCGTATTTTTATTGCTGTCCTCTTCCAAATCACCTGCCTGAGCAATTTATTAGCACTTTAATCACAACATATGGGCTCCGGTTGTGGTTAAAGTCCCCTTCAAATAAAGCACGTACAGAGATCACACTGAGGCTAATAAATTACATGTTAAGACACTCGACTCATGTCGACATCATTTTTATTTTCTTAGGTAAGGTAAGGACGGAGAATGATATAACAACATTAAAGTGTACTATTAGCTCACAGTATTAATATATTAACGACACACAAGAAAAAAATAAATGCATACAGTTTATTTTGTCACATGCTGTTCATGTATTGTGATGAGGGCTGGAAATTGTTTGAAAATTTGTTTTATACTGATATCAAAACAAAACTATTTTGACACCATACTTTTTTTTTTTTTTTTTTTTTTTCAAGAGATTCAAGAGCTTTATGGTCACATGCACAGCAATACAGCGAGTGGCAGTGAAGTTTGCAAGACGTCTTCCAAATTAAATGACCAAATACAGTATGTGGTTTGACCATGTGACTCCAGAACAACACATAGGAGCGTTTCCTAATCTGGCGCCCCTATCAGCAGTAATCAGCGGGACAGCATCATTTGTCTGTGCTGTCTGTTTTTTTTTTTTTTTTAAACTGTCCCAACTCACAAAATTAGAAATGTGACACCCGTCTTACTCTGAATGAGGAAAATTGTCAACTTCTATACATGTCATCTAACTGCGTCACTGCTCTGCGTCATAATTACTACAGCTGCTAGATGGCATCTGTCACTGAAACATAACTATAGTTTGTCTTTGAGTGAATGACATTACGACCTGTTTTTCTTGTGAGGACGGTCTCAAAATTTGGCTTCTTCAGGCTCTAGTTCCTATTAAAGTAATACGTAAATATTTACAATTGTAAAAAAAGGAAAAGGACAAGAGAGAGGAGTGAGTCGAGAATGATGAAAATATATACAAATATATACTTACAGAAGCATTTTTTTCATTAAAAAAAAGACTAAACACAATAACCAGTAGAACCAGAAGAACTTTGCCTAAATAAATTATGAGTTTCTGCTTTAAGATGGTAAGTGTATGGTAAATATGTAGAAAATATATGCAAATATGTTGCATTGTTGTGTATCTATTCTAACTTTTGTGTGTTTGTGTTGCTTCTGCTGATGTTTAGTTTCTTACCACCAACTTTTACCACTCACTATTTCAGCACTAAAGTTGATTTTTTTTTTTTCTTCATTAGCTGGTTTTTCCCCAAAAAATTGGGTTCACTTTATGCCAGAAATCATTTTATTGCAGACGCTGTCGTTTCTTTGTTGTTGTTGATGGCGGTTATCTCATACTGGTATGACACTCTTCATAACTTCCTCCTGTCAGTGGGGACAGTTTGGTCAATAAATAGCCTGGACACTTTGTCAATATCTGCCCAAACTGTCATCAGTAGACAAGTTTGTGTGTTCTCACAGGGAACCTGGTTGCTTTTTTTTTTTTTTTTTTTGTCATTTTTGTCATCTTTGAGATGTGAGGTCAAATTGTACTTTACTTTAGAGTATGTGATGTGATGTTCTGGCTTGCTTTCATCACTTGCTGTTGGTGTCCTCTGTTCTTACTAAGGTACTAAGAAGTGAACCTAACTGTTAAACTGACTTGCATCTCAATGTGAGGACGGAAACGAAGGATAGAATGATAAAGAGAGACAGAACAGATGCTCAGAGAGGATGATGACATGTGAAAATGACTTCATAACAGTTTTGTTTTGTTTTTTTTTTAACATCATTTCAAAATCTCATCTGAATATTTTTAGTTTTTTGCAGCAATTAATTCCTGTCCTTTTTTAGCATCTTCAGCACTAGCTTTATAGTTCACTTTAAGGGCATCCAAATTGAAGGTTTTTACATGCCAGGACTGGATTTATTTTTATATTTGATATTTGAACAGTGATTTATTCAAAGCATATAAGGAGTGACATATTTTCACCACAGTTGTCTTTGCAGGATAAACCTCAAGGCATATTAACACGAATGATTAATTTTGAGGATTAGGTTGCAGCGTTTCTCCAGGAAACTGTTTATATATGCAGATTGTGTTTTTAGTGTGAATTGTTCCTACTGGGCCTCTGTCTCAGGCCCATATGTTTCATCATCTGCTCCACTGTTGGTGTCAAATGAAACCATTAGCATATAGATTCATTAGCGCTGGACTCTCTGTCCTTAACGTGATATTTTAGTTTTTCCAGGATATTTTGCTTCCTTTTATTCAATTTAATTAACAGACATTTTCGGACTAATGTTGGTCATATTCGAGGGCACATAGCCATTAGCACTCAGCCACTGTTAAAAGAGGTTAAACACCACACTTTTATCACATCCACACACTGAGAAAGAATCCTGTTGTAGAAAGGCTTGATGAGGAAATTAATGAGTGATGCCTTGAGCGAGGCTCTAATTTCACTCCAGTGGACTGCTGCTAAAATAAGTGTGAGAAGTAAAATTACTGTGATCATTTGTTTAGGTTAGACAGAGGCATTGGTGTAAAACTGTGTATTTAACCAAGTACTTAATCTTAAAATGAACATAATTATAGATGAGAAAACAAAATCAAACCCAAACCACAATTTACTTATAAAAATGCACAGGGTTTGATGTTGCTGTGGGTGTTTCTGACTTATAATCTGTTTGCTTCAGTTCAACTCAGGAACCAGTTGTTAGTTTTGTCCATCTAACGACTTTCTGTGGTCAAATACTGCCCTAGAATTAAATATATACAGTATATTCAGTGAGAGTGTTCCTACATAAAGGATGTGGCACAAAAATAGAAATTGCTCATGTGTTCAGAAATGACTCGTACTGTTGAGCACGGCTGTACCTTATCATCTGTCTGGGTTTGCTCTCCTCTGGAGCTGGTGGGGACCAGTGGGTCGAGCTGGGACAGAGTTTGCAACATCTGTTAACATCCGCCAGCATTTCTGCTCATCTCTTGTTGAGCAGTGTGTCTTGAAAGTGTGTGTAGTGAAGCACAGAAAAACAAACAAACAGAAAAAAACTTCTACCCTTCCCCAGATAATGTATGTTGTAAATAGCTACAATTTTAGCAAGCTGATGATCTTGACAAGAAATTGAAATTTCCAGTTTACCATTTTTGCTGTGAATTTCACCAAGGAGAAACCCTGAGGTAAAGATACACAAGTTAGACTGTGTTACTGTGTTAGACCCATTTTACACAATGCACCATGTTGTTGGTGCTTGCTGTCACTCAAACTCAACTCATGGTCTAATTGTTTTGGTCTGGATCCAAGTGGGGCTGTTTTTTTTGCCATGAGCCCAAATGGACGGAGCTGAGGGTGAAAAACACTGCAGGGTAGGAAACAACTGCTCTTACAAGTGTGGAAAGAGGAAATGAAATGTCCTCCGTGAAGACAAGGCTGACGAGGCTGGATGTAGCCAATTTCATACGAGTAAAAGACTGATTCTTTGTATCATTTCATTTATGTCTATTACTTCAAATAATGTGATTGGGACTCCATTCTGTAACAGTAGCATGAGGATAAACCTGGAGCCACAATTGGTTAAAATCATTCTATCATTATGGTCTCTACATTTCCTTCCTTCTGTAACCACTTCTGCCATATGAACATACATAGCTAATATGACTGTTTTTTTTTTTTTGTTTGTTTGTTTTAGATTGTCTTTTTGACATTTTTGCCTTTAGTTTGACAGTTGAAAGAGCAGAGAGAGAAGAAACTATGTATAGTGAAAAGGATATAACATGCAACAAAGGTCCATTGTAGGTACATGGTATGAGTCTTAACCTATAGACTAGCAGTGCACTGTGTTATTGTAGAAGCTTGATTGCTTCCACATCACATGGTTGATCGATACTACACTGGTAAAAGAAAACAGCTCATTTGATCTTAATGCAAAAAGTGTCCCATGACAGTTCTCAGATTATTTTCCTTCAAAAATAAACATTTCTGGAATAAACAATGAATACTTATCAGCTTCTGGCATGTAAGTGTTCCCAAAATATCATATACTCTGTAATATGGTTACATACATTCAAAATGTTTGGTTAATTAGGTACATGGCTGCTGCTTGGTAGCTTTCATCATCTTTTCATCCTTTCAGTTGTCAGTTTTTACATTGACAAAAAAAAAAAATGAAATAAAATAACAAAGAAAATAGAATACAAAATTAAATGAAATGGTCTCCTGTACTGGTGTGCTCTGATCAGGCAAAGACATGAACCACAAAACAAACTCCGTTCTCATCAAATAAATACTACAGATGATTTACTGACACCAGTGTTCATACCCCACTAAGTTTTTAGCTTTAACTTAACTGTCCTTGGTTAAATACGTGTTAACAGACTTTAATGTGCCATCTGCTTCACTAACAATAACATAGTGGGTGCAGTTAAGGCACCTGGGCCATCCAAAGCCAGACAGCATTAATGGTTCCTCTTTGCTGCATCATCCAGAGCTTAGTGATGTAAACACACATACTATACAGGTGCACCTCAAACATGCATAAAAACACACATGTACACAATCCACATTGTACACACACTCACACATTATATGTATGGCCAACAAATGCATTTACACATTCAATATACATCCATAACATTTCTAAAAAAGTGGATATTAGTGGCTTAACCCTCATATTTAACATACAAGGACTACTGACTGATGTCCCAATAATAACCTACTGTAAGAAACAACCATTATAGCAAAATGTTAATTTATTTCTTCTCAAAACATGATTACTTATGTTAATTAATGTCATCTTTCTTTAATACAAATTGCAGCTTCCAGGTGACTAACAGAGTGCTCCTACCTCCCTGATAGTGTGTGATACTTTAAACTAGGACCCATGGTAAACATGAACCCAGTAAATAGTTCAATCTATTAAAACTGCACTAACACTAACTAAAACAGAAACCGAAAACAATGATATGAAGCCATTAGGAAGAAATTGATTGACAAAGTCATGAAAAATTGAAATGATAGAATAAAGCACCTGTGAGATAAGACAAAGTATACCTCTGGGGTCTGCAGGTACCCCAGTCAGTAGGATCAAGGTTAAAACACATAAGAAATACATAGTAATGATGCATACTCACATACAGTCTATCTTGAGCACACAGATATACAAACCATGTTAGACAACATAAATACATACACTCACAGTCTTACATAAATATGTATGAACACACACAAAACCTACATGAAACATGCACAAATGCACCTTCAATTACCTTTCAAGCTTACACACAGACATACATGGACACAGACGCACACGCACGCACAGTCTTTGTTGATTGGCATTGGCTGCTGCATTGCTGACGACCACCGCCGTTTCATTAGCATAAAGCACAGGGGCGATGCACCTTTCGCTCACTGTGATCCACAGGAGAATGATTGGCAGTGGCTCATGCGCAGCCAGATGCTGAAATGTGACTCTGCTATAACTGAATTCAAAGGAGCCGCTGGCCCCGACAGCTCTGGGGGCTACAAAGCTCCGCTCAATTTCACCTTTTGCTTAGATCCAATTTTTTTGACTGACATTTCTGAATGTGACCTGTATCTGATGTCAGTTTGATGGATGCATCCTTAGATGGCCCGTGTGTACAAACTAACTGCAAAGTCACCTGATGTGGACCTTATGGAAACAACTAAGTCCAATATGTTAAGGCAACGCAATCTGCATACATTAAAACTGTCTGCACAGATTTAATTGCTTGGTCAAATGTTTGCAGGGGTTCACTGTATTAAAAAATGCAGCGATGTGCTCCAGATGACTTTTTATTGCATTGCAACAATTGCAGCAAAAGTTTGTTTTTTTTTTTTTTAGTCCTGCACAGACCTATTCTGTGCCAACACAGTGGTCTGATTGGAATTAAATAGGGGTTGCATGTTTTTTTTTTTTTTTTTTCTCACACTGTCTTAATTCCAGTCTGGTGCATTGTCCATACTCTCAAAAGTGTGTTGCTGGCATATTCAGAAATACAATGATAAACCCTAAGTGACCAAAAGTATACCGTTAAAACATATCATATCATATGTTAGGTACTATTGAAAAATAAGTGTACACAGACAGCGGCAGAAGTAGGAATGTGATAAATGTGAGAAAGAGAATTTGCAGAGCAGGTTATTATTTGTTTACATCTCACCAAATATGACCATACACACAATTGCCATTTGCTGCTTGTGCAGTGAGCTGCGTCTGAAAATGTGTGTGTCTGGCTCATAGTGGACAAAAGGGATGGACAACAAAGAAGTGTGTTACTCTGTAGGAGAGGTTTGAGAAGTTGTCACCATTGGGACTTATTGTAACTGATACGTCTTCAACTAAGAAGGTTGGTTATCTGGTAACTAGTAGGTAACATCACCGACATGCAGGAGTATTTGATACTGAAAAGAGGAATTTGGAAAAACGATATTGTGTTTTTGTTTTTAAGATTTTAATAATTATATTGA
Source organism: Scomberomorus guttatus (assembly GCA_038419695.1). Taxonomy (NCBI): domain Eukaryota; kingdom Metazoa; phylum Chordata; class Actinopteri; order Scombriformes; family Scombridae; genus Scomberomorus; species Scomberomorus guttatus. The sequence continues at coordinate 31,838,695 of CM076446.1, read as the reverse complement.
GTAGGCATCTTGTTTGGAAATTAGATAATCGTGATTTTTTTTTTTCTGTTTTAAGATTAAGAGTTACATACATACAGGTGGGCTGTGCTAATGGAGGACAGATGTGTGAAGGGGGATTTCTACAAGTGAATGTTCTGTTACACATAACAAAATATTCAAAATCACACAGATTAATACAGCTCTTTTTCACTGTCATGTCAAAAACAAGACATTATTCCCTGTTTAGTCATGAGTTGAAATCTTACCTTGCAGCCCATTTCATCTCCTTCTTCCAGTCTCAACTCCCTGCTGTCTGAGTAATAAGGAAAAATAAAAATAAAACAATAATCCAATAAACTGAAAAAATGACATACTAATACATTCAAAATTGACTAAAACAGTGTGAAAGTGCATTTATATATTTATTTCTTAGCGTTGCATCACTTCTCTGAGCCCTGCGGGCAGCTTGATTAGCATAATAATTAAGCCGGCGCTGTAATGCACTGTTTGTTCCTATATTGCTGCACACTGCAGTTGGTTTTGAAGTTTCACCCCTCCACACACTGCGCCCGCCTCCCACCCTCCACCCCTCCCCTATCCAAGAAATTATCATGCATTTAGACAATGGGAATGAATTAACAGAGCTAATTTCTCCCAGACTCCTGTGTGTGGGACTGGTACGTGGGCGAGTACACCTCTGAGACTTTGTGTCTATGTGTGTGTGTGTTGGAGTGTGTGTGCACGTACCTCTCCTCACTTTCTCATTACATGCAGTGATTGACTCAGACAGAAAGAGAGAGAGAGAGAGAGGGAGAGAGGGTAGTGTGAGACAGAGAAAGAGTAGAAAAAGAGTGGGGGGGGGGTGAGGGGGAGTGGAAGAGGGCAGATTGGGAAAACTTTCATTATGAAATTGAGAATGAGGATTCAATCAGACCTCATTTAAAAGCTAATGTTATTATTCTCCTCTCTCTCTCTCTCTCTATCAGGGATGTTTACGTAGATTTACATGATTTATAGTGAACTGCAATGAGAGCATAATGATGTTCTCAGTAATGAATTGATTAGCATTTAAATAGCTGGGAGAGCGCAGCACAGTGCAGACTGTTAAGGGTTAAAGTTCAGGGTACGTTTGATTTGAATCTCATACAGAGAAGAGGAGCGGTGCAGTCTTCAGTCTTGGACCGTTTTTGGGGCCACATGTACACACAGAAGAGCCACAGGCTTCTTTAACTGTTAGCTGTAATGTTGGTGATATAATAAGTGGTTCAGCTGTAAACTACTCTGGATGAGTGTCAGGTATATACCTAAAATGCCAGCAGTGTAGTTTTATTTGGAAAAAAAAAAGTTTGGATTAGACTGAATTATTAAACTAATATTTGCTCGTTACTGAATATTAGTTAAATGTAAAGAAGTCAGCTGGTGAATGTCTGATCATTCAAACTATGATCAAAGTTGCCCAAAGTTTCTTCTGAATAGGAAACTAATCAGAAATTCATTACTGTCACTCATTCTACTGATCACTGATTAATTTCAAGAGTTCTAATTAGATCTGATTAATCAGTCAGCATGATTTATTGGTAAAACCAAACCGTTAATTATTTTTACTTCTACAGGGAACAAGTGAAGCTTACAAATTTCAATTTAGGATGTCAAAATTAATCAACTCAACTAATTTTAAATGTAGCAGTGACAAAGTATTAATTGGTAAAATATTAATATAATGCTGTGTTTTTTTTTTTTTTTTGTCTTCTTAGTACTACTGCTGTTACTTCTACTGTTAATACTGTTTCTGTTAATATAATATATAATAACACTGAAGGGAATGATCTTCATTTTACTGACACAAGTAACACTATGCAGTCATTATATTATATTTGTTATGTTTGTATATCATTTCTTAAAAGAAAACAGTATTACTCTACTAGAGTATTACCCACAGGTCATTTATTCAGCAAGAATCAGAACTCATACTGAAGCAAAGAAGTCACATAGTCTACAGCATAGTTACTGAAACAAAAATATTTGTTAAAATGCAAGTTTGGGAAAATATGTTTTCACTTTAATTTGCACTCATGGCTCTCAATGCTGAGTTGTTTCCATGGATTGCAAGTGAAGTATAAGTGATGACATGTTTTAAATGAGAATGCAGCTGAAATACAAAATCCACATCCTATATTTGGTGCGTAATTATGACCAAACCAGACCTTTCATGACCCATTCAAGACTCACACAAGTCACTGTGTTGTTTAGGTTTGAAGACTTTAAGTTACGAATATGAAAATCTAAAAAACTGTAGTATAAAGATTTCAGTTATTTATGTGATGCCTGATAATAATTTCACAGAAGCAACTCTGACCTAATGACAAATGAATCATCTAACTCAGCGTATAATTCTGTCTCTATATATGTTGGACACTCACCTGTTACATTTTGTTTCCCCCGCTGTTGTTTTCCAAACCAGCTGGCAGTAGAAAAAATTATTTAGTCAAGCTCTGCACTTGAGTACAATTTTGAGGTACTTGTACTTTACTTCAGTATTTCCATTTTATACTACTTTGTACCTAATACCACTACATTTATTTGGCATCTATAGTTGTTACTTTGCATATAAAGATCTTACATGCAACATAAGACACATTTAGATTATAAAACACTGTTATAGATTAAACTAAAAATAAAAGTATGTAAAAATTTACCTCCACCTCAACCAGTTACTGTAAAACCAGTTACTGTAAAACCAGTTACTGTAAAACCAGTTACTGTAAAACCAGTTACAAGATGCTATAACAATCTGAAAGGAGCCATTCTGAACAATGAGTACTTTTACTTTTGATATGTAAATATATTTTCCTGTTAATACCTGTTAATAATATTTTTGGATGGACTGTAATGTAAAAAGCATCTCTCTTGTTTTGCACCAGATTTCTCAAAGCCAAACCAAATGTTTGAATGAACTGGACACTGCTTATATCACAACAGCTTTATCCTGTCACCTGACTCAGAAAACACACTCAGAATATAAAGAAGTGATGACACACACCCGCTGACTTTAGGCTTTTTTTTTCTTGTCTGAATTTGTGCTTGCGTGTGGGCTAATTGTTAATGTTTGAGTGCCTGTGCGTGCGTGTGTGCTCCTTCAAGCAGAGCAAAGACTACTCAGCTTGTAATTCTCTTTTAATAACAGTAATCTTGCAACCGCTCTGCTCTGCATCAATAGTCATTGAGCTATTATTCTGAAAAACTCGGGGAGGAAAGGACAAAATGGTAGAAAGGAGAGTTGAAGAGAGGACGACAGGCGATGGCAGTTTTCAGACAGAATGAGCCGTCATTTCGCTGACTCAATATCCTCTCATTTGTCATCCTTGTCAATGCAGCCATGAGGTGATTTTATTGATTACCGATCTCACTCCCCCCCCCCCCCCCCCCCCCCCACACACACACACACACACACACACACACACACACACACACATTCTCACACACAACCTCTTTCCACTCTGTAACACAAAAGTCCTGCCAATCTCTTTCATGCTCACACATGCAGACGAGCATACGCTCTACCTCATCCGTACAAGTTTGCACACACAAAAACGCACACGCACACACGCACACACACACAGACAAACACAAAGTCTTTCCATTATTTCACCCAATTATTTTCTTTGTCCCTTGCTCATACACGCATGCATGCACAATCTCCTAATGCCTGTACACCCAATGTATGCATACAAATATAATCACGCACAGACTCTTTCAATGTCACAAACACTTTGGCTTTCTCTCTTACTCTTACTCTCTCTTTATTATACATATTTTGATGGCCAAGAAGAATGAAACAAAAATCCCCCCCACACCCAAATGTTGCCCCGATCAGAGTGGACGTGTACTTCACCCGACCCCCCCCCCCCCCCCCCCAGAGTTCAGGCAACATCACAGATTTTTCACTGATATCTTTTTGTTATTATTTTTTTGTTGTTATCAGGAAGGCGGCAAATAACTCTGGAAGGGTCACATTTCGGCTTGTGATGTGTTTCGGTCAGTGACTGACCCTGATGCCACGAGCTGAAACAGAAAGTTTTTCTTTATATTACAAGTGTTGCTGGAGTCTTGACCCCCTCAGACTTCTTTCTTTCTCCACCTAATCCCTGCTCTGCTTATACTCTGGGAGACAAATAACTGCCAACTGTGATGAACATTAACTAATGGTATTATAAAGTGACTTTATAATTTGCTTTAGTGGTAGGCTACATCACTCTTTAAATGTGACATGCAGTCTCTGGTAAAACAAAGTTGTAGACTCTGTTCGGCCAACCATCCACCCAAACCTCCATCCTAAATCCTTTTGTGTGACTTTTTACTTCAGCGTTTGCTACTGAGAGAGGACTGTGATTATTTCAAGAGGTCGCTTTCCAGAATCAAACAAACATATGTAAATTTAAGTGTTTTGGGCAAATGACCAATACTGTCTTTTACCATCATTCTCTATGAGAATACACCCTAATAACACTGCTTCCATCCCATTCATTAAGCATTTTTGACTTAAATTGAAATTTCTTTTTTTTTTTCTGAACTGTTAAGCTTACATTGTAGACCCTACATTCCCCCTTTTTGTAAAAACGTTCTTCATTACAGTCAAATTTTAATTTGAGAAAATGAGAATCCTGATACTGAACTGGTGTTAGTACAGACTGTCATGATTTTGGATCAAATCAAACAACATGGCAGGTTGCTGGAGGATAGGTTTGGACCACACCAAGATCATTTTTTTCACATATCAGAGAAAGAAAATATTTCTGTTGTTATTTCCTCCTCTTCTCTCCTCTCCTCTTCCTCCTCCTCTCTCCTATTTTATAGCTAACCACATGACCACTCGCACTCTTCTGATAACAATTAACTTGGTTCTAAAGACTCAGCAAAGATTTTTCTTCTTTTTCTGTCAATGGGCATTTTCTTCTTGCTGATGCGAGCACTCTGCTGTGAAAGAGCGAGAACTGATTTGATCGTCTGTAATTCTGTGTATTTCTGTGTGTCTGTGAGTGTCAATTTATAACCCGTGTGTGTGTGTGTGTTTGTGTGATAGCCAAGCAGCTGAGGGAGATGGCAGGCTGTCTGTCTCTGTTAGCATCTTTACTTTGCCAAGGCTCTCCTGGCTTAGAGCCTACAGCCCAGACACATGCACACACACACACACACACACACACACACACACACACACACACACACACACACACACACACACACACACACACAGACACACACAGACAGTCCAGCACACACACAGACAGTCCAGCACACACTGACATACATCAGTACACTCCCGTACACATAAAGAGTCATCATCACACACATGCAGAGCTTCACTTTAACATGAACACACATCAACACTCACTAGTAATTACAGATTGTGACATAAACATGCACACACACAGTCAAGCATGAGACTAACATCAGCTTACACACACTCAGACACACATGAACACTTACAGATTCTCCTGTTAAAGAAAATATCCATTATTTTAGTACCTGGGTCTTCTTTTTTGTCATTTTGGCCACTGTTCCTGTTAATTATTACTTAATTATTTTTACCTCCCAATGTAATTCCTGAGCATTAGGTACGGTTTAGCATTGAGAACCAGTTTTGTATTAGTTCCAAACATATGAGAGCTGAAAGTCTGTAATAAAACAAGCTTTTTAATTCTAATTACTGAATCCTAAAACCAAAGTTTGGAAGCGCTACAATTCCCTCTACTTCACTGATTATATGTCAATGCAATGTGACTGAAACCCCTTTCCCCAAATCTTTCTGATGTTGTCATTGGGTAGCCTGTGTCCAACATTTTTTTTTTTTTTTCCCCAAAACCAACAAATTTCATGCTGTGACTGACCAGGTGTGCAGAGATGAGACAGTCGGCAGGATTTAAACAGCTCTCTCATGCTCTCTTTTCTGATTCTTCTCTCAACTACTACTTCCATCACTTGTCATGTGCACAAACAAGTGCAACATCGGAAATGCCTTTGAGGAGAGACTGTTCAGAAGTCTGCACTATTATCCCCATTTCAATGAATGACAATGACAACCCTGCTACTCTCTCAGGCTTTTCATTGTGCCCTTGAGAGTGGCCATTCTGAACAGCTAATAACACTTTTGCCTTTTCTTGAACAACAACTTGTACAAACTAGTTTTTTTCAAGCATACCCATGCATTCACAATATGGTGGAGCAGAGCAAGAGCTCAAAAGTGTGGCTAAAACTTTAGAACCCTGTTTTTATGCACTGAGGAGTTTGCGGTCACTATGCTACATGAAACTGTAGCTGCTAAAGAGTAACATGGTTACATGGTGAAGAGCTTCAAGGTATTCGATATCTCCTGTCAGTTGCTGTCTGTAGGAAAACTATTTTGATTTTACCTGTAGGCTCTACAACAACAGATACTGTTTTCTGAAAGTCAGGTTATTAAAAACAAAGTTTGGCGGCCACTTAGCTCATTTTAAAGGAAAATAAAATGCTGAATTTGAGAAGGTTATGATGCACTCGCTGAATATGAATTTCATTTTTTAGACATTCAGTTTCAGTTTCAGCTCTAGAGGATGAAATCATGTAGTCTGGAATTGTTTTAAAAACAGGGATTAGCTTCAGTAAAGCCTCAGTCTGGCTCTGACAACTGACTGCAGCATTTGGAGTCAAGCAGCTGAAAACAGGCAGCAGCATCAAATTGTCCACCGTGACCTGAACTGGATCCCAGCCCAGCCTAACAGGTTCACAAAAATGGAATTAAAAAGTGAGAACTGGGCCTGTTTCAGTCAGAAAGATGACAGAAGTCATGGTTAGCATTTTAGTAAATTTACATTAAAGTCTTACTGCTTATTAGCATGTATGTGACACCTACAGGAGACAAATGTTACTCTCCAATTTTTTGTTTCCTTTTTTTTGTTTTTGCAGTATTTGCCATCTCTTGAGTCTTGAACACAGTTCAGTTCATATCACTGTGAAAGGAAGATTAAACTGCCGGTACAGTAACCATTGCATCAATACTTCTACTTGGTGCTGGGTTACTATATTATAAGTCCCTTTCTGGGAAATTTGAAAATTTGTCCCTGTCCCATAGATGAAATAACTTACTTTTGTTGGCATGCATCTTGACAGCTGCGCTGTGCCTGTGGAGATATATGCTCTACTGAGTGCAGGCTAGTTTCAAACTAGGTTAGACAATACATTAGTACGTGAAAAGTGCTGAAATTAGCAGTAATTATATACAGTGTTTGTAACAAATTGGCCAGTGTAAAATCTAAATTAGAAATAAATCGGCTGTAAATCACCAGGAAATTGCACAAAATTGTGGAATTGATGTCATAATTCAGGCCACAGTACCTGTGTTTCCCTACCTCACATGTGTCAGCACTGTGTGTTTGTATGAGGGTGTGTGTGTGTGTGAGGCTGACCAGGATTTTGTGTCGAGGTGTGTGTCTTCCTTTGTCTAGGCTGCTGCCGTTGCCCTGTTTGCTGTTGGAGTGTGAAATAGCAGGATCACCTTCAGGTAATCATAACGTTAGCTTCCTCCACTGCACCCAGTGCTGCAGTGGTCCTGCCAGGCTGACAGTGTGTGTGTGTGTGTGTGTGTGTGTGTGTGTGCGCGCTCACGTGTCTGAATTGCTACCAAATCTGACTTCAGCGCCCTGGTACTGCAGTAGTCATTCCTGCCAAGCCACAGCTTTCTATGTGTGTGTAAGAGAGAGAGAGAGATTGGGTGATACAAAGAAAATTTAGCAGCAGAGAGGAAGACAAAGTAGTGTGGAGAAAGCAAGAGAGAAAGACAGAAAATTAGTGGAGAGAAAGATGAGGATAGTCTGTGTGAGCATTTGTATTTGCTGGCGTGTGTGTGAGAGAGAGAGAGAGAGAGAGATATGAGCAGTGTGTGAAAAGAAGAGAGTGTACGAGTTTGGGAGAGAGAGTGTGTATGACACAAAGCAAGAGAGAGGAAATATAGAGAGAGTAAAATCTAGTAGTGTGTTTGTGTGTTTAGCCTCTGCAGTGGAGGGATAACCTCCTCCTGTACTTCCCTGAATGTGATTCTACGGGAGGCCGATTAGGGTGAGAACATTGAAATACGTGCACATACACACTGGCAATGTGCACACATGCACTGATAACGTGCACTTACGCACTGAAAACATGCACGTACACATTGAAGATTTTCACAAGCCACCACCACACACAGCAGGATATAGGCTACTTGTGTGTTTGTGAGTATCTGAGTGTGTGCGTGTAAAATAATTTCAGTGGGCCCAGAAGTCGTTGTGGCGTAACAAGAAGGCAGGTTGAGTTTTAAATCTAGACCTTCCTGTTCCAATGAGCTGAAAACGGTCTGGCATGGAGCCCCCTGCGCACATGTGCGTGCGTGTGTGTGTGCACATTTGCAGTGCGTATGTGCACATTTGCAGTGTGTATGTGCACATATTTCAGTGTTTTCAACCTAGTCAGCCTCCCATGATTCAGTCAACCAGGGCTTATCTCACGCACACACATGCGCACACATGCGCACGCACACACACATGTGCACACACACGCGCACACATGCGCACACACACGCACACGCGCGCACACACACATTCTGACAGACAAAAACACAGTCTTAAATACACACTTATGCTTACTCTTTCCCTTTCTTTTCACTCAATCAGTCTCTCTTTCTGTCTCTGTCACACACACACACACACACACACACACACACACACACACACACACACACACACACACACACACACACACACACACACACACAGAGGTTTTAAAATAAAATAAAACCCCAGTTGCAGACCTGACTCGATGCTTGGGAACGGAGAGGCCCAAAACTAGTTGGCCGCTTCACTCAGAAGAGCAACAAAATAAAATGTGGTACCGTCATGAAGTCTGATATCCAATCAGCAGTTTATACCAGTCTGTGGTCTCAGGGCAGGAACAGGATGACACACTGAAGTCCACAGATGGCGGGATCAGTCCGTGCAGTGAAAAGTCTCTCTGAGCTTTGACTCAGTAGCTCATAGCGCTAGCTGGTAAATCTTCAGGGTTTCCGTTTTGAAAACGATGAACTGAAGCCTATAGCATTAGCTGGGTTAGCTACACAGCGGCTGAGTCCATTCACTGAGCTAATGAATGCTAACACATCGCATGTGTGTTACTTATATTAGCTAGGAGTCCATTCACTGAGCTAATGAATGCTAACACATCACATGTGTGTTAGTTATATTAGCTATGAGTCCATTCACTGAGCTAATGAATGCTAACACATCACATGTGTGTTAGTTATATCAGCTATGAGTCCATTCACTGAGCTAATGAATGCTAACACATCACATGTGTGTTAGTTATATTAGCTATGAGTCCATTCACTGAGCTAATGAATGCTAACACATCACATGTGTGTTAGTTATATTAGCTATGAGTCCATTCACTGAGCTAATGAATGCTAACAACCCAGTCGTTGAGCTAATGACCTAATAAACAACAAAGTGAACAACTGTTTAACAAACTTCGAGTAGAAATATCTGCAGCTGCTTCCAGAAGATATGTAGACTGAGTATCCGTATACAGACTGTCTGGTAGATAATCTGAGACCAGCTACATATTAGTGTGTAAACACAGCGCAAACATCACCGCTCAGTCCTTCACTCACTCTCTTTTTCTCTCTCTGGCCATCAATCTGTCACATGCGCACCTCTGTGGTCCCGCCCACTTCAACCAATGAATGAGCAGTATTAAACTTAGTCAGGAATAACACTTCATCTTAATACCATCAACTCTTATCTTAAGACAAAATATTAATCATTTTTTATTATAAATGTATTTATTAACTATACATCTGTATATTTTTAACTTATTTATTCCACTGAACATTTGAATCTTTTAGGAAATAACTTTAGTTTTTTAACCATATTTATGATGTATCTTTTAACCTTAATGAACTTTCTCTTAACATAAACTTTATTATAATGTATGGTATTTTTAACCTGGCTACAGGTAATATTGCTATCCACCCACTGAACACAAAATACATCTATCTGCACATTAGTACCAATTTTCCTATTTATAAAATTGTGCATATCTATCCAAAATACATTTGAATGAGCACAGTGAAAAAACAAATGAGAAATCGTTTCTCTAAACAGGCATATCTTATCTATATTTAGCCCAAATACTTCTGAAGAAACACTTCTTTTACAGGGTAAATTCAATGTAAAATCTTGAAGGATACTTCTTTAACTATAACAATTAACTTTATTACTAATGCAGTATTTATGTTGAATACAACAAGCCTTTTTCCCCTGTAAAACATCCATGATAGAAGACCAAAAAGAATTTTGCTGCAGGAGGTGCAACACAGTTCAAAGCATTTCAGATGTGTCTTTTACTGCATGGTTTATTCCAAATATCAATATCTCCATATAAAAATGTGCTTTGAGCTAATAATGTTAGTCTCTGTGAGATTACAATTCCTTAAAAACTGAAGAAAACCTGTGGGAACTGCATAAAACAATAGCATAGCATATTCTTTAGGTGGGAGTGGTACCTTCCATCTGTGAAGGAATTCTGAATATGACGCTAACGTTTTTGTTTACCAGTTGACCAACCAACAAAATTCCATTGTCAAACCATGAGCGATGAAAGTGATTTGTTTTTGTATAATATTTCCTTATTATTCCAGACAAAGTATCTGTGAGGACTTGAATTGTGTTCATATAATCAGGTCCAGGCTGAGAAAACAAAAGCAGACACAAACTTTCAGAATTCAGCTCATTTTTCAGTTTCCACAAGTCTGTTGAACGAAGTTTCTTTCATTGACTGTTAGAAGTACTCTGATCCTTTGCTAAAGTAAAAGTTCCAATACCACAGTGTATAAATACAGCTAAAAATTAAAAGCACTTGTTCTGCAAAAACAATTGCCCCTGTGACATTATTATATAGGCTATGACATTATTAAATTGTTAATACTGAGGCATCATTGTGTAAGCAGCATTTCACTGTCGTAGCTGGTTGAGGTGGAGCAAGTTTGAAACACTTTATTGACATTTCTATAGCTTTAAGTCCAGGGGATCCAAACCTGGGGGTCAGGCCCCTCCTAAGGGCCACACAATAAATCTGGGATTGTAAAATGATAAATGTATGAACCAAAATTCAATCAAATGCATACTCATTTTATATATTTATTATATTTTATTATAGTTTTTGGGACTAATCTCTAATCTTGTTTTTCTTACAAGATACAACTTTACAAAATAACTGCAATAAAGTCCTCTCCTTGTCCTCTCCTGTCGTGTGTGTGTGTGTCATAGGCTACTTTCGGGGACAAATTTCAGACTCAGGACCAGTTAAATGGGGACAGCTTGTCCAATTGGGGACAAAAGCCGTGTCCCCAACTAGGAAAAAGCTGATTTTTGGGTTAGTGGTTAAGGTTAGGGTTAGGGTAAGTCTACAGGACAGGAAATTACTGTAAGTCTATGTAATGTCCCCAAAAGTGACCATTATCTGGTGTGTGTGTGTGTGTGTGTGTGTGTGTGTGTGTGTGTGTGTGTGTGTGTGTGTGTGTTGGAACAGACATCTGTGATGTAATATATGTCTGTGATGTAATATGTCTTTGATGTATTATATGTCTGTGATGTATCAAAGGTCAGTGTTCTAGAATCTTCATAACACATGAGCAGCCTTCATATTGGCAGAATATCTGAAGATAAAACCACAGACATTTGTGAGCATCGAGGTCTATGGAAGAGCAACGAACAGATAACGTTACGGTATTCGAAGATACATCAGTGACAACCAGAGAGATGGAAAACACTGAAGACAGACCAGTGACAATCCTGGCATGGGAAAGCATTGAAGATATACCAGTGACAACCAGAGAGATGGAAAACACTGAAGACAGACCAGTGACAATCCTCGCATGGGAAAGCACTGAAGATATACCAGTAGCAACCAGCGAGATGGACGACACTGAACAGACACCAGTGACAATCTTCACATGGGAAAGCACTGAAGATATACCAGTAGTAACCAGAGAGATGGAAAACACTGAAGACAGACCAGTGACAACCCTACAGAAAGAAAACACAGTGGACCAACAACACACAATTACAGAGTCTGCTGATCCATCTGCCTCTCGTGAGCCTGAAACTGAGCCTGAAACTGAGAACCAGCTCCGGTTGTTCGTCACCTTCCTCACAGTAAGAGTGTTGACTAAGTGTGACGCTCTCCAAAACCAGAGCCAGGAGGAGTGTGTTACCCACACAAAGAGACTGGTGGACCAGACGATGATGGGACTCACTGTGTCTGAAGACTTCTGCCCGGATATGAAGAGCACAAAGAAAGTCTGCAAGGCTGTGATTAAAGACCTGACAAAGAAGCTTTGTGCAAGGCACCTGCTGGGGTCTGTAATATTATTACAAGACCCAGTTGTGGAGGAAGTCTTCATCAAGTCGTTGCAGGCTCACATCAAAAAGCTCTCTGTGAAGCTCGCAAAGAAAGCAGAGTCCCGCACTTTATGGAAGGATGTGCTTCAGGCTGTCGGTATGATTGCAGGTGGTCTGGTCACCATCGTTCTGATGATACTCATCCCCTAAAGCAACACAGCAGCAGCTGCAGGCGGAGGAGGCTACCCCTAACCCCCTACCCCTAACCCCCTACCCCTAACCCCCTACCCCTAACCCCCTACCCCTAACCCCCTACCCCTAATCCTAACCCCAACCCCAACCCCAACCCCAACCCCAATGTCCGCTGTCAGAAGTCTACAGGGCCGCACAGTGGCTCAGTGGTTAACACTGTGGCCTCACAGCAACACAGGCTCTTGTTGCTGTGTGGTGTTTCACCCTGTGCAGGCGTGGGTTTTCTCCGAGTACTTCGGTTTCCTCCCACAATAAATATATTGAAATGTATTTTTAATGTCTGAAGCATTTCCTCTTAAATTAGAGTTATAAGAAGTGGAATAACTGACATACACAATAAATAATTTCATAATACTTAGAAATACCAGTGTGTTTTAATGTCATTTTAAGCTGTTCACCAAAATCTTGTTAAGAATTAAAGTCTTTTAGTAAACTTACATTTGTGCACAAAAAAATATCCAACAGTATCTTGCAGCATCTTGACTTAACAAGCTATTGTTCAAAAAACAATTTCTACAGATCAAAGAATATAAATATTGCATAATATAGTTGCTTAATATATATTATATATATTATTTTACCACAATCGAGAGACATCTTATCATTATGTCAATTTAACAATGTTTAAATAACAACAAAATGGCTTTGAAAGGTTTTCTTTTGATCATTATTACCATAAAATAGATGTGAAACTGAGTATTTGATTTCTTTTTGATTTATATATTAAAACAGCAATGCTTGACAAATAAATGTTTAAGAGTGTGTGCATTTGCATTAAGATAAACAGGTGAAACTGCTTAAATGTTGTCTGCCAGACTCCTCAAATGAATTAAATAAAAGTGTGAGCAGAGATTCTTGTCATATTCAGTGAATCCAAACAATACATTTTTTTCATGTAAAGTGAAGGTAGATAATATCAGCAATGAATAATGGCACTTTACTCCACAGTTGTTTTGTATGCGGGCAAGACCAAAATAAATGTAGCAGTGTTTCTCTGAGCTCCCCACAAAACGTACAACTTCCATCAGTGTAAGACTGAGTGGTTAGTTCACTGGGATGTTTGAGCTTCACTGTGAAGAATGATGTATGCTCAGAGTGACACTAGAAAGCTGATTTCATATTTCTTTCCTGGAGGGGGCGAAGTTTCTCTGTTTACTTTAATTCTTTTTTCCCCCAAAAAACTTTCATCATTTACAACAAAGAGTTTTAAACAACCGTGAGGTGCACAAATAAACATTGAAACCTGTTTTTCTTGCTGTAATCATTCCTCCTCTTCATACTGACCATTAGAAGATCCCTTCATAATGCACTTACAATGGAAGTGATGGGGGACAAAATCCACAGTCCTCCTTCTGTGCAAACATGGATTTCAAAGTTTATCTGAAGCTAATATGAAGCTTCAGTCTTTGATTAAGGTGCCAATCTGCTTGAGTTCAGTAGTAAACTGATGAAAGCAGGTTTGGAGCCAGGCCATTTAGATTTAGTGGATGTCAAATTTACTGAGAAGGATCAGCAGCTGAATTATATACAGTAGGTATGTAGCCCACCTATCTCTAGTCTAATCAGGGAAGGGCCCTGAGTTCTTTAAATCAACCAACTTAATGTACAACAAATAACACTTATTAGACTCTATTTTACTTAACCCTTGTATTAAAACTATGCACTGTAACCTACCTTCGATGAATTAGATTACTGCAATAAAATAGGTGTATCACTCCTTTAACGAACTGTCATTAATATCTACTGTGTAAATACCTCCAGTAAAAGAAATAACCAAACATCACACTTTAATGAGTTTTAACACACAATAACATAATCTGTCTGATACTCTCTCCAACACATCCTCAAAATTAAACAACAGTATATGTCTAAAATTCAGCCAGCAAAAAACGACCTAGTTATGTTTACGCCATCTAGTGACCGTCGTAATGCACTCCAGAAGGACCCATAGGACTGTAATATGCCACTTTCCAAAACTGTTACAAATCACTGTTAAAAAATAATGATGTTTTATGGTGTGACAACACTGTGGTTAAGGTCCGGTTAGGTTTCGGCACAAAAAAACACTCTGTTAGGGTCAGAGAAAGATCATGGTTTGGGTTAAAATCATCACTTGAAATGTGGTTTATATTTCCTTTAAATCATGCAACCTTTGTTGTCATGACAACAGTAAACACCATGATGTTACATTTTTTTTTAAAAATATCCTGACTCGCGGTTGGAAACATGACACTAACAGTTGGAAACGGGAAGCGATCGATGGTTTCCTGCAGTACAGTTTTTGCCATCTAATGATGTAGCCGTCCACCCAACCTGCTTCCTCCTAATAAGGCAAAGTCATCTCATCAAGTCACTTTATATTGATGTCATCTGAACTGCGTCACTTCCCCGGATCATAATTACTATGGCCGCTAGATAACGTAACGCGTTAACGCGTAAATGTACAGCACACACACACATGTATACTATACTTACACACATGCACACATACCATCATACGCAGGTGCATATTTGCATATAGACCATCTCGCTCTCTCTCTCTTTCTTTCTCCCTCTCTCTCACACACACACACACAAAGAAGTATACAGCAGTAAAGAAAACTCTGCCCTCAGGATTAGTTGTGGTAATATCTCAACAAAGGCCTGGGAAATGGAAAGCTCTTCTGAGGGAAAGTTACCGTGAACACTTCCCCCCCCAGAAAATCAGTCTTTCCTCAGCATACAGAGAGAGGAGAGACTAAGAGAATGTGCCCAGGATTCCCTCCTTCACATGTAAAACCACCAAACCAATAGTTACATTATATCCTTCATGAATATACTGATTGTCAGTTAATAAATGAGTGGATGAAGAGGGGGTGACACAGCACTAAAGGAGGTATACACCATGTCCGATAACAAATTCATAATCACGTATTGTCGCTGCAGCACAGTGATTGAATGGTTAACTATGTTATCTCAGAAGGTCCTGTTTTTAATATGTTGAGCTTGGTCTGTGTGGAGTGAGTCTACATGTCCTCTGGATCAGCGTCCTCTAGTTACTAACTTTTTCAAGGACACAAAAAACAATCTGAAATGTCCTCAGACCATGTGTCTGCGTGTGAGTTTATCACACGATGTCCTGTGTCATGTGAAATTTACAAAACAAGCGCTGGTGAAAGTTTTGTTGTGACTTAAATTTCACATTAGATCTGTCCAAAAATCACGTTTTGCGACGCAGACATCACATGCATCTCACATATAATAAATTTTTTTCATGAGGGCAATCAACTAGAGTTGCAGAACAGTAGAAAGGTCTGCATTGTTGTTGCCGGTGTAAGGAATTTGCGCACAGATGGTTTTATGATTTTAAAGGGGGTTGTTTTGTTTTTGTTTTTGGCATTTCTGCCTTAATTGGACAGTGGGCAGTGAAGAGGCAGACAGGAAACAGGGGGAGAGAGAGATGGGTATGATATGCAACAAAGGGCCGTTGCGGTTATGTGGTATGCGCAGTAACCATTTGGCTACCGGGACACTCTGTAGTTTTGATTTTTACCTCATTACTCTTGATTTTGAGGTTTTCCTATTGTTCTGAATCACATCTTCACACTAGCAAAGAGCAAGCGTTCAACCGGCATGGCAAGAAGCAAGAGCAAGAAAAAACCAGAGCTAAAAGCCAGTGCAGGGGCAAGAAAAACCATCCTAGAAGCCTGGTTTCTCAGATAAGAGACTATTATAAAGTTTTGGTCTGCCCACCCAGAAGATGCATCCTGGCCAATCACAGGGATTGCTGAGTTCTGTAGGAGCAGAGTCAGTTCTTTGATGTACATAATTACTGAATTTATTCCAAACTGAAGTAGCTGTGCAGCCCATTCTCACACACACACACACACACACACACACACACACACACACACACACACACACACACACACACACACACAATGTTGGATGACATGGCTCAAGGGCATCGTGTTGTGGGCAGACTTGATGCGTTTGACCGTCCATTTTTTGGCTAAAATATCTGAAATAAAAGCAACATCTTTACTTTTCTTAACATAGATCATCTAGATGCTGTGTAATTACTAGTTCAGCTGTACTAGATATTTGATATATTCAGTACATATATCTTTTTATGACCCTATTTACAACCCTACTTTTCCAAACCGCAAGAACTGCAACTGTGGTGCTGAATTGTATCAAGCTGCATGGCGCGGCTCTAGGGAATTGTAGTTTTTCCTAGAATTTGAAGTTGTAAATACTGGATTGAGAGTGCACGGATGAGTTTCAGGGGATGGTAAACATATTTATGTAATCAGATTTTAAATATCTAATTGTTAAATGGCTGGAAATTAATTTTAAATGAATAAATTTAAATTAATTTCATTTTCATATGATAGCTGGAGTCAAGAGCTCTATATAACAGTTGGTCCCATGTCTGTGCCCACTTTTGTTGCTTAATTATAAACCTTCAAACATGCACCAAGGTCAAGGTTCAAGGTTCAGTGCTTCAAAGCAGGAGCCATGTAGATTCCTCACACTGATGTATGTTACTGTTCCTTTCCTTTCCAACAATGTATTTGCTTTAGCTCTACAACAAAGTTTTAATTTTCTGCTTTATTGCTTTGCTTAATTGGATGATTTGGTTTAATATTAACTCTTCATCTTCAACTCTTCATAACTATTCATCTTTTAAGAAAGATGATTTCATATTAAATGTCCTCAGCCACATATTCTTGAACTGGCCTGAATTAAATGAGCAACTTCCCATTTTACTAGAGCTGGTCCTGTTGTTTGAGGCTTTGTACAGATAGATAGATAGATAGATAGATAGATAGATAGATCGATCAACACTTTCTCAAGGGCAAACATAAAAAATAAACAAAAGGTTTAAAAATAAACCCTGTCCAGGCAGCTGAAACATATTGGAAAATCCCAAGTGAAAGTCTGCTGTCACTGAACATATAAAATAAATAAATAAAAATATGCTCTGGACTCATTTTAATCTGTGCAGCGATGAAACTATGCATGTTCTGTGTGAAATTTTTTTGAAATTGAGTGATAACGGTTTCTATAGCGCATGACTTTGATTTTTGAATAAATTCCTTATTTTTGCCCTCGAGTCATACCAGTAAGAAGATGATGCATGAACCTGGAGGTTGAGTTCAAGCACAGACACAAAGACACAATTTTCCCTCCCTTGAGGTAGGATTTTACAACTATGGGAAGTTATCCCAGCAGCAAAATTAGCACAAAGCTGGCCGGTCAATGCAAGATGATGTTGCACAGTGCTGGAGCCAGGATCCACTGTTTTTGTAAACAGCTAGAGGACAGGATTTTAGATTTCACTGTCTCATGAAGACAGATTTCAATTTTAGATTTCACATAGCTGAAATAAGCTGAGAAGAGCAAGGCACTAACTCTGCCAAAGTCAGGAGTTCTATTCCCCTTGGCTCTGCCCATGCTAAAAGTATATGAGCCTCATGGCTCTTTGGATAAAAGCCTCCACCAACTGGCACCTTATCTTATGTCGAGGTAGTAAAGGAAAGCGCATATGACAAATTTATCCCTGGGAATTAAGTCTTTGATCACTCTACCAAGAGACAGAGAGTGAGAGAAAAGACTAAGGGAAAAAGGAAAAAGCTGAGGTTAGCCTAATTGAAATGCAAACCACCAAACCAGACTGTAACCTCAATAAGGCTGAAGAATTTAAGGTCGCGATGAAAGAATGAATGGAGGGAGAGGTGAAATAAACTGAAAGAGAGGGAATAACTTTTCCCTCTAGAGCATGTCCTTCATCACCATATAGAGAGAGAAAGATGGAGAAAGAGGAGAAAATGAAAGAATGAGCCAAGGGGTTAGTGTCATTGAAATGCAAAACCTTGAAAGTTGCAATAACCTGGTGCAGAATTTAAGACAGTTGAAAATACTTACAGAAATGACTGAATGAATAGATTAATGAAAGGTGGGAGATGCATAAAAAAATGGCAAGTTCACCTTATTAAAATTCAAAACCACCAAACATACAGTACAGATCAAAAACATGAGGTTGACTAAATGAACAAATGAAGGGACAGTAGAAGGAGAAACAGGGTAAGAGGCAGAAAGAGAAATATTTCCACCTTGTCCCTGGACAATAATCCTTTCAACACTGAAACCAAGAGTGAAGTGAGAGAAGGAAGCCAGGAGCTCAAAACCTCATTGAAATGCAAAACCGTTAAAACATAACCTCCCTAATGAAACTGAATTCAAGACACGACTAATTCTGTTCTACTTAAAGCTCGAGCAGTTATACTAATTGGTTGGTAAATAGTTTGGAGTAACCCTCAATAACATAGATTTGATTCAGTCAGGTATTTCATATTTTCAAGAGATTGTTCTTTAGGATTGTTCAGATAAAAGTATCACAGTATCACAAAGAAAAAAAGATGCACTGTGTAGTTTCATTGGAGTTATCATTATTTATGCATATGTAAATGATTTCTCATTGTTCAGCGCTACCTTTGTTGTTTTACTGTTTAAAAAGTGCTATATAAATATAGTTTATATTATTAGTTATATTAGTTTATTGACATTTAGTCTTTTTCTACATTTGTATCTTTATTTGTAATAAATTCATCTGGTATTCTACAGTCATTAAAGTGGCCTTATCAATAATCTCAGTTTGCCTCTGCACCACATTTTTTCTGCAGTTGCATTACCTCTCTGCACCCTTCACTGGTTAAAAAATGCAATCATGGGAATATGGAGAGCAACAACAGAGAGGGAGGAGGAGTGAATGAGAGGGATGAGGGTTATCGTCACCAGCACACGGGCTCACAATATAGAAGCACTGCTGGGGAAAAAAAATAAAAAAATTGGCCAAGGAACCACAGGAAAAATCAACCAATGCTCCAACATTTAAATCAGAGCTGAAAGATGCTACAACACTCCAAATCATTCATCACAGTTCATCGCAGCTAGCAACTCTTTTCACATTACATGCCTTTATTTGATCCATTATGGACGACAGGTGTGCGCATAGATATAGAAACGTAGATACCTCATTGGCCGCTGCTGTATGTCGCCGCTATGCGTCTGCACGGTCACCGTATCGTGGTGGTCAAGATCCGCTAGTAAACAAATACAATGTGTACTGAGAGATGCAGACTTCACTACAAAATCAACTGTAACCCCCTTAATTCTGAACTGATGTTCACAAAATTTGTTTTGTTATAAATGTAAGAAATTGAACATGATACTGGTTACTTGTTGGAATTAAATTCAGTTACTGGGGACAGATCTAATCAGCCAAAACATTAACCTTAGCCACAACTCCCACTGGGACATGCAGGCTCCCATCTATATATATATATATCCTTGTATTTTTGGAATCTGTTGTCCTCTGTTACTGTTGCATGAAAACCATCCCACCATCCTTGTACATGACTGGGCAGCGATGAGCGGTCTGTTATGGACGTACAGATTGTTCCATTAATTATGGATACACTGAGCGATGAGCCCTGTGCTCTGTCGCCTCCGTGAATGCCAATGTTTGGAAGACAGAAGGTGTTATAGTTTGTGTTGGATCTCATCAGGCAATCTGCACGTTGATATAAAGTCAATGAATAATTAATGGCAGATGTTAGCGTCTGTCCCAGTTGTGTTTCACTGTGGTTTGCCTCGCTTTCACAGAGGTTCCGGTGGAAGCGGAGCTGGAAGTTTGTTCCCACTTTTATCTGTGTTTTGGATAAAGACCAACAGATTGCATATATATCAAACGTTTAGGGTTTTCTGGGGAAATGAGGATTTAGTGAGTGCGCAACCACAACAAGAAAATAAAGGAAATTGGACCACATTCAGAATCCCAGTTAAAGATAAATATACTATTTACAATTGTTCTAATAAAATGCTTCGTCTATCTTAAGAAATGCCTATAAATGCAGTGAAGGAAACCACACATCGTGTGTAAAACGGAAGAAAATAGACATGAAGCCTAAAAAAGAAGCTGCCAAATTTTGCAGCATTAAGTAGATGGTGATGATGTGACTTGTATCAGTGTTGTTTATATGTTTATATTCAGCCAGTCAGACTGTTTGTCAGTCAACCAGCCTGTAAAATGGAGACAGATATTGTTCATTCATAGTGGAAATGAAAATGGCCCTAAAATTTGAGGTTACCACAGTGTGTGAAGTGTATCTCATATGACACCATCAGTCAGCCAGTCAGTCAGTCAATCAGTCAGACTGTAAGCATGTTGCAGTGTGTCTGTTGCATTTTTAAAGTGCTTTTTGCAGTTACTATCACTGATACAGACAGCCTGAGGCTACAGTATGTTTTTGAACAGATGGAGAAAGGGAAGGAGGGAGGGGTGGACAGAGAAAGGGAGGAAAAGAGGTAAAGAGATGAAAAGAAAAATGCAGATATACCTGATTCCCCCCGGGTCACATAAACAGAGGGTGAAAAAAATAATCAAAAAAGGTACAAAGGTAAGGTTAAATTTAGCTTGAGGTTTTATGTCAGTGGTGGGAGTAATGGAGGGATGAAGAGGAGCTGGGGGGGGGGGGCAGAAAAGAAAAACAGATACAGAAAACAGGGGAGGGGGAGAAGTAAATGTTAGGTAAAGAGAAAGTTTGGGGGACGAAAAGGTGAGGATGGAAGGGAAAAAGGCACAGTTGAACGCGACGGAGAGAAAAGAGGGAGGAGGTTAAAGGGAGGAAAAGTAAAGACAAGGAAGGATAAGGAATAAATAAAGGGGAAAGACAGCGGGCAAGAGAGAAGAGGGGATACAAAAGAAAAGAAATGAAAATAGCCCCAGCTTGTATGTTCAGCGAAAAGGAGAAGTGGGGTGAGGGAGGGAAGGAGAGATGGAAGAAAGGAGAGAAAGATGTTGATAATTGCTGCAGGCTCAGAGCCACAGAGACAGAGGAGAGACAAAAGAAAGAGAAGCATGGATTGGAAAGGAGAAAAATGAAAGAAAGAAGGACGGCTGAAGGCAGTGCGTGTGGTTCTTGTTTAACCTGGACTGGTACCTACTTCAATAAACTGCCGTCTCTATCTGTCAGAGCCCAGGGCTACACTGTACACCACACAGAGAGAACAGAGAAGAGCAGACAGACAGAGAGCAGCAGCAGCAGCAGCAGCAGCAGTGTTCATCGAGCTGAATGAAGCAGCACAGTGTAACTGTTTGTCTGTTTGTCTCTGGGGACTCTTTAAGTGCTCTGATTCAATCTGCTTCAAGCTGAGCTACAGGGAATACACAACACACACATACTGTACATCTAAAAGTACATAAGTGATGTGTTCTCACAAGGGCTGCAACTAATGATTATTTTCAGTATTGATAAGTGCTGAAATGAGACTGTCCTCCCAAGAAAAAAAACGACAGGATTAGCCATTAATGAAAAGGCCAGAAAATTACATAGTAGGCCGTAGTAATTATGAACGGAGCAACGGCGGAAATCAGATGATGTAAATATGTGGATGGATTTTCACACTGTTTCCAACCGCGAGACACTACCTTTGTTTTTTTTAAACCATGACCACGATTTTCCCCTAATCTTAACCATGTGGTTATTATTAGAACCATGATGACGAAGGTCTCCTAACCTTGAGGAAGTAGTCATTTTAACTGAAACCAAGATTTTTCCCTAACTTTAAGTGCTCGTTTTAACCCGGCCCATTTTGTTTTTGTGCCCAAGCTTAACCAAACCTTAATTCTTCATCGTATTTTTTCGTTTAAGTTGGAGTTTTTGGCTGAAATGATTACTAAGTTAATTGATTGGCAGAAAATTAATGGTCAAAGTAATTGATCAAGAAGAAAAAAAAAGCATTCTTTGGTGCAGCTTCTCAAATGTTAGGATCTCCTGTTTTGATCTGTTTTATATTATTGTAAATTGAATATCTTTGGGTCATTAACTTTTGGCTTGACTAAACAAGTGATTTGAAGACATAATCTTCGGCTCTGGGAACTTGAAATTGGGGCTGCACAAATTTTTGATTAACTGGAAGATCAAATTACTGAAGGCTGTTTCCTTAATAGCAAAATAAATTAATTCACAGATGAATTGCTAATGGAAATACTTATTTGAAAAGTTATTGATTAATTGTGTGTGCATCTCAGTTTTTGCTTGACTTGCAAGACTTGCAGACTTTGATACTAGAAGGCTGTTTTCACATTCATCTGCTGAAAGTAGAAAGTTTCTCTGCACTGTGAGTTTATGATCACAACTAGTTTGGAGCCAATCGCGGTCCAGCATGCAACTTACACAAGTGTGATGTGGAAACTTGAAGCTTCTAGTGCACAAACACTGATAATGGACTTTTCACCAAAGTAGGAGACATCTTGCGTCCAGCAGTTAAACATTTGAAATAAATAATATTTGCACATTTCATAGATTCAGACACATTAATCATTATTTTGTGTCATCGCTGACAGGTGTGGTGACACACAATGAAGCGAAGAGCGCAGAGTCTTGAAGTCGCACTCTCATGTCTGCAGATTGGTGTCAGCTGTCATTGGCTTATTGATCCATCATCTGTTCGGCTGCCAGGTGACTAGTATCCAATGTATTCATACAGGTGTTTTAGGTGGCCTTTGTAAAATGTCAGCTCACTATTACTCTGCTGATTCTCTAATATCAAAACTAATTGCTGCTACAGTTCCCTCCACCAACCATCATCCACCTTATGTCAATGAAGCTTTGGTACTTTTATCTCTCTGAGAGCTCCATCAAAGACCAGAACCTTTTCTGCCAATCTAATTGTATAACCATTTGCAGTTAATGCCTCTGACTGAACTGTAATTTTTGCATTATAAAATGTGAAGCATTGCACTGTGGGATTGTAGTAACTGGTGTACATGCCATTGACAGGATTTTTTCAGGCTCTATGTAGGGAATAAATTCCACACTCAGAATTTGGACATGCACACAAATAAAATGAGGGAGGATAAATGTAGTGTATTACATAGTGAATAGGGAGTGATGTGGTCAAAAGCAGCTACTAAAGTCATGATGGTGACCGTGTTTTCTCAATGCTTTTTTCCAAGGTCAACAATGAATTTTGAACCGCAGCTTTTAAGCCGACATGAGCAGGAAGTTGTTTGAGTTCTCTGAAAAAATTGAAAGTGACCAAACCATCTGTTGATGAATGAAAATCATGTGATATGGATCTTTTGATGTGATCAAAAATGGACCTTGTGGTGAGATTGTTTTTCTCAAAAGTGCTTTTGAGGATCTGTAGAAAATCTATCTTAAAGATTGGCGATTAATGTTTAATATTTTTCCCACTATCTATTAACTGTTAACACATGTCAAATACATTGTAAAGTACAATTCAGTTATTAATGTGACAATATTAAAACAGTATTGATATCCCATACTGTATGTACTGTACATACACACTACCTTTCTTTCCCTCAACAGCTATCCTTGTTAGGACATTGCATTGACTTCCATTCATTGTGGACAGCCTAACCCAAAATCCTGATCCTGTCCTCCATCCTATATCCAGTAGCCCAATATGTACCAACAGACATTGTTAGTATTGTTCCCTGGTGCTCTATACTGTTGGTGGGTTTGGTAATTGGTTCAGTGACTGAGTGCATCTTCACATAGCAGGATGTAATTAAAATTCCCGTGTGTGTGCGTGTGTGCGTGTGCGTGTGTGCGTGTGTGTGTGCGTGCGTGCGTGCGTGCGTGCGTCAGTCCGTGTGTGTGTGTCCATAGTGCCATGCTGAAACAGTGATTAAGTCGGCAGCAGAAATAGAGCGTCTTATATCAATTGATTTTTATGCTACACTACTTTCTCCCCCCTTTCTCCTCTTGTTCTCTCAAGCGGACTCCCACTCTTTCTTATCTCTATCTCTCCCCCAAACTCTCTTCTATTACTCCCCCAGATCTCTCTGTGTATTTCTCTCCATCACTCTCGCTCTTTACAATCCTGCTGACTGTGTTAAAGTTGTGAAGTGGTCTCCTTTTAACCTAATTTTAACCAGCCAGATGCTGGTAAACTTGTTCTCTAATATATTCCAAGACTTGTCTCTACTTATTTTATTATTTATTTTCTAATAAACCTAAAGCTCATCTGTGTAGCTCAGCATTTTTGTCCCTGATTGACATCAAAGTGTGTTTTTGGAGACTGTTGAGTCTAGCTTTCTGTGGATGAAGTATCGCTCAGTGCTGAATGGCAAAACCTTTTGTACCAATAATCTTTTGAGTTTGATCTGTATGGGGTTTTCTCTGGTACACAATACATGATCTACATGATTATTACAAAGTACGGAAATAGCTAAATACATCCTTTTACTAGCACAAACACTCCATTCCAACAAAATCTGTTAGCATACCCTCTACTTAAAAGTTTCATGCTGATTTAGGTACAAGACTAAAAACCTTTGTTTGATAGATTTAGAATAAAAAAAATATTTTTAATTGCTTTTTTATACAAAAATATTTTTCTTTAAATAATTAGTGCAAAACTGATGACTGGCTAAATGAATGAAATGAAATGAAGTGGTAAATTCAGTCTGACAATCAGGCTACAGTAACAACATTTATGTAAAACTTACATGACAAAAAGTGGTTACTTAAAATCAAAAGAAAGAAAATAAAATTTACATGAAAGAATTACAAGATGTGCAGCTTTAACATCATGACTCATAAGGGGAGCAGTGTGAGGTAAAACAAAAGATAATATTAGATGAGGAAAAAATCCTATAAAGCTCATGTCGTTTGTTAAATTGTTTGTGTCAGTTCCAGGTTGTTATAAGCGCTGCAACCATTAATGGATTCCATCTCTGAAATTACATTTAACACAGATGTCGTTACCGTTGATGTTGTTCGAGCAGCCTTAATTTGTTTGTTAAGAGTTCAAACTTGTTCATGGATTTTCGCTGAGTGTGCCTTTGTGGGCTGTAAACAGTGGAGTCAGCCATGCAAAAACTGCTGTGACACCTGCCTGATAAGGTGCCACTGCTCTCACTGTGCTGTAGTCTTATTTTTAATTTGTTTATCGGAAATCTGATATGCTCTCTGAATTTGTTGAGCTGACAAGCTATTGTTGATGGAACATACAACTTTCATTTATTATAGCTAATTGTTTATCGTTAAGCTTTTATTGATATATTTCTTTAAATAAAAAAAACCTTTAACAGAAAGGGGACATACTGATATAATTATTCTTTATTAGTTGAAGTCTCTTTGCTCATAAGCTGCACATATTTCTGTGCATATGTCAAAGAGCTGATACAAGCTTCAGTTCATAAGATCTATTCCATCTTAATGAATAATCTGACAGTGAGAACAGCTGCTCATGCACATATGATTAAATGATAATGGTGTAGACATTTGAAAGAAAGTGGACACACTGACATCATTCATCTTTAGTATTCAGGCTCATGACCTGCACATATCTCTGTGCATATATGTCAAAATAAGAGCTTAAATATTGGTTCATATTTTCATAAAAATATATTCCATATGTATGTTTGATCTGACACATAATAATGTCCTCACCTAAATGTACTTTTCCTTTTCCTTTCCTTTTTTACGAATGACAGTAAACGTGGAACTATTAATTGTCAGTCGCCACGGAAGAAGCCCTTTTTCCTTTCGAGTCAGTATAGCAGAGGATGAATGTGTGTGTGTGGAGCACACTGTAATACTGTATATAGTGTACAGAGGGTGAAGTTGCATCTACAAGTTAGATTATTTTCCAGTCTTTTAAACAGGATGTCATAAGGCATCCAACATGCTGTGTTGGTTGTCTTCCACTATGACACTTCATGGGGAAAAGCAAGAAAAGCACAGGTGTAAATAAACAGTAAACTGTAAACACTAAAAATGGCTCCATGTTAAGGACTTGCAAGTGTTCACTTCATCTCAGGAAGGTTGTATGATAACTGAGTTGGTTGTGTGATTGTTTAAAATACTGTTCATTTGCAAACAAACATTATCATCCTTTAAATTTGGGCTTAATTACATTGAACAACATACTTTGGCTGATGTCAGGTGTCCATGTTTATTCTGTATTATTAGGTGCCCAGTCGGATATATCAGAGCTTTCAGAAAAATCCCAGTTTTCCCAGTGGTAATTAATACTCGGAGGTTGACATCAATACTATTTACAAGTAGGAAACTCGTAATTACGGTAACTCCAATATGACATGAACGTGGCATTAGCCATGTCAGTGAGTAAGCATGCACAATACCAGATGATGGTGATGTTAAAATCCAAGATGGCGACGATCAAATCCAAGATGGCGACGGTCAAAATCGCTAAACTTGAGGCTTCAAAACCGCAGTCCAGACCAATGGGTGACATCATGGTGACTGTGTCCACATTTTTTTTACAGTCTATGGATGGTACCGTAGTTAAGGGGGATTCCCACATTTTGAGGCAGTGTGAATCAGCCTTTGGGGGCCCCCAAGCAGTTGTCTGCCTTGTCTGTTCATAATTCAGCGTATAGCATGGGCCAGTGCTAGCCATAATCAATTTTATGAATTCCACCTGTGCTGCCGTGAAAAGGGTCTATTGTTGTTGCACCCCATGTTGGTCTAGTTGGGCCATTATCAGACTAATTCCATGTAGTATTTTTTTAAATACATTATTATTATTTTTATTTCTTTGGGCATTTTATTACATTTTTGGATAGCCAACAATAAAGAGATGACAGGAAATTAAGGACACCTCATGATGTTGTGTACTCTGATCCCAGCATTCAAGTAATTTTACATTACAATACAGTAGAAATTTATTTTGTACTCACAAATGTGTTGATTCATTTCTTAAGATACAAGAATATTGTTTTGTGTGTGAACCTATGAGCCAGTTAAACAGCAGCATGTTATACTGGTATAAAGTGCATAAACTGTGTTGGTCTGTAATTAATTCCACAGTGGAAAGTCGCCTCAGTTGCTGATTCATATTCACATTTTTCCAGAGTTTGATTGATGGCGGCTGTCTCTGCCTCATCAGGTATGAAACAAAGTGTGGAGAAAGGGCAGGCCGGGCCGCACCGCACTGTCAATCATTCGAGTAACAGGGAAGACAGGGGAGTGTTGCTGATGGCACTCGCTGCCTCAAGGTTCAGTTCAGGGTTCAGAGGCTCAGGGTTTAAAGTCAACTTTATTACGCCTGCAAGGAAATTCTGTTGGGAGGATAAACAGAAAACACATATAATGTTATATTGCAGTAATGAGGGTTCACTATTACAATTACTCACATATTTTCATCCAGATGCTGATGCAGTGTCATTTAATGCTATTCATTTGACAAGTTGACAACTTTATTTTAGCAAATTTACATTTTGAATTAGGTCAGAGGTCACCGTGTTTCTACTGAATATCTTTTTTTATGACTCAAAAATGTGCCGTGCTCAAACCGCTGCAGACACTGCTCACTTTTGGTCGTGTTACTATGAATACAAACGAGAATGAGGTTTGCTGTTTGTGTTGACACTCTTGTCTGATGAACACTGATGAACAAGCCTTCGGAAAGTTACATTCTTACATTTGTCTCAGCTTTGAACATGAACTCTGTCATTGTCACACATTTAATTCATTTTTTTTCTCTTTGCTTTTGAGTCTGAGCATCTTCTTATTTGACGTTTTCCCTCAATGTTAAATGCAATACACACTGTGATCATTTCTTTTTGTCTCTTCAGTTGTTCTGTCTCTTTAGGTTTTTGCTTGTTTGTTTATTTCAATCAGGAGAGACTCGTTTTTTTTAAGTGAATATTACTACCTTTCTTGCACAAATAAATACTTTTTCTCTTGCATTTACTTCATCATTGTTTTTCATTATTTGTTGCAGCTAAAACAAACCCAATACAATCCTATCCATTCATAACACATCACTAGATGTGATTACTGTAAAGAAATTGAAATATATAGAAATTATTTGGATCATTGGAGCAGGAATAGATTTGATATGTTTTGTATGAAATGTTGTTTGCTGACATAGAAGTAAAATTATGGGAGATTTAAGGAAGGAAAGCTCATGCTAAGGTCAGACAGCTCTGTTACAGCTCTGTTCAATGTGTAGTTTCAGTGTGCTGTGCAAACTGATGGGTGGAAAATAAGTCACATTATATTTATAGAGAAAAACAATCCAACAGGTGTACATAGTCTCTTCATGATCCTGTGTGGTTGATCAGTAACACTGATTAAATTCTGTATTGCCTGCATACACCACAATCCAGCGTCTAGTGTATTATGAGGAAACAGCAGGAATTTCAGAGTCCTAATGTTACAGATATAACCAGAATGAGTGTGTCTGGCTGTGCAGTCAAACAGCAGGAATTATATGCAAATGTTATATTATTGTTTCATTCCAAACATCACTTTTCATGCTAACGTTTCTTTATTATTTTCATGCTAACATTACTTTTGTGAGGCGGGTTTATGTGCTTTTAACTTGCGCTGCTTGTTGATGGTTTGGGGCGGCTGTGGCTCAGGAGGTAGAGCAGGTAGTCCACTAACCGCAGGGCTGGTGGTTCAACCTCCTGTACATGTGTTGAAGTGTCCTTGAGCAAGGCAACCCCATCGGTGTGTGAGTGTGTATGTGTGTGAATGGGTGAATGAGAAGCAAAAAATGCGAAGTGCTTTGTGCCATGATGGTATGACTACTGCAATGTTTCACTGACAGACTTTGCTTCGGTTTAGGATTCTGTCCTAATTGTTCACTTGTAAATGCAGAATGATGAATGAAAGAGTGGGACTGGGAGAGGAATACACAGGATATTGATACATTAGGCTACACCTGGAGCCATAAAGGATTTTTCATATTTCACTCTGAACCTAAAACCCAAGAGGAAATGGTTCAAATACAGTAGCTCTGCTCTCTTCAAAGTTACAAGGAACAGTCCAGTAACTTCGAGGTTGAGATAAATTTGGCTCCCTTTTGCAGTAAACTGACCTGCCTGACTTTACTTTAACATGGATTATTTGTGTACTTTTATTGTTGAGGGAAAAATGAGGAAATTGCTTTCTATGGTCTAAGACATTGTTTTTACTGTCTCTTTCTCTGGGGCCCAAACTGAATTAGGCAGAATAGCTTTCATGTCCTGCACTCATTGGAAAAGGATTTTAAAATTGAAAAAGATGAACTTTCTGTCATTCCATCCATCATTCTACTGTTATATTTTTTTTCTGTTCTGCTGAACTTTTCAATCATTTTCTAGCTGTCTTTATACTATTAAAGTATTATGTATGATGTATTATGTATGATTTTCTTATTGAATTAAATTGAGGTGTTCAATCTGTTGCTCATTTTGTCTGTCATTATACCACTCTGACTCTCAATTTGTAGAAGTTTAAATAATTTGAAATTTAAATATAAAAATGAAAGAATCAAAACCATGTCAAAATCAAGAGTCTGTTCAATCTCCCACTCTGGCTTTTCTTTCTTTCTCTTTCTTTCTTTTTTGCATTTTGGTTTTGCTGCCTCGAATCTGCTGCTGTTGCCACAATGACATTATTTGGTGGCAAGCTGTTCATCTTTGTGCCCTGTAATAGTTTAAAAGCCCACATAATCAAGTTGTCATTAGAAAGAATGAAGTTTAAAGTTTTTGAATTTCAAAATATAAAAAAAGAAGACATTTCAAAAACTTAGCATTCAGAAAAGGTTGACTAATGATGAATGCATTACATATATAGCACTAGAGGAAATCTAAGGGATAATATCAGCAATGGTCAATATGAGCTGCATTAAAATGGCATAAAGAACTTATCATTTTTAAAGTAATTTAAATTCATCACCAGCGTCAACACAGAGCCAAAATCCAACCCTCAAAACCTGCAAAACAGTATTTCTGAGAAACAGAGTTGAAAGGATTAAAACTGGTCATAACATAAAGCTACAGGGTTGTTACATTATCTGGCTGAGTCAAACGTTAGGTAATACTGAGGACATTGTTTCAAGAAAAAACTGAAATATCAATACAGAATGGGGAAATACAGTCCCAGAACTAGCGACTTCTACTTCGCAAGTCTATAACTATTGAAGTGAAATCAACTAATCAGCTACACACACGGTAACAAGCAGCTAGTATAGCTAGCCTGTCAGAGCATTTTGCTTGGGTTAAAACCTTATTGGGTTGTAAATTTAAAGACAAATTATAGTTCATGAAAAACATGTCTAATTGCTTTTAGTAAAAATACCATTTTTTGTAGACATCATGTAATCATGTCATTGATGAAAAATGAGATCTACACTGATTAATTTTGAATCTTGAATGTTGCATAGTTTACTGTTTACTGTTGAGGAGCGTCCAAATGACGTTCCCGGAGGTGTGCTTCTGCTGGCAGCAGTTTGTTTCAACAGTCTCCAGGCTCTGGCTCTGTCTCTGACAGTGACTGAGTGCAGAGACTCTGCTTTGGCCTCTGATGGAACAGTGTTGCTTTTGTGAATGAAACCGTGTGTGTCTGTATGCTTGCTTGTGTGTGTGTGTTTGTGTGTGCGTGTGTGTGTGTGCAGGCACCAGAGGTGTAGAGGAAAGATGGAGAGGATGGAGAGAGTGTGAAAAAACAACAACACTGGTTTTGTCAGCTGTTTTCATCTAAATTGAAAACTGTGATAAGTGGGTGTGTGACATGGTTACAGCTTTATTTATGTAAGTGTGTATGAGAGAGAAACAGACACGTGCAGAGATAAAGGGAGACATGAAAGACACGATACATAAAAAAAAAGACACCCAGTTAACAAAAAAGTGATTTCTGCCATTGCTTTGATTCACTGTCGTCACTGCCATCTCACTGTTCCTCTGCCACCACTAAATTACTAACTTTCTAGTGTGTATAGTGCAATTTTATTTTTCTCCTGTCATCATTACCGACCATGAAATGTCTAAATCACAGGAGCTGCTTCAGTCTGCTCTACTGTAGGTTTTCTTGACTTTCCACAAGTCACAGGCTTTTTAACGTATGTCACAGCATAGCCATTAAATATCAACTCCCCATAGATAAGATAAGATGCATTAAACAATATTATTTTAATATTACATTGAATCAAATTACTTAGGGAATGCCGTTTTGTATAAAACTCTGGGCAGCTGTTAGAAGTTAGCTGCATGCAGCTGCCCAGTGTGAAGTGACAGCTGAAGGTAATGAGTTGCTAGTGAGTTATAGAGAAACTGGTATATTTCTAGAAGGCAGCACAAAAAGCAGCAAAAATCAGAATTCACATTTGCAAATGGATCCCTAGCTCGCTAGGCTGAGAGATGGCCGTGGTGAAGTTGAGTGATCGTATTTGTGCGTACAGTCTCTTATGTCACAGAGCATTTCGTCACCCTCAGAGACTAACAGGAGTGTCTTAATTAATACACAGTTGTCTTTTGTTGATTCATAGTTTTATCTATGACTCTTCCCTGAGAGGTTTCCTCCTCTGCCTCTATCTGCTGAAAATTAAAAGTTGAAGGCCGAATACACAGCTTTGCTGTTGGGAACTGACAGAAGAGGATCAGGAACAGTGTCACTGTGTGCACATATAAGAATTAATATAAGAGTATAAATTTCCATTACAAAAAGAACTTTTTTTTAAAATGGTGATTTATATTGGTTTTCAAAGGCCCTGAAAAACAATTTACTGCTGCAGAAAACACTTGTTTCATTAACCACTTAGTGAAAGAACAATGCAATTTTAATGTGAAAGTGTGAATTACCCCGTAAAGAGTTGACGTGCTTGTATGTAAAGTGTCCTGCAGAGTGGGTCTACTGAGTGTTTGTGGACAATTGTAATTAAATAGAATAAAATATAGAATAAAAATAGAGATAATGTATGGAACAGTGACGGGGACAAAAAGATCAAGGACTTAATTAAAACTGTTGCTCAGTTTGTTTTCTCATAACAGTGCCAAACTGTTGTCCACCACAACAGCTGCTTCACCTGCTATGTCTTTTTTCCCGCCCACGTTTTATTTGAACAATATAAAACAATGAAGGCAGAACTGACTTCTGGAGATATTTGTGTGCAGAGCTCTGTGATGAGCTGTTCATATTACTTATTTCAATGATCATACCTGTTTTCATTATCTGACAGAAAGCACATACATATTCCCATTTACAATCCAAGTACCTGCAATAATGATACTGGCTAATGGAGTGGAAAGCTTCCTGTGGACTAAGAGCTTCTCTCTAGGTTTATGAAGTGTGTGTGTGTGTGTGTGTGTGTGTGTGAGAGAGAGAACAACTTAAACTCCATTCTCAGGGTATTATAGGAATAAATTAAGATAAGAACAGTCCATTGTTTTTGCAGTATGATGCTATATATGTGTTTTACTGCTTCTTTTAGCTGTTACAGGGAGGCTGGTGAAGGGAAAGTAGAGAAGGAGGAGGTCAGTTGGGGGGGGGGGGGGGGGGGGGTGAGAACACTAATATGTGCAATGGTTAAACCATTGCACACTAATATGTGCAATGGGTAAACTGTCCATCAGCTTGGGTCTATGTATCCTGTCAATATATCTTTAAGCAACACACTGAACCCTGTACCTGAACATGGTGAGCTAAATGCTTCAATCAAGTCTGTCTATAATAAAGTCCTTAATTATATAATTTCTTTAAAGTCAAAAAGGTCTGCTGGTGCACTACAAATATTTAATCTATGTAATATTTCAAGAATTATTGAGAAATGGATGTCTGCATCTTGACATAAGGGAGAAAAAGGCGTATCGCTGCACAAACAGGTAAATTTCTATGGGAAACAGGATGAAATATTTTTGCTGCATTTACAGATTACTTGATTTAATGACTCAATTACAGACAACATTGTAATGTAATGTAAAGGCAATACTGTCATAATTGTTAAAGCTTGTTTCCCGTAAGCTTTGGTACAATGCTGATGATGTTAGAGCATAACTTCATGTAGTTGTACTACCGGTGGTGCTGTAACAGCAACTTTAAGTGACACAAGATTCAGGAAAGTAAACTTGCAAGTCTGATGATGCTGTTTGATTCTCTGAAAATAATTGAAGAGCTACTATTGCTCTGGTGAGGGGTGGAATCATATATTCAGTTTTGTTCTTGTATGCATTAAACTTATCCTCAGAGATATTGTGTGTGAGAATATCTTGTTGAGATGTGGAGTCACATCATTTCACTTGTTAAACAACTTAGCTAAACTTAACTTAAATTCATTTTTTTCAAGATAATGTGATCAATGATAATGTTGCCCTACAAATCACTGTGATCCAACACGCTCCCAACACTGTGATATCGATATTTCTTGATAACTTGATATATTTTTGAAAAAAAGTTCCTTTGCTTTAGTGAAATTTGATCCCACAAAAACATAATTATTTTTCTCAAGATATTTTCTCTCACATAAGGTATTATAGCTTTACAGAGTCTCACAACAAATGAAACGAAATCACGCAGGTGTTGAATTACCTCTGTCCAAAACCTTTATTTGAGAAAATCAGAATTTAAGCCTCAGTATATGCCAAATGGCTACTGTTGGGCAGTTTTTCAGTCTGCTGATTTAATTGAATTCCAGCCAAGGTCCACCCTCTCAGGCTCACTGTCCACATCCTCCTCTTCTTGGCTCCCTCTTATGATTTGCTCCAATTTTTTGCTCTGGTGATATAAGAATGGGAACTTGCTGCTCAAGACATTTGCAATTGCTCCGGATGACTGTGTCAGCCAAGAGCACGAAGAGTAAATTTAATGATAATTGTGTCACATAACAAAATCACAGTGAGATTTGGCAGGGCATGAATATCTGTAGTTGAATCAAATGAGGTGAGGCTTTTGCTAGATCACAGCCTCACTGCAGGCTGCACTTATGCCAGTGTTTGTGTGTGCCGTGTGTGTGAAAGAGATGATGTGTTGCAGTTTTGTGTGTGTGTGTGTGTGTGTGTGTGTGTGTGTGTGTGTGTTTATCTGTTTTAACCCTTGCGTTCGGGTCAAATTTGAAAGCAGTAAAGACTAAATAATATTCTTTAAGCCTGAAATTTAATAACTTTTCCTAAAGTGGCCCATAACATACAAAAATGGAAATATTTTTTTTAAAAATTGCACAGCTGGTTTTTGCACATAGATGGTGTTCCAGGTCAAATTTGACCTGTATTTATTCAAAAGGATTTTAAAGTCACCAGAGGGGGTCAAATCAGGGTAAAAGGTGGTTAAAGGGGGTATAAAAAGTACCTGAACCCCTATTTCACTGATTTGGTGGAGTGATTTGGTGGATCTGTTATTCCAAGATGAAAAAGGAGACAGTGAATTGAAGAGAAAGTATTACAAGGGGTGGACAACATGGAGGAAATGTAGGAAAGGCCCTTGTGACTTATCTCATGCAAAAACAATGCCACCTTCCCAGAATGCTAGCCACAGCAGCACAGTAGTCCAAATCTTGCCCCGATCAATCCGCAGTCCCACAGTCAATTGTCACAAGGCGACAAAAGAGAGGGAGATGCAACTTCTGCACAACAAAAAAGGACTGTAAAAATAATATTTTTTTTGCAGTTTTGTTTGTTTGGAATTTGCAAACAAATCACAAACAAAGATTCCAAGAGAACAACTGACGGGTAAGTGCAAAGTTTCTTTTTATCTTGCCTTGCTGAGTCTGTGTTTGACAGAATCAAAAGTCCTGTGTATTTTCTGCAATTGGGCTGTGAGCATCTAAGGCCTATATAAGGTCAGCTCCGGTGTCCAGGGACGATGTCCTGGCTGAACTCTCTGAGAGTGCTGCTCGGGACAAAATGTGCCATATAAACCTCTCAGTGGATGCTCAAATCAAAATTGATAAGTAAAAAAAAAAGGAATCCTGTTCGTGACACCAATTTGTGAAGGAACTGATGGAGAGCTGGTTACACAAGAGTATTTAAATCCTTCACCTAATCCCAAATGAGGTTATCCTTCACTCATCTATGCCTCCATTGGGTATTGAAATATAAACAAGACACTATGCTGACTAAACCTATATAGTCTGTACACAAATCACATGCAATCCATTCTAAGAGGAGACCAGTCTGACTGTCTGCACAAAGCACAGCATATCTCCACCCGACCTTGGTTGCCATAGGGCACAGCCAGCCTTATCAAGACAGCTGCTTATCCCAGCCAACCTTAGTAGACAGAGAGATGAACCGCTCTGAAAGAGACAGGTCATGATCTACTGCTCCCAGGATAGAAAATGACTGGAGAATGACCTGGGGAACACAGATATTTCCCCCACTGCCAGTGTGTTGTTTTGTTTTATGACTAATACACTCAATGCAGAGCTGATTGTGCAGTTTGACAGAAGGCATGCAGTTTACGGGCAGTGTTGACTGATGGTTTTAATGGTTATAATGAAGCCTATCATTCAAACGTGTTGTTGCATCCTTCACTTTCGACAAAAGTCATAGAAATAATTATGGCTGTTATGTTCTCCTGTTTTAGATCAAATGATTGTGAATGTATAAACGAATAGTGTCAGACCTAAAGAAAACACTTTGTCTCCTCTCTGAGACATAATGAAGGATTAATCACCCATCTATTAATGACTGATAAGACATCTACGGATGCAAAATACATTTGTGGTTCAAAATTTGTTATAGGGGCTAAATATCAAAGGATACTTGAGCTGGGTCATTATGACTCACTCCATACTATGAAGGGTCAGGATATGAAAAGTATGTAAGGGTTAAGAAGCACTGGTCCATTAGTTAAAGCTGCTGTAAACAGCTGTGTGTTTTGGTCTCAGGTGGAGGCAGCAGTAGTTGCCAGGCTCTTCATCATACCCCAGGGAAGCTTCGTTTGTATGGAGTGTATGTGTGCATGTACCTTTAGTCTAGACGTCACACACAATGTCCTTACCTGAATTCGTACCTTAATATCTGTAATTGTTGCCCATTATTTAATCCAAAGGTTAACATGTGTTCTACATTTAGCATCGTAGATTAACATTCCTTTAGGCTGTGACACATAAGAAAGTGGGACCACACACTGGTGATTCTGTTATTCTTAAGATATTATATTATGATTGAGATTTCATTCTGATGTAGGTAATTTGTTGTTTCATACAAAACAAGCAACAGTTTACATGTATGATGTGTTCTGAAGTGGCATTAATTTAAAAAAAAATGTGTAGTTGCATGTAAGTGGACTTGCAAGTAGACTGGCAAAGCACCCTGTCATTTACAGTAACACCTACAGTATGAAATGTATTCCTCCAAAGGAAGGAGAGGACTTTGTTTCTCTGCCCGGATCTATAAACTACCATTTCTTGTTGTTAGTGTTGGAAGTGCAATCAGGTTGTGAATGATAAAATAAAAAAAGGACTAAAATATAGAAATGATATATAAATTGTTCATCAGGATAATCTGTGTCAGATTTGAACCTATTTTAACCTCCACCCTGTCCTTTACGTGACAGCCTGGACAGAAAAAGCTTTTGTCCTAAAATAAAGCTACTTTTTAACACTTAGTCAGGTACATTCTGACTCATAAAGATACTGTTAACACCTAAAGGTGCTGTAGTGAGAGAGGGGAGGAAGACAGAGGTGAGATAAAACAGCGAAGGCACAATGGAGCAAAGCTAAAACTCCAACATTCAGGGAATGATTGTGAATGTTTAACTTGTTTGTTCTTTATCTCCCTCTTTCTGTTCTTTAAAGAACAGTTGTTGAAAAAACATGTGACAGCTTATTTTATATATCTGAAACAATCCACAGAATGAACCAAGCTGGACTGCCTTACTGCACAATCCAAAAGCTTTCCATTGTTAGCAAAAAGCATCGAAAACAGCAACACATGGAGACCAGAGTGACAGTCAGTGTAAAAACAAACAAACAAACAAACAACACTCCAGTAACAGGTACGTGATTCTGGGTATTAGCCTCACTTACTGTATATTGCAGCCCGCCTTTATCCCAAAGACACCCTAACATTTAAGACATGTAAAAGAGAGTGACATTTCTAATTGAAGTTGCTGAATGTACATGGTCCCTTTTCAAATTAGGTCGACGCACAATCAATTACATGCAATGCAATTGGATGGTTGAGCAGACTGATGAGATAATTTCAGTGCCAAAACAAACTACTACCTTTGTCTCCATTAATGCCAGGAGTTAGTAGCCACACATTTTAAGTGTGCGTGACCCTGCTTTGAATGTCAGCTTATTTGAAAAAGATCTAATTGTGTGTTTGTGTAAGAGAAAAGAGAGATCTCAGAACCAAGGCCTCAGGGGATATGAAGTAAATGTGTTTGTGTATGCAAACGCAGGTTTTATTTGATGTTTTTTTTTGTTTTTTTTTCCCATTGTTTATTCTATGTCTCCCATTGGGAATTAGGTCACACGAGTATGCCTCCCCTGGGGAGAAGAAGACACAAAAACAGAGTGTAGTTTTCAGACAGGTCCACATCACACTCTACTATTGTCCTAGTTGTTGCTGTAGTAATATTAGTAGTAATAGTATTAATAGGTAGAACAACTTAGTAAGAGGAGGACATTTACATCACCACAAGAGGGCACCGCATTCACACCATATGTGACCAGGGAAAGAATGATTGAGCCAGTGAGAGAGAGGGAGGTGACACAGAAGGGAGGAGGTAAGTAAAAGAGAGGGGGGGTGGGGAGGGGGTGGAAAGGTGGGAATGTCAAATAATGAGAGAAAGGATGGCAAAAAGAAAGAAGAAGGGTGAGGACAGGTGAAGACAGACAAAGAGAGAGGATAGAATGAATGAGAGAGGAAGATGAAGATATGGGAAGGGAAAGTGGGAGGAAATGGGGAGAGAGGAAAAGGAGGAAGTATGATGTATTAAAGGGGAGAAGTGAAAGAGAAAAGCAAATAGAAAGAGATTTGTCCTACTTACTGTATACGTTTTTCTGGTTATTTGAATATTACTTATATTTATTCTAACTGATGTGAATATATTCAACCTCCTAACCATGCAGTCCAAGCTCAGCACAGCAGAACGAGTGTGGCATCTAGCCCTATGAAGTGAGATCCCCTCCAGAAAAAATGTAATCTTCCAAAATGTATTTTTTCTAAAAATGTCCTCATTTCCCACAATGTCCTTAATTTCTAAAAACTTCAAAAAATTCATACCCTAAACCCCATCACTCCGCACAGCAGGGAGTGGGGAGTGACGAGGTTTAGGATATGAATTGATGAGGTCAAGGGCCTAGACTCCAAAGATCAATGCTCTACATTACTTACATTATTAACATTACATTCATTATGTACGTTCTACATTCTTTATTCTATCCCCCCGAGTTGCCTGACTGAAATGTCCTTATTTTCCAAAATGTCCTCACTCTCCAGAATAGTTTCACTCTTAAAGAATAAGACACAAATTGGTCCTCAAAAAGTTAGAGGTACCAAGAGTGCACAAAGACACAAACACAGACGCATTCACACATACACACTGCGCTGGGCACTGGGTCTGCTGTAATGAATTAAAATGAGCTCATCAGTGCATTAGAACTGAATTAGACAACAGACAATGAGATTAGCAGCAGGCTGAACTGTTTTTGTGTGTGTGTGTATGTGTGTGTGTGTGTGTGTGTGTGTGTGTGTGTGTGTGTGTGTGTGTGTGTGTGTGTGGTTGTGTGTGTGTGTGGTTGTGTGTGTGTGTGGTTGTGTGTGTGTGTGGTTGTGTGTGTGTGTGTGTGTGTGTGTGTGTGTGGTAGTGTGTGTGTGTGTGTGTGTGTGTGGTAGTGTGACAGTCTCCCTTCCTGTCCGTCTCTCTGTATCATCACCCTTGTCACTTTTCCCCACAAAATCCATTTGTCATATTTTCATTACACCATTCTCGACATGTCTCCACCTCCTGCGCCTTGTTCCATTATATTCCATTATACATTTTTTTTCACCTGTTTTTTTTTATTTTCTTCTTTCTCCTTTCTGTTTGTACACAGAATGCATCCTCCAGGTGTTTTGTGCGTTAATACAAAGACCCCATTTTCCATTTACCAATCAGCTGTCAATGTGGCTGGGTACCTCAGTGGGTGGTGGGCCTATACACACTAACAGTACATTTTCTTTTTATTTCAATGCTTGAGAGGACCTAAGTAGGAAAATATATGTATATAATCCAGTGTTTAGGACTGACTGTGGATGGTATTATTGTAGTACTGCAGTCATTACCCATAAATCTTCATCAATGACCAGGTGACATTACTAGTAGCAAAGTCAAGTCTAATCTACTTTGCTTTGAGCTGCAGTTATTTTTATTTATTTTTCTGTTGTTAAAGGGGTAGTTTGACATTTTTGGAAATGCGCCTAGAGTGAGATAAAAAGATAAATACCACTCTCATGTCTGTGAATTAAGTTGAGAGCTGGAGCTGGAGGTTGAAGGGGAGGGGTGGGGGGGCAGCTAGCCTGGCTCTGTCTCTGTCTGGCTCAGATATACTGTATACCTGCCAGTATTTCTAAAGCTCACTAGTTAACACATTTACTCAGTCTGCACACAATTCACTGGCAAACAACAGCAAGAGCAGTTACTTCCTGGAGTCTTGTCGTTACCGTGAGGTTACCACATGCTGGGCGGATGGATAAACTGTTGTTAATTAAGAAATAGTTACACTTACACAAATGAGATACAGTTAGTTGGCTTTAGAGGTGAGTTGGTTAGATGAATGAGTTACAGTTTTGGCGAAGATTAAATCTCCATTATCAGTAATTCAGCTCCAAATCAAACATATTCCCAGCTCTCTGTACTCAGAGTCAATGATCATCAACTGTGGGGGGTTAGTGGAAAAAAAAGATGAACAGGATTTAAATGGTAGTTAACTGCATAACCACCGGGGTGTGCTGTTCTATTGGTGAGAAAAAAATCAATACTGTCCCAGCACTACCAGTGTATTCTGAGTAGATCTGCGATACTTTTTTTTGGTTTAACTGTCTCAGATATGTTTATTCAACTTTTTTTTTTTTCCAAATGGAGATAAATGTAACATAATTTCAGTCAAGTGTGTTTTTTAGATTTTATTAGGACTTCAAAAAGCTGGCTGATTACCTGTCAAAGTGACTGTCAGAGCAGAATTAGCAGTGCAAACGTATCAGAATTGGACTCATTGGTGCTCGTAATTAAATGTCTAATTTTAAATGAACTTCCTCTCCCTCATATAGATGAAGAGGTAAGACAGATGAACAGAAACAAGAGAAAACTGCACCCAGATTTCCATCCAAACCATGTATTATCCATATCATAATACAAACATCATATTCTCATTATCATGCCGGTGTATGGCAGGTGGCTGGTGTTAATTTGCCTCCCCCAGCTTCAGGCTACTGCTACCCTCAAAGTGATAACTGGCATCGTTCAGGAGAGTGTCATAATCTCCTTTTGTGCAATAAAGTTGAATATTTCTCTCCATTTTGCAATAATTTCACTGAACAGAGGCATAAATCCTTATTCAACATTAGAATATAGGATGTCAGGCCTCTGCTTAACCTGCTGAAGGCTCACTGACACAGACTGACTCAGGGATGACAGTTATTAAGCATAAGAGTCCATACACACAGACACAAGTATGCTATATATAAACATGTACAGAAACAAAGACAAAGGAAAAGCATATGCTTGGAATGTGCAATCATTTTAAAGGGCACTCCATTGATTTTACACATGGAGATCAGTTTACTTGTCATGGAGAAGTACACAGGCTGCAGGAAGTTGTGTTATTGTTTGTTGTATTGTATTGTCTGCTGTGGCGTTGGAGGAGAACTCTGAGAAAGGAACCCTGATGAGGTTATCAGTGTGATAGATGTGAGCATTTAACAGGCCTGGAAATCTAAAGATGAAAGATGCTATTGAGCTGCATTATGGGATTTTTTGGAGCTTGACTCATACTGGGGACTAAAAATCGGTATATCTTGGCGTTTGCTCGATGGATCAAGTTTGTTTCTGTCAGTTCCTTAACTTTATGGATATGCAATAATAATCTAATTGCAGGGGTATCCCTTTGAAAAATTTGTGGATTGACACTATTGTTTGGTGACATAAAGCAAAACAGATATAAACCTAAATTACATTTTTAAAGAATATTCAATTTACCCGGACTAAGGCCATGACTGAGAGACCTTTCTCAAACAATACTGAAACATACATACTGTAGAAGATGTAGGATGAGCAGCACGTTAGCAGAGCAGCAACAGCAGCTTCAGTACTTTGTCTGTGTCCACACAGGACGCGTTCAGGCACAATATTGTGTGTAGTTCACCCGTCTTTTGGCAGCGCTCAGAGCTCAATACACAATCACTGTAGTTATGTACATAAAACTGAAGAAAATAGATCAGAAGCATAAAAATCGCAGCTATATTGATAAAAAAAGGGGCATATCTGTTCCGTCAGAAGCACAAGACACAGATGACTGAAAAACATGGCTGAATAAATTGGCTATAAATTAAAAAAAGTAGCTCTTGAAAAAAAAGATGTTTCAGTTCATAAAAACATCTATGCATTTCCTTTATGGACTGGACAACACACTGTAGACATGAGTGGAAAATGTTTATGTGGACAGGTTTAACTTATCATTACTACCATTATTTCTTCATACATCGAAGTGTTTTAGCCTGGAACCCAAACGCAATTGTGATGACCCCTGGTGTCATATTTGTTTTGCTGTGTGATTCACCTGCCTGTTTGCTCTATCTTTACAGCGCAACAGGTTATTTAAGTCCTGGCTGCAGCACAGTTCACTCCCCCGCTGACTCTCTGACACTTGGCTGACTTGCTGCTGCAGCTCTCCTCAAAGGCACCTGTTTGGTTTAGTTGTGCTGCTTTAGTTTGCAATGTTTTACTTTCTTTCTTATACGACTCACACGCACATCTTACACTAATGATCCACACCCCATGCTTTACATATGTAGTTAATTCTTTAATTTGGTTCAATTTGGTTTCATTTTGCTTTTTCTTTTCTTAAAACTGGTGTGTCTCCCTGTTGTTGTGGCCACTTGAGCCAGGTTATGACACGATTCAGCTCTTACTGAGTCTCCTGCAATGCCCTACTATTCCCATTTATCAACAAACAAAGCGCATAACTCAGGCTGGGTCTCAAATGACTGAATCCTGCTGACTGTGGAATATCTCAGTCTCTAGATCTCTACAGGAGGACACATCTCAGCTGTCACACTGTGGATCTGATGTGAAAGCCCAGCAGGACTGTTTTGGTTAACTGGAGCTTCCCTGACCCAAAAATGTTATTCCTGTCTGGTTTGTTAATGCTTTTTGCAGCCCAGAAAAGCTCTACAGGGGTAAACAGTCTGCTTTCCACTACAGATGAGCTTGTTGTGAAAAGCCTCTGAACACATGCAATGACAGAACTTCAAAAATACAGATAATTTGTGCAGAGACTTTAACAACGTTCCTCTTTCTGGAGCTTTCTAAATTGGACGATGGTCCAAAAATCCCGAGACCAGTGGGAATTCTGGATTAAATCATAGATGGACCAAAGCAATCATCACAAGGCAGGAGGCCCAGTTGAAGCCAAGTGAAGCAGTAGCTGTGTAGTTAAGCTTAATCATTGTAGCACAGACTGGCAAGCAGAGACCAGAGTGGTGAGGGCGAACAGAGGAGTGTTGAAGCAAGTATCTGCATTTGTTCGTGTGTGTGTGTGTGTGTGTGTGTGTGTGTCTGTGCATAAGACTGGTGGAGCTCTCAGGGGAGGTGAGGCGAGCCAAGACCCGGTGTGTGATCATCATCGCCACGGGACGGCGAGAAGAGCACACGGCATATTAAGGGGATCACCACAGGAGGGCGAGTCGATCACAGAGCCAGCTGGAGTTTCCTCAAAGCAGTTAGGAGCA
Organism: Scomberomorus guttatus; assembly: GCA_038419695.1. NCBI lineage: Eukaryota > Metazoa > Chordata > Actinopteri > Scombriformes > Scombridae > Scomberomorus > Scomberomorus guttatus. The sequence goes on along the minus strand of CM076446.1, from coordinate 31,795,375 downwards.
GAGAGAGAGAACAAGAGAGGGACTCTTACGCAGAAAGAGACTAAGAGAGATAAATGTAGACAATAATTGTAGAAAGAGGGTAAGACAGAGTATGAGGCAGATTGATAAGTAGGCAATTAGCATCAAATAATCAAAATAAACATCAAATCATAAACTACCATAATACTCTTTTCCAAGTTGTGAACGTCCAGTATACAGTAGCTTATGCTGGGAGACTACATGCTGTCAGCCTGATCATGGCCCAATCCTACATATGTTAGGAATGAAATTGAGCATCAGAAAGACAATTTCCTCACGAGGCCTCAGTGAAAAGCGAGCATGTTGATATGAATGTCTTTGCCTTTTTCTTGCCTGGTTTGATGACATTTGAGCATGCACAGTTATGCTTAAAACACCTGTTTCTGGTCTCTTCTGCCCCGTTGGACTTTCCTGTGGACAATTTTATTGAGGAATAATTTTGTGCTAAAGTTTGAGAACGGTGAAATCTGTTCAGAGCAAGATCTGTATATTATCCAAAGCAACCCAGACATTGTTACTCTGCAGGTGATATTTTGACAATGACTATATTGAGGCAGAAATCTCAGCAAATAAACGTATCTGCATAACTATATACCACTAGGGGTAAGTGAAGAAAGTTTATAATTGTGTGTGAAATTGTATTTTTTTAAACAGTGAATTGGTAGAGCTTTGCACCAACAGAACTGACTGCACTGTGGAGAACTGGAGATATGACTCTATTCTCTACGACAGGGACGTCTTGTGAGGACTCCCCAAAGAGATTTCCATATGGACCAAATTGTATGTTGCCCCCCCACTTGTACTAATCTTCCTATCACATGTCAAAATGTTTATGATAAGAAATGTCATGCTGGTGTTCCTCCGTGAGTGTCTTTGATATGTCTAAGACATAATAACCCCCCATAAAACAGTGATTTGTCATTTTTACATTTTGTTTTTTTTTTTTGTACAAATTAAAGAAACGACATAAGGGAGCTTTCAAGGTGCTGGTAGATGGATTTAGTTACTTTTGGACAGAGCCAGGATAGCTGTTAACCCTCTTTTCCACTCTTTGTGCTAAGCTAAGCCAGACGGTTGCTGACTGTAGCTCATCTTTTCAGACAACTTTTGGGAAGACAGCAAACATTTCCTTTAAAGCTCACAAGACACATTCGATTGTCTCCTGCTGTGAGATGAATGATTATCAGATTCCGTTTCATCTGGGTTATTTTACAAGATTATACATGTTCCTATATACAAACACACATACACACACACACACACAGTTTGCATGTAGCTTTGACGTCAGTTGACAGCTCTCAGAAACATGTAGTTTGTACGTTTTATAATTTTTTAAATTTTCAGTCACCATTGTTTCAACAGCATTCCCATTTCAATATGATGAAGGTTGTAACTGCATGTTGAAAAACAAGTGTTATTTTAAACATCTAAAACTTATTTCAACTGTTTTAACCTAGACATACAGTATATATCATATTTGATCTGCAAATCACAAAATTATGCTCACTGGGATAATTTTTAAATTATATATATATAAAAAAACTAACTCATAGCTGTACTGACCTCTGTGGGTTGAAAGGTAGAAGTCTGCTGAACCTCTCACCCATGATGACAGCTGGTGGTCAGGTGTGAGCAGTTGTACCTTTGACCACACCCAGCTGTGAAATAATGGAAATACACAACAAAATACACAACAAAAACTAGACAGCCATGTTTGGACAAGTCACATTATCTCTCCTTGACACACACACACACACACACACACACACACACACACACACACACACACACACACACATACATACCCATACAGTTACACTCTCATCAGAATCCTTAGACACTACATTATGCATGTCACACAAACACACTGTTCCCCTCTGTATCACATACACAGTGTAGTGCCTTAACACACATGCCCATACACATCCTCTCACACACACACACACATGTTCACACACACGCTCAGTGTCCTTAGGTCATTGTGTTAATTAATGAGCCTGTACAACATCCCAGCATGGAGTTAATTAGAAAGCCTGTCACCTCCTGCAAGCCTCGCAGATATCAATGTTTCCTCAGGCCGCATTCAGCCACTATCACACAATACACAGGCACACACGCACACCCACACACAAACACACAAAGCTGGTCTTTGACCTGGCAACTGGCTGAATGATGCAGGTAATCTTTTCATTGTTTCTGTGTGCTCACTTTGCAGGTAAGCAGGAATATCAATAGTGAAGTAAGAAAAAAAGTGAAATTGCCAGGTGGATTGAAAAGAAATGGTTTTGCTCCTTGGTCTCACATTTGCATTTTATATTTTTAGGCATTAGCTGTTGCTGCCCTCCTTTAATCTCATAAATTCAAGCACAAAGTTTGTTCAGAAAAAGCCCAGAGTCCCAGTGGGCTGTCACTGTACTTCAGACCGATGAAATAAATCTCTGGAGAACTTGTTTGTACTAAAAGTGAAAACTGTTCCCAGAGGAAGAAGTTTCAAATTTAGCAGCCAGTCAAATGGCCTTCTGTGTGTGGCCTGTGTTTTTGAGAGTATTTCTCCACTGTTCATTTTCAACTGGGCTAGAGAGACTATGAAGGGTTACAAAACTAAAACCTCAAAATCCCATCTGGTTCACACACACCAGGTGATTTGTTTTGGTTGAAGAAAGAAATGTGACTCATTGAAATACAGATGATTCATGCCTGTATTTGTGAGAACAGTTACTTTTTTAAAACTTTAAACTTTTAATTTAATCAATTTTACTTTCTGCCTCAATTCAATTTTGGCAAAGTAAAATGGAGATACTTCTCCTTTAGCTATTTATTTTAGTGATATTTCCATTTCCTCCCTCCGTGTCTGCTGCGGCGCCTGCCTGACGCACACAGCCATCAAAACATGCACACACACTTTGTGATATGCAACAAAGGTCACGTTGTATTTCTTCTTCACAGTATTTTAAACACGCTGTAGCGCTTCTACACTAATTCTGATGTCTACAGTTGTAGTTATGAAACCACAATACTGCTGAAACTCTCTCTCACATGCAAGCACACACAGATATACACACTCTGTTACATCTAAGCAAGGAGTTGTTCATGGCCTGTGGGATTTTAGGTGAGTTTGAAATTCTTGTCTCAGGCTCAGTGGGACTAATTTGAATTTAGCAAACAGTTCCATCTTTGATTGCAAGTACAATCAAGTCTAGGTTTCACACTCCCTTTCTTAGCTTTACGAGTCACGATTGAATTCTGTTACATTTAACTTTGACAAGGATTTGTTCTTTCAACTTTACTTTTTAGGTATTTAGGTCATGCCTCTGTCTGAGTGATTTCCTGTGAGTGCTGCATTTGGATGAACTTGAAATCCCCAGATAAGCAATAACCATCAGTAAGGTCATTAAGTGACTGCATCCTGGCAATAGATGCACCAAAATATTCCTGTGATTTTAGAATAATTCCAATATTTCTCTAAGTCCATCTTTCCTTACAGCCCAGATTCCCCTCTGTCCTCCAGCAGGCTGTTTCCGAAGCTAAAAGCAGCATTATTAATGACGACCTACTCCGACTGGCTGGAGGTGCGGCCCCCACCTTCACCCCCAGCCAATTAGAATACAACCCAATGAATAATGCAAGTTCCCTTACGCTGCATCTTTACCTGGAGTAATGTCTGCAGCTGGAGACATTATATAGGGTTCTATGAACCGGAGTCTGATCATGAATGGGAAGAACCTGCTGTGGCACAGTTGGGATTTGAAAATGATGTCTGGCAGATGCTCCACGATAGAGACAGAATTTCACAGTACTGAGTTTCTTTTGGATAAACTCTGTGATTCCAATGACAACGACCCAGATAATTTTGAGCCTCAGGTGGACAGAAAATCTAAATCTAACACACAAAAAAAACCCTACTATCTTTAAAATATAATGACGGATCAGAGATGTGATGCTACTGTTATAACTTAATATCATACTGTGAAATTGGACACAACAGAGTATTGAGGAGAAAGCGACCACCGGAGCTACGTTATAGCCAGAGCCAAAAGGGAGATGCTGCGGCCAGAGTAGTTTTGCAGCGACCGGTGACCGGTGAGGATCGTCAGAAAGAATGGACAGAACTGAAAACTCTGCACCAAACTTTGCCGTGGTTTGGTAAGCCTGACTTTGTTTTCTGGCAGAATATTATATCGGACTTTGCCAATCCTGAATACAGAACAGCACAACAGCATGTTTGTTACCTGTAACTAATGCGACTGCATTCAGCTTGAGCACAATTAGGTCCCAGTTCCTCGTCATCTATAGTGATAAAAGAAACAGAGTTTGTTTGCAGTTTTACACGCCTTCGTCCACAATTGTTTCCTAAACCAAGCTGAAATGGAGACTGCAGACTCTGAGTTTTTTTGACTGTCCACCGGCACCGATATGCTCTGGTAGCATTCTGGCCTGTGTGCAGCTCTGCACATGATCCACATAACTAACTCCAGCAAGCCGTTTTGTTTTATGATCCTTGCACACTGGTATGATATATCCAGACTCGATGAAAAACATTTTATCTTTAACTTTATCTCTGCTAACCGGCTGCTCTGCTGGGAAACGTATTTTCCATCTGCGTTCCGTAAACACACCATCAGTAGCTTTGGATTGGACTGTGCGCATTGCATTCTGGTTGTTGTAGGATTTCCCCCTTTAGAGCGATAGAGGAATTTACAGCCTTTTTTTTTCAGTTTTCTCTAAATAGGGCACCAATTTCAAAAATAATTGCACATTTCTACTAGGTCAAGGGTCAAGGTTATCTTTATTAGGTGAACTAGTTTTAAGAAATCATCATATTAACAGTGGTGGAATTCCTCTTTAACCAAAAACAGTTCATGGAAGAACTAAAAGATTCTTGGAAAAACTCATCTAGAAACTCTTATGAGTTCTTTGAGAAACCTCTTTGGAGGTCGAGCTACTTGCAGATGATCCACAAGCAGATACTCAGAGGAACTCATTATGTTTCCAAATAGCACCAAAGGGCATCAACATGATTGGCACTTGGGTTAATAAAGCATTGCATATTTTTTTATTTCATTTTATACATGATGTCTACCTTTATTCATTATTCATTGCAAAAAAAAAGTTTCTAATATAAAAATATTTTGTAGGTATTGCAGATGTCAGCTGATTCTTTCAAAATGACTGATGACAAAAAATATTGTTCTTTTATAAAGGTGGGTAACTTGATTGGATACTCCGTAGGGAGTAGAAAAGTGAACGAGTGACAAAAAATAAAGCTGAGGCAGTAACTGCAACTGAGTGAGACAGCAGGTGAGAGATGGAAAACCAGAGCTGGAAATATGGTGAGAATGACAGAGGGAGAGAGGATACAGAGGGAGGGTTGGCATGAAAACCATATGTTAATCCTGAAACTAATATTGTAATATTGTGTGTAGCCCAAAGCTGATGAATTTGGCAGTGAGAGCTATGAAGCTGGCAGCAACACAGCTCCTGCAATATTTTTAGTGTGTTACCATCAGGGTGGAAACATACCAGCCACCAGTCAAATACCAACAATGACAAATGAAATAAACACAGGAATAAATTCAGTTTTGTGTATCTTTTATGTTAATTTGGTGGCTGTGGCTCAGGAGGTAGAGTGGGTTGTCCATTAATCGGAAGATCGGCGGTTTGATACCCGGCTCTTCCAGTCCGCATGTCGAAGTGTCCTTGGGCAAGATACTGAACCCCAAATTAGAATCTCCTCCTGGTGAGCCGGTTGGCAACTTGCACGGCAGCCTCTGCCATCAGTGTGTGAATGTGTGTGTGAATGGGTGAATGTTGACATGTAGTGTAAAGCGCTTTGAGTATAAATGCAGTCCATTTACCATCATTTACCATTTAATTTGTATGTATTATATATTCACTTTTTTATTTCTAAACACATCTCTCTCGATTGACAAACAAACATTGTCATTATAAAAGAAAAAAAAAAAGTGGATGTTTGAGCATCAAAACCAGATGTGGCTCAAACACTGGAGATGCTGGATCATGTCCAGTCTCATACCAACTGTTAACATTTGTTTAAATTAGTCATGAAGGTGATTATTATCCAACTTTAACCAACTCATCGGACTGGCCAAGACAGTACATATACACATATACACACACCTTCTCATTCCCTTGAATGAGGAAGTGTGTCCAAACTTTTGATTGGTACTGTACATATATAGACTACTGTACATGCACAGATACAAACATCATACATACATGTGTATGTATACAGGTTACATTAAACATATACAAACACATTTCAACAATCTCTCTCTCTTTCGTCTTAGCCAATATGTGAAAAGTAAACATACCATCATATACAGGTCTCAAGCTATATGCTATGTATATTTACATGAGCACACACAGTATTTTTTTAATGAGTTTGTGCCTTTGCTCAAAGTGAAAGTAGGAAAAAAAAAAAACACTGTAAATTGCCAACAGTAGTTGCCCATGTAAGCGACCATGACTGTCAGGAGGCCGGTCGTAATGCTTAAAAGCAGGCGTGACAATGGGCAAGATGGGTCGCCCCGCTGGATAATCAGAAATTTAAAAAACAACTCCAAAATCTTATTTATATATTGACCTGACAAACAGAAATTACAATTTTAGAAAATTTTATTCAATTTTCCAATTTTATATCATTGATTTTTAATATGGAAAATTGAACTGATAAGCGTTAAATGAACAATATACATATACACATGAATGCTGATTAATTGCATATGGCATTCATGACACTTAGCTTATCCATTCATTAGACTGAATCCATCAATTTGCATAGCTGGACTATATGACTCACGCTTTGGGTATTCTAGGTGTGTGTGTGTGTTGCTCAGGATATGCTGCAGTGTGTGACAGACAGCTGAACATTATCTCTGCTGCACACACCACTCTGCTCCTCTCATGACCCATTTAACTTCCTCTGTACGCCACTGACACACTCCCGTTACCCATAGCAACGCATGGCCCGTGCACGTGTATGAAAGTGTTAATGTGCGTAGTTGTGTCACAAAGTATGTTTTGAGAGATATCTGCATCTTTATCAGAGAAAGTGTAGCATGTGTTTGCACACGAGTATTGCAGGGTGTCTATTTGAATGTGAGGTTGTGTTCATTTATGTCTGCACGGTGTATTGGTGTGTGAAAGCACAAGACAGTTTTTGTTTGTGTGTATTTATTAGAGAAAATTAGTATGTGTTTGTTTGAGAGAGAAACTACAAAACTCAGAAGATTTACAAATTTGCATCAATTAAGCATTAAGTTCAGCATCATTCTGAAAAAGTAGACTTTAGAAATCTCATCAAATTAGTGATTGTAATGTCAGCAACAGCTGATATTTTTAGCCTATATTTGTTTACATTTTGGCACCATTAAAAGTATGCCAAATTAGCTATTAGCAGCTCCTCTTTGCAATGTACCAATGGATATACAGACAACTATCAGTGGATTACTGAAGAAAACGTTTCAGTTCTGAAGTGCCTTTTTTTTCTATGATTTCTAAACAGATTTATGGATGTTTATTTGCGATGGACATCATGACATCCTCTGGAAGTCACACTGAACAATACAATATGTTTCATGTCTGCGTGTTTAGATTTGACTGAGTTATGACTCCAAGAAGGATTATGGTTTTTAACTCAAATTAATCTTACGCAGTATCTTTACTTCATGTTCAACTCTCCAGCAGGCTTTTGGTTTTGTCTTGCTGAATGTTTATGTCTGTTACAGACCATGTCCTGTAATTCCCAAATAGGAATATTCCATATTCTGGTGAATATTCCATTCCCTGGAAGCTGGAGAGGAGTGCCAGGGTGAGTTTGTTGTGTTGGAGTACAGAAACCTTAGCTTAGTGTTATCTAAAAGATTTTATTTACGTTTTATTTCTCTGTATGGTCCTTTCCATAATGTTGTCACACACTTATAATAACAATCTGAGCCTGTCAGTGGCAAAAACAAGCGCTTTTAGTGGATGTACATTGACGGGGCACAGTTGCCCCATTGGATTACAGCAGCCTGTTTCGGGGCTGCCAGCTGCAGCGCTCTCACTCAACACTGGGCCAATTTCAAAAATTGTTGTCTTTATTAGTCAAAAATAGGGTCCATGTTGAAAAATTACCGAAATTCCGCTCTAACAATCAAAGTAATATGTTTTTTCAATCTAGCTAGGAGGTAAAATGGAGAGAAAGTACAAATCGGGTGCATTAAAATGCAAGAAGTGAGAGAGTAAGAAAGGTTTAATTGCAGCCTGTGCTCCTCTTACATCCTACTTCACATCTCGTTCATCTTTTCAACACAACCGTGATGATAATCAAGCTAACATTACTGTTAGCACAAATAGCCTGACGATGGCTAATGGCCAGACTATCCAACCTCACTTTGCTTTGTGTTGAACGAGACATACACATTGACAAAGACAAAGTGGTTGGTGGGTTTGCCACCATGAAGGAGAGGAAGATGAAGTTTTAAAAAGGGACTGTGATATGTACAAAGTTCGTTAACCTGTTCGGATTATTTTGTTCTGTGGAGGATGGTGGAATACACAGATGGACTACACTAAACTACAGCATGTTACTGTTGTAGCTGCTGGATGTGGAACTAGTTTCAACTACTTTATGTACAGTTAGACCATAAATCATCACAAAATAGCTGTCAGGATGTGTCCTGACTCCTTGCAGGAAACAGAAAGGTTGCTTTTTCAGTAACAGTTTCCACTGCAGCAAAACTAAACTGTTTCAGTAATAGTTTTGGCCAATGAGCCATTGTTGGATGTTTATATTTTTAAAAATAAAAGACCAAAATATTATTTTCTACCTTTCTTTTTTTTTTCTGCTTTACCAAAAACGTACCGAACCGTGACCCCAAAACCGAGATACCAAACCATGAATTTTGTGTAATAATTATCTTTATTTAACTTAAATTTTGGTTATGAAGAAATCAGTCAGAATTTTAGATGAATCTGTTGTTTAACTCCATGCTTACCACATCTCAGCACCTGTCTGTGTCACTTCCTGTGGTGTTGTAGACTGTCTACTTTGTATTTGAATAGGCCCTGTAGTGTTGTAGACTGCTCTGTCTGTTTTATGTTTATGTTATTCCACGACTGGCAACCTGTTTTCTTTTTTTGTTCTTCAGAACAAACTTGTCTGACAAAGTGGCTTCACTGTATGTTTTCTTAGACATAGGCTTGCTTGGCTTAATAAGTGACAATTTGTGTTTGTGGATGGGATAGGATATATCAGCTATTGTACAGTTGTGAATTTTAAAATAACTTTATCAAACTGTGCCAAATTGTAGAGTTCAGTAAACATGCCATAATACACAGGACAATGGCTAAATCTATACATTTGCTTCTACATTACCAAGCACTCAGGATGAACAATGCTTATTGCAGCTTAAAGGCGACTTTTGGTTTTATGGGACCCTGCAGTTATCAATTATCCAACATACCGCCACAAAAACAGCTTTTCATTCCACTTCAGAAGTTTCTTATTGTTATCCTGGCAGTGCTATTGATTTTTATTTGTGTCTCACATTGGTTCCATACAGTACCAATGGGCATCTCTTACCAAGTGTATCAACAACTGCTAGAAAACACATAAAAAATGTTTCCCCAACCTGTTCCTCTTCATCTTTTATCTCTCTCTATATCTTTTTTGTAGTCCCTGCCTGTACTGCTTACTCCCCTGTAGGCTTCACTATCTCACTTTCTTTCTCTCCATGTGTGCCACATTTCTTTCCTATCGTTCTTCCCTCTTACATCTGGAGATGTTTTCTCAGTCGAACTCAGAGATGAACACATTGAAATTTCTGGAACACAGCCTGGTTTTTATGTCCTACTCGGTTTATGCTCACAGTGTCTGTGTGTGTGTGTGTGTGTGTGTGTGTGTGTGTGTGTGTGTGTGTGTGTGTGTGTGTGTGCTCATTTCTCCTGAATTATTCTCCCAAATATGTCACTTAGGGAGAAGGCACCAGAAAATCTTAACTAACATTCTGGGGAAAAATATGTTGAAGGTATGTGTGTGTTTATGTGCATGTGTTTGTGTATGTAACCCAGAAGACTTAAGAGACCGGTGGAGAGAAAGTGTTTGCTCTGCAGTTCTCAACTATAATTTGTCCTCCCCTGTTCTCTCTCCCTCACTCTACCTATAATCTTTCTCACTTTACCATTCCCCTCCCATCTCATTTCCTATCCCCACTCTCTCTTTCTGCCTCTGTTCCTCTCTTTGTATATATATATATATATGTGATGCAGTGCAGAGGTTGACTCTTGTACAAGTCACCTCAGCTCTGACATGCGCCGTGTTTTTTTTGACAATTCAGTTCAATTCAGTTCAAAATATTTTACTTGAGGCAAGCAAGTTAGCAAAGTACTCAGACAATTCATCCACACATAAAAAAACTATCTAAAAATACAAATATTACAATGTCAGAAAGAGTTTAAATAACATAAGGAGTAATGGCAGTGGCCAGTCTGCAGCTGGCCAACAGTATCCAACACCACAAAGTCAAAGCCGCCAGCTCAGCCGACCTGATTTACAATGTGGAATGACAAAACAACGAGAAGAGATTATTCAGGTAACAAGATTTCATGTTAACATCAGGTGAATTGGGATCTTAAATGAACCTGTGGTCAAAAAGGGTCACAGAGAAGTGCATCATCATATTACATTAAAGGGTCGGTTCACCCGCATTTCAAAAACATATTCTCTCACTTTATTGTTTTTGAGATATCCATCTTTGAAATGTATGCTTCCTACTAAATACAATGAAAGTGAAAGAAGTTTGGATTGTAGTCAGCAGCATAATTTCACTGTTACTCTGGATTATCAGCAGAAAAAAGTGTCTACAGTCTATAAGCGACTAGAGAGGAGCCACAGAAGGTCTGTGGATTTTCCAGAGTTTAATATAATGTTTAATGTGAAAGACGCTTTGCTGTCACTTTCATTTTTCACTGCCATTGTATTGGGTTGGCACATAAATCTGAGAGGAAGATATTCTCAAAATTTTAATAAATAAAAGCAACACGCTAGATACTACAAGGGCTAAATTAGACGTGTTTTGTTTATTTGCGTCCACTGACCCTTTAATCTGACAGTGTACATTTTGTCTACATGTAGATACACTAAAGCCACTGCCAAGACTTTCACTGGAAGCAAGCTGTCTGATGTTAATTAGCTCAAGAGATTTCTTTCTTTTTGTTTCATGTGTGAATCTGCCTCTCTCAGGAAACGTCATGCAAATTTTTCCAAGGTGTCTGTCAACATGCTTGCTTGTCACTTCAACACTTCACTGCTGTTTGCACTACATTATAATTTAGCACTTAGAGCACAATCCTACTTGTTAGACTACATCATTGCCTGACAAGATGGCCGAGGCTATGGGCAGGAAAACAAAAGCTAAAGAAGGGAGTGGGAGTGATTGATGGACAAAGGAGGGGGGGACGATAATTCTGATATAATGTCTTACAAAAAACAAACAAAAAAAAGTAAGCCTTGTTAGTCCTTATGTAATGATGTTTTTGAGTTGAAAATAGTTTTGGCACATGTCACACCACCAGACAGTTTTTTTTACCCTTTTGGGAAACTTAGCCTACATTCACTGTGGACTAGAATTGCCTGGGTATCTTATGTGATTTAGATATTTACCAGTCATTGTTTTATCTGCCCCCTTAGTATTAACATGTTTTCTCAATGACATTTAATAAGCAAATGCCAAAAGCAAAAGTGCAAAAAATAGTTCTTTGACATTTTGGGAAGTATGCTTATTGACATTCTTGCTGAGAGATAGACGGGTTGAAATATGGAGCTACCGCAGTAGCCAGTCAGCTTAGCTTAGCACAGACACTGGAAACGGGGGATAGCTAGTCTGGCTCTGCCCAAAGTACACTACTTATGTACACTATTTTACACATTTTACACTACTACACTTTCACCTGTAAAGATCACTGTTATATCCCATTTGTTTAATCCATGCAAAAAACAAACAAACAAAAAAAAAAACATTGTAAAACAAAACAGGCATTTCTTGGCTGGGCACAGAAACTACCCTTTGACAAGTGTTATGTAGGTTTTATGACAGTGATTTTTTAGGTAAAATAAAGAGCTTAAAAAGGCATAAAATTAAGGCATTGCAACCCTTTCTATCTCTTGCACAATTTGCCGTCCAGCATGACAGCTTTAAACCCTTTTTTTCCTCAACTTTACTGCTTCTGTAGTCATTGCTCTCTGCCTTTGTCGGGTAGTATAGCTGTTTGAAGTTACACTCTTTCCTTTTCAGATATCTCTGTGCCCTGCAACAACCAGTTCAATAGACATTGTTCTCACCAGGAAAAATGACTTGTTGTTGTGTAAAGTCATCCAGTCAGTCAGTCTGCCATCCAAGGCAAGGAATGGAAACATTTGAGTGAATTTAGAGCAGTCTAACCAAAAAAAAAAAAAGAAAATGGGTCATGAGCCTGTTTCTTGTGGTTTGCCAACATAACACAAGGTTGTTTTGATGAGCCTGGTTCCCTGGGTGTCACACCAAGTGCTTTGCACCAAATGCAAAGTAAATATGCAATCAGAAATATGAGATGCTCAGATTCAAAGTTATTCAGAAGGTGCCCCGTTGACTTTGACTGAATCACTACAAAAATCAGCATGCATGCAAATGCTCTTTGGTGTTATTTTTGGCCTTTCATCATGTGGAAGTTCATAGACACAAGAAATCATAGAAGATCCAAACACATAGCATATAGATGTAAAACAACATATGTGTTAAAAAAAAAAAAGCCATTCATTATCTTAAATTTGGGACCTGACTCAGAGAAGTCTGTTTAAAGACTGCAGCCTCCAAATGTAATCTCTTGAGTTTGGATCATTCTCTTTGGTCTTAGATTCTTTATCTTTTCTTCTGTTGTTTACTGTGCATCGGTGTCCTGAACACTGTGTTCCTGACTTTTATAAAACTCTGCATCAATGCATGTGTCTCTGCATCTGTGTAAAGTGTGTTTGTGTGTGTGGGAGGCATGGACTGGGACATATTAATGCTCTAATTGTACAATTAGGAGGAGGAAATGGTGGATATATGTATTAATGACATATTTGGGTCCCATAAACATTAAAGTTTTATGGAAACTGACTCCTCTGGACTTTATTATCCATTACACAACCAGTCCAGCAACTCATCACAATGTGTTTTGTTGTTGTTGTTGTTGTTTTTAATCATCTTACCTTTGATTATTAGTGGTAGGGATAGTCACATTAGAAGAAAAAGGAATGTGCACATCCAGATTATGAATTTGTCTAGTTTTATGTCAGTGTTTAATGTTAAAAAAATAGACCCCAGTTTTGTGAGTTTTTATCCAAAGTCATTTAGCATTTTTCTCTTTTTCTTTCTCTATTGCAGTACATTCACTTTTACACATTCAGATGCTTTCTTTACATCTATTTATACATTCATATGTACACAACAGTAAATTAGTAGCTGTTTAGCTGTGCCGTATTGTACTTTGCTGATGCATGATGCACAGCACAAAATGCCATTAAACTGCTACTATATACTATATATACTATAAAAAAAATCTCTTCTTTTTTTAGATTAATGGTGATTTAATCACATCCTCCCTTTAATACTTTGGTAAGTGACCATGAATGACAGGCGTGTTGAGCCTGTGTCCTGTTGTGTGTATTTGAACAATTTCATGTCAAAAAGTGAGCCAAACATACTGCAGCAACCACATTATTATTATTATTTTCATCCTGTTTCTCACTCTCCATCATTACTGATGAAGTATAAGGTCCAGTTGACATAGACGGTAAACGTGTTTCAGTGTATCCCTGCATGACTTTCTGTCAGTCACTGGAATTTGATTTTAACCAGTGGGGCCATGTCGCCTGTTGATGAACGATGACAATCATCAAAATGATCCAATGAATGAGTTGCTTGCCAGTCCGCATGATGAAACAGACCAGAACTAAAGAGCAACTACATCTTTTGTTTTTCTTGGCCTGGTCCAAGTGAACCAAACAACAGTTATGACAGGAAAATATTTTTTCATCACTTCCCTCCAGCATTGTCACAGTTCTCACAGCTGGAGCTTCCCATTGCAATCAGTCTTCTATCTTTGGACAGCTAAAATTTCCCCTGGATCAGCTGACGCTAAAGTGGATTGCTCAAGAGATTGTCAACAGTATTTCTTGACGGAGGAGAGCCTTTTCATGCCACTGACACACTGCACCCTTTAAGAGGGTAATACCTATAAGAACTGAAGTAGCTTCTTATTGTGTAGCTTTTATCAAGTATCAATGGGTCACTCATAAATGGGTCATAATGGCTGTGTGAATGCGTATGTGTGTGTGCAAAGTTTAAGTCATTTCAAGTTGAACTGCTGTGATTAATTTCCACCCCCACTTGGTGAGACTGTTTCATAACCAGTTCATGTAGAGTACCAGTGACACACACACACACACACACCCACGCACACACACACCCACACACCCACACACACACAGGCACACAAACTGCATATATCTTGTTATGAATCTTTGTTTCGTGTGTGTGTGTGAGAGAGAAAGAGAGAAAGGGTGGGTGCTTTCTTTCTGTTTCTCTCCTTGTGAGGATCCACTAAAAAGGACACATTTCTCTTAAGTGCAGTCATTGATTAGTCATTTTAGTGACTGTCCAAGGTGAATTCAAACATCATAGACTTGCCTTTTTGCTTGTTAACCTATTTAATGCAGTCACATGGAGCTTTTATGAAAGGAGCCAAATGCAGTAAAATACCAATGAAGCTGTACACTAAAGTCTTCAGATGTAAAACATTTTCGGAGGTGTGCTTGCTTAGATTCTTTCCTGGAGTTTTATGGAGGATCAACAACAAGTTTGTGTTGTGTTCAGTGGAGAGGGGCCACTGCGACCTGCAAGACAAGGGTCAAGTGACCAGCAGAGGCAGAGTTAGCAATGGTGATAGCAAGCTAATTTACAAGCATGTTAACCCACCACCACTGTCCGAGGGAACTATAAGGCTAATAAGCCTTCTGGTAACTGTAAAGTTGTATTATTTACAGTGGCTAGCTCAGGAGTCACCTGGATTTTATTGAGTTTGGAGGATGAATGAAACCATGCAGTAGATTTGCTGTTTATGGGAATTCTGAGTGCTATAGGCTGGTCTGGCAGCAAAGCTAGCATCGATGGTCAGTAAATAGCACCACTGTGGAGTCTGGTTGTTCATCTCTATGTTTAACATTAAGAAATACAAAACAAGACATTGTTTAACATGGAGGGTGTCGTGGCTTTGGAGTTGTTGGAATGCACCTGGGATGAGTAACAGAAAGTAGTGTAAAGAGTAATGTGCTGCTTCAGTTGATCAGAAGGTGATTTGTAATGTGAAAGATTAATTGATTACATTTTCCATGTCAGATGCCCAACCTGGTTATTACATACTACAGTTGTATGTGATGAAGGAACATAATACTTATTCAAGATGCCATCTATATTTCTATATTTCAGCCTATATTTCATTTCCTTTTTCAAACATTTATGTGTAAATTTGTGTTGAGAATTAATTATATGAAATATAATATACAGAGTAGACTCAAACAGACAACAGCACAGACACATGAAATTCCTCTTCGACCCACCGAGCAGCCAATATGCTTTTGCTCTGGTAGAATTTAATTTCCCCTTAATAAACTGCAGTAGTCAGGAAGAAACAACTGGTTTTAGGTCTTGGAATCCGCTGACAAAGCCGAATGCTGAATTGAGTCTATTTCTGTCTTTCTGACTCCTGCAGAGTCTATAATACTTTGAAAGTTGCTATACTGTGAGCTGAGGACAGCCCCTTTACTGCTCAGGAAGTCTGCCAGTCTGTAGCTGACCTCCTTTTCAAACTTTGAGTTCAGTTTCCCTTCTTGTCGGGGAATAGTGGAGGTTGGTTTGCAGATAGAGACATCAAGTAACTGTCAATTGATGTGGTAAAACTCAAACCAAACCACCAAGGATTCACCCGTCCCAGGTGGAACAGTTACATTCCTCCCTGACCTCATGTCAATATTCCAGTGTTTTGCTTGACATCTTCTGATTAATTCTGGAAACCCACTGACGTTTACATCTTCTAAAGCATTACCATTTCAGAGGCAGCTGGTTCCAGACACTCAGAGCACTCAATAATCTTCATGGGGTGACTTTTAATTTCCTGCCTGCAATCAATTTTGTCAGGTGTCGTAACTTTTCAAAGAGCGAAAACTTCACTGCAGGATCAAACCGCATGTATGGATCATCTTGGGTCAGTGATGGAAAAGCATGTCCTAAACCCCCAGGTGAGTTTTCATTATAGCTACCTGGGGTGCACACCCTCAGCTCTGCAGTGTGTGTGTGTGTGTGTGTGTGTGTGTGTGTGAGTGAGTGTGTATAAAGAGGGTATATACTTTTGTGTGTGACTGTGTGTCATTTTGTGTGTGTGAGAGAGCTAAGCAGAAGTGTCCACAGTGTGTGTTTTCCTACCTACCCGCTTAAAAAGTATGTCTATATGTGTGTGTGTGTGTGTGTGTGTGTGAGTGACCTCTCCTCCAGAAGAGATGATGAGCTTATTATGGAGGGACACGAAACAGAGATTAAAAAGCAGATGAGAACCAGCAGAGGAATGGAGGGAGAGACGAGAAAAGAAAAAGGAAAAATGGGAGAAAGATGGACAGAGAGAAGGAGAGAAGTGTTGAGAGGGAGAGAGGGAGACTAAGAGGGTTGAAAAGAGGAGAAGGATCAAGAAGATGGAGTGGATGGAAGATAGGAGGATTGGAAAGAAAGGATGGAAGAGAGGTAATATAAAAGGAGAGGATAGATCAAATTAAATAAGAGAGAAGGATGGAAAAATAAACAGAAGGAGGAATAAAGGAAGGAAGGAAAGCATGAGGGAGGGAGACATGGGTTGATTAAAGATGTTAGCTGTGGTTGCAGTTGTGGAAGAAGACAAACTGTGCATGTGTATGTGCTAAGTGACAGAATGAAAAAGTGAAATTGTGTGAGAGAGAGAGAAATAATGAAGCATAGAAATGCAGACAAAAAAAAAATAGCACCACGCTGAGTCTTTTTCAAAAAAATGTTGCTTTTTTTTTTTTGCCCCCCTCTTTCTCTGGAAACCCCGGCTGAGAGTTTTGAAGGTTGGATGTGGGGGTGGCGAGGTGGGGGTGGGTGGGCTGGGGCTGCATGGAGAGAGAGAGAGAGACAGAGAGAGAGAGAGAGAGAGAGAGAGAGGAGGGGGGAAGTAAATGTGCAGCCTCTCCTTTTCTGCCTCTCCTCATTTTCCCTTAGTGTCTCACTACTCTCATTGCTTCGTTCATCGGATTTTCTGTGTGCCTGAAGAAGAGGGGGGAAGAGAAGGAAAAAGAGGAGAAGAAAAAGAAGGAAGAAGAGAACGAGAATGGCTGACGGTTTGTGGGACTAAACCGGAGCAATTAAGTACTGCACTGGAGAGGGAGAGAAAAAAGATTTGGGAGGTAAAGACTGAAGAGAGGAAGAAGAGAGAAAGGGGAAGAAAAGGAGGGGGGATTTTAGGAAAGCAAAAAAGCCACTGTGCTGGAAAGACGGGAGAAGAGAGGAAGAGGCGATAGAGTGTAGAGTGGCGAAAGCAGGATTCCCCAAAAGACAAAAAGATAGAGTTAGAAAAAGAGAGAAAGTGGAGACAAAGTAGAAGCAAACGAGTGAGAAAGAAGGAGAAAAGAAGAGGGGAAGAGGAAAAGAAAGAGGTCCAGGTACCAAGACCACATCTTCAGGTGAACCTTGGTTGTCCACCGGTCATTCAGGATGGACAAAGTGGAGCGAGTGATGAAGATGGTGAAGAGGATGTCGCCGAGGAAGAAGAGGAGAGAAGGGGGAGGAGGAAGAGGAGGAGGCCCGGGTGATCTGGAGAGCCCAGACACCCTGTGCGACGAACTCTGCCGCTTCAGCCTCTGCATGAGCGGTGAGAGGTCGCATCGCCACGTGCCTGTGTGTTTGTGAAGTTGGGTGTTTGTTCATGAGTGATAACATGGCAGCGGATGTGTGTTTGTGTGTGGTTGCTGCAGGTACATGTATCCATTGCTTTAGAGTTTTAGATTTTTTTAAATTTTATTTTCACACATATTTAACAGCACATAAACCATATAAATAAAACACAAATGCATTGC
Source organism: Scomberomorus guttatus (assembly GCA_038419695.1). NCBI lineage: Eukaryota > Metazoa > Chordata > Actinopteri > Scombriformes > Scombridae > Scomberomorus > Scomberomorus guttatus. The sequence goes on along the minus strand of CM076446.1, from coordinate 31,777,197 downwards.
TTCTGAGTGAGTCGGAGAGATAGGAGTGTGTCTGTGTGTTTCTATATTATGTTTACAGGATATACATTGGCTGCATGCCGTATAAGATAAAGACAATATAGTTAATATGCCAATCTATTCCTTATGTATATTTATATTTTTACAAGAAGGTGTTTGTGTGTGTGTGTGTGTGTGTGTCAGTGCGCATTTCAGAAAGTGTGTTCCCATGTGCTTTGGTTGGCTGTGACTTAGTGATAGCTTACTGTAACATTGTTTAGTTGGCTTTGCAGACAACAGTGTGTGTATGTCTGTGATTGTGTGTACTGCAGACTTTTCCAAAGAGCAGGTGTGTTTTTTGTGCATATAAAAAAATAAGAAGATTCTGGCAGGTGTGAGTGAAAAATGTTTTGTGTGAACAGAGAGTATGTATTTAGTATATCAGCTAACACACGTATATCCAGTGTTGGTTTGAACAGACGAGGGCATCCTCATTAGACGCAAGAAACATTTAGTCGATTTAAAATGGTCCATACATTTTCCTCACAAGACACCTCTTGGGCTCATGTGAATAATGACTCTCTTGTTTGACCAGGTTAAAACAACAATGTCTATTGTAGCAAGGCTGGAAGTAGCATGACATTACTGTACAGTACACCTGTCCTAAGGAGGAACTTAGGGCAGGTTGGATATACAAAATGTTTGACCTCTTCACTGGAGATCTTTTCATCCTGTCTCCTACCAATAGTCAGACTTGGACTATTTTGGCCATTAACATAATCTTTCTCCTAACCAAAACTTTGTAGTTTTAGTTGCATAGACTTAACCAGACCTTAACCATAGAGGTGGCAGTAGTTGTTGTTTTGTCCTTTCGGTATGAGGTTTTGTTGGTGAGACACTACCTGAAATAAAATTAAAAAGAAACAAACAAACGGAAAAAAATAATAATCTAAAAATCAAAAATAATCTTTCACCCTTCTGGTGATGTAGAGACACTATTTAGTTAATTGTATAACTCACTATTAGTACTTTTCATATCATGAATACTTCTCATTCACTCATGGCAGCATTCTGACATTTGAAAAACGTGGACATAGTGTCAGAGACGTCATCCATAAGTTATTTATCGGTGACTAAGATATGTTTGAATCCTGAGGTTACTGCTTGTAGTTATTATGGAGAGAAAAATCAACAAGTGGCACACCGAAGTGTTATAGGCTGACTGACATGTCAGTCAAGGCAAGGCTTCCCCAAAATGTATTTCCTTTACAAACTGTTGGGGTTGGTGTCACTAACTGTATGTCCAATAAATTACATTCAAATGGGACTACGTTGTATCAGCAATTACCTTTTGGGAAAAACTCATTATAAGATCATGAGGTTTGGGTTAATGTTGGTATCGGCTAAAATAAAGCTGATCAAATGCCGATTCTTTCTTTACTTCTTTGTTTTATCCACCTCAGCCTGCAGAGTTACACATCTTCTCTAATATATTAATCTATCTAAACATATCAGTTTTAGGAAAAACTTCATTCATGTCATGTCAATGATTTAAGATGATCTATTTTAACCAGGACCTTGGATGAAGTAGCTCATGAAAAATAAGGTGTGCTAAATTTAGTAGGCTACATGTGTGATTTCAATGTGCCAGATACTTTATGCTCAGCCTAATGTCCTTTCTCAGTAAAATGTTGTCACAAGTGATGCCAGAATTGGTCATGGTTAAGTTCCCTGCAGGGACAAAAAAAGTTTTCCTGTGACACTGTTTGTTTGTTTGTCTGCTTGCCAGTGTTTGCTGTATTGCTGTTCACTTGGCTTAATTAGTTAGTGCTACCACTTAATTAGCTCTGAGTTGGTTAGTGTTGATGCTACAGTTTGTTAGGTACCTCATGTTCTTCAAAGACTCTTTAAAGCAATTCAGAGTTCTAAAATATTTGCTAGGTTTATTTTTTTATCTTGCTTTGATCATACACAAACGTGAAGAGAGAAAGAGGGGGCGAGGTAGAAAGCGTATAGAGAAAGGGAGTATATAGTTTTAAATGTACATGTGTGAGAGAGGGAAGTGTGAGTGTGCCTATTTCCATCTCTCCCTCCCATATATCCTTTCATCAAACAATCTTTCTAATCACTCAGCAGAAACTGCAGCAGCCAGACTTCAAACAGCATCAAACAATCATCAGAGAACCAAACATTACACTGCAGGCGGGGAAAGGTCACTTTGAAAACAAGAGGGAACATGGGTATATCAAGGCAATCATCTCAATATCCCCCTCTGTTCCAGCACAATAGATGATGTTTTTCTTCTCACATGACACGTGCCATTTGTTGGAAGCTTTTATCTGCCACATTTTAAAGCAACAAGAAATCATAAATGTCTAGTATGTCTAGTATATTAGCTTCACCAATGTGTAGTATTGATATTGGCCTCTTATCTAAACGCTAGATATCTTACCTATGATATGTTGGAGGTGACTACAGCTGTGCTCTGAGAAAAAAATGAGAAAGAAAGAAAATATGGTCACCCCACTGTAGGATGCAGCTGGCTAGTTGTCTACTGTTTTCACTCTGGTTTCAATTGAGTCTTGTGTTTAGGTCCGAACCAGAGTTCAAATTTCCTACTTTGACATGTGGACTGGAGGAGCCAGGAATTGAACTGGCAATTGGTGGATAACCTGCCACCCGCACCCACTCTACCTTTTGAGCCACAGCCACCTTATTAAGCCATATTAAGCCATATATATATATATATATATATATATATATATATATATATATATATAACTTAGCACAAAAAGTAAGGAAATTTGTGTTTGGTAGATTATTTCTTTTTTGTAACAATGCTTCTTAGCAATAAATCTTATACCGTTGGAAAGCCTGTTTATAGTTTGTTATAGTTTCTTTTCACACAGAGAAAAATCCAAACTAACCAAAATCCATCACTACAAGCCATGTGAGAACATTCACTCCATTTATTGGTCAGATGTGTCTGGGGAGGGAGCAAGAACGTCAATACAGGAAGAAGGTCCTGAAGAAGGACCTCTGGCCAAATGCGACTTTCTTCAATACACTACACCTTGTAGTTCGGTCAGATCAAGGTTCAATCACGTTCCCACCACAAACAAACTACTCTTGAGTTTGTTTGGGACCGGACTGAGACCACATCCTCAAAGAATATCAGTACGGTTGTTTTGGTCTGCACCCAAGTACGATTGCTGTGTTCAAATCTGCCCAAACGAAGCACACCAATGAGGAAAACGAACCAGGATCTGATTCAACTGGACTAAAAAGTGCAGGTCTGGTCCTTAGAGGCTTCTCTAGCATTTATATAACAAAATTCAAAATATCTATTTTTAATACATGGAATATTGGCACAAGGCATTGGCAAACCTCTGCTGTGAAAATATCTGTCAGTGTTCCCAATTCCTATAAATCAAAGACATGATCGGTCTTCCTTGTTAACTGCAGATCTTCAGGGACTGTCTCTCTCCAACTACTGTAAGTGCACAACACATCCTCATAATTAAACAACCATATAGGTCGATTGTGCAACTGCCAGATAATTGACAAATGGAGATAGGTACAACCTGCAGTAATCTAAGTGAGGAAAGCATGGAGCACTTTGTCAATTGTCTCTGAACAACTGAATCAGTGTATGCCTGCGTGTGTTGAATGGTGGGGAATGATGAGGGGAATTACTGGATGGAGTGAAATACAGGAAACAATGGTAGGCTAGAAAATATGAACCCTGCCTTGAGCCCATGCTGGACCATCATATCTGTCTGACAACAGATGATCTTTCTGTACCACAAATGAATAGCAATGAAACTACCAACCATCATCCTGTGCTAAATTTGAGTGAGCATACTGAATGTGCCCTGCAGCAAAATTTCAAATTTACCTCAAGCGAATTACTTGAAAGCTGGGGTAAAGAACAGGTATAAAGCAATGCAAATGAAGGAACATCTGCATGCTGACATATGTATGAAAACCAATGTGCCCAAATGCAGATGCATGATGTTAACAAGTTGCAAACATTTCAGTCCATTTACTGTCAAAATGATTTTTTTTTTTTTTATACGTGTATGTCAATGTATGTACATGGAGTTAAATTTAGGGTTTATTAATACACAAGCATTCTTGGAAATCTTAGTTTATACAAAGACAATGTCCAAAAGTATAGAAATTTTTAACAAAACAAAGCATATTTTAGATTATAAGGTACTTAAAATCTTGTACTATCCACTTGTTTCATCGTAATTCAGTTACTGTATGTAGATATCGATCAACATATTAATTAAAAAATCCACCATATGCATAGATAGGAGCAAAAGGAATTATAAAGAAGGTGGATTCATTTGGGAATAAACAACATGGGTGTTTATCCAGTCACATGTAACAAATCTGAACAGTTTAGTTAAGTCAAGAATGACCTTAGTTATGTGTAAGAAGCCAAACACGGATCATTGCCTGAAGATTTGTAGAGGTAGTATGTGTCAAGATTGGGAGGGGTTAATCAAAAAAAGGGGAACTACTTAACATGTCATTCAAATATTATTCAGTTCAGAAGGTTTTACAAGTTTACAGAGGTTGCATTTAAAAAGTGCATCTGATTATTGTACATTAGAAGGATCAGTTGTGGGTATGTGAGAGACTGTAAGGGTATAAGCCATCCTCCATGCTACTGATATTATAACACCGTTCAGACTTGGTTTGTGTGTGCTGGAAACTAAATATACCCTGGAGCTGCTGAGCCTCTGCATTATTTCCATGAGAGCCAATTTTCATCTCAAATCTGCATCTTATAATTGACACACACACTGAAATTATCAGTTGCACAGTGAAACTCCAGCTGAACTTCTGCAGCCACCTTCAAATAATGCAAATGTGTGATCGGGGTGGGAAATTACCATCAGCCAGCGGCCGAATCCTGCTCTAACAGTCAAACCATTTTTTACTGGAGCTGTAGATAAACAAACCCCACAATACATTTCAGAGATCAGGCACGTTCGGGGTTTTTCAAAAAGGCATTTAACTGACACTGTGACCTTTTCATTTAACCTCTAAGATATCCTTGCAGCATATCAAATACAACACAGAGTAAACAATAAAATATGGAGGCTCCCATTGGCTAAAGTTGCTCATGTTCTGCCTAAATCACAAATTCAGACTACAGCAAAATATATTGTCTGCCTTGAGACACAACAGACTAAATGGGCCAAGTGACTATTTAAAATTAGTCTGAGCATGTTGCTTTTGGTTGATTAAAATAATTTTTGAACAGTTACCTCAGGCTACCATTTTTAGACGTTCCTCGTCTATTTCATGGGACCTGGGTAATCGTCTTAATCCAAACAACTATAACTAAATAGTTTTCGTGTTTACAATGTAACCAAATGTAAACATAGAGGTGGAAGATCAGCAGTCATTTGCTAACAGTCATTTTGTAACGGTTTTGGAAGGTATTGAAAAACTGTTACTCTGTTGATGGCGGTGTAAGTTCAAAAATATCCATGTTATTTTGAAGGCAATCATTTTTTTTTTTTTTTTGGTTAGTTTGTAGGACCTGTTTAAAGGACATGGCTGTTGATTTTCTATATTTTTTCTTATTGTCAATAAATCAATGAATTAATTGATCCTACCCATAAGTATTGTGTGCGTATCCAAAGCCTGATATATCTTATTCCTCTGTGCCATAGACCTCTGTTGTTGTCCAAAAACTATTAAAAACACATCAATAAGCCACGGGTGGCATGTTCCTTCGCCACAAGGATTATAGTCACAGTATTTTATTTAGAAACAGTGCTTAAGACTAATAGCAGTGACCATGTTTTCAGTCTCCGGAGAGTAGTTCTGTGTAAGGCTCGGAAATGCAGTTCCATTTACAGTGCTTCGCTAGCTTGTTGTGCTACATATATTCAGTATATTATTTTTACAACACTGTCTGACATGATTTTGTGACACCAACAGAAACTAGAAAACTTCTCTTTGGAGGTAGTAAATCTCCAGCAACACTACATATTTATTAAGAAGCCAGCTACTCTACAAACTCCTCAGTAAGAAAATAGCTTAACACAATGAAGCTATTTTACATCAAGAAAACATATTGTTACTGTACTCTAAATAAAAAATAACAAATGTACTTATTATTTTGTGGTTTAATTTATTACATGGTCCACAAAACAATTTAATGTAATTGTCAGAGACTTCAGTCTGCAGTGTAGTTCTGACATGGAATTACATTACACAATTTACCAAAACAAAATGAAAGTTAAATTAATCTTCCCTCTTGTTGTTTGTACACACGGTGGCGCAAAAGTCATTTCCAAGCTTTCTTTTGTTTTTAAATGAAAATAAAATGTAGCGATGTAACATTTGGCCGCCCGCTTTAGTGAAAAAACATATCTTGATTATGCTCCCCTTTTTTAGGGTAAATGTCTCACACAGTTTTATATTTTACGTTCTCTTCAAAGTGGCGCTCCACCCATGTATTCTGTTTGTGGTGGTTGAAAAGTCTCTTACTTTTTGTATTTGGAACAGGTGTTTGCATTTTTAGAAATAATGTTTGTTTCACAAAATTTCTAAAAGCTAGGCTGTTATGAATATCACGAAAACAGCAGGAGTCAACTTACAATGACAATGGGGTATTATTATCAACCACAAGACAAATACCTATAAGTATTTGGCTGTGGCTGGTGTGTTTTCCTGTTCTAACAGCCACATTGGCAGTCAGCAACTCTCATTTGGGAGACCATTTGCATTCAAACAATCTTATCAGTTGTTAAAAACAAAGAATTTGGCAGGTGAGTTTTGGGATTAATTTGCTATGGCTGCTATAGCAAACAAAAGAAATTAGTTCCCTGGCCTGTTTACAACAGCCAAAGTGGCTGAAAGGCCTGTTAACTGGAAAAATCAGTGGATGCACATCAAACACATAGCAGATGGAGAAAAAAATTTAAATCAGCCTGTTGAAAGCTGCTCACAAAAGCTGAAGAGGCTGAACAGCATCCACAACTAACTAAGTGGCTACATCTGCATCAAAAGCACAACAGAGAAGGGGGATAATTGAATATGCAGGTTAAAAAAAAACAGATCACAGCAAACAGGGAAGGCACCAAAGCGGGCAGGTAATGAAATGTGACATTAGAAACCTGCTCCAAATGGGTAAATAACATCATGCTGATAGCCACTATAGCACGCTGCCTGAGGTAAATATAAGCATCTCTACTTGTCTGTGCAGTACTGTGACCTACATGAAGGGTTTCATTTAACAGATCACATATAGTTTTTCTAAATATACATCAACATATTCAGGTGATTTCATCTGTGGTTATTTTTTTGTATTATAAGGATATATGTTTAAAAGAGTATAGAATAACATGCACCATTATGATATAAATTAAACCAGTTAGGCCAAAATCTAGAAAAGTTCATCATTAAACGAGACTATATAACTTCTGAAGTAAGAAGTTGCACAAAGTAGAGTTCATCATCATTGAAATACACTGTAGCTAAATAATGCTCAATACTCTCAGGGGTTTTACTGTTACAGCCTTATTTGGTTATGACCAGTAGATTATGGTGTCACATTGTGAGGAACGTCCACGAACGACTCATTTGGAGCTTTGGAGAGCCTGCAGCTAAATTCTGACAGTGTCCAAATTCTCACATTGTGACTGTTACAATCCACAGCTACAGACTAGCCAATTAGAATATGACATAAATAACACATCATAATAAAACTATTTTTGAATAAAGCTTGGGGGGAAAACACATGCGTTCTACTTAATACGCTGTATGAAATGAAAAAGCAGTTTGTGTGACTTTGCTGCATTTTCAAAACATAAGAGCGGTGCAGATGGATGATGCAAGCTGATGACGTGACGTCTCTGCTTTCATATACTTGTTTCTATTCACACCGTAGAACGATAATTCACCACACATCAATCGTACAATCTGACAGCCTCAAATTGATATTGATGGCAACCTAGATTTTATTAGAGCCGTCTCGCACAGTGTGACAATGCAATAAACTTGCATGATCGCTGTTGTTGCATTAGGTGTCAAAGGTCATGCATACACCATGGAAAATTACTATCAGTTTATTCTCGATTCTTTTAAGCATTTGGAAAACTTTGGAAGTTAGAAAAAAGTTTAGTTTCATCCTTTTCATCCACCCTCCCACATACTGTGAATGTCAAGGTTTCCATTTCAGAAACACGTTACATTCACTGTAGGAAGAAAGACTGTCACCTGATGATTATTGCTCAATTTTTAAAAACCCACAGCTGAGAGGAATGAAAACATCCATATTTCTTCTTTTCAACGAGAATCAGCATGGTGACACTGATTCCACTCTGTGTTCAAACACTGACTTTTTCATAATGCATGAGTGTCTTTTTGCTGCATGAATACGTAAGTGCAAATGAAACATGACACACAGACAAACTGGCATGGGGTGCGGTTAATGCAAAAAACATAAAAGGGGGAAAGTCGTAAGAGAAAGTGAAAATAATGATGTGATGTCGTGTTTCAAATCAGTCTGAAAACTTTAGGAGGAACATGCTCTGTTGCCAAAGCTGAAGTTTGTTTTCATACTTATCCTCCATCTGACACTGGTGCTTTAATGAACATAATAGGGCAGAATTGAAGCACAAATGTTTTTGGTAATGTCTGACAAATAAATAGAGAGCAAATCCTGCTGTAGGAAAGAAGTGAAAGTGCAAGAGTAGTTAAACAATCTTTGACTTTTGACCCACACAGGTGATTTCTTAAGATGCTAATGATATAGGCATTGAATATATTGTAATCAATAAGAAGTTTCTGCTGGAGTCAGCTAGTTGCATTTTTAGTAAATATATGAGTATGTCCCCCAGTTGGGTAAACATGGCATACGAATGCTTGGATTAGTTCAGTTTGAAAACTGAAAAAGTGGAATTCTGTAACATGGAATTTAAATTTCATACACAATCATTGTATTTTTTATGTTTTGTTAGTTGTGCACAGACACCCTGTGTTCTGTGAACTTGTGGACATGTGTTGCACTATACTTAATGATATACTTACTATACGAAAAATGCCAGAAAGCTGCATCTTTAGACTTAAACATATTTTTTTGAATAAATTTTAGTGGCTATTTTTGCTGCTGGAGTGACCCACATTTGCCTCATGGATAAACAACGCTCACCATATCCTCTGATCTTACTGGCTACATCTGATAATAGTGTTATAGAGGCATCTTTTCACCATACAGCATTATAAGAAGACTGTCAATGTGTAAATCATGGTGCTCATAAAGATACAAACAACTTGATTACTTCTGTGTGATATTTTTAATATCATCATTTTGTTTGCAATGATTTGTTAAAATTTAAAGCTTAAATTAATAACATTACATATTGTGGACATACAAGTTTACTGAATACACTGTGACCAAACCAACCTGTTGTAATCAACCCTACTTTACAGAACATTATGTGACAATCTAAACTAAACAGCACATGCAGCACATTTACCAGTATGATGCAGATTGAATGTACATGTTATTCTATCTCATGCTTTTTTGGTGAAAATATAAAAATGTATAGCAAAACGTGAGATTTCATGCCAAAACAAGTACCAAAAGCGATGACTAGCTGATACAATATGCTATTGTTTCTAGTGAGCAAGCTAGCAGGATCTAAACACAAAATAGATGTATGAATTGGGAGATTATCATGTTCCCAGTCAAATATAACAGAGATCATGGAGAAATGATTTGTTACTGTCATCTCAGAAGATTTTTTCAACTAAGACATTAGAAGTCTATAGTGCTGTTGTGTTGTTGTGGACATAAAAAGGAACATCCTGAAGCAGATTCTCTCCTTTTTCTGCCCACAGCCTGTGCATTTAAAAACTGAATCCCTATGCAACCATTCTGCTAGAAACAAACAAACAAAAACAACAAAAAAGCTTCTGTGGCCCTAAGAACATGGTCATCAGTTATGTTAATCTAGTATGTGTTAATTGACTGATTTTCTTAGTGTTTCTTGATCTACTATATCTATTGTGATATCTTTAAATTGGGAATCTCCTGTAACATCCACACCAGCTTCTTACAGCAGATGTCCGACCAGAGTGAAATGAGTGCATCATGAGCGATAGATCATGTCTTGTTGATTTGATAATGTCTCAGTGGTTTTAAAATAGGAAAGTCCTCCCAGTATTCAGCTCTGGATCATCAGATCAAATGTTATGGCTGCTGTGTCTGTCTGTGTGTGTACACATGAGACACATTTACCAGCTAAATTTAGGTGTTAAATCCTCCTTTTCTTTTGCTCTCTCATCTCTCCACCCCCAGTCCTCTTTCTATCTCACTCCTTTGCTCTCTCTCTCTCTCTCTCTCTCTCTCCCTTCTCTCTGCTTCGACTCTTGCTCTTTCAGCCACTTACTCTCCCCTCTATCATTTGCCCTCAACCTCTCTCTTCCTCTCTCTCTCTGGGTGATATTACAGCAGCGTGTGGGTGGATGTTTCATTCCTTCCACTCTCTTCCACTAGAACCTTCTAACCTGGTATCACTGACTGCAGCACCGCGTGTCATTTATCCTGCTGTTGCTGTCCTCATTTGCTTTTTGGTCTGTGTGAGAAACAGTTGCAATGTGTTGATTGCTAATCAGGATTGATTAGTGAAGCATGTGTTTGCACATTATATACACATTTATGATTGTTTTTCCTTTTCCCTGTGTTATTGTATATGTTTTTATGTATAATTATTTAACAGTATATTTATGCTGCCACCAGCATACTAAGGCGTGACACACATGACAACTGTTGAGACGATTATGAATATGATTTGTGCGTGATGACAGACTGGACTGAGCTGGAGTGGGTTGGTCCCAGTCTGGGTCAGATGGTCTTAATGGATAAAATTGCAGATAAAATCATAGAGTGTGTGATATGTAAAGATTCTAATCTATTTTCTTCAGATACAGTTGCTGTCGTTCATAAAGAATTTTATTAGACGTGTTGAAATTTGCAACTGACATCTGCGACCAATAACGTCACTTATGCGTCAACCAATGGAGATACTGTTAAATGCATAAAAGGAGAAAATGGCGAGCAAAAAGGTTAGTAATGTGAGAGTGCTGAGAGAAAGGCTGACTGAGCTGCAAAGAAAATGTATGTCTCTTCAAAGTAAAATCAAAGAGCTACACAGCCAATCAGAACCTGAAGTTAGCGTCATCTAAAAAAGTTCACTCACCTTCGATTCCTTCTATGGGCTTTTTCTTTCTTTTTCTGCCTTTTCAGTGCAAATTGCACTGCATATAAACAGTACAAGTGCTGGCTGCCATCCAAGTTTGTTTGTAGTACAAGAACACACAATAATTGCATTCTCATAGAATTCGTGTGTCGTCTACCTCCAGAACGCCAGTCGTTACTGAGCAGTCGTTCTGTGTCATTACTCAGTCGTAAGACTTATGCTGCTTCCTAACTAGAAAACTCCAAAGACTAAAAAGATCAGTGCCAGTTAGTTGAAACTGTTTTTATGTGTGGTCTGCCCAGCCTTTGTAGGGTTCAGCTAGTCTTCAGGTTTGTCCCCATGCAGCTTTAGTTTCAGCATAATGTTCTGTTGCTAATAGCAACCCCTACTTCCATAGCAATTGCATACTAACTGACATTGTTACATCCAAAGTTTTGTCGGATTTTTGACCTAGCATATATTGTCAGGTATGTTTTATCTGCTCTCCAAATGCCTTTGTTGGACCATTATATGTAGGCACTCCACTTTATTATAACTTGTTCTTATGTTATTTGAGAGGTTCCCATAATCACAGCAGGATTTCACTAGTTTGAGAAAACTAATTTTTCCAGTCGCAGTTTTCTACCATCCTAATATCAGTTAAGAGCAGCATATAACTATAATACATCTCCCTTTCCCCACCGATTCACATGTTCAAGTTTGAAGTTATTTTCCCACCTTCCATCTCCCATATATCCCCATCTCCTCCACTCAGTGTAATTGATCTCACAAAATTCTATCTACAGTGCCTCTCTTTTGCTCATTTTACCTCTTTTCTTTGCAATCTGCACCCCATCTCATTTTAGTGAATGTACGAATTGAAGTTCCTTCTAGTTTTGCACCGATTTTAAGTCAGATGTAAGTATGTCTTGCTGTTTTCAGTGAGAGACTTTCCCCAAAGACAAACCATTCTGGTTTCCAGACCTGCATTAAAAGAGTAGTTTGCTTCATCTTGCGTCAATATTACTACCATCCAAATTCTTGACCCTGCAGCAGCACTTACCACACTGAGGATTAACCCCGCACGAAGTTGTGTATTATATCACCACAGAGCTTCATTTGATAAATCTTGATTTCTATTACTTTTGATGAAGGGGGAAGGGAATCGTGTCTCAGTCATAATCCTCAGGACAAAATCTTTAGGATGTGTGCATAGACCAATGCTGACATCTATACAGGCAGTCCCACTGCAGGCAATTTCTGAAGGGACACTTTGAGACGCCATGAGGAGAAATTTCTCTTCAGTATTGGGGCTGAGGAATTAATCTGCGCTAAACACCAGAGGAGGTAAATTGCAGAAAAAGTGCATACATTATGGGTCCAATCCGTCAGAGAGTCCATCATGCTTAGCCTGAGTTACAGACTTCTAATCTCGTGGGAAACAGTTTGCCAACAATCTGTCTTAAAAAGACCTACCTTGGAGTCTGTGTAACTTCTGTTTACAAAGTTTTTGCTTGCATTTGTCAGTGTAAATCTAAATATACAACAGAGATCGGGGTTGCTGGGAGAAGAATTTCAACTTTTATTTTAGTGTGGCTAAATGCAGAGTTCTTAAAGAACATTTCCGATTAAATACACTATAATAAATATGTAAATATGGTATGTACATATACCTAATGAAGGTCAGACAGACCAAAATGTTGAGATCCAGTATGTTCCAGCAGTAACTGAGACAATGTGTAGGAGTTTTTCCTCATTGTTTTCAAGTTGTACGTTCCTCTGACACATCTGTCGTATATTCAGTTGTACAGAGATTTTTTTCAATACTCTCAAATACTGTCACACTGTCAGAAATTACTCTGTGCTTTAGTGGTATGCTGTAATTTACTGTTTTGAAAGTACCCACTTTTCTCTCAATTTCCATGTGTCAGTCAGACACCAGAGAACAGGCCGTCTTTTCAGTGCTGACTTTTGAGTCCAAAATGGAGAGCTATTATATTAGCTATTTCATACCATGTTGTCCCGGTTAATGCCTATATATAGTTCATTATTGTATTGCTAAGATATATGTTACATGCATTATCTCTGTGATATAGTATGGGTGGAAAAATGGCAGTTAAAAAAAAAAGTGACAATTGGTGAACACATAGGAAATCAAAATATAGTATTAATAACTTTAAGATTGATTTAATAAGATAAATATAAATATGATCATTTATGCTGCCAAATTCCACTGTAGCTGCACAGGAAATGTCTCAACATGATGCTATATAATCAACATCACCAGTGGCTGCTTTTAACACAGCTGAATGTTCAGTTAGATTTCTCCTTTGATTAAACCCTAACCATGAACTCTTAGCTATCAGATGGAATGGGCACTTGTCTGGATGGGTACTTGACGGGGCTGATATACACTGTGGGGGTTGTAACAGTGATTGCCGGCAGCTTGCAGGGAGAAAGAGCAACTATTTGCTCATAACAAGTCCAGCCAACTCAGCAGGCTCTGACAACAAAATTGGCAATTTGCTTCCACTCTGAAATGTCTGGGTCAAGAGGTCGATTGGCTGGCAGACACCCATGATAGAATCAAGATAACCCAGCCATGCACCACTGCCCAGTGACTCCTGTGGGCATGAGAATTAACAACCCGACCATATTTGATCAATACCTGGAGCCATCACATCATTGAAAACATTCAGACTAGGTCTGATGTCCGTTCAGTCCAAGTTTTTTAATAACACCTTTTGGGTGCTTTTAAAAGCACATTTCCCAAGATAACACATTATTTGTTGTGCACAAATTGGGAGATTGAAGATCTGCCATCTGCTTTCCTTAATAGAGTCTGACCTCTCTCATTTGGTCTGTCAGCAAAATTGACAATTTGCTTCTCGTCTGAAACATCTGACTAGAGAGGTCATTCATTTCACTTCTGTGCAGGAGCTGATGGAGTTGAGCCATGCACGACTAGCTAGTGACTGAGATGGGAAGTACTACTATTGATTAGTCCTCGATGAACTGGAGGCATGTTGATGGTTACTCAATTTGGTGCCTGTTCTAAAAGCTGGTTTTGCCATAATATTTTCTTTAGAGGTACAGTTTATGATGATTATTAATAGTCATTTATGAAAAAGTAGGTTCTTTAGCTGTGCTTTACAGAATTACCGATTAGGTAATTCAAAAAATGCTCTTATGGGTAAAAGTTACAGAGGATTTGGGTGTCACAGCTGATCAGGCCAAGTTGGATTGAGACCATTCCACTCTGGGCCAGTCTAAATTATCCATCATGTACATCATGTGCCTTCCATGGTATATTTTACATTCCAGTTTGCCATAGTCTACCTGCACAAGCAGGTAGGATAGCATTTGATTGCCTTTACTATACCCACTGTAGCTTTTCCAAGTTGATTCAGACTCTAATAAAATTGATTTAATTAACAAAAATGTTTAAAAAATCACCTGCTACTGTGAGGAAGACAGGATTGTGTTACAATGTGCACCTTTTCACATTGAGGTAGTAGTTATATTGCCAGTCGTTCCGTCAGCCCACCTCAGTTTGTCGAGCTCTCTCTTCACCACCTGTCAGTCATCTTGATGAGCTGTCCATCTTGAGTTTGAGCCAGCCTGCACCTGGAAAGACTGACAAGACAACTCAGACATTTGGGGGATTTAGACATGAATACAAAGGGTCAGGGATGGATGCAGTACCACATATCTCTTTATTTATTATTCGGATGTCAAAATATTTGTATGTTTCAACTTTAAATGTGTTTCCTTTTCAGTCTTTTACAGACAATTAAGCATTTACTGTTGGTTCTCCATGTCAGCCTAAACAAACAGTCTGCAGACAGCATTGAGCCACAATACTGTAATGAAAAGAACGCTGGAGAAACATGAATAATTTACAGTCATGCTGACAGACAGAGAGAGAGCATGTGAAAGTGAGATAGCGACGTAAAGGACAAGAGAGCAAGGTAGAGAGAAAGACCTGTGATGACACACACAGTCTTCTTCTCTCCTTTTTAACTCTGTTCATTTTCTATCTCCCTCTTACAGATGTACACTAATGTGCACACACACCGGTTTGAGAGCCGAAACCTATACACTCCATATCCTAACATAGTTAAGCATGAAATCACCCCAAGTTGCACTTAGACACTCGAAAACACACACAGATCTTGGCACACACCCACCCCAGTTTTGAGTGCAGAAACTAAACACACACACACACGCACACACACACACACAGAGGAAGTTTTCCATGGTGTAATGTTGAAACAAAGAGTGTATAAAGGCGGAAACAGAGATCAGCAGGATGGCAGAGTAGACGGGAAGCGCTCACTTTGGGAACATCTACTTTCTGTTCAAGCCTTGATCTACTAGGGGTGGGGTGGCGGTAAAACCGGTGGAGAGAGAAAATAAAATAATAAAGTAAAATTCCTCTCCCTCCCTTGCTGTCTCTTTGTCCTTGATGCTATTTGGAGCATGAGGAACATCATGTGTTCTGTTAAAACCTTTACATCTGCTTGTGCTGTCATTGGCAAGAAACGTATGCTTCCTGCTTCACTCTTCATACTTTTTTATTTCATTATTATATGTTTTTTAGGTTGGATTTTTTATTATTCTATTTTAAAAAGTTGCACAGTCCTCGCTCTGTCTTTCTGGCTTTGGGGTCGGCAGTGTTTTTGCAACTTTTGTGATTGTTGGCATGCAGGAAACAAGGCAATGATATTTATGTGTTTATCCTCTGAGAAGTGGAAGAAGTTGATCCTCGGTGTAAGGTCAAATATTCAGGAGGATAACAAATCCAAAGCAGTGTGCATTCAAGAATATATTACCTCTGACCTGCAGTTGCTGTACACAGTGGAAATTGCAACAACATCAAAAGAACTGATATTACACAATAGGGATGAAATCACATTTTCCCACCAGAGGAGTGAGTTCACTAATCAATGCACAAATCCAAAATACCAGTGAAGTGATATCACTATGCTGAGCACCGGAATAAGAAACAGTGTTTTTATCAATTTTATGCACATTTCAAAAGGTCTAAAACATAGGACAGAGGTTAATCTTTAAAACATGAGGTGGTACTCTTGAGCTGTGGGTAAATTTCTCATGGAAGTGTTTTAAAAGTTACATTTTGAGTTGTTATGTTTAATGTGTCAAACACTGTGACCTTGTTGGGGACACTGCTCATAAGTGATTCATTATGCTGTGACAGTATATTTTTTTGTGAAAAATACCTATTATTTTATCCAGTAAAGGACTGTTTCACTGGAGGGAGCCAGTGAAGTCTAACGTCAGTCAGCGATCAAAGTGAGACAATATAAATAAGTACTGCTGCATGAATTTATAATCAGCAGCCTGACTTTATACGGTATGATGGAGATTTCAAGAATAGACTAAATAATGCACAAAAAGGTGGGAAAATTTATTATAGCAGGTTTATCCTCAGACACGTTCTGCATCTATCTCTGTATCTTTCTCTGCATCAGGAATCAAATCGTATATATTTGTTTCAGGGTCATGTAAAAAAAAAAAAGCGAACTGTGTATTGTTTCAGAAAATGTAAAAAAAAAAAAAAAGTGCAGGTTGCAATGTTTCTGCCTGCCAGCTTATTACATTATTCTCTGTCCTAGTTTTAGATTTTGTGAATCAAAAATGCTCACATCAATCCATGGTGCCTGGAGATGCACATCAGGTCACCATCACTGCAGTTTAACTGATTTATGTTACAAACATATTCAAAATGAAATCAGAACAAGCTATTTGAAAGATATCCTCACTTAAAAAGCTTTTCGGAAAAGCTTGTTCCCCATTTTCTCCCAATGGCACTGTGACTGTTACTGCTTACTCCTACTGTTGGCCATGTGGAGGTTGTAGACCACCGTGTGTTTCTTTCACTACACATGGTGTCACCAGCCACTTCTTTTCACTATTGATGATCCCTCACCTGCTTCACAACCAGACGGTATTCCGATTTTTCTTCGTCCATGACTGTGGCAATAAAAGGTTTGCTGCCCACTCAGTCAAGCTTATGAGACTCCTCCTGTCTGAACGTCCATCCGTAAAGCAGACCGGGTCCAACTCCTCTGAATAGATACACAATTTGAATAAGTGGGTGTTGCTGTAATTCACAAGGATGGACTGGATTCAACATAATTTACCTGTTGCTGACTATCAACAATCACATCATGCTGTATTGTTTTCAGGGTAAGAGATGAGTCAAATTCAAAATTTGACTTTTTGAGGTAAAATTTTCTTCAGAAGAACATTGTAGTGTCTCCTGTTTTACTTGCGCAATACAAGGTTGAAAAGGTTTCAATAAAAGAGCATGAAACTAAGGAAAGATATGAAGTTTACCACAAAAGTGCAACATAAAAAAAACAATAAGAGGATGAAAACGTGATGATGAATTTCCGGACACTAGTATGAAATTGTTTTAATTCAGAGCATTTACAGACTTATCCAGTAAAGGACTGTTTCACTGGAGAGAGCTAGTGAAGTCTAATTGCCAGTCAGCGATCAAAGTGAGGCAATATAAATGAGTTTTAAACTCAGAGGATTTACAGAGTTTACTACACCTTCAGGATTTTGCAGAGTACGCTCCTTTGTTTTGACTGAACAATAATTAAAGTTCAGACTGTTTTGTCAAATGAAAAATGTCTAAGACTTGAGGTACACACTTGAGGAGTGAGTCATTACTTGAAGTACGTTATCGATCATCTTTATAATGTGGGTCCAGGGTTATTATTTTCCCAACCAGATGACTTGAATTACTGACAGCTCTTAAAAAGAGCCATTGTTTGGTTAAATCTACTACTATCCATCATTCTGTACAAATAGAAGTCACGTTTAGAGCAAAATGTTTTACATTCAGCACTGGCACAAAGTAAGATATAAAAGATGAATGGAAAGGGTGAAAGAGAGAAGAGTAGTGGGAAGAAGAAGAGAAGATTATCTCTGGATGGGTGGAGCGTGGGATGGGAGAGGCAGGAAAGAAAACCTCTGTCCTTCCTTCATCTCTTTTCTCCATCAAGGAGACTATTTAAATGGAGAGCGGGTGGCACAAATAACACAGATTGTTGCATGGATTCATTCCCCATGTAAATTATGAAACCTAAGAGAAAAATCATGCTGAAATCTGAAGTGGACGACTCACCATGTGTGCTGCCAAATTTAGGGATATTGCCCTCTGGCAGTTCCTCTCATGTGGAAGCCTGCTGTTACAGGCTGTGTGTCCACTGGGAGTCTCTCTTTCTCTGATTTCTTTATCATGTTGCTTTTTTGAAGAAAGGACAGTGTTACACTGCGTGCTAAACATGTTACTAAAAGTTGGCCAGTATTTCAGAATTCAGCGAAACAGTTGACTCTTCAGCTGTGCTGTGACTAACATGTTAGTTTTGTTAGCTAGCTTGGTAAGCAGCCACACATTAGCTGGACGACAGCAATGCAAATTTATTGGCAAAATGAATGCATCTACATGTCCAAAACCTGGGCGAATTGTATTCACACCAGAGCGGCAGTTGTCAAAAATGATCCAGGCAGACTATAGGTCAACATGCTGAATCCAACATCAATATCACATTGATAGATATAGAGAAAATAGTGGGTTTTATGTTTAGTCGGTTGAAGTTTGTATTTGTAGTTGGTGGTAAATACTAGATGCTAGCTCTAATACTAATGTTAGAAAATGCTAAATGTTTAAACTACCAAAAAAATACATCACAGGCTGCTGCTCTCCACCTAGTATATTCTTACCACCATGCTAAATAAAGCAGGTTGTAGCTTAAAATAAAGGAAATAGTTAGCAATATAACATGATTAATATAGTAAGTTTGCTAACTAGTAGCTTATCATAAATGTTGTTTATTGTCCCAGACCAGATAATCAGACTTTGACGCTCATGTTGCTCCAATACCGTTTGTCTTCATCAAACTGTCCGTTCTTTGCTGGTGAAGGGGTGTATGGTATAATACAGGAAACTCAGATACCAGTAAAATCAGCTCCTGTATCGTTTCTATTGTTGTGGTTTCTTTGGTTGCCATGGTTACGTGGTGAGCTTCAGTGGTGATTTGGAAAAGTTGAACCATCATGAACTCAGATGGCAGCAGCAGAGAGCTGTGAGCATTCACAGGGGCGACAGACGCCGCCCTCCCTAGTCGCTATCGCTGACCTCGCCGACAACGCGGCTGTCGTGTTTACACTGAACAATGGAAGCGCTCGTTTCTAGAGGTTTTTCTTTGTCTTCTCTTTGCATTCTATTAAGTTGGTGGTCCAATCTACACTTCAAACAACAAACACAGGGATATGTACCACAATGTACCAAAAAAAAAAAAATCAACACTTGGAATAATCAATAGGTGGATTTAAATCCTCTCCATTTCTATCGACTGAATATCATCCCCCATCTGATATTTGTATATTGATACTACTGATATTGATATATTACAATATGTCTTTTTTTTGCATTTAGTGTTTTTCTGTGTTTTTATTACAAACCCTCCATGACAATAACCTCTGAAATTATGATCATACACCCGGGATGGCTGTAGTCCCTCAGCCATCCCTGTAGGGATTATGCTGGTGATATTGTGCGCAGACTGCAGTGGGAAGAGCGGCTGTCGTCTTCTTTCTGTGGCATTGTGAGACCGGGGAGTGCAGTGGTTTGTTGTTGTGTTGTGGGATTGAAGCAGCAGTGGGTGCTGTTGCTTACGGTTGCATCAGATGTTTAAACAGCAAAGAAACGCTTAGAGAATATGAGAAGTTAGTGGTGGGTGGGAAAGAGGGAATATGAAAAGGAAAAGGATGGAAAACAGGTTGGAGAATGGGGACTAAAGGAAGTGAGTTTTAGGGCATAAAGGGAGCTGGAGGAAGAGACGATATGGAGGAAAAGATAATGAGTTTAAGTCAGGTAAAGGAGGAAGAAGAGAATAGTGGGCGGTTAGGAGGAAGAAAGATGATATGGAGGAGGAGAGACTGAGAAGGAGATGATGGGGATGAGGGTCAACAAGGGCACAGAGGAGAAGAGGAGAGGGAGTGGGAAAGTGTCAAACATTTAGACAGATAAAGGAGGCAGAGAAGAGACAGATGCAAGGAATTGATTCAAAGAGATAAAGACAATGGAGGACAAAGAGAGAGAGAAAAATCGAAATCGTCTACAGGAAGACAGAAGGAAGACATTTCAATTAAATGGGACTTGAGGGAATTGTCTAAAGCTCATGTAAATGAGAGGTGCTTGATTTATTCAAGACTCATCTATCTATCTGGGTTATATGTTCATATAACGTCTGTTTGATTACATATTTATACAGCAGATTTGCCCTGTTTGTAATCATATTCATATTTGCATTTTATTTTCTTGCCTTGTATATCTGTTCTGCAGTCACATTGTCTAAATGTTTGTTTAGCAGTGTAACTCATACAGTATATGAGTTTGTGCAGCGCTTGTCCTTCTCTGTTTGCTTCTTTTTTTTTTTGCCTGTGTGATTCAATCCTGCTGCAGTTTTGCGGTTGCTGTGTTGTTTTACAAAATGATGATTGCCAATCCGCCCACGATGTTTGGCATGATCATATATTTTATTGTTTTATAAGGTATGTAAAGCCCACAAATTTTTTTATGTGATTGCAGCATCTTTAAATTATTCCAACAAGTCCAACAAACTCAACATCATTTGTCTGTGCCCACCAAAATACATTTGTGTTAAAATAAGTACTTTGTCAGGAAAACACTGTGGTAAAATTACTACTTCCACTACTTCCCCGTGGTTAAGGCAATCATGCTAACGGTATGAAAAAAAACCACAATGTTGACTCGTGATTGGAAACTGGAAAGGAACAGTAATCTCCTGGGTTAGATGTTCTGTTGACTCATTCATCCACCCTGAACTCCTCCCTATGTGGACTTTGTCGCTCTATAATAGCGTCAGCTGGTTTCCTCCTTTTTTCCCATCATAATTACTACGAACACTAGAGGACTTCTGTCACTTGAACGTAACCATACAGTATGTCTTTTTGGTGCACTTGCTGAAATGACTAATTTTGTTGTTTTTCTTGGGAGGACAGTCTCAATTTTTGTGATGGCATAAGTTTTATTGTATACATAAGCACATTAAAACTGACATATACACTAAAAATGGTCCATGTACAAGTTCCTGACCCCTAGTGGCCGTGTAAACTATGACACAAATGGTTATTATTAAAAATATAATATAAAACATTTTTCAATTCCTCCAGGAAATAGCAAGTTTGCGATCACAATAATTAACGCAAATTCAAGAACTCTCCACAATATATTTCCGAGAGCTTGCAACATGAAATGGTCAAATCAACAGACCACTTGTCATGTGGACCAATTGTCGCATTTCGTGTTGTAGGAACTTATGTCATCGCAGCGCATATTTAGGCGTGCATTCAAGTGGAAGATGGACAAATCTAACCTGCCAACAAAAATTACTGCCATAGACCGTGCAAAACAATTCCCACATGTTTTTGCACAACAGTGGAGGGAAACTGTGTTTTACGCCTTGTAACATTGTGGTAGACCACAAGTGGAAATCTTCACTGGACAGTCACTTTTCTACCATGAAGCATAAGAAACAGTTTGTAATGAATAAACAACACATTGTATGGTTCTAATGTTGAGGTGAGATGTTATTTAATAAAGGCTTATAAATGGAACTCATATACAGTATTTTTTATTTTTATTTTTTATATATATAACTCTGAGCCCATCATTGTCATGTTCAGAAAATAAATGTTAAATTAGCACTGAAATATAGTTGTTTCTGTCTGTCTGCTTTTTATCAAAGGAAGCAATTACATATGACTCTTGATTGGTATTAGTTTTTTAAAAAATCACATTATTTTCCTTTACATGCAGTTTTTCCCAATTCCTGCAAATTTACTGTAAAAAGAGCACATAAAACACTGCAAATTGTATTGCACTTTTTTTTAAAAAAGCTGCTGCAAAGTCGAGCATTTTTGGTTGCAATAATCACAAAAAATCTCCACAAAATCCTGGAGGAACTGATTTTTAATACTCATACAGACATATCTGCTATCTTTCCAAAACTAAACCAAGTTGTTTTTGTGCCTATAATACCCGCTTGAATACCTTTTGTAACAGACATATGTACCAATCTTGCAAGACAGTGACAAATGATTTTGCTTGGTGATGAGGTGTGAAAAAACACAATGTGTTGTTTAAGGTAATGACAACGTATTTTTTCTTGAGTTTGGAAGACTTGTTGTCTGTGTGACTGTGTCCTATTTGATACAACCACAGGAGGGTGCAAGAGAGAGAAAAATCATAAACTTTCCTTCCCTGTCTCTCTCCTTTGCTTTCCAATCTAGTGTGCCAAGTAGCATTGGGATTCCCTCACCTCCATCTCCACCTACACACACACACACACACACACACTTGTGCTCTCCTCCCATTCTCCTACAGTACTTACTTTCTCTTCTCTTCCTCTTCTGTCCATTATCCCTTCATTACCCCCCCCCCCCCCCCCCCCCCAATAATAAGAATGATAATGGTGGTGACTGCAGCTCTTAAAGATGCACTTAAGACCTTACTGGGCAGTGACTGCCCCAGGATGTACAGGAGGAGTTATGCTTTAAATGAGAAACATTTAAGTATAATAAATGTAAATCACTTTATCTTGTTTCTTGCTTGTCAAGGAGAATGCTGGGTCATTCAGAGTTACAGCCCATATATACTTTTGTCTGCATTATTCATATTCATACTTTTCATATATTATTCATATTCAAACCTCCTGTTTTGGTTGGATCAGAACATACAGTATTATGATACATTAACTTTTTCTCTGTGTATGTTAGAGCGAGACAAGTTATACCAAATTGTTTCTTGTCTTCCTGCTATAGTTGACATTAACTAACTGAGCCATTTTACACATTTTTTACCCATTTTGACCAAGTGATTGATTGCACAAAAAGAGATGGCTTGAATTAATTTTATTGACCTTTGTTGGAAAGAAAGCCTAACCTGATTTCCTTCTGAATAACTGCTGTTCTTAATTTCTTTTTTAAAACCGACATAGCCCTATATATTACAGTTTTCTTTAAAGAATTGGTTTTAAGTAAAGGTAACGTGAAGCGCCCTGTGAAGGCATGTCGGGTGTCATAATAATGTCTATCATTGGTGTGTGTTCGCTGTGAATATAAGTATGTAGGTTTTCTTAAGGCACAAATGTTTCTTATATACTAGACCAGGCTGCATGCAAGTCTCTCATTCCGCCATCGTCCATCACAGCCTGGCATGCATCCCTTCCACACTGTCCCTCACTGAACTGTGAAGAGCAAGGCGGCCAGTGAGTTAGATCTTATTAAGCTCTTGTTTTAAAGCACTAGACCAGATTGCTGGACAGTAATTGAGGTGGGATAAGACTAAAGATTGTATTACTTGTTTGTTATCTCTTTAAAAAGTGCGCTCACCTTCTGATGGTGGAAATGCTTCTACTCATTTTGGCAACTGTATTATTAATGTGAGTTGACCATGAAAGTGTTCCCTCAAGTGTGACACCCAACAATTTGGCCTCTTTAACCTGCTCAATAGCTGCCTCTTGCAAAGAGGGGATATTGATCTGTCCTTAGAGCATGTCTGGAGCCAAATATCAGACTCTTGGCTTTTGACATGTTCAATTCTATATAAGTATTTGTTTGAAATAATCCTAATTCAGAGAAAATACATGAGAGGTGCATAAAAAGATAGATTGATAACTGTAGGCTAGAGAGAATGATTTGCACAGAAACACAATATAAATTAAATCATTAATGTTTTGATGGAAAACATGATTTAATTCATGTTAAAATAAAATGCACAAAGTAATTGGTTTACACAATACTGTGCATGGCACTTTACTGGATCTACTGTTCAGTTTGTCTGCTAAAACATCAGTGTAAACAGATCACATGAATCAGTGAACCTCTGATTCTCCATATGCTGGAAAGTTACAGTGCATTCTTGATGTTTGACAGATGTGATGATGTCACGGGATAAGGTTGGGCTAAATCTGACATCACTGCTCCCTATTGGCTGTTGAACTGTTTTTGGATTCCAAATATCCAACACTAATGTGATGCTGTCCTAGTGACTAGATCTGAAGATGTGGCCTAGATTCAAGACACACACACACACAAACACACACACACACACAGAGCTCACTAATACAAATACATCCACAAATCTACAGCACACTTTCATCTACATATACACAGATAAATAGGCATCACAAATGCAACATAAGTACTCGTACACTTAAAGAGCATAGATGCACACATATGCAAATGGCCAACATGCACACACACACACACACACACACACACATACACACATAGCATGTAGGCATAAACACACAACCACAAAGAGAAAAAAAGAGATAGATACACACACATACTAGGTAGGAGGATGGCTTTGAGCACATGTACACTGTGTGTGTGTGTGTGTGTGTGTGTGTGTGTGAACACTAAGCTTCTTGCTCTGAGATTAGCACTGATTTCCATTTCTGCCAAACCTGGAGAGGAAGAGCAGGGAAGGAAGAAATATAAAGATGAAGGTGACTCCAAATCAGTGATTTTATTAAAAAAAAAAAAAAGAAGAGTCAAGAGAAAGAGAGCAAACACAGGTAAAGAGAATGAGAAGTGAAATACATGTATCAGACAGCAAACAGAAAAAGAAGGGCAAGACAAATATTACATTTTAATTCAATTCAGTTCAATTCATTTTTATTTATATAGCGCCAAATCACAACAAACGTTATCTCAGGACACTTTTATCATACCAGAAGTGATGTTCTAGTTTGAAAAGTATGTTCAGACATATTTTTTATTATTTCTTTAGATGCTAACATGCTTTTCAATGCATGTATTTAATAACTTAGAAGTTTCTGAATAGAAATAGAATTTACTGTAAGTCCTGGGTTGATTCAGTGGATGCTGACTGATGAAATTTAGGCAGGTTTTTTCTTCTCCCCAAAGTTTTAGGTGGTAGCACAAAGTAAATAAGTCAATTTTCTGTATTGATTGAGTCAAAATAAACTGCAGTGTGTGTGTGTGTGTGTGTGTGTGTTTATGTTTATGTTAATGAAGGAACAGATCACCCAATGGTGCGGCCCAATGATGTGTTTTTAAAAGTTTATCATGCAGTCTCTCTTTCTCAAATCGCAGCTTTAGTAAGAGCCTTGATTCTATATTCTGATAGCAAAAAACTTCAGAATAATGATCTAACACAAACTCTTGTCCTCTGTTGTGTGTGCCATACTGAGCACGAGTACATACTGTATGTATCTCTGTGTGTCTATGAAGATAAAGTATTCCTGTGTGTGTGTGTGTGTGTGTGTGTGTGTGTGTGTGTGTGTGTGTGTGTGTGTGTGTGTGTGTGTGTGTGTGTGTGTGTGTGTGTGTGTGTGTGTGTGTGTGTGTTTCATACAGCAGATTAAGCTAATGAGAGCAGTGCAGAGTTAATCCAGCCACAGCACTCATTCTCTGGTGTCTTATACAGACCTCACACAATGGTGCGTGTGTGTGTGTGTGTGAGACACCAGAGTGAGAGAGAACTTTTGCTTTTCTTTCCTTCTTTCTCTCTCTCTCTTTTCTCTCTCTCTCTCTCTCTTTTCTCTCTCTCTCTCTCTCTCTCTCTCTCTCTCTCTCTCTCTCTCTCTCTCTCTCTCTCTCTCTCTCTCTCTCTCTCTCTCTCTCTCTCTCTCTCTCTCTCTCTCTCTCTCTCTCTCTTGTGGAACAGATGTGTGACCCTCATTAAATTTGAGGGGCGCAAACAGCTTTGTAATTAAAACCCACCACAGCAGATTGTATAAAGAACCTAATTACTCTGATAATCAATTAAAAAAAATCACAACATATAAACTTCTGCTCTTTGACTTTCACAGTTGCACATTTTGAAGTGTTACTGTTGTCTTTCTGTCTATGGTGTTAAGAGCTTATTGCTGTACGTTTCCTGCACTGCACTTTCTGCAGAAAGCTTTCATCAGTCAATCAACCTGTCAGTGGGTGGCTGCTGCACTGTATGTCTTGGGTTTTCTTTTGGTGAAGTTCAAGTTTTGCTCTTGTACATCACAAAAAGGAAACAAACCCTTAGTTGCTGATTAATTAATTCTCACTGAATTGAATTCTGTGTTGTACTGAGCAGCCATACTGTCTCCTTGCTGTCCTCTGTGGACTGCTCTGTTGTGATGATTTATTAAACAAGCTTTGGACTGCTGGTTCCTGCTCCGATCATCTGCATTGTGTGTACTGAGTGAAAATGTTCCTGCATTGTCAAAGGTTTGAGGTTTTTATCTGACTGCACTGTTCTTATATCATGTGCTACGTTGCGATTGAGTAACCAGGTTTTGGACATAAAGATACATTTGCTTTACAGTATACATTCTGGGAATATATAAAAAGGGATATGGACATATCACAACACTGTGCTGTTAAGCTGTGATTTTACTTTCCTGTATTTTAACATTCTGTCATGAGTTGCTCTGTGAATTGACCACACTTTGGCTTCCGAGTCCCATTAGCTTGGTGTAACACTGCCCTGATTTTTCTTTTCTCTTTCTACTGGTGTGGACCAATTAATTGAACAAGCGTGGTTTACAGTGGCTAGCTCTGCACATCTGCAGCCCGCGTGTGTTGAAGGGTGATAAAGTGTACAAGCAACGCAGCAGTGCGGTGATTAATAACTGCTGAACACACACACACGAGACTCTAATAAGAACTGAGAAATGATGCAGCTGCATTCTGTAAATCCTCTGTATATGTCTCTTACTTAAACACCTTTCTTCAACCTCCCGCTCTTCTGTCTGTTAGAAGCTATCTATGTTTCGATCCAACTGCCTAGCAAATATAAACTGAAGCTTTAAAATCTTGCAAAGAAATTCAATACGGAGACTTTCCTCCAAACACTATCTGTCATTTGTTCAAATAGTGACTGCTGTCTGTTAACCTCTCAGAAAAACTAAATAAGGGATGCTATATCAGAAAACTATGTACACAATGTTCTCTTTCTTTCTTTCTTTCTTTCTTTCTTTTTTTACCTCTCTCTCTCTCTCCCACTCAGTGTGTGTTGTTGTGTAGGTTGTTTGTGTGGATAATTTTTTTTTCCAGTGAATGTGTGTGCAAGTTTGTGTGTGTATTCTTTGCCTGCAGTTTTCTGAAGATGTGCGTGTAACTGCGCTTGTGGGTGGGACACACAATCTGTATGTGTGTCTGAAGGATAAGACGAGAGAATCAAAAGCGGAGGGTGTTTACAACTTGAAGCTTTTGTGAGTCCTGTTCATGTTTGAAGAAAAGACAGTTGAAAATGGGGATTTTTATTTTATTTTTGCTTATTATATACGTACATACGTGTGTACACATAAAAGGAGGTGGAGGATGGTTCCAGGGAGTAAGACACAGAGAGAAAGAGAATCATAAATATTGATTAGTTTATTCGCTGATGGATTGAAATGCCAAAGAAAAAGCCCAGAGTTCTGCAGGAAGCTTCAATGTCCTCTGGTCAGGTTACAGCAGAATACTGAAGCCAGTGTAGAAGTGTCTTTAAGTGCAGTGCCTGTGATGGCTGCTAGATGGCTTCAAAAACCTCTGTCTCTCTATACAGTCATTTATTTATTCATGTGATTATTATCTGAAACACTAATTTCACTTCTTCTAATAAGTTTGCTGAAGAATCACTGCTTAATTTCTAAGACATTTAAGATATACAGAGAGGAGTGCTTTCTGTTGTGTGGGCCTTGATTTACAGCTGTGATGGTTGCTCACTCACTACTGGTCCTGACTGTGATGTTCTCTGTGTGTTGTTTGCTAAATTGACCATACTGTCTTCTGACAGTGGTCAGGTTTGTGGTCAAGGAGTAACATTAACAAGCCTCAAATGATTCTTTGTGAAGTGTGTATTAGTTCATTTAGAAATGAAATGGGTATATACTGGATGACATTTTGACTGACATTTACATGGTACAAGTACATGAGGCATCAGACTAATGGAGAAAAAAAAATCTCCCTCCTTTGTGTTACCCTTTAGCAAAGTTCAAACAAGCTTCAACATTGTGCACGGAGGCCGTGGTGGTGGAGTGCATTGCCTACTGTTTTCTCTGACCTGCTTCTTCCAGGTCTTTCTGGAGCTCTTTTCAAGTGGTCCTTGGATCTTGTGCTACTTTTCTGACTAATTTTCTGACTGCTAAGTCAGCAATCTTTTGCAAGGAGCTCCTGTGCGTAGCCGGTTGATGGTGGAGTGATGCTTGTTCCGCTTGCGGTTAATGGCCCCAGTGGTGCTTATGGGAACATTTAGGAGTTAAGACAACAAGATTGTTGAGCTCAGCAATCTTGGTGTGAAGGTCTTGGGAGAGCTCTTTGCCGCTACTCATTTATTTATTTATTTATTTATTTATTTTACAGATTTTCACCCCTAAATTTTTCAAATCCTTCCTCAGATTCTTATGTCCACACATGTTTTCCTGCTGTAAGAAGACACTGATCACAAAATTATCTTGATAGCTCAGGAAGTATTTCTGGAAGTGAATGAAAAAAATGGGAAAACTACTTACTGAGCCGCTGATCAGGTACCTCAGGGATAGTAAAAATTCATTTTGTTAGTGACACTAAATGCGTACATGTATCAATGGAGCGTCAAATACAGATGTATAAGAGAGAATGAAGGGGGACTTTTTTTTTTCTTCTCTTGCAACTCGTATCTAAATATAAAATAACCAGGCTGTAAAATAGAGATATTGCACCTTAAATAGACTGTTGCTACGTGGGTGTAGGTCCATTTAGTATCACTGTAACACTGAGCTGACTCCCTCAGACTTTAGAGTTCAGCCTCTACTCCAAACTCTGCTGCTTCTTCACAAGACTGCCAAAAGTGTAGGAGCATTATGATGAAATTATGATGTTATAATGCAAAATATAATGGAAATAAGCATGAACCAATTAAACAAGGTGTGTCTTACACACCGTGACATTTCCAACAAACATTTCTCTCTTCTCTTTTCTTCTCTTTTCTCTTTTCTTTATTAGCTGTTACCTGTCATCTCTCCCATTCCACCTCTCTCTGCGCCACCTCTCATCTGTCCTCTTCTCATCCTCCTCTCTTTTGTGGGCTGTAATCTCCATCTCATCTCTCGTCACACCGCAACTAAACAGTTTTATTCTTTGCTTCACTTTTCCACACTCCTTATTTCATCTGTTTTCCTCTCTGCTCCTCAGTCATCCTTTCCACGTGTTCTCCTCTCATGTCCTCTCTCATCTTTTGTCCATGTTTTTCTTTCTCTTCTCAACTTCCTGCCTCTTTTCTGCTTGGATACCCCCCCTCTCCTGCTCTTCTGTTCCTGCTCCTTCCTTTTCTCTACTGTCTTCTCAATTGTCATCCTCCTCCCCTCCTCCCTCTGCTCCCTTTTCAACACCCCATCACCCCTTCTGTCACTTCCTCATCTCTCCATTCTTCTCTTCTTCTGCTGAGCCCAGCCATTTGCTGCTTTGATCTCTCTGTCATTTAGCTATAGCGTACCCTTCAACCCCCCCATCCACCCCCTCAACACTGTTACCATGACACTGAGAGAGAGAAAGAGAGAGAGAGAGAGAGACCCTTATGCTTTATGGAGTGCAGGGAAGATAGTGAGAGAGCACAAGTGGTGGATTGTAAGAATTTGGAACCGTGTAGACGATGACTTGGAGCGAGAGAGGTTAAAAGGAGAGAAAAAGAGCAAGTAAGGAGATTAGTGTTGGGGTGAGAGACAACAACTGAGGGAGCAGTAAAGCGAGAGAGAGAGAGAAAAATAGTTTGAGGAATAAACCAGGGAGAGAGGCATAGATGATTCACATCATTTTTACTGGAAAGGAGTGAAAAAAATAAAAGTAAATGCTCAAGAAAGGAAGAGAAGCAGCTTCATTTTTTTTTTTACAGATGAAAGTAAAAGGGGTAAGAAAGAAAAATAGAGAGAGACAAGGAAGGCAGCTTCAGATATACCAAGATTAAGACACAGCAATGTTTTGAGCTAAATGGTAAAATCAGCATGCTAACATGTTCACAATCACAGTGTTAACATGCAGATATTTAACACATTAGCTAAACATCTGCAATGTTTGCCAGTTAGCACTTAACACAAAGTACAGTTGAGGCCTGTCAGCTAGCACTGGATGAAAAGTCAGGTATTTAACAAACTTATTAAGATTAATTCTCCACAAATATATGTACCAAATTTCATGGCATCCATCCAATAGTTTTATAGAGTGAAGGACCACCAGAGGAAAGAAAGGGAGAGAAGAAGTTTAACTGGAGTTTAATGGAGATGGATAAAAGACATTTCTGAGAACAGAGGAAGAAAAATTGTGTGACAGAGAAGAAAAAGACACAACCATAAAAGAGAAGATTGGAAGGAAAGACACGATACAGAGAAGGAGAAAGAGAGGAAGGAAAATGAAAATAAGTAAAGGCAGAAAAAAAGGCAACACAGAGGAAGTATAAGAGTGTGAGTAAGCCAGAGAGAGAGGAGGGGAAGGAGAGGGAGAGAGAGGAGGCAGCTTAATTTCACACTACTTCCCACACAGAAAGAGAGAGAGAAAGAGAGAAACAAGAGTGAGAGACAGAGGTGAAAGATGCAGAGAGAGAGGGGGGGGGGGGTGGGGTGGGGATTGTTTAATCACTTCTCCCCTTTAGAGACAGGACTCGCTTGCTCTTTCTCGCTTTCCTTTCTCCGCCATGTGACCGGCCAACGCTCCAGTGCCGCTCTGTTTCACTCTCCCTCCCTCTCTCTCTCTCCATCCTTCGCTCGGGCTCACACTATGTCTGACTGAGGAGGAAGAGGAAGAAGAGGAGGAGGAGGGTGAGGAAGAAAGCAGGAAGAAGATCAAAATAAGAAAAGAAAGAGGAAGGATGTTCTCCGTTTCGCTCAAGTGCCGCTTAGGGGTCATCAGACGCCGAATCAAGGGTACTGTGTGTGTGTGTGTGTGTGTGTGTGTGTGTGTGTGTGTGTGTGTCAGAGAGAGAGAGACCTCTGCCAACTATGCTGCTGCTGTGTGTGTCAACTGTACATTGTAACTGTGTGTGTGTGTGTGTGGTTGTGATGTTTGTTCATGTCATCATCATGTCTTTGATGTGTGTGATCTTTAATGTATTTAAGTGTGTTTGAGTATGTGTACAATTTGTATCTTTATATTTTAGTGTGTATGTGTCTTGTGTGTGTCTTGTGTGTGTATTTTTGTGTATTTGTGTGTGTGTGTGTGTGTGTGTGTGTGTGTGTCATGAGGAAAGCATGATTCTTGCCTCCCACTGTTGTTGTTGTTGTTGTTGTTATTTTCTCATCTGCAATCTTTCCTTTCTTCTTTTTTCACTCTTTCAGCCCACAGTTTACTCCTGTTAGTCTTTGTTACGAATGTCCACAGGAAGCAGCCCAAACTTGCTGAGAAGAAGAATCAGATCTTCTCATTTCAGTCTTAACACATTTTGATTGTTTTGATGTGAGTAAACAAAATATCTTGACTGCTGTCAGGAGGGGAGAAAAAACGCTGATTAGGTTCACAACAGGTTGATTTTCTGCGTGTGGTTGAATTGTTTGCGTGAATGTGATCTTCATGTGTATGTATTTAATATGGAAACTTCAGATCCTGTTAGACAGTTTTGACTATCTGATTTTAAACAAGTGGATTTGTGTAAATGAGGGATGTGCTAGAACTGACTAGCAGCAGCTTTTTTGGCGTTTGATTTTTAATGACTGTTGTAAAGCGAGTCTCTAAAAGAGACAATGAAGTCAGTTAAAATGAAAGTAAAATGAACATTTAGGTCCAATGGTTTTTTTAAGCAGTGATAAAAGCCTCTCATCAAATAAATTAGATCTGTCTGATTTTTTTATCCCCTCTTGAGTCTGACTCAGTGTAAAATAATTGTTGTCCTGAACATGAAGCTCATTCTTTTTACGCTGACACAGTGATGTCACTGTAGACTTTAATTTGACTTTTTCTTTCAGTTTTGGCATGTTGATTAATATAAATTGTGTAGTCATGCATACCATGTTGTGTATGCATTTCAAATGGTTTCTTTTTTCAAAGTGAACTGTGTCATTAGTAGTTAAATAGGATATTATCATACACCTCTTGCATACTGTGGCATACGGTATATGATGGGAAGTGATGGACATGATGGTGACAGTGAGTGTGTGTGGGTAAAATAAAGACAGTAAAGTGGTATTTTTGAAGTGAACACAGCAGCTGGCTGGCCGAGTGCCAGTTCAAAAACTTTTATCACTTGAGTATATGGAGCTCTTGTTTTATTCAGTCACTTTAGTGAAATGACACAGGAGAGGATGTCTGATTATTTAACACTGGGAAACTAATATTTTTTCCCAGTTAAGTGACAAAAATTAACTTAATTAGCTTATTAATTTATTTATGTATTCATGTAATTTGCAAAGCTGCAGCCATAACCTTTTTTGTTCATTTATTTGTTTGTTTACTTTGTTTTCCAGGTTACATTTTCTGAAAAGTACCAAGTAAGTGCAACAGTGTGCAGTAGGGATTAATATTTTTCCCGAAAATGAGACATTTTCTATCTAAAGTCATTCTCTGAAGCCGAGACGGATTCCATATTCTGTTAGCGTTCAGAGGCTGCTGGTGTGAGCCTTAATAGCCAACCAGTGTTCGATATACTGTAGTAATAAAGTCAATGATCACTCAAAGTTAACAGAACAATCCTTTGTTTTTACTTCAGCATTTAAAACATTGTGCAGTGTGCATCGCTGCATCACATATGAAACAGCTGTGTGTGTGCACCAGTGGAACAGAAAGCTTATAAAGCTCCATGAATTCAAAGCACATCACCGAATTCATCTGTTGTAGGCTCCACCATCTAAATTAGGCTAACACATCATGATGTCCAGCACACCTTCACTTCAAAGGATTGAGCAATGAAGATGCAAAGTGTGTGCTCTGTGAACGAGTGATCAAATCTGCCGGTGTTATGTTGAAGTATGTTCCCTCCTCAATATGTGTTTCCTCTAACCTTTACCTGCACCAACCTTACAATCTTACCTTAACCCCAGCCAGTTATTTCTGCTATGCCTAACCATAACCATAACCAAGCTCTGACCCCACAGAGGTGGTGATACTGGAGACACAACAGACTTCAACACAAGCAGTAAATATATTCCAATATGTTCTAAATGTTTACAAAAAAAAAAAGGTTTTTCCATTTTCCCCTTATTATATTTCTCAGGAAATGGGAAATGGTTTGTAAGGGTAATCCTGGGAATCCTGTTTCCCAGGATTAAACCCTATCAGCAGCCAGCTAGGAAGTGTTGGGCAGGTGAGTTTTCTGTCAACACTTACAGCCGAAGTAGTGTAATAGAAAATATATATATTTATTATATGAAAGAAAGCTTGGATCAAATCACCAACCAAAAAATATCTGACATGTGCTTGGAATATGTTACCATGTGTATGTAATATTATTATGTAATATTTATTGATTCAGACTACTCTTAAGAATTTAGTAAAATTTCCCTGCACAGATACAACTTTAGGATTTGAACCAGCAACCCTCTGGTCACTGTGCAGCCAGTTAAAGCTGTGACAGACTTTACAGCCAATTACAGCCAATTATAGTTAGACTGAGATCGAGTCTGTTCCAGTCTGGTCCTGTTGGTGCTGACAGTCAGGAGATAAAATAATACAGTTTGTGGCGTTAAAAGAAAGTATTCTCATTAAGATTAATTTAAACATGTTTAATTTTCATGACAGGAATTGAGAAAATCGTGTTAATCAGGTTTGTGGTCAGAGCCATAGCTCAGCTGAAGCTCACCAGACTCCACCTCTTTGCACTGTTTACAGTCCTTGTTGCACATGCCACTCTATCACCATCTCATTCAAATGTTGTTTTTCCTCCATCTATTTGCCTTTTCTGCACAAACAGCTTCATAAATAAAAGTTTGTGACTCTGTTCTATTAGTACCTGTCAGCCAGTCCTCTGTATTTACACAGTCATTCAGTATTGGCTCCTTTTTGGCTGTTAAGACTAAAAAAGTTGTCATATCACAGTATGTGAATTAACAATGAAAACACTGTGTTTGTGGTGAAACATACAATAGTGCTCTACCCACTTCTCATTACTACAGGCTACTGTATGTGGGTTAGCTGTGTGAGCTGTCTGTAACGTTTCATGTATGATATAGTATGGGTTGAATGTTTTACTTTTGTGTGCTGGTGTGTTTGTGTATGTGTGTGTGTGTGTGTGAGAGAGAGAAAGAGACAGATAGTGAGATGCATGGTGGGTTGCCAGCGGAGGTTTGGGCCAGTTTGTTGTGTGTGTGTGTGTTTGTTGTTGTGTGTGTTGAACATTGATCTCCAAATCTCTGCAAGCTGTTGGGACCACTCTCTCTCTCTGTCTGTCTGTGCTTACTGGCTTTCATTATAAATTAGGCCACTGCTCACAGTATGTGGCGTGTTTGTGTGGTTGTGTGTTTGTGTATAGTGTGGTTATGTGGCGGAGAAAGCAGGTGATGCAAGTATGTCTGTGCATTTGGTCTGTGTGCACAGTATGGATGTGTGTATGTTTCTGCTGTTTCTGACTCTGTATGAGTGAGAAATGTGTCATTAAACAATATGTGTCTGTACTGTGTGTGTGTGTGTGTGTGTGTAGATGAATAGTGTTTAGTTTCTAAGGAGAGAAAAGTGTGTAACGAAGGACATGGCTGGAAGCTGCAGCTGAATACAAATTGTCAGCCTCACTTTTTTTACTGTTCAGAATTTTACTGAACTTTCATCAACAGCAGCTCACGTCCCATCTACCAGTCGCTTCTTAGCATTTTCCTCAAATCCAAAGACATTACAATATTTAAATGACATTGCATTTACAAAAATAAAAAGCTTGGGCAACTAAAATTTTTTGGTTAAGGTTAGGGAGAGATGTGTTCACCTTTTTCTGTTCATAAGAGACAGGAGGGTAACCATGGTGTTGAAGAGAGACACATTTTTTAGTGCCTTAGCATTTACCTGATAATCAACTTTTTGCAACAGTTTAATAATGTGACGCTTCTTCTGTATTTGCTCCTGAGAGAGGACAGTCCTCATTAGCATCACCCCAAGAGGTTGCTAATCAGGAAAACATAAGTAGATTGTGGGTGAGCATCTGATTGAATCTGCAAACTGGAACATGTCTAACAGGTAAACGGTGCTCTTGCTCTGCTTTTGCTCTGCTTTTCTTTATTTAAAGAGCTACTGTATGTGCAGTAGTATTCATAAAAGAACTGAAACTTTCTAATAAAATCAATGAACTCAGCAATGGTTCCAATATACATCATATCAAGTATTTATCTTTCAAATGAACACACAGCTAAACAGAACCGTGAAGCTTATATAGCTGGCCTTTATCAACATCTGTGGTGTTGCCAGGCCAAAGTGTTGTCGATGAAAGGAATCAAAAATATATTGTTATGCATAACTAGCAAAGTTTGCGGAAAACATATCTTTTTATGGTTTGTTTGAAGTGACAAAAGTGTGGTGGTGCTCCTTTCTCAGTGAATGCCCTGCTTCACTGTTACAGTGTGAGCTGTTTGTACACTCATAGTCATTTACTATTGGAAACTGAAGTAAAAACCTTTGCTTACATTTCCTATTAGCTCAAGTACATTCAGCATTTGCAAAAAAAAGTTATTACAATGTAAAATCTCATTTTGTTCCAATTTTTTAATACATTTTCATTTATTTCTAAAATGTATGAGAGTGACTGATGACTTCACCCACAGCAACATGCAATGCAATTAGTATATTTGCCTTATTAACCTGAGCTGCAGTGTAGCTGGTGTACTTTAAAATGTGCTGCTCTCCTCACACAGGGGAAGGCGCATGAGAGTGTGTGTGTGGATGGGAGAATGATCTGTGCTGAAAATGAGAAAGGTGTGCTAAGCGAACATTTCCTGGTTGAAATACATTTTAAAAATAAGGCTCAGGTGGCTTGTTTGGGGAAAACTCACGTGTGCAGGATTCCTCACTTAATAGTAGGTGCAGAAATCAATAGAGCAGAGGTGTTGCTGGATGTGTTAGATAAGAGCTTTACATGGTTCAGAGAGCTAAACTGCTGAGGCATGCCATTATAAAGTCTCTGCAATATATCTCAGTGAGTGTCCCGCTCAGCTTCTTTTTATTCTATTCACTTCTCTGTCATGTATGATCATTCCACAGTCACAGGACTGTTTGATTACACATTATTTGCATATAACTGGTGGTGTATGTTGATATTGGAATGGGTACATTTCTTTATTTGCTGCTGCATAGTGGAAAGAGCTAGTGGAAAATTTTCTCTCTTCCAGGAATATCAATTAGCATCCCATGATGGATAATTGTTAAGATTCTGGGTATTGATGTCTTGTAAACTTTTTAAAAAAGTAGTATGATATGAAAACTGACAAAACATTCTTCTACCTTAAATGATTACTTTGTGGACAACAGCAGTGTGGTGATGTCCTTAGACAAGTGCTGTCATCAAGTTGTATTAAATTATTTAGTGATTCCTCACCTTCTGTTGGTGCAGGCCTTCCACCAGTAACATTAGACACCATTTCATACATAAAATCATTTTAGCATGCAGCTTTACCTTATAACTCTCCTTTGAACACAAGAGAGGATGTAGAAGCATTAATGTAAAGCCCTGTAAAGACAGCTCTTTTAATGGACACATCCTTACATCCTACTGTGTTATACTTTAGACTCAGTGAAATCAGATGAACTGTTTTTGAACCACTGGCCCCATAGTTTTCCCTCCTGCACACTGCAGATCACAGTGTCAGCACATCCAGGGGAATGGATCCCAGAGGTTGTTGATTGCATCAGGAGGCTGCAACAGTGAGCAGAACCACAGATTTTAAAAGTGACATCATCACAGTTCGCAGTGCTAACTGCTGCGAGTCAGCTTCATAGCCTATTTTTAGCTGCTAAGAAAAGGCTCAACAACACTTTAGCACTTCAGGTTTTCACAGACCAACCTTTGATTGGATTGAATTTATCAAGACACCCAGGTGAACAAGACCTACAGATATAATATAATATAATATTATATATAAAATATATAATATATATAAAAATGAACATGATTTCACAATCAACTATTAAACAACAACTTCAAGTTGGAACTTAAAAACTCAAGGAGTTTTCTAGGATAGATTATTTATAAAAATCTTCAGATATGTGGGGTTTGTCAGCAGGTGTCAGCAGGTCTCAAGATCTGATTGTGCTTCTATCCTCCATGGGGAGAATGGTAAGCTCAACACTTTACCTGTTTTATTGGGTTGGTTACACTTCTTTAGCTCCTCTGTGGAGACTATCTGTTTGCCTGTATTTCTTCCTCTCAGCAGAGGCTTCCTCTGTAAGCGTGACTGGATCAAAAGGCTCTACTGCTGGTTACTGAGTGGTCAGCAGTATCTCCAGGTCCATGATCCAATAGGCTGGAGCACCTGGACTGGAAAATAGATTCTCTGCCTCACTTGACTTAGTTTTCTCCCTGTGGCGCTGTCCCTGGTGCTGATGTCTGGCCTTCAGATGCTCTCCGCTGTGCTGAACTTTTTATACAATATATAATACAATATATACACTTTCTTAACCTGATCTATGGGAGTATGAAACCTTAAACTTACTGTTTACAGCATATGTGTTAGACAGTATAACATGACACAATACTGCATTACACAATTTATTTTATCTGTATTTTCTGGTGAAATCTTGACTATGTAAGTTATGTAAGTTCACAGTGTTCTGCATAACATTTCCTGCCTACTCCCTCCAGTCAATTTATCCTCGACATTTATTTTTTTGTGGATTTTTCAAAATAGTACACGCACAAAAGATCACACTGTATATCTCCATGACAGTGTTTCAGTGTTTGCCTTTAGGTAGCAGAGATGAGGTGGCAGCAGATAAATAGCAGGGTGGCCTAAACACTCATTTTAATCCTGATGAAATGAAAAGGTCACATATTAGATTGCTCTAAATGACTTGTGTCTACCTACAATCTACTCCTAATTGCTCTCTGGTAAATCAGGGATCAGCAATCATAGCTCCACAACCCCTGCTCCACAGCAGTAGTTGCTAGGTAACTTGTAATTTTCAGTCATCCATTTTTCATACTTTGACTAAGTTCATAAGAGGCAGCAAGACAACAAATAACAAAAAAAAAAGCTTCCAGCATTGTTATTTCTTTCTAGCAAGCCTGGCTTAAGGCATGTTTGTATCTTGCAATAATAATGTGATACTACATTGATCCCTGTAGGTTAGTGCTCTTTTTATTTGCCTACCTCAAGGGAAGTTAGAGAGCAGCTATAGGGATTCAGTGCACCAGGGAAGTGGAGATGCTTGTTAAGATGTTTCTTGAATAACAGACAAAATAAATGATTGTTTTTTTTTTTTTCTTATACTCAAAGATGAGCAAGTCAAGATTAAGGCTTTCTTCATGAGCAAATAAATAGCTAGACATTACAAGAAGGCAATCAGTTTTCAGTTTCAGTCCTAAGGCTTCTGGTTCTAAACTTTCTGCTATTGAGGTCTATAAGGGTGCAGAATGTCATTCCACTAACACTTCGACTGTTACTTAAACTATTTTCAGACCCTCAGGTCACAACTGCCGTAGTTGGAATAAAATGTTGCATACTCTTGGCTGCTACTTCATGCCATTATATGCTGTTATGCAACACCATTTGTTTCAGCGGACAGTGTGTGTATAAGCAGAAGTGGCAACAGATTGGCCTCACAGTTAAACTGACCCAAACAACAGCTGACAAAATGTACTCAGGCAAGACAGTGAAGCTTCTGCCAGCTCACTCATCAGAGGGTCCCTCTGTATGAGAGCATTGGAAACTTAGCATCGAGGCAGCATCGAGGGTTTCAGATGATTTTCTTTGAAGATCCGGTCGCAATCGCTGCACATGTAATCTGCCACTGTCTATCCCCAGCTGTATCAGAGGGTTTAGCAGTAGGTATAAGAGGAGACAGCGGGAGGAGCATCAAAGCCCCGAGAACCTGATAAAGAACCAAGCGGGATGCCTCGTCCCCTCAAGGGGACATCCACAGATGTCTCTCTCGTTCTCTCTCCCTGTTTCAGTGTCTCTCTCTCTCTTAAAGACACACACGTATGCACACACACTGTAGATACATACTTGAGGGGGAACAGCACACACTTGCAGTATAAAGTACGTGCAAAGACATAGAAATACAAAAGTAGCAGCAGCATAATCACGCATACACTTGATGCACAAAGCACGTCAGTCCAAAATAGATTTGTTCTGTTTCTCGCTAACTCAAGACAAATAGCACTAAAACCCAACCAGCAAGTGTTTTAAGATGCAATTTAACCCAGTTTAAAGACATTCTAATTAGGAGTAACACTTCCCTTTGTTCCTAGAAGGGAGGGAGCTGATTATCAGCTGAATGCCGCCAAGTCTCTGAGGGCCATCTTGGCAGATAACCAACAATCATTGAAAGTCTTATTCTGTCATTCTTGAGTATAAGACTGTTGCAGTATATTGTCTCTATATCTTTTAATTTTGGACTGTGATGTCTATGATTGTTTCTGATGCTGTTTGTATGTGTTTGTGTGTGATTGGCTGTGTTTTGTTGTGTGTCTTGTCTTTGTTCTTATTTTCTCTGCTATTATTTTCTTGTATTGTGCTGCTGAACAGATTTCAGTCATTTTTTGGTGATTAAGCAACCCCAGGAACAGCTGTGCTGGAATCAGTCCAGCTGGAATTATTCTGAAAGTGCCGGAAAAAGAGGCTGTTTTTCATTTCTGCTGAAACTTTAACTACTCAGTCTAACTTTCATCTTTACATTCACCATTAATGGTTGTGAGATACTTTAAACATTATTTTAAACATTGAACTTTCTGTATGTCAGCACTACATTACTGTGCTGTGTTCTCCATTAATAGATAATTGGATGTCAGTAGATCATGTACATGTAAACAGGAGACAGAACATACAGTACACCAACACTTAATAATTGTGATGATTGTGCATCATCCTCACCTGTGCATCTAAGACAGGACAATATGTGATGAATAGATATTGAGTTTGTTTACTAACTGGAGTAACACTCACACAAAGAAACAGTCATATATTACCGAGTTTCAGTGAGTATAAAATGTCTTAAGAATATATTGATGTAGGGAAGGTGAGAGTATTCCAAACGTGTGTGTTGTACCCTGTTGTTCTGGAAACTGCTGATGACATGTGTACCTATTTGTTTTTTAGTTGTACACTTCTACAAGCAGTGAAAATAATCAACTGTAACCTTACCATCCTACACATGTACTTTCCCACTGATGGTCTATGGCTGCCTTCAGTCTAGCTCTATCCTTAACAGAAAATGTTTGGGCAGATCAGGTTTTGACTTTTATTTACCTGCTGGAGTTCAGAGAGAATGTCCTGGTCACTGAGAAACCTTAGTCACTCGCATGTTTACAGTCTAATGTTTAACATCATGCAAGATTGCTATACAGCTATATATTTCAATGATTTGAGCTGAAATACACAGGAAATAAATGGAACTCTGTATACTTGGTTGTGCCCTCGACTATATAACACTGCAGATCTTACGTGTCATACATACCAATGATCACTGCTTCTGAATAATACTTAAGAGAATGTTTATGCTATTTTTGAGTTATCTGAAAAACTCCTTTTCTTAACTTAAATGAAATCCCAAGAAGACAAAGACAGTGAGACAGATGAAGTATCTAGGACAGAAACTCTGACACCTGAGACGCCTGGTGGGACACAATGTTTAAGTTTCTGTTGTGGCTTCCTTTGTCACTTACTTTGGGTATAGAGAGCATGAGAGCATGAAAGAGAGGGTGCGTTTTTGTGTCTAATATGCCCCACTTCCACTAGAAGTGTTTCAACATACAATGTTTGTTGGTTTAATGGAACAAAAGCTGCTCTGACCAGTGTGACTCTGATCAGCTTATAGCTAAATGGACAGAAATTGCTGGTTATGAATGTTCCTTTTTAACTTTTTTCCCCCCAAAAAAACATTTTACTGACTTACAAAGCAACAAAAAGACAGTTCAAGCTGTCAGTTTCTGGTATTTTTGTCTTTACTGTTCCTTCAGTAGTGTGCTCAAAGCGAATTCTAATCCAAGGTGCACATAATGCACATCACAAATTCTGCCATTCATTAGCTAAACCCTCTCATCCCTTGGAGGCCTGAAGCAAGCTACTTAATGGAGAGAAGGCATTAGACTCTGACAAACCTCAGTCTCTCACTTGAACAGACTGTACAAGTGACGTCGTGATGCACCGCCACCGTCTGCTCCCCCTGAAACACATTAACATGGAGGTTAAATGAGGGAAGAGTGAACAAGACGCTGGGTGTGATGCATTGGAAATGCACAATGTGGTGGTAATCTGACTGGGGGCGGTTGTACTCGCTCCATGTCTCGAACCTTGCCTACTCAGCTAATTAAATAAAATATGATTCTGCAGAGAGGTTTGTGGAAAACACTCTATTCCCATGTAGATCTTTTTTTAGATCAGATACACCTTTCCTGCTTTCACCTGCAAAGAAAATCAGTTGTGTGGAGACCATCCTTAATCTTTAATGAGTTCATGGTTCTTTAAAGCTACAGGCCTCAAGGGTGTAAAATACTTTTTCTTCATCTCAGTTAGTCAATGTCTTGCCGCACCAGTTGTCACTCATTTTAATGAACTGTCATCTAACCTGAGGCTGAGGTAATCAGTAGGTGCTGAAGAAGCAGAAACTGAATGTATAATTTAATAATGTAGATCGTTTGAAACATTTGTCTTTGCCTTCCTTCCTTCCTTCCCTTTGTTTCCTGTAACTAGTTTGTTGGTTAAATGTTATATTAACTAGATTGATGAAGGTGATGATGATTGGTGATTTGTGGCTCAGATGTAGGGAAGAGAGAAGACAAGCAGTCTGAATGGTTGTTTCTAAAAGCTTGGTCAGACCATCAGTCCAACATAACTGCTCTGCACTGGAAAATGATGTGATATGATAGGTCTGACATACTGTAGATAATCAAGGAATATTGTTCTAAGCAATTCTACGCAAGACCAAACTTAGCGTACTTGGTATTGAGAAAGGCCCTGTGTCAAATTGGCTTCAGTCGAAGCCTGGAACACTTCCTGGGGGCTTGGTTGCCACATGTCGCCACTTCCTGTATCCTCCATCCAGAAATAAAGAGGGGAATTTTATGATATGACGTTATATGCTAAAAAACGTCTTTCTAATGCGAAAAATTAATTACTTGGATGAGAGGTGTTCAAACGCGATGTGACAGAGACAAGAGAGCAGTATAGGCTGTAAAGCAGGTTATACTGTCTGGTGTAAAAGAGGATACTGGACAGTGATCTGCACAGTGTCTCTTGCACACACACACACGCACACACACACACACATATCCAATTATAAGATGCATCAAGACAACATTGTACCTGCTGGTGAAATACGGATATTTGCAGGTCAACAATTAAGCAGTTTTGAATATTTC
The DNA here is from genome assembly GCA_038419695.1 of Scomberomorus guttatus. Lineage (NCBI taxonomy): Eukaryota > Metazoa > Chordata > Actinopteri > Scombriformes > Scombridae > Scomberomorus > Scomberomorus guttatus. The sequence goes on along the minus strand of CM076446.1, from coordinate 31,734,498 downwards.
AGTTGAATGCAGTTTAATGGGAGGCAGAATGAATATTTGATGAGGCCTTTAGATTTCAAACTGAAACAATAACAAGAAAACAAGAATATATATGAATGGATAAAAGACCAGACTAAAGAATAGATGAGTAGGGGAACATGAATGTTCCCCCTTCGAGCTCTATTCTTTGACAATGTGGGATTTAAGTGTGGAAAAACTAGCGACTGACATAATATTTTTATTGTTAATGTGAAAAAAGGTTGTCTTTAACATAACCATTATGTGGATGCTTTTGCTGCAAGCACTTGCCTGTGTTTACCTTGGAAAGCTCCAATGGGAATTGAACCCCTAACCCCGTCAGTGTTAGCGCTTTGTTCTACCCATTGAGCTGCACAGGAAACACAGAGTTCAGCTCTGTGAAGTAGAGCCCAGAGGGTATCTTGTGTAGTTGCTCAGTTGGATTAGAGTTATGAGTCTAATAAAGCTGCTACAGCATTACATTTTCAGTCTGCTTGTTCTCAGATTCAAGAGGATTTCATCTGTAAGCGGCAACTCATCCCTGCATCTTTGCAATGGCTCTGCAGGACTGTTAAGTATTCATTTGTTTTAAGACGTCTTGTGTTTATTAAGGAAAATGGGAGTGTTGTGGGTGACATACTGGAGGTTTAGAGAGTAAGAGACAGGCTTGTTATCTCTGCCAGGCGTGAGCCTGGAGGGGATCATGCGTTTGTTCCTGTGTGTGTGTGTCTGTGTGCATATGTGACTGCAGCTAATCTCGCATACTACTGGACTCATCAGCCTAATATTTTTTGTGTTTATTTATAACTGTATGCTCAAGAACTTCTCGTTGTTGCGGTGATTCACAGTTTTTGAAAAACCTTATAAAACCTTGTTTTATAACATCGGCTTGACTAAAAACAAAGTTTACCTAGTCTGTTGCAGGCCACATTTTGGCCTTTGTCGTGGCTCAAAAACTGACATCTGTAGAAAAGTTTGGTCTCAACTTGAACCGCAGCATCTGCAGATTAATTTCATACCTGATATATTATAATCCACTAAAGTTAGGCAGGATATGAGATGAATAAATACCCATTTTTTTTTAGCCATCTTGACTGTACACACCTGGTGGAGATCTGCACTCTTCTAGTAATCAATTGGTTAAATCTTAAAAACAGCAGTAACGTTGTCTTGGTGAGGTTTTAAGCTCAAACATAATCTTATGTTTGAGTGAATATATGTTTCCTTCCCTCACTCAAAGACACAAGTCTGTCTAAGTTCATGTCTATAATGAATATACAGTGTAAGAGGAGAAATTAAAACTCAAAATGATACTTTCCAAAAACAAATCTATGTCTGCCTTTTCAAGACCAAAGCAGCCCAAGCTTATTTTAGCCTGAGTTAAAACAAAAGGTAAACAAAGTTTGAGTTTTGACTGAATTGAAGCGTCCCAAATACCATGAGCACACAACATGCAGCTTTCTGTCCATGTTTATGTTCTGTTGTCCTTCATGTTGCGTAGCCAAACTGCTGTGGATTTTGTTCTTCGGTCCAATGGAGTCGATGTCAGGATTGAAAAAAGTGTGACTTCATGCAACTTTCTGCTCTTCACACTCAGCAGAAAACTCAAAGTCTTGAGGAATAACTTAAACATTGACTGAACTATTGCGTGTTTTCTGCAGTGTAAGATTGATGACTACAGTGTCTTCCACATTCAGAATGGGTTTATGCTTTGATGAATGTGGAATTCATATGTAAATTATTTTCCATATTTTTATGCAGCTCATCAGTGGCAGACTTGGATTATAATTGTGGGTTTGATGCCTCTGTGTTTGCCTGAAGGAAACACCACTGCCTCCCTGTTTCAGGCTCATTTCATTTGTCACAGTTTGGTTTAATTCCATCCTCAGGCCTTTTCAGATGACATGTTTCTGTCACAGCACGGAGCCTCTGGTAGCTTCACTTTGGAGCTTCTGTTTCCACAATTACTGTATTAGTGCAGATAACAAGGGAAGGATAACAGTTAATGGCTACAGTTTTTTTTTTCTTTGGTTTCTTTTGAGTTTGATGAGGGATCAGTGAGGGATTTATGTCTACAATTAACCAATTAAGTTATATTTTGCAGCAAAGTTGTAGACACAACACATGCACCTTTAGTTATGGGGAAAAAATCATGACATGGGTAAGCCAAAACTCAGAAGTTGGAAGAGTGCTTGGAAAATTCAGTTCTGTAAATAGTGCTATGCTGAAGGCTACTCAGTTTTCATTTACTATGTCCCCTAGTGATGGGTATTGTGACTGTAATCAATAACATAATTGTAATGATATACTTGAGCTTAAAAGAATATATTGAGGTGAGGGCTCTGTGCAGGCCAGAGAAGGTTTTCCACACCAAACCTCCCAAACTGTTGCTGCAAAGTTGGAAGCAAACTGTTGTCTAATAAGATTTTTCTCAATGAAGGTGTCCAAACCACAAAAAGCAGCCCCAGACCAAAAGTTCACAGAGTTATGTGGAGTGTTCACATATTTTAACCGATAAATTATATCACTTGCCTTACCTATGTGACACATTTATGCAAGACCACATATAATATATTAAAACTAATGTTGTTCAAGGCGATGAAATGTATTGTATTGTATTGAGATCTAACCCTATTAGTTCAATTCAAGTTCTATCTCCTGCAAAACCAATTCTAAACTTGATTTCTAGCACCAAAGCCAGATCTCTGCTGAAACTTTGCTCATCTAAATAAATGTTTTGAGGGAGAAAAGAATGACTTTGTCCCTGTTACTCGCTGAAAATCCCACAAAAGAATCCATCCTCTAAAACGCACCAAATAACTTTAATAAGTACTGAGTTTTACTTTGATGTCAGCAGTCTTTTTGTCAGCCTAAGTGGCCCATTTTTCAAACAGTGGATAAATCATCTTGGAATTAAACTCTTAAAATATTAAAGACAGATTCTGATACACAAGTGTCTGTGAAATCACGTTAAGCTGCATCTAAGTTGGATTAGATTTGTGGGTGAGGCAGCGTCTGGATCATTTATAATAAATGTGCTCATTTTTGATCTCATGAAGATTTCATTTTGTACACTCTTTACATCTCTGCCCACCAGTGCAGAGGCTCTGCTGCACTGCATTCAATAAGAATTCCCATGGTGGTGTGGTCAGATCATTAGACATCTTTCAAAATCTTTAATATATGAGTTAAATTTATATAAATTTTACATTTTAAACATTCTTGAAATTACACAAGAACATTACATAACAGTAAATCCATTCTCCATTTCTTTCTCTTCCATGTTCCTCTTATTTATGGTAGAAGTAACACACCAATGCAGCCCCTTGCATTGATTAATGCAGAACTGTTTTCAGTCTAAACAACCAACAATACATTCATTTGTCAAATTAATATAATTGATAATCACCAGTATGTTATTATACGCAACATAAGTGTTTTATCAAGTGGTAGAAAGGTCATTTTCAAAGGAGACTCTTCAGTTGTCACTGAAATTGAAATTAAAAAAGCTTTTAAGCACTAATTTTAAGTTTCAAACCTGGATTTCTCCATATATTTCCAAGTTAGTAAAGTTGTCAAATAAAGTTTAGAGTGTTACATTGAAAGAAATGAAAACTATATTTAATATTCACAATCCTACTAATAACAGGCCTGTTATTATTTGCATTTGCTCTCCACAGAAAGTCATTTTAAGGATGTTAAACTGAAAAATAAACTACTTTAAATTAAACAAATGGAAAACATGATGATTAACGTTAATGATTAACGTAATTTAGCTTCATCTGCTGGGACTTTCTTTAATCTATGAACCCAGAGCATAAAATTAGCACCAGCCACGAGCCAAATGCTGGTAAAATATGCAAGTGGCTGGTGGATTCGCTTCACTCACCAGCCAAAAAAAACATTGGTAATCTGTTGAGTGGCTGGTAAAATTTAAACATTCACTAGCCATTTGGCCAGTGGACAAAAAAGTTAATGCACCCTGTATGAACCTATATCTGTTTTCATGTTGAGGTCATTTGATTCAGACCGCCACTCGTATCAGAGTGCAGCGCTGCAGTGGCTGTTCTCTAAATGTAATCATTAGTCTCATATGGAGGCCTAGCCTAATGAACATGTATTATAAACCTTGTCATACAGGATCTAAACAGAGGCTGGATGACAAGAAATGTTGCCATCCAACCCAGTCTCCCATCAAAATGTGTAATAGTTATGTTGGTCCACAGCGCAAAATGTATTAGTTTGACAATAACAACTCTAAGAACACAAACATTTCCAAAAGATTTCCTTCAGTGAAACTAATTTTTTGCTGTGGACTAATGTAGCTGTTACGCATTTTGATGGGAGACTGGGTTGTGCCATCAGATTCCAGGATACCGAGGACAATTTTTATATTTAATTTGAATTATTTATAAGTATAAGCATCAGTAAGTATCAGAATCAAAATTATTTTATTTTCCAAGTGTGTCTGGCACACTTGTTACAGAGTCACCATGTTCTCATTAAATCCAAGAGGTTTTGATCAGAGAGAATAAATCTTGGTGGGGGAAAGTGAAAGAGTGCTACTTGTCCCTCCCTGATTACCGCCAATGTGGTGCCCTTAAGCAAGGCATTTAACCCCCAGCTGCTCCAGTGGCCAGCAGCTCAGACTGTGGTTGTACTAGCCAGCTTCCAGGTGTGAATGTGTGTAACTGTGTGTGAGCAGGACATTCCTGGAAACTCACTGGGCAAATAAAGACACGGAAAATAAAAATGTGAGTAGAATATTGCTCCATTACAGATGCCACAGTTATTGTGGTGTGGAAAACATCCTAATCCTAATTAGTAAATTAGTTGAATGAGTGATGTCACTCCACATACAGATTTTCAACCAAACAAACCCCAGAAACTAAAAGAGGAACTAAAAGTTGCATCTGTATTTTTTCTTAGTCTGTTGCCACTGTGTGTGACATATTTATGTTCTGCAACAATTAAAAAAACAAAGTGAAATTCCAATTTGTATTCTCATTTGCACTGAACAGAACCATTTGCATTTAATATTGTTATCATTTTTAGACTTTTCAGGAAATCTGTAAGTGTGTCTGTAACATTAAAATAAATTACCATAAGTCTTAAAATGAATATTGGGTATAATCAGTATTTCCCAGCACTGTAAATGAATGCTACACCAGTCAGGTAGTATTCAGTAGTGCGACTCCACTTGATGGTTCTGGAGTCATTAGAGGGTGCCACCTTGACATAAGGGACTTTTTGGTGGGTTGTCACAATGACACAGAAACCAAAACTGTAAATCCTGCTGTCAAAATACGGGTGAAGTTATTGATTTCATAAAAAAAAAGTTCCTGTATTGCAGGAAATCCCTGTTTTTTAAATTTTTTTAAATTTGTTATTTTTATATTTATATATTCATTAATGAAGTTCTTCCATGTAGCTCCCTCACATATTCCTGCTCTTCAGTTATGTTTCCTTAAACCCTGAGCAATTCTATTCGAGACCGTCCTAAGAAAGAAGGACGCATCGGTCGTAACCTATGATCATAACTCAAACTATGATCTTTCCCTAAACCTAACCAAGTTTCTTTTGAGTCTAATCAGACCTTAACCATAGTGTTTTCATATCCTAAAGCTTAATTATTTTGTAACAGATATTTTGTAATGGTTTTGGAAAGCACAGACAAATGATGTCCTGCTGATTACTGCCGGTAGAGGTGCCAGCTTAGAAAACACTCATTTGGAGGACTTGTTGTTCTATTCTCTGAAACATAGTGTGTATTATTGTTTGGTTTTGTAATTTTCCAATGACTCCACTGAAGGTGGACACAGATTTGATTGATACTGCATCTTCTGGCTGCCCCCCTGCTGATCCTGTACGTGGTTTGCATTTTATGTGGGCTGCAGCATTTATTTCACTGTGAAACTTAAAACTTCAGTGTTTTGGAGACAATAATGAGACATAAAGTTTAGATAGAAATTATAGCTTGCTGTGGAAATTATGCAGAAGCTCAGCAGTCTAGAGTATATTTAGGCTAGGTACTCTCTCACCCACAAAAAACTTCACTGGCTCGGGGAGAAGTTTGTTCACACTGGCCTCAAGCTCTTCTCACAGCTATCATACATATTTTTCTTTTTCACTTACACTCACTAACACACCTGATACCTTGGGAAGCTCTTACAACTCAACGCTGCTGACACCTTCATAACGTGTGGTATTAACTTTAGTGGAAAAATGCAGGGGGACAGATTTTAATATGCCCACCTTCCACCTCAGGGTCCTGACTCAGCCTTTTAGCTTTTATGTTACATTCACTGGAGGCATGTCTTCATTCTTGTAGCCATTTGGAGACGTACATGTGATTTCTCAGGCTTGTTGATCAATGAGTACAGAACCAAGTCTTTAAATGACAAATATTTATTGTTAACTGTTGAACAAGAGCAAACATATTTATTATTTCATTGTACGCAGGGATTGTGCATACCATGTTCACAGAAATCTAATGGCCTTCTTCCATAAGGCAGAAATACCCACACTGAATAGTGAACTGCTGCAATTATATCTGTGATGCACAGTGCAGGACAGTAAAACAAAATAAGTTGTTTACCCTTAATGACATATTAGATGTGCACTGATTCACACCAACTGCAGTGAAAGAGCTTGTTCCCTGCTGCTCTCCGTCTACCAGCTCACTGTGAATGTTTCCTCTCTTACCGATTCTCTTTTGTAACATATAAAACAGATCTGCTGACCAAACAGCACAAAACATTTTGCTGTGTAGACCAATATTTACTCACCGATAGTGCAGACAGTTTTGTATTTCCTGTACATGCTTCATAATAAAAGTGGGACACCACTCGCTCTAGCCATAAAAGTAGCAGGGACCATGTGCAACTTTCGATCCCCTAAAATCATTCTGTAACTCACAAGGTCAACAAAGTTTTCAAATGTATATATTACAGAAGTTAGCAAATTTACAAAGACAACATTAAAAGTCCAGTATGTATAAAGCTTGTTTAAATATGTAGCCACAGATACTCACGAATAATATGTACTGATGTCATTTCTTAATGTTGGCGCAGAAGATACAAATCTAACATCAGCAGCATTAAGGCATGTTAACAAGTTAGATTTGTAACATGAAGCTAGCTCAGTTTAACACAATGCAAGATTTAAAAAGTGTATTGTAAAAATGTGGCTTAAACCTGGATAAAAAGTAAATTCATGACAGCTTCTGGCAGACAACCACAAAGGGGTTATGACCCCTGACAGGGGACCAATTGAAACGGACCGTTCCGTTGATTAAAATTATGGATTTCTCTGGGTTTGAACATTGTTGGAAACATTTGGGATAATATAAGTACACAACTGAACAAGATATATAACATAGGTTTAGTTGATTTTAGACATTTAAATGTGGAAAAGTTATATATTGGGCCTTTAAGGTTTTTGTTGTTATTCATTCCTTTATGCGTATCACAGAAGAGCAGCTATAGTTATACAAGAACACAAATGGATTAACTTGTTGTCTTGTGGTGTAAAACTATTCTTTTAAACATATTAATAATAGATGATCTCAAAATGAATTGTAATTTTGTTGTCCAAAATTGTGGTCCTTCTTATTTTATTTATTTTTCCTTTTTGTTGTCCAATGATAACCAAAGCGTTAATGATTTTTTTCATGATTCAATGTTGAGACTTCCAGAATTTACTTTAAGTCTAACAAAGGCAGTAAAAAGTCAAATAAGAATATAACTTACTAACTTAAACATCGTAAAGATCTGGCTAGCAGGTGCATTTGTTTTGGAAGCAAGTGAAAGAAAGACGCAGCTAATTGTAAAATGATGATGGTGAAACAAAGTAAGCTTTGTTTTAGTATCGTTTCTAGTACCAGCTGTGCTGAGGTGTGCGGAGGTGTTGGTGTGTTTATTTGTGCTGTAGAATGTAACTGTAACATTATTTTCTGATGAAACAATCAGAAAATAATGTTTTATTTATATGATTCACTGCTTTGTTCTCACTAATAGCGCTCACTCTCTTCATTCACTCTCTAGCTCGCTTGACCACCGCTGCTCTCTCTCTCTCTCGTGCTCTCGGCTCGCTCATTATCTCTCTCTACTTCTCTCATCTTTTTTTTTTAAAATGGGGAAACCAAAAACAAGTCTAACTAAACTTTTAATGTCATCAAACAAAGAGAAATGTCCTCCCCCTGTCCTCCCCTCATCCTCATAACATCTTTGTACTCCCTCATGCTACAATGCTACATGTAATGTAAACATAGGCTTTTCCAGTCTGCTTGCCGTAAATCATTTTTGTCTGATTTTGTGGGGAATCCGACCCGTAATATATATAGAAAATACATAGAAATAGCCAATCTTCTCGCAGACGGTCTTGTTTGCTTATGTAGGTCATATCTGATTTTGCGGGGAATCTGACCGCTGGCAGACATTTAGAATTACTACACAGAAATAGCCAATAGTCTTCTCACTGATGGTCTTGTTTGCTTATGTTGGTGCTGCTGTTGAGGCATCAGTATTAAATTGAGACTGTTTCATAACCAGTTAAAAGTTCCTTGTAGTAACTTTAAGATTATGTAAATACATTGTCAGAGCTTCAGATACAATTGTGTCTTGAGTTTGTCTCTGCTTATCGCTGTCTTTGTATCTGTTGTTTTGTGAAGCATTCTGTGCTGAACATTTGTTAAAATCCTTTTAGCATAATTGCAGATTAAAATATGATACATCTCACACACAGGAATCTCACATCAGCGCCGCAGCTGCTGTTGCAGACAAGTCTCTTAAATATGAACTGAGATGAATTAAACCTTCAACTCCAGTCATCACAGCACACACTCATTCTGCATTCAACCAGATTTGTTCTAATAGTAGTCTCCCAGATCCTGTGTGCGTAGGCTAATGCATATGTATCTTGATATTATGAATAACATTCTGCATCTGTGTGTGTGTGTGTGTGTGTGTGTGTGTGTGTGTGTGTGTGTGTGTAGATGAGTATATATGTGTCATATGTCATGATACTATGAATAATATATGATGTGAGTTTCACAGCGTAGTGGTGCTATAAACAATATATCTTGTGAATTGCTCAGGTTGTGTGTGTGTGTGTGTGTGTGTGTGTGTGATGAGGCTATGTATAATGTACTAAGCCACAGTAGAACGCTCCTGATGTTCTAAGCAGAAGCAGTGGCGATGAAAAGCCTCAGCAGCAGACTTAACATGTTATGTTCTCACAGTTTAAGAAGACTAAGCTCCGCTGACATTGTGTGGGCTACAACCTCCATTTTAAAACACAAAAGCACAGTCGGTGCTTAAAGAAATACTGGAAAACACACCCCCAATCTTTCACTGCAGGCTGAAAGCTCATCTCCTCTGGAAAAACATGAAATGACTCTTTAACTCTCCTAATAAATACCATCTTCACTCCCTTTAAGCTGCTCCTGTCTTGAAAAAAAAAGTCCTTACTGTAGCTTTCACACATTTTAATTCAAGGTCACACGGCTATGTTCTTACATTTGTTATCATGTTGTGGTGGCTCTGACCTTTTTTCACTCATTAGTGGTTGTTTGTAATATTGGTGCTCGAGGAAATGAAACATTAGTGGTGGAGACTGACAAGAGCACCTCTCACTGTAATTACAAAACACAAGTCATAAAACATGGCAAAATAAAACAATATAATGCTGAAATCAACCACAACAATTCAGTCAGTCCATTGCACTTAGAGGGCTGAGGTAAAGCTTGTACACTGAAACTCATTCATATCTTTATTAAACATTGTTTAACAGTGTTTGGATCCATGATTAAACTGACTGAGACACCTGAAGTCCATGAATATATACAGTATATATCTACTTTTCCACATTCAAATATTGCTTTACATATAATATAGTTCCATAATAAATTCAAAACAGCACTGTAAAAAATGTCTGTGTAATTTACTGTTTCTGCACAGTTAACTACTGTGAATATTTTTACAGTGTAGTACTGTGTATTAGGCCTTAAAACACAGTAATCAACACACTACTGTTGATTCTGCTACTGCAGAAACCATTATGTTACAGTAGAATATCACAGTAACAATTATGCGACAAAATACAGTTAAAATTCAATACAGAACTTGTCTACTTACAAAATTGGCATGCAGATAACTAAAATAATACTGCGCATTTAAAAAAGGACAAGTACAATTTATATTATACAAATGTTTTCAGCAAAATATTTTACAGCCAATAGTGGTACCGTCAAGACAGGACAGGACGAGCATTAGCTTCTATTGTTCAGAATATGAAGTAAACACATTACCCTGCAGGCTGCGTCATTCATTCAGTCAGGCTTTGGCCATTTCACACAAATTGAGAGAGAAAGACACAAAGTGGAACAATAAGCCAACTTAATCATCATAAAAATCATGAATATTTATTATTTGTATACATAATGTTTCTTTGATTGCTGAGGGTCAGGGTTAGGTTGTTTTAAACTGTAATTATGTGATCTAAATTGAGCAAGAGACAGATAGTGGAACAACAAGCCAATTTAATATAATGTCTGTATATGTTTGCATAATCACCATTTATAATTTGTACACACGTTTATTTGTTTGCTTGAGGTAGGGAAGAGATTGTTTTACACCACAGTGAGTGAACAGAAGAGAGAAGAAGAGGAGAGAGGCAGTTAAGAACAATGAGCCAAGTATTTCTTCCTGGTGTTTTTGCACAATGACACATTTAATCCGTTTGTTTTTCTAAGGTGAAAAATAGCTCATTTTGAAGGATTACTGTTTTTGGTTTTTAGCAGTTTGAGCATCAAAAACTCACCTCCTGCAGGCACGACAAGTGGTTAGAAATCAGCAGCTGTCAGCTTGAATTCATGTTGGTTACAGTGGATTACAATGGTGACAGGTTTTCACAGTGGACAAATATGAGGAAAATCTTTGGAGATTTCAACTGCATTCTGTAGTCATCATTCAGCAATTTATGTCTGCAGCTCAAAAGAGCAGATGCTCAAGATCCTGCTTCGATCAAATACCTTAAGGGACACTTGGAACACCGTGGGGACTGCCACAAACATCCCAGGGGTCTCCCATGTGCCTGGATTCTGAGATTTAGTACCTTAAGATATGTGCTGCTAAACCCAAAGGACAAGACCAGCTCAGAAAACAAGAAAATTGCTTTGTAACACATTATTTGCAGTACTGGGTGAGGACCTTGGCAAGAAGACCAGAAGCAGATAACCTCAGCTGTCTGTCTGTCCACTCCAAAACTTGTCACAGCACCAACTGGGAAGGGCTCAAGATCATGACCAAAACAGATTGGATGGCTGATGTGGAGGCCATTTATATCCAGCACCAAAGGTCAGGCTTGAAACAAGATGAGGGCTACAAGCTGTCTCTGTATATGGCCACTTGTTTTCATGTGAAAGAAGGACAAAAAGAACCACTTGCTGAATAAAGACCATGAGTTGTAGTTGAAAGCTCTGCAGCTAATTAGGTCCTTAAAGCCCCCCTCCAACCAATCAAAAATGTGTTTTCCTTCTTGTTCCTTCAGTTGGATGTTTGAGCTTCACTGTGCAGAATGATGTATGTGCAGAGTGTTTTCACATTCATCTAGGTTTAAGGTGTGTACCCATCATCATGATTTGTGATATTGTAACTAGTTTGGAGCCATTCGTGGTCCAGTATGCAACTTAAACAAATGTGATGTGGAAACTTGAAGCCTCCAGTGCACAAACACAGAGAATGGACTTTTCAGTGAAGCAGGAAACATCTTGTTCCATATTTTTCAGTAAGGGAGAGAGAGGATATGTCATTTTAAGGATTTTTAATGAGCTAATTGGACTTTTTTGTGGAAAAACCATATCATATTTTTATGTCTTAAAACATGACTGGATGGGATGTTTAAATCTTCCTCACTATATACTGTTCTTCAAGGTCAGGAATGAATATTAATTCTCAGAGTATTATATACACTTCTCAAATCTTTCATATTATACTCTCATTTGAATAATTCTCATACATAAAGTTAAGGATTGTGATTATAACTCAGATTTATAAATCTGTCCATGATGCTTTTGTTTCTTTTCAGTTATTACACTTATGTCCATAAGTAATTATGTCATGCTTTTTGGGAGCTAAATGCAACATATAGCATTTGCTGTGAGAGCCTGTAAATATTAGATGGAAGGGATGATGATGAAAGCATGTGCTTCATCATTGTTATCAGCTGATACATATTTCAGGTATTTGACTGAATTACACTGAGGACACCACTCCTCACCTATTCATCACTATAACACTGATCAGTATGTCTTCTCTTTTCTCTCGTTGCCCCTCCCGTCCTCTCCTCCATACTTCTTTACTGTCCTCACCTTTCTTCTCATTTCCCCCTCCTCTCTCTTTCTAACGCTCTTCTCCTCCTCAGTCCATTTGCCCTTCTATTTTTTCTCCCCTCAAATTGTCCTCCTTAAATGGCATCCATCTATCTCGCTTATTTTCTCCACCTTTTTATCCTCCCCTTCCTCCTTAATTCCTCTATACCTTTCATTTTTTTCTTCTGTATACATATGTCTTCATTCCATTTATCCCCTCTTCTCTCCGTTCCTCTTTTCTTAAATCCTCTACTCTCCTTTTTTTTACTTTCTCTCTCCCCCCTCTAATGTCCCCTGCTGCTTTTTTCCCTCCTTTCCTCCTCCACTCTCTGTGCCATCAGTGCCCTCTGCTGATTGATGGCAGCTTCACATCACACTGAAGAGGCTGAGCAGACGTTCTGTGCAGTGTCTCTGTCCAACCTGTTATTCAACAACTGGCGAGCGAAGTGTCAGATCCCAGAGTTCCCTCCAGTGGAGCTGCTAGAGTAGGTGTCCAGCAGTGTTGGACTATGATTTTACTGAACAGCTGACACCTAAATGTTTTTAGCACTCATTTCCCCTGCAGCTATTTCATCATGTTTCTTTGAAAAATACTTGCTGTTCCTTGTGCACATTTTGGGATTGCACGCACACAAGATAGAGTTAATTCCCTTATTTTGATCAGTTTGAATTAACTAGGCATTACATTTTGTTTGATCCTTTATCCACCATTTTATTATTTTCTCTGTTCAATTTTATGATTCATGCAACAATTACAGAAAGGCCCAAATGTATGAATGTATTTTCCATAATTAAATTTACTTGCATTGATAAGTTTATGGTAGTTATTTTATTAAATATTAATTCAAGATTTGTCAAATCATTTCACTGCCCTCTGTGCCCTACAAGGCATCATTACTGTCTGTAAGACACAAATGACAGTTGACATATTGGCTCTTACATGCATCAATAGGAATGTCAATACATCATCTAATACATTAGCATGTAAAATCAATCAAACTAAGGCAATGATTTGTTACCACTGATAAATGAAATGGGTGACTTCATCAGGAATGAAACCCTTAACCCTGACTGTATGAGGGTCTGTAAGACCCAAATTACATATACAAGACCGCAGTAAAAAAGAAAAGAGTCTAACACATCTGCTGCTGAGAGTATGAATTACCTCCAGGTTTAATCCTGTCTAATCAGTTCCAAAGACCAGGGTCTTCCTGCTGAGCCGAGTTAACAATTCAGCCTATAGAGGGTCAAGCTGTGATTAGAATTCATATAAATTTTGCCTGGAGTACCCGTGCTCAGCCATGAACTTTGTTACTACACTGATGTCGTTATTTATTATTTAAGGCTTCCCTTCCGTACAGGTAATGAGAAGGGGATCGGCCCTACCACTCGGTTTAATGAATAGGTCCACAATTTTACCAGCCTGTCCTAAAACAATAGTCAGATGCCCAAACGAACAGTGACACACGTTTACTTGCTGTTCAGTCCTCCTGGTCATACCGACCATTAAGAGATCCTTTCATAATGCATTTTTAACATAAGTGATGGGGGATAATATCCACAACCCCCCTTACTTACAAAAATGTATTTCAAAGTTTATCTGAAGCTAATATGAGACTTCTAAAGTCAAAAGTTACAATATTTTTAGTTTTGTTAGGATCCTTCCACAGCAGCTGAACAGGAAAAACTGTCCATCAAGACACGTCTTTTTTTTTTACTAAAAGACTGTAACTATAGAAGATATTGACTTTGACCAGACAGTTGAAGCCTCATATTATCTTAAAAAAAAACGAGGTAAAAACGAGGAATGTGGATTTTGTCCCCCATCACTTGATGTACATTGTAATTTGGAGGGGATCTTCTAGTGGTCAGTAGGAATTATTACAGCAAGCAAAACCTGTTTCAGTGTTCATATGGGCACCTGACTGTTGTTTTAAGACAGACTTGAAAACTGTGAACCCATCCTTTCAGCTGTACCCACTGTAGATATACAGTATCTAGGCTAAAGGTTACACCATATGTGCGCCTCCTCAAAAATATAATTGTGTTTTTGTGTTGTGTAATTGCACCCTAACCCTCTTCAAGTGTTGTCTAGGGGACATTGTGGATAGCGAAGCAAAGTGAAGAAAAGCTCAGTAACGTTCTCCTTTTCAAAACACATCTTGCAAAGCCATTTCCATTACAAACTTTCTACTTGCCATGATTGTCACTCTCCATCACAGTGACTGAAAGTACGCAACACGGCAACTGCACAGCAGTGATCTCCTTTTATGAGACAAGGCAAAATACTGGCTGTAACCTCTTTAAGGCACCATTGCACTGTATGTCATATAATCCGTTGTCAGTGTGCAATGCCTTTGCACTTCTGAGCTTTTTGTTGCTTATGTAATCATGGAGATCTAGGAAGGAAATATGCTCATTTGCTGTAGTGTGTCATATATTATTTAGCATCTAATGACATGATGACTGTCTTCTTTGGTTTGAATCCCATTAGACACACTTACACTGCCCCAGGGGCTGCAAGGTTGCAACATGTTTTTTTTTTAAACATGTTACCTGTATAGAGAGACAGAAAGGAAGGAAGTAGAGACGGAGGGCAGAGAAGCTCCTATGTTGGTTCTGATCAGATGATCAAACTATCCTCAGAAGCTTCAGAGACGAGGGGATGCACAGACTGCTGTGTGTGTGTGTGTGTACGTGTGTGATGAATGTTTGATTGTGTCAGGGGAGATTTCTGACATATCTGGAGCACAGACAGACAACATTTTGCTCATTAGAGGAGAAGGAAGGTGAGAGATGGATGAGGAAGGAGAGCGCGAGGGGGAGGACAGACAAATAGATAGACAGACGAGGAATAATAACAACATATAACTGTGAATGGAAGTGAGAGACACGAGAGAGAGGATGATGAGCTGTGCAAACCTGAAGGTAGAAAGAAAGGAAAGAGATGATCATTAAGAGAGACGAGGTTAGGAGAAAGGGATAATTAAGGAGTTGCAGGTTTACATCCTGGTTATATATGAGAGCGGATGTGAAGACAAGAAGCAGAGAGGAAAAGAGGAGAAAGACAAGCGGCAGCAATTAGGTCTCTGTCAGTCCTTGAATAAAGTGCTAACACAATCATTCTGTAAGTAGGAAAATGTTCAGTCTAATAATAATCACAATAATTCTATAATTACAGTGATTGCAATTTAGTATAATTATGATAATTCTGCAATTATGGAGCTGCGGCTTTGAAACAATTCAGGGAAGCCGAGTCAGTAGAAACAGCAGTGTGCAGTCATGAATTCAGAGAGCAGTGTTTCAGAGGATCCTTCCTTAAAGATGCATGATGTATTTTTGGGGGGAAGCAGATATGAGTCACAAGATGTTCATTTGCAAATGCTGTGAAAAAGTGGCTTGTGAATGGAGCTGAGCTAACAGTAAGCCTGCGTTTTGTATCGGGAGAGAAGGATCACTGAGACCATGCCGTGACTTTAGAACTTCAAACACACTCCAGCGGATCCAATTTCTCTGTGTGGACACTTTACTTATTCAGCACTAAGACGCTATGAAAGTCTTGTTTGATATTTCAGGAGTTCTAATTTGCTTCCTAAAGCAGCTTTACATCTTTACTTGGAAGACACTATTTTCTGAATCAGCCTAGTTGACTGTGAACAGGGCCTTATCCAGCCAGGCACTCTGCATTATTCCTAAAGTGGCTATAAATCTTTACTCAGCCAAACAAGTTCACTATGAGCAAACACAACTTGCTTCATTTGTCCTTATATGTCCTCACTTCACATCACAAGTTAACTAAGATGAACAGCATACTCTCTTTAAAGTCCCCCTTCTCTCAAAAATAGGTTTTTCTTCTTGTTCATACAGTTGGATGTTTGAGCTTCAGTATGCAGAATGATGTATGTGCAGAGTGTGAAACTGGATTTTAGGGGTGACCACGATTTGTGACATAACAATATATATATATATATATATATATATATATATAATATATATAGGACTTTGATGTGGTACTTTTTGGTGGAAAAAACCAAATCAGACACACAATATTGTTCCAGCAGAGTATTTTTATGTCTTATTACATGTCTGGAGGGGATCTTTAACTAAAGCAATTATTTATTATAAAGCTTTAAACCATTCCTCAATCACAGAACTTCATTAGGGAAAATGTTAATTTACCAGGCTTAATCTACTTGGTTAATATTTTTTTTTTCTTCTTTCAGAGGGCACTTGAATAAGAATTTATTCTGATTTAACCAACCGGATTGACCAAAGATTTTTTATTTTGGGACATACAAAACATTTTGTTCATTTTTTTTTTTTTAATTAATGAAATGAAAGTAAAGTAAAAAAAAAAATCTAAATCTGAACAATCAAGTTCACTTAGAAAGCATTCATATTGAATTGGAGAAGGAGGTAGTGCTTCAACAATGGGATTCTCAGTGGAGCGCTAAACCCAAGATCTGGTGAGAATGTTCCAAAAATATGAAAAGGTAGGAAGAAGGCTCTGTGCCTTCTTCAGAGCACTCTGCAGAAGGCTCTGTGCTGAAACACATAAGCATTTTCCTATTGTGATGTGAGCCAAATAAACAAGTGAAATGTTAGTATTTTGTCCCCCTTGACTAGGGAATTTGAGATGTGCTACCTTTTCATATTTTTGGAACATACTGAAAGAATTCATATTTAAAGGCTTTTTGACAAAAAACATGACCTCATTCAGTGCAGCAAGTTGACTAGTGGGGATGTTGCGGTTATGCGTCATGACGCCCCCATATTCTTTTTAACCACACTTCACTAAGTGAAAATTCTTATTTTCCAAGAATCATTTTATATTAAATGGACTGCCCAACAAAGACCCCATTCTTGCTTAAATGAGATTAACAAAAACACATTCTGTCCTGACTCAGTAATGTAACTACTGTAATGTTGATGACTAACACCTCACCAAGAGTACACTCTAGTTTTAACATGTAAAGTGACAAACTGAGAATATATTCTTATTTAAGGGATAAGGATATATCTTATTCTTCTGTGCTTTAGACCTTTGTTGTTGTCTAAAAACTCCAAAAACTTAAAAACACACCAATGAGCCACATCATTGCACTGGGTGTCATGTTCCTTCATTACAATTTGGGCACACACTTAACGGTTTGTTAAGAAACAATGTACTACATCGGACATTGTAAAGTTCTTAAAGTCAATAGTGATATGTAACATAACAAGCTAGTGAAGCTCTGTAAATGAAGCCATGTTCCTGCACCTGTGTAGTGGCATCTGCATTACACAGAACTGCTCTCTGGAGACTGAAAATGTGATTGCTGCTTTGGAGCCAAATTCCAAAAAAAACTAGCATGCCCAAATTGTAATGAACGAATATTTCAGCCAGTGCAGCAGTGTGGCTCATTGACGTGTTTTTAAAAGTTTTTGGAGGTCTACAGCACAAAGTAATAATATATTTAGGCTTTAGATAAACACACATTCTTGTAAGAAGACCAGTTCATTGTTGGTTTAGCCCTGCACATGAAATTTGTTGACAATAGGAAAGATATAGAAAATTGCCAGCCTTATCCTTTTATAAAGTATTTTGACTACATGACTACAGCAACTAGCCTCAAAAATCCAGACTACATTTTGTGAGCATGGTTTGCACGATGAACTTCTTACTTAGATCTAAAAAACATCCATCAGTGGGAACTGACTGGACCTAGATAGATCTCAGACAGCCACCTACTGAATGGGACTTTCAGTTTCATGAAAATTTCAAACCTCACAAAAAACTATTTAAACCACGTGTTATAGGTAACTATCATAATAACAATTTCCATGTTTTCCAGCTGAAAACCTAAAGCTTAGATCAATGAGCGATGCATTCTTTCACTCAGGTGTTGGAAGGCTCATCATCTCCAATGAAAAATGAAGTCACATGTTGATGTCTGACTGAAGGACAGAACTGCCACTGACCAAGTCTGTGAAGCAGCCACCTTCAGTAACTCCAAACCCCCGTCACTGCTGCCTCTGCCGTTAGCCTCTGCTGCCCAACCAGCGACGAGCACACTGAGTCATAACTGTGAGATGAAGGCAAGTCTGACCCTGAGGACACATAAACTTCAGTTCATTACAGACACAAAGAGGTGAATGCTCTCACAGCACATTAGCATAATAAACGGATGCTTCGCCTGTCTGAGGCCAGCCATGCATACACCTTCTCCTCCCGTCATGGCTTATTATGGATGTGACCGTTAACATGTGTGCAAAAGCCTTGTTTGTTTCAGCCCACAGACCTTATGGTGGGTTCATTCTGTGTTTCTCAAGTGGCAGCAACAGCTAAATGACTGAAATGTAAAGTTCACAGAGTCATAAAGGAAGAGTCTGAGTGGGACATCAGGGTTATAAACAATATGTTATGACAAAGACAATATTCACCTTACCAGAGCACAATCTTCAGTTGCCTTAAATAAACATTTAGCATTGGGAGCAATAGACATTTGACAGTGTGTTACTTGCAAACAAACATTTTTTTTTTTACTTTTACAGAATTTCAGGAATCACCCAGCTTCATGTCATTGGCATTTCAGCTTTGGCACACTCTATATCTTGTTCCCTTCTTCAGCCCAGATTTTCCCAGTAAAATTTTTTTCCAGCATTCTTCCATCTCTCCTGTACCACTCTCCCATATTTATTAACGTGTACATTTCTACTTCAGTTGATTTGCACAGTACAGCAGAGATACCCAGTGATAAAAGCAAATGCATTGATTAAATGGATGAAAAGAAAAACCAAAGAAAACAACAACAAAACCTTCAGCCGTCTTTTTTTCCTCCCTCGCACCTCTCATGTTCTGGTTCATTATTCTGCCCCATGTGGCCTGAGTGAGTCCTGCCCTCTGCTCTGCTCCCACTGATCAAATACAGCTTTCTCCTTCTTACATAAATAACTTCTGAAATGAATCAAAATAGATCAGTACAACAGGTAAGATAAAATAGAATCAAGTAAGAAAATATTCTCATTTTAAACATTTTCTTTTTGACAACATAAACTTAGCACACAAAGTAAGGAAATTTGTGTTTGGTAGACTATTTCTTTGTTGTAACAATGCTTCTTGGCAATAAATCTTATGCCGTTGGAAAGCCTGTTTATTTCCCTTTTAAATGGCGCCACATTTGTAAGGAACATGCATTTGTGGGATGAGCAGCAGAGCTGAGTATGCGGGTTGCGCCCATGAAAAATTTGCCAAATCTTCTCTGCCATTGCCAAACAGCTTATTTTGCTGTTGCTATTGACACTTGTTTTGAGCTTCTGGTACCCCCAAATTCTGCCAATTGATTGGCAGCACCTGTGAGCATGGGACCTGCTACAGTGTTCAGTAGGTGTCTGCTCCAAGAATCGGCATGCCGCGTTTGACTGATCTGGATAGGGCAAGCTGGTTTTCCGCAAAACCAAGTTGCGGCATTATTTGGAGTGAGCCCTAGTATCATCTCCAAAGTGAAGGCCAAGTTCCATATAACGGGGGATGTCAGAGACAGAGACAAGCCGCGAGGTGGGCGTCCCAAGAAGACTGTTTCCTCACCCTGTCAGCACTTAGGTACCATAGGCTGTCTTCAACAGATTTGCAGTCAAGGTTTGCAGGACAATATGGCCGACGGCTCTCTGCCCAGACAATCCGGAACAGACTGCATGCAGCCAATCTCCGGTCTCATAGGGCTGCCAGGAGGCCTGCCATGACTGCCCTTTCACCGCCAGGCCCGTTTGTGCTGGTGTCGGCAACACGTGCACTGGGACCTGAACATGTGGAGGAACGTTATGTTCAGCGATGAGTCCAGATTCTGCCTACGGCAGTTGGATCATAGGATCAAAGTGTGGAGAAGACACAGAGAACGCCATGCTGATTACTGCACCGATAGAGTAACATCTTTTGGTGGAGGCAGTGTGATGGTGTGGGGCGGCATCTCCCTCACTGGAAAAACAAAGCTTGTCATCATTGGAGGCAATCTCAATGCAGAGAGATATCGAGATGAGATTCTGCAACCAGTGGCAATCCCATATCTCCACAGTCTGGGACCGAAACTCTATCCTCCAAGATGACAACGCTCGCCCCCACAGAGCGGGGTTTATCAGAGACTACCTCCAGAATTTGGGAGTGGAGAGGATGGAATGGCCCACCAGCAGTCCTGACCTCAACCCCATTGAACACTTGTGGGATCAGCTTGGGCGTGGTGTTCATGCCAGAGTGACCAACACAACCACGTTGGCTGACTTGCGACAAATGCTGGTTAAAGAATGGGATGCCATCCCACAGCAGTGTGTGACCAGGCTGGTGACCAGCATGAGGAGGAGGTGCCAGGCTGATGTGGCTGTATATGGTTCTTCCACACACTACTGAGGCTCCTGTTTGTTAAATGAATAAATTGTTAAATTGCCAATATGTCTTGTTTCTTCAAACTTCAATCATCCAATCCACCAAACGAGTCAATGGCAGAGAAGATTTGGCAAATTTTTCATGGGTGCAACCCAGATCCTCAGCTCTGCTGCTCATCCCACAAATGCATGTTCCTTACAAATGTGACACCATTTAAAAGGGAAATAAACAGGCTTTCCAACAGTATAAGATTTATTGCTAAGAAGCATTGTTACAACAAAGAAATGATCTATCAAAAACAATTTTCCTTACTTTTTGTGCTAAGTTTATTTTATAGTTATAAAAATATTTTAAAAATCACACTTTCCTGTTCTAACAAGATGCTTTAAGACATTTTTTTTCTCTCACTGTGGCAGGCTATGAATTTGCAGTGTCATAGTCCAGTGGTTCCTAAACTGGGGGGCAGGCCCCACTGCTGGAGCACAGTGACAGGGAGGATGCGCATGACCAGGGGGGAAATTGTCAAGCTCATTTTTAGTTGAATGGATCTGATTCATGAAGGAATAATCTGTGCTTTCAGGTCAGTAAGACTTATTCAGACAGTAAAACGACATGTTAAGTACAAGATGTTAATATTTGTGACAGGGGCAACTACAAGTGATGCTAATCAAACAAAGATGCCAGTCAAATCAGAAACATGACCAGTGTTGAGTATTAAAGCACTACTTATCATGTTACAGTAATGACCTCACTGTTTTCAGGATAGTTCAAGGGATTATAATTTGATTACAATTACTTAATTACATTTTGGAGGGTCTTTTTTTTCCCCAGGAGTTGAATGCAAAGTTGATTTCTACACAATTAATATGGAACACGTGATGTGTGGCGTTGAGGCTAAGTTAAGGAATCTTTGACAAAGCATAACAAGTAACAAGTAAGCTAAAATAATGTGACTTTTGCTTTCAATGAGAAATACAGTACTGTGCAGTTTTAGGCACTAAAAGTAAAGTGAGGATGCTTTCAAAAATAATGCTATAAATAGTTTTTATTTATCAATTAACTCCATACAAAGTTCAATAAACAGAAGAAACCTAAATGAAATCAATATTTAGTGTGAGCAGCTTTGCCTTTAAAACAGCAGCAGTTCTCCTCAGTACACCTGCACACAGTTTTTCAAGGTACTTGGCAGGTTGGTTGTTCCTGCATTTTGGAGAAGTTGCCATAATTCTTCTGTGGATTTAGACGTCTCAGCTGCTTCTGTGTCTTCATGTAATCCCAGACTGACTGCATGATGTTGAATCAGGGCTCTGTGGGGGCCAAACCATCTGTTGCAGGACTCCTTGTTGCTGAAGATAGTTCTTTGGGACTGATCAGACGCCTCCTTGATGGTGTTGCATTAGGTTTAAAAATCTAAACATCTAAAGTGCCTAAAACTTTTGCACAGTACTGTATGTCATGAGTAATTTGATCCAAATAACTTGTCCACAGAATATGATGAAGCTTATCT
Source organism: Scomberomorus guttatus (assembly GCA_038419695.1). NCBI lineage: Eukaryota > Metazoa > Chordata > Actinopteri > Scombriformes > Scombridae > Scomberomorus > Scomberomorus guttatus. The sequence goes on along the minus strand of CM076446.1, from coordinate 31,712,268 downwards.
TGCCTTCAGGTTTACTGAACACAGTGAGCAAACATCTGTCTAAAATCTTTGGCAGTGTGGGAAAAGCTGATCTTACATTCATCTTTCATGACAGTAACTTATGAGATACATATAAAAAGAAAATGCAGTTCAGGTTAAGATAATGTTGAAATTAATTAAATTAAATTATATTTGGTATTATATACTATTAGTTGTCTCACTTTATTTAAACATTAATAAAACATTATTTGGTTTACTCTCATTTCGAGCTGAGCTCCTTTACCAAAAAGTACTATTTCAGTAGTGTGTGATAAGACTCTTTACTGGGATCATTTGGTGGTGAGGAAAGTTTGGAATAAACAGAGTTAAAAGTTTTCTTAGTTGAAAGTAAAAATGTTGAAGAAAAAATGAAAGAAGAGAAAAAAGAAAAAGAGCTACAGATAATGCTGCATGTCAGCCAGTCTCATAAAAATAAATAAATTATCTAACTACAGAACGTTTGTGCTGTAAATGATATATTTATAATCCAATCTTCATGAAACATTATGCATTATTGATTTTTGTTCATTTGACCATGACCTGTTTTTTTAATATCCAGAATCAATCCTGATATATTCCTGATTTTTTCCCCCTCTTTTTTTATAAAAACCAAAAATAATGAGCTCCATGTATCTTACCCAGCATGCTTCATTAACTGTGGCATAACTTGTGTGTGTGTGTGTGTTTGTATATACAGTATGTATATGTGTGTGTGTCCACGATCCTAATTAAGTCTAGCAGAACTCACTAGAAATTCCCTCTCTAACTCTCTCTCTCTCTCTTTCTGTGTGTGTGTGTGTGTGTGTGTGTGTGTGTGTGTGTGTGTGTGTGTGTGTGTGTGTGTGTGTGTGTCTGTGGGATCCTTATTAACTGTGGCAGGACTTTTCCAGCATGTGTGCACATATTTTGTGTATGTGTCTGTTGTACATGTGGACAAACAGGGCCGTGCGACTGTGCATAACTAAAAGAAAAAAGAAAAAAAACACAAGAAGAAAGAAATGTGGGTACAAAAAATGGAAATGTTAAAAGAGCACAGAGGAAGAAAAGAAACAAGAGAAGAGACAGAAAGGGAACATACAAAAATACAGCAACAAACATTGATAGTGGCTGCATACTAAGTTCTCATGCTATTCATACTGTATTTTATGATTTTGGAAACACTTGTGATAGAGAGCAAAAAAAGGAGATTAAGAAATTAAGAAAACTGAACAACCTGAACTTAAAATCAAAACTTAAGCAAAGTTAATTAAAATATTCGCGTGTCCTTGTCATGGCCCTCTAGAAGATTTGATTCACAGCCAGAGTACTCACATTGTCTGCAGCATCACACCTTTAAATCAGCATATCTTTAATCTATTATTCACAGTGGTAGTCAGTGGAAATCTCAAATCAAGACGGCTTATTTAAAAACTGGACATTTTAGACACAGTATACACTATACAGTACATTTAGTTTGCATCCACTCTGTTGTAGGGAGAAGACAACTTTAATTTCTCTAAAATTATAGACAGTCCACTTTAATTGTTACATCCATTTAGAAAGGATCGATTTGCCATGTGTACCCCAAAACCAATACCACAGTCAAAAGAAAAAAAACAGATGGGAAGAAAGAAAGAAAGAAACATATTCTGACATCAGTTAACAAGAAAAAGAAATAAAAAGCGGGAGAGAATGAGTGCAGCTCTTAATCTTTTATGCTTCCTGTGATATAATTGCAGACTCTGCTTGTTAAATGATGACCTGGTACTGAAGGTAGAAGCAGACTTGTAGAGCTGAATAAATCTTCTGAAGTATCTTTGCCACAGGGCCTCATTCTTTCAGATGTTACTGTGGCTGTTTGATAAGACAGCATGTGGTCTTTAGAGCCTTCAGGAGATAATGTGGAGATGCAGGGGAAGCTTGCATTAGTTAATGTGTCCATCAGTGTCCATGGGATTTTCAATACAAAACTACATTACTACATGTTTACTCCCTGGGAGTCACAGCAAGCCAGAACAGGACAATCAGGAAAATACACAGAATTCAAACTGACTCAGGTTTTAGGCATGAAGAGTTTTCCAAGATTAATTTGAAAGCGTTCATAAAGAACAACATGTCACTGGTTCGAGGTTGAGCAGCAACTTTGATACATCGAACACACTGACCGGGTCCTTGCCTTGTGACGACACAACTGATTTCAGCAAGTAGGATACATACCTAAAAATACAAAACAATGTGGCATGCATTGCTATCTGCCACATTGCTGTGTCGTTTTTTTATTTTTGATTCTACCGAACATAGCGGCACATATTGCCACTATGATCAATTCCTGCAGAAAATTTCAGGAACGCCATTTTAATCCATTAGGGACCCACTACTGTTTAAAGCAGACTTTGACAAACACTATTCTGAGATACACCCATGTATGTTAACAAGACGCTGCCCAATTAGATTATAACTCCAGCCCCACTTGTCCAATTACATTACACAAAGGGCTGTTGATTGTCCAATAAAATTAAACCCCTGACTGACTGAATGCTTGTGCAGGAAGTTGTCAGAAGCTGGGACCTGTCAGCATAAGTTAGACCTGTTTACTTTGTGTATGTGTGTGTATGTATGTGTGTGTGTGTGTGTGTGTGTGTGTGTGTGTGTGTGTGTGTGTGTGTGTGTGTGTGATAAACACTTAGCTCCTGTCGACTGCTGTCTCCAGCTGAAAGTGGTCGATTTAATCAACCTGACACACCAGGTGGGACGGAGTTAATCACCCTGACCTGACCCGGTGGAAAAGAGCGATCCCCAGCTGTGGGTGCATTCGATTTGAGTTTATCATGCTAAACAAGGTGGTGGAAAGAGAGAGTTATGAAAGAGACAGAGAGAGAGAGATGATGATATCAAGGACAATGGGGAAAATATCAAGCTGTACTGTGCAGGGAAAACATGGACAGAGAAACTCTAGAGGATGCTCTTATGGATTAACTGTGCAAGTAAAAAAAGGAAAAAAGGATTGCCTCCACATCAGCTGCTCAGCTTCCTTGAATCATGTCAGGACTCATTCAGTGGCCCTGTGCAGCTCAATGGATACAGAAAGGCACTCACATCCATCTGGTGGACAGAAACACGACTCCAAATAAGTTTCTTTGTCTACTGTATGTAAAATTGGCAATAAAATAACAAATGAATTAATAAATTGATAATATGCTACAGTCAGTGTCTTCCATGTTGTTGTGGAGCATTAAATAATAATAAGTATTTCAGTTGCCTAATCTTAATCATGTGTTAACCTTACATTAGACTTACCATTGTTGCCGTGTGTGGATGTTGTTAATAATTAATGAAAAAAATGTTGGCTTTGAATCTGGCTCAAATCATTCAGTCGTGTTGATTTGACCTCAGCTTGGCATCAAGTCACACTGACAAGCTAATATTAACAATGCATGCACATATGCCACTTAAACAAAAATGCACATTGAATAAAAGTCTACAATAACTTTATATTTATAATAAAAAAAAACAGAAAAAAAACATGAAAAAAAATGGACCAACTCACCGTGCAGTTTGTCTTCCTGTCAACCTTTGCATTTACATTAAGGCTTATTCATATTGCTGTGGTGTGAAATATCTTGGGGGGGAAAAAGGCATGTTTGAGTACATGAAATAAACATGAGGAGTGCTTGTTTTATCTCATCTTGCAACTGACGTGTCAGCCATATCAAACTGAGTTTGAGCCACGTCTCAAAGAATGGCTCAACAGCAGAACAAAATGTCAGCATCTTAGTAGAAGTAGAAAGATGAGGAGCTTTTATTGTGACCGTGGTAGTGATGCTGATGGTGATATGGTGATGGTGGTAAATAACGCTGTATGTCTCGAAGACAAAGATAGATGCTGGTCACTAAATTTATATAGTTTTTCATTCACTATGCATGTTGATGACTGCCATGATGGCGAGGATGAGAATGAAGAGGACAGAATATGATGGGAATGATGTTGACATGAATGTCTTAGCAGACTAACAGTTTAGCTTGCCTGTTATGAATGCTAAAGTCTGCTACCAGTCTAAATGTTGTTGAAGAAGGCTGACTGTAATAAGGTGGACAGGAGGCGTGTGTGTGTGTCTGTGTGTATATACAGTATATGTCTGTGTGTACTTCAGCTGTCCGAGGATGAGAGAAATTAATAGTGAAGAGAAAATGAAAATGCTCCTGAACCTGTTTAAGCCAGTTAGCCAGATGCTGCCCGACTGGAGCTTAAAACACATTTGGATTAAAAAGCAATGGTCATCACATTTTTCTATAGGACTTACAGTACTGTTTCACAACTGTGATGATTGAATGGAAAAGGAGACAAGGTGGAAAGAGAGATTAATAATGGTCCAAAGTAGCAATGAACTGAGTATGTTCTGGTTATTTTTCATCCTATGTAACAACAATTAAACTATTATTAATATAATTTGGATTTGTTTCTCTTGTTCAACAGCCTTGAGGCTTGTTTTTGAGTCATTTTCACCAACAACTGCCCCCACAGTAAGGTCTTTTTGGGACATGTCCAAGGAGGTAAATTTAGACCAGGGGTCTGGTTTAAGTTCCTGCATTTCAAAAGGATCCTAAACTGCTGCAATCGGCATATCAGTTCTGAGTCAGCAACTACACCTAAATATGGTTGCAGACTAAATTACAGTTGGTTTAACCCTTTTTTGCACAGTTTTAATTGTCATTTACTTTTCGTGGACCATGTGGAAACCCATGTGAGAGGCAGATATATTCTTAAGTCCAACAAGATGTTTGTGTCTCAATGATGAGAGATGAAAAAAAAAAAACACAGTAGGAGTCAAAGCCAGCAGACTTCCACATGTTTTCTCTCTGAAGACCGCTCACTTCAGATGATTCTCTGTTGACACAAGAAAAGATGAAAAGACATTTTCCCTCAGATGGTGAAAACATTTTTGACACTTCTCTCTGTAAACAGTCACAGCTTTAAATTGTCAGTTGAAATCCAATGTCAATAATTTAGAAGAATTTAGGAAATTAGCCAATCGAACTGAAAACAACAACTGAAGGGGAAACACTGAAGAGTAAATTCAATTCAATTAATAATACCAGATGAATAAGTGCTTGTAAGTTTTTAAAGAAGTAGCTTCTAGTGGCATTGTAATGTAAAAAATAAATTATAATGTAAAAAAAGTTAAATCCTTTGCAGTATATCGCAATAAAATTGTAAGGCACTGATGCTATTTGGGCCAATTGGTATATAAAATAACAAAAAATCTCAACTCAAAACTCCACTTACTGGCTTTTCTAAGCATTCAACTGCATATCATGGTCTTCTTGAATGGAGCTGGCTCAGGTGTCATAATGTGACCTAAGTATCAATCATTGGTCACATGATTTTTAAAAAAAAATGGTTGTATAAACAGTCACAACATTTACTATTCCTGTACATTTTGACATGTTTCAGTAATCAAAACAAATCTGTTCATGAACATGCAAGAGCCCTTCAGGATTCTCAAATTTATCTGCAATTTACAAGCGACAATCATTTGTAAAACATGACACTGCCACCATCTGCGTGTAAGCAGTGCTCGCAAATTGCTTTCTGGGAAATGGGGCCCAGCTTAACAGTACAATTTACAATTTTATTTAGTGGACACTTTTATCCAAAGTGACGTACATCTGAGAGCTGACACAACACAAGCAAGGATCTAGTCAGGAGAGAACAACGCAAGTAAGTGCCATAAAGTTCAAGTCCGACAGGACATACGTGCCAACAGGCAGTGCACAGAGGCATAGAGTGTATAGAAGCAGATTTTTTCTTTATCCCATCAAGTGCAGAGGTGTTTGCTAAAGAGCTGGGTCTTTAGTCTTTTCTTAAAGATTACGAGGGACCCTGCAGATCGAACAGAGTTTGGTAATTCATTCCACCACTTGGGAACTACAGAAGAGAAGAGTCTGGCTAGTGACTTAGGGCCCTGTTGTGGTGGTAGTACCAGGTGCCTTTCATTGGCAGAGCATAGTGAGGGGGGGGGGGGGTGTAGACCTGAATGAGGGAGTTCAGGTAGGCAGAAGCTGTTTTAGTTGCGGTTTTGTAAGCAAGTGTCTTGGACTGGGGGGGGGGTTGTGTTGCGAGCAGATTTAGATGTAGAGGGCAGAGATTGTTAAGAGAGGAGGCTAGTGAGGAACAGAGTGTGTCTGTAGCCTCATTGACTGGGAGTGGGGAGAATTCATAATGAAGAGGCATGGTCGCCAAGACTTGAGTCAGTGTGAGGGACCAGATGTTGTGGAGCAGTTCTGAGTCAAAATCAGTTCAAGAGTCCCATTTGTGTGTGGGAGAGGTGTAGGCCTGTTTGAGGTCAAATGAGGTCAGAAGTGACAGGAAGTCAGCTGCTTAGGTTTTGTCATGTCTCCCATGACAATCAGTGGTGTGTCATCATCAGGAATGGCTGGACAGATAGACTCGGAGGTGTTTACACAGTTTGGTCCTCACAAAATGAGGGCTGACACACAGTGTGCTGCTTCCGCTGATGCTACAGTGCAGCTTGTGTGTTTTAGTACCAGGAAGTATCACGGCTGAACCCGCCCCTTTCAGATTTTCACAGCAAGGTAACAGTAGAGGGTGTGACCCGCGTCAGCTGGGTTAAGCCACCAGTACACTACAATACAACAAGGTCTCAAAGGATTTTGTGAAATAAGTAAAAACTTTCAAATAAAGATTCTCTGTGGTGGACAGTAATAATGTGAACATTACAATCCTCCACCAGGGGAGGATTGTGTGAAAACAGCACCAACTGGACTTATTATTTCATGTTAGATAATGGTTAAGTTCTGGCAGGTAAACAGCCTGACAGGTGAAAGTTTAAAATTTATAACCTTACTGAGAAATCCATCATTTTCCAATGTGTCACTGGTGTGCAATGGTTGATATCTCAGCGGTAGCGTTTGCATCTGTGTTCTCCTCACCTCAGATATTTCACCACTGACACATGAAGACATGAAAGATTTCTTTCCCGAGACAGAAACCTGTGAAACTTCTTTCTGTGACAGTTCTTGTAGCCGAGCGCCACAGTGCCTCCACATGTGAAAGACAGAAGGCTGGTGACTAGTTTTATTTAAACCTGTATGTTACCCAGGCGATGTTGATGGAAAAACGCTTTCTTGCTTTATATTTTCACATGCCTGACGCTGCCTGGTTTGACTGCTTCCTTCCACTGTTTGACAGCTTGGAGGAGGAAAAAGTCTGTCTTTTTACCAATCAGTAGGCAATGTTCAAGTTTGTGGATATGGACATATATTGCCCCCCTGCTGCAGAAAACCTAACGTAATGATGCTGCAGAGGTCAGGCCAAACTATCTAATCTAAAGTAAAAGTGGCAAATGAACACCAAAAAATGCCCTTAAAAATGACCTCGTCTGTCTTGGACTGGCAGCGGTTGCCCTACAAAGAGTTTGTTTCTGGAAGAATTACCTCCAGAATAATCTCCAGACTCACAGACTTATTGGTAACAGGTATGTTACACTACAAGAGGATAAGGGAGGCACATAGTCCTGTATAAAGGAGAAAAAAGAAGCAATGCACTTTCATATTGTTATAAGAATTTCTTTTTATCACCTTAAATAACGAAGACTGGATCCGAAGAGTCAAACGAAAAGTTCAATTTATTCACTTGTACAAGGAGGAGCGTTTAACAATGCAACATCAAGTGAGGTTACAAAGAAAAGGCTCCCATATGGAGCATCTACAATCAACCTTATATGCTGTTAAACTGGGCGGTTCAGTTACCATGGAATAATTACTGACACATAACTCGTGTGTGTCATGGCACTCTCTAACTCCTCTAAATGTGGATCCTTAAATCAAGATAACCGTCTTCTAACCCTCGTCCCTCCTAACTCCTTCAAACACACATATATTTTGCTGACACTTCTCTATGTTTTCCCTGCTATCTACATTATTAATGCAGTAAAGCAAAAGAGAACAGAGACATTCCTCATGACAAGTCTGTGCAGAAACATTCACATGGTAAAACCTTTAATCACAGTATAAACCTAATTTTTATAACACATATCACCTTGGGTATAATGATGCTACTGTCTAACATAGAAAGCCACACAATGCTTGAACATCTATGTGATTAAAACAGATTTGGATCCTCAATTGTCTGATACAAACTACTGTGTGCATGTATCAACAAAAAATCAATCTAGCATGCTTATTTTTTTGCTTTTACTGGTAGTGTTTGATGTGTTGCATTTTTTGAATGCAGATATTATTGCATTTTCACCTAAATTATGGTCAATTGCCTCTAACAAGTCTATAGGTTTGCAGACGGTAAAACATCAACATTAAGTCTCCCAAAGTTCAGTATTAACCATGTTATGCACTGGTCCAATGCATGCTGGGATATATAGGTTTAAGCCCCCTGTGACTCTTGTAGCATTAAGCAGGTGAAGAAAATGGAGATATTTTGATTGTAACAGAGATTGGGTTAGTAGTCACTGTTCAAGGTGCTGAAGTTGATTGTTCATGACAACAGAGATTGGCAATCTTCTTATGTTTGTATGGTCTGTTCGTATGGTCTGAATGCTCAAGTTTCCTCCCACATGCAGCAGACACAACAGTCCAGACTGTGTACAAAATGCTGTTTGTGGCTAAAGAGTGTCATGAAATCGAACGCGACTTTGTACGTTGTTGCATGTCCCTGTGTTTGCAGTGTGTTTCCTCTGCATGTGTGAATCCAAAGACAAACAGGTTAGGTGAAGTAGAAAATCTAAACAAGGTGTAACAGTTGTTTCTGCGTGTGTTAAGGCAGCAGTATACTGCAACTCTGTTTACAGTAATCTACCCCAAGCACAACTCCCAACAACTTACCAGGTCCTCAAAACATGACGTAAACACTAAAATTAGTAGAGTGCAGTCCATAAGTATTTGGAGAGTGATGTTTTTCATTGTATTGGCTCTACTCCAGCACTCCAGGGTCTGAAATGGAACACTGACTAGGAGATTAATTTACTGACTTTCAGCTTTAAGGGAGTCACATCCATAATGGTTGAACAATGTAGGGCTTTTAAACCTTAAGGGTGTCTATAAAAAATGTTGCAATTCTTACACGGTTCATCTGATGTGGATGTAAACACCCTCTGATTAAAGCTGCAAGTCAGCCTCATAGTCATTCATTTGTTTCAAATCCGATACTCTCAAGTGCAGAACTAAAATAAAGCTGTTTGAATACTTATGAATTGCACTGTACTCTGCACCTCTTTGGACATTTCTCACCAAGTGCAGAATACTTTATATTGCACAGTGAAAATTTTCATGCTCAGCAACAACAGCATCTGCTTAAAGATACACTTGATACATTTTTTTTTAGTTGCAAACCCACCAGTTTACCTACAAGAGAAAGGCAACATTCATAAAAAAGTGTAATCATCCATTGGCTTTAGCCTGAAATTGACCTGTGCATGTTTCTCCTGCCATCGTGAGTGTTTCTGAACAGGAATCATTGGGAATGCAGGATGGATGGATGGGACAGGTTTGTGTGTTGAGGCAGAGAGCATTTCTTGGTTTCATGTCACTTCAAGTGACATTGGTCACCTTATGATCACCAACCGACAGGGGAGCCAAGATATAAGGCAGTATCTGGTGTGCGTCTGTGTCGGAGGCTTTCATCTTTTGGCTATACGCTTTCCACGGCCTTGCACACTACATGCACACATGCAGACCAGCTACACATTCCCATACGAGCCCACTAGACACACAGACTATGAAGAAAAAAAAAAAAAAAAACTAGGGCATCAAAAGTCCCGAAGGCTTTGAGCTACAATTTTTTTGCATAATCAAGGGAGAAACTGAGGGAGAAAGAGGGAAAGAGAGAGAGAATGCTGTAATTAAATTAGTGCATAAAGAAAACGAGGAGGAGAACATGTGAAAACATGCATATCAGCTCTGTCAGAACAGAACCAGACTGGAAGCACCAGACTGAGAATAGACCTGATTAAACTCGATTATAGAGACGTGTTTTTTATTCCTTTTTATACTTCTGAGGAGTGTACACTAACACACACACACACACACACACATTGCAGCCTACAGTTCAGCTGGTGTCAACAGGGAGGGGGGCCCTTTGAGAGAATAAACGGAGATAGAGGAGGAGGGTGAGAGAGAGAGAGCTAAAGAGAGAGAGGTACAGACAGAAGTTCTGCCTCCCTCTTCCTCCTCCGCTCTTCCATGAGGAGAGAATTACCCATCCAGTCTGGAACCGGAAAAGGGGGAAAATGCTTTTTCTTCAGGCTATATTGAAGAGAAGGCTTCTTCAGAAAGGTAAAAAAAGAAAAGAAAAGAAAAGAAAAACATTTTTTCTTTCTCTTCAATAGGCTATTTTACTCATTTATTCACTGTGTGCGCTCACAGACTGTTTCAGGCTACTTTCCCGCTGCACGTCTGCCATCGATCACGATTTGATTGATCTGCCTTGTACTTGATGTTTTTTTTTTTTCGGGCTTCAGCAAGTTAAATACTCCCATTTATTTCCGGCTTGCATTTCTCACTTTAACGTATATTGATGAGCAGCTGGATGTTTTGTCAGTCATCTCAGACAGCAGATGCAGAAGCAGTGTGTGTGTACGGGCTGTCGGTTAGATTAATGCCATCACCTCTAAAAAGAGATTTTATTCTCCTCCGCCCCCAAATATACACAAACATATTGCTTTATGTGTTCCCGATAAATTACTATGGGATTTATGAGTTATCTTTGTGATTAATAGTGAGTTTATAATGATACTTTGTCTTGCTTTATGTACTTTTATTATGCCGACAAACCACTCTTAATCCTGTAATATTTCTATGGGGACTTGAAGTGTCTGCGTGATATTCAGTAATATAGTTTATAGTGACTAAATTATCTTTTTAATCTTGTTCCTATGCATGTTTGCAAAGATTTATGGCTTATCTTTGTGATTAATAGCGAGTTACGGTGGCATTATTGTATTAATTAAATTGATTGTGTGCTATAGTAACTCTAATATTTAGTCTGTATCGGTACTTTCAATATTTCTGGTCCTCAAAAGCCACTCAATTACTAAATAGTGACCAAATCTTCTGTTTATTGTGGTATCTATAACATTCGTTCAATCTATACATTGATTGTATATGATTTTAATCCTGTAAGGATCTATGGGGACACTGCTGAGTTTCAATTGACCTTACATAGTACAAATGGCGTCTTTTTATAATATGTTTGATATCTTCAATCACTTTTTTTTGGAAGAGATCTACGGTGAGACCTAATTGGTTCATTATAAGTAGCTTTATAGGAAGTGTTGCGGTGTTTCTTTTTTAATGTCCTATAGATTTCTAGCATCTTTCTCATAATGTTTTTACGATCCTGTGATAGATCTGATGTTACTTTATGCACGTGGCGCTCCTTCAGTCGCCTCTGCTTGTGTTTGTCGTGGAGAGATGTGCAGTTTTCCCCCTCTCCCTCCTGCTCATTTATTTATGAATTTGGGGATCTATTGCTTTGAAGTGAAGCCTGGAGACGCAGTGGAAAGGGAGGCAAATGGGGACAAAACGCCGCCTATCGGCCTGTCAGAGCGCACTACAGCCCGCCTTGGGATTACTATCATAATAATAACAATCAGAATACCCAGAGGAAGTGCCAGTTAAAAAATACCGTTATTGTCACTCAGAGTGGAAGATAAATTAGTCATATTTACTGTGTTTATCTGGTGTTGATACTGTAGAGTTCTTCCTGATGCAGCTCCACCAGATCAGCGTGTTTCAAAGGTCTAATGGAAAGCGTCCAGAGGAACTTCTGACAGCTCACATTTTACTGCAGCTGGTCTCCCAGTCTGCAGTAAAATGTGACTTCCACAAACGCTGTATCTGCAACTTTATCACCACTATGAATGTTCAAGTGTTCATGCACTAATATTAGGATTTAATACATTTATTGACATTTAGGAGATGCTCTCATCCTGAGTGACAGAGGAGAACAAGTACCAAAGATCAGTGGCATTATATCAATGCATATAAATGCAGCCACTATCATTTACATTATAGCAAAAAGGTCAAAGTTCAGAGCCATGATTGCACGAGGAGTTAACATTTATCTCCTGAGCCCTGCAAGAGGTCTGCAGACACTGAAGCTCATGATCTGTGACCATTTATAGAAAAAAAAGCAGCTATTAATCCGTATTTGAGAAAGGTGCCATAATTTGTTCTGTCACCTTGTTAGTTGGAAAATAAGTGCAGAACAACTAACTAAGTTACTCTTCAGTAAAGGTTTCTTGTCCTTTTGCAATTCACTCTTCTAAACATGTTAAAACATTATCACTTGCATTGCCAAATATTTTTTTCTACATTATTAAAAATTGAACAAGAAATGTTAAAATAGCTTTAACGTTGGAGGAGTACGCACTGTAAGATGTATCACTGAACAGAACATACTGTATATCTAAGATAAGCACTACAGTGTTATGGGAAAAACACTTAAAAAAGTATTAATTATGTTTATCTCATTCTGAAAAAAGCTTGCATAGAAAAAAATATATAAGACACCTACAGTATGTTGCTGCATCTGCTAGCGATAAAAAGAAAAAAAAATCAGGACATTTGAACAAACATGTACTGTAATGTCACAGATGAAAACCCCTCCGCCCCCCTCAGATGGTCCTGTTGTACATCTCTTAATCAAGGTGTTTGCTTGCTGATACAAAGAACTTTTTTTTTTTTCTTCTTCATGCCATCATGCTCCTCTGGGTAACAAATGTTCCTTTGTATGCTCTCTAAAGACAGATAGTTCCTCTGGTCGTTGTGAAAAAGCTGGTATCAGTCCGCGCTGTATCTCTGATTTGTAGTCCTGCAGGGGCTACAGGTTGTCTGTGATTATTTCCACAGAGCCAAAGTCTCTCTGAAGCTTAATAATTCCAAGACCTGCAGGTTTGCCTCTGAAGTCACATCAAACCTATTACATACTGAACCTCAGGGAGTAACTAACCGGTGGTGGCTTTGAAAACTGCACTTTTTTCTCTCCAGGCAACTGATGGTTATTCTGCAGATTAGCTGCCCTTCCACCGGGGGCCTCTCACTGTAGCGCCCTCTCGGTTTTCTAAGGTTATCTACAAGTTCCAAAGGGACATATCTCAGACTTTATAAGACTTTTAAACACTTACTTATGACATAAGTGCTAAAAAAAAGAAATAACCCCCAAAATAAGGATTTTTGCCAAAACTAAGTTTAATGACATGAAAGGAAAAAAAGAAACAACTTTTCATACTGGTTTGTTTTTGATTTTTATTCAGGCTTTTTTTTTTTTTTTTTTTTTAACCACTAGAGAGCAGAAAGTTGACTGCAGTCTTAAATTATTAAATGCTAAATCAATTTAGTAAGTTTTATGGCTCATATTCATAAAATATTGCCCATGATCACCAACATATTTAGCAGAGAAACATGGACATCACATTAAGTCCTCTGTCACATCCTGTTTTATAATCCTATAGTTTGTATGACAGGTGGTCTGTGATGTCAGAGCTGTAAAGATCCCCTCCAGACATGTTTTAAGACATATACAAATGCTGTACTGTGAATAATAATTTGTGTCTCTAAGGAAAGTTCCTTGTTAAAATCTTAAAATGGTATCTAGTCCTTCTCCATCATCGAAAAATCTAGAATCTATGAATATGAAAATATTGTTGTGTCAAGATATGTCAAAACTTTAACTGCTGGACACGATGTCTCCTACTTCACTTCACTTGTGGCGTACTGGACCACAATTGGCTCCGAACTAGTTGTGATGTCACAAATGGTGCTCGTAGGTGCACACCTTAAACTCAGATTTAAGGTGAACACAGATGAATGTCAAACTCTGCACATACATCATTCTGCACAATGAAGCTCAGACATCAAAGTTAATTAAAGATGACCAAAACACATTTCTAAGAGGAGGGGCCTTTAAAAACTGAAATCAGACTGTCAGTGTGAGGATAATTGATATATATATAATATATATATTTTATTGCAGAAATTATCAGTAATGAACCAATGGCCTGCAAAATAGCAACCATAGCTCAGTCTGATATGACGTTTTGATCTATTTCCATACACGTACAGATGTATATTACTGGTTTCAGTGGAGAGTTTTATTGTCTAAAGTTCTGCAGGAAACTGGTTAGTGGAGGTGGAAGATGTTCCCTTACACTCTTGCATTAATTTTGCTATGTAAAATAGCACCTGTTTTTCCCTGAAGATATTTTTCAGAAGAGTGCATTCATTTCTTACGAGATTTGAGAGGATTTTCCAGTCTGTCTTAAAAACTGTATGCTTGAAGATGAAACTTGAGCTTTTTGTGGAACTTTCAGGCACATTTGCCTTATGAAATGTTTTGAAACCCTGTTGGATGAATCCAAAACTGCACCGTGGTCAAGTCAGTGCTGTTTTGTCAGTAATAATATATTCATGAATCAGTAAGTTATGAAACATTTTGCTTTCATTTTGTTCTACAGTTTAGCACCAAAATTGCAGAAATGAACTTCTATCTTGCATACAGTAAAGTATAGAAATGACAGTAGCATGATCATGATTAGACTGTGTGGTTGAGATGTGGACTTCAGGCGAGCTGTTTAAATTATTCAGCAAAAGAAGTGGGCTGATTGACGACTGAGTCATGTGTCCAACCCACTGAAACTAAATGGAAAGTGAGCTGAGCTAATATGACTCAAAACTATGCACATTTCTTTTCTTTTCCCTGTAAATAAATCCTTCTCAAGGGAATGTGAAACGTCTTTCTTTCTCCCACCACATTCTGCCCATTACAGTTTCTGTTCACCATCTATCTACATCTCTTTTTCTCCTTCATATAAGTAATGGCTTTCTCATTCTTCTCTCATGCTTTCTCTGTTCTTTTCTATTGCATAACATCATCCTTTATTTTCTCAACATCTCCTAAGTCTAAAAATGTTGGTAAAGTGATTTTAGGTGCACCATTCACTTCAGCACCAAGAAAAACTATCTTGCAAGTTTTTATAGATATAGGTGCAAAATTTACAGTAATGGCCTCAGTTTAGTATTCCTGTCTTGTTACAGTTTTCTTTCTTTTTTTTTGTCAGAGCTGATGATCAGTTACTTTGATGATGCTGTATATTCAGTCCGGTCCCTCCAATCTGCGTATAAATAACGACTTTACACTTTCAAATTGCAGGCAGTTCATAAGCCAAAGTCCAATTTTGTTGTTTTTTTTATAATGCGATTTATTTTATAAGGCGATTTGTGGCTTATTAGGAGGAGGCGGGTTGGGTGGACAACTACATAATTATTATTGAAAGTTGCAAAAGCAGCAGGAGAGCACTGTTCAGGACATTCTCAGCATCACGTCAGGTATTTTAGTGTTTAGATTTAGATTTTTAGTGTCATGTCAGGACATTTTTACTACATTTTACTGTTTTAACCCAAACCATGATCTGATCTCTGCCTAAAACTAACCGACGGCATTAAATGACACATGAAAAGGTTAAAAATGCAGTGTTAAATTGGCGTATCACCTGCACGCAAAATTTCACTGTACGCAATTTGAAAATGTAAAGTCATGTTATTTGTACGCAGATTGTGAGACTGGGCTGCTATGTTCATGTTGTGAAGATTGTAACTTCTCAAAAGACATTATCCAAACTGTGTGAAAGCATTTCGCCTAAATGTATTGCTGTATCTCTCTTTTTCTCATTTATTCCTTACCTCTCTACATATTTTCTTCCCCCCTTTCTCCATCCTTCCCGATGTTCCCCTTTCTTCCTGTCTACCCCTTTTCCTTTCCTCCCTCTCTCCCTCTCTCCCTCCTCTTAGCAATGCAGATGTGCTTTCTTTGATTTTGTCACCAGAGATTAATTAGCACTTTATTAGGAGTCCTATTTATACCTCCAGCTGAGAGAGGGAAGAGAGAGAGAGGGAGAGAGAGAGGGATAGAGAGAGAGAGAAATGAGGTGGGGAGAGAGAAGAGGGAAAGTGGGATTGAGAGACTGATAGACTGAGGCACAAATGAAGTCGGGAAAAGATGAAGGTGCTGAGATGTAGAGAAAGATGGAAATAGAGAAAGAAGCAGGCCAAGAGTCAAAGAGGAAGGGAGGGAAGAGGATAGATGAGACACATGTGGTATAAAAGGAGAGACAGGAAGAGAAAAAGACAAGTGCAGAAATGGACGGAGTCAACAGAGGCTGGTGTAATAATACAGAGAGAAAAAAGGAAAGAAAAATATAGACAGGAAGAGCGGATGAAAGACGGCAAGAACAAGTCCTCCAAATTAAATGACAAAATAGGTCATTGCCTTCCAAAACAACACATACCAGCGTTTTCTGATGTGGCGCCCCGTGGTTGAAATCATTATCAAGTAATTAATACCTGTATTTTCTCGTATCGATGAATTTGACCAAACGTTTGATGTGTGTAAAACAAAAACTTTTTAATTAGCTTGCTTGGAATCATTACTTTCACACAACCAGCACAAAATGTTTTCCAATCTGCCACCATAAGGGTCAAGGTTTGGTTAAGTTTAGGCAACTAAAAATACTCTGTAATGGTTAGGGATGATTGTGGTCATGCAGTCCTGACCCCTAGACATAATGTTTATATACTAATAATTTGTAACATGTCTTGAAAGAAACCTCAGGATGCAAATCCAGGTCTCTGATGTCCAAAGCGACCAACGCTGTCATTTCTCCAGTGATAACAGACTTGGCAAGAAGGACTAAAGAAAGGTGGGAGGTGAGGAGAGAGAGTGAGATCAAGAGATGTGGGTGAAGAGTGTAAGAGAGAGATAGAAATGAATGAAATAATTTAAGATACTGTAGGTTCACAAAGAAAGGGAGGGTGAGTAAGAGAGAAAGATGGAGGTGAGAGACAGAGAGGGAGAGAGACTGAATTAGCAGTGGTGGTGAGAGATGTTAGACGTAGTGTAAAATGATATTCAGCTGTAAGTGAATATGGTGAATGCATTAAAATCTATTAATCTCACAATTTGGGGAAAAAATATGGATTGTTGTTGGAAAATGAGCACATACCTATCAGGTTTAAACTCGCTCTGACACTTTAAATTCCTTCTGCCTGCAAATCACTCCGCAGCTTTAGGAATTGAGACAAAACTGACAAACATGTGAAAAAGAACTGTTCATTATTAATTTGTTGTTGAATAAAATGTAAGTGCATCAGCACAATTTGTACCATCCAGGAGGCAGAGGGTGCACTTCTGAAGTCAAGTCTGAGACATTTTCGTATTCTCATTACTTTCAGTGTTTCTCAAAACTACCTGGAAGCTCCACTTCACACCAGTGTCAGACAACAAGTAGCACCACCTATTACAGTTTGTTAGTGGTTAACATTAGCTACAATACATTATTCACAGATTTTCAGTCAGATTCACAGTTTCAGAACAGTTTTCTCATATTGTCCAAGAGAAAATAGAGAAATCGCTAATATTTTCCATTTTTAATTTCAACAACTACCCTTGTCATATCTCGTTAGCCAACAAATATACTCACAATAGTTCAGTTTTTTGTTGTTGCATAGCAACTGGAATGATGTAACCCTCTGTTGAGCACTTGCCTGCTGTTCGATGTGTTGCTTACAGATGCACGTTAGTCGAGGGAACTGGAGCTCCCATCCAGGTGTAGCTGGAAGATGACAGTCGTTGTAAACCTGAGACAAAGGTGAAATGATGCATGTTACAATCAGAATGTGCTCAGTCTACCAAAATGTACGTATCTTCTCAGTATTAAACATTCAACACTTGTAGGTTTGAAGTTAGCAGTTTTGTGGAGCACATTGGCTGGGGTCAGCTTAAATTCATGCTGGTTATAATGGAATAAAATACTGATTAGAATAAGTAGAACACTGAAAAAAAGTATTAAAGTGTAAGCAGAAACTTCTCAAACTACTTATGTTGCATAATTCACTTCTCCACTGTCTGCCTGTGTGCCCTACAGTCATATTATTTTAGCCAAATACATCGCTTCTGTTTGTAGCCTACATTTGTAGCAGTTGGCCCGGCTGCTTACGGATCTCCAGACCTCTGCATCACCACTGAACCAGTCAGAGGTTTGTAGGTGGGAGTAACAATGGGGGCGTCATCTTCCTACATAACTAGCTTAGGAAGATACAAGCAGAAAAATGTCCACAAAACGTATAACTAATGGAGTGTTGCTGTTTGACGTGAAGGATGAAACTACAAACATCAGGTGAAAGTATTTAATGCCAAAAAAGAAGAGCGTTATTGCCAAACAACATCACTCAAAGATGACAGTTTGGCAGTTGCTAAACATTATCTTTTGTATACACTACATATATTTAAAAAACTGATGAGCATGATGGAACCAAGCATTGGACAAATTGTTTAATCAGCCGATTTCATTTTCAGTTTTCCTCACTCAGTGCACATTTAACAGTTTAATCAGTTGTACGATTTACAGCTATCATCATTTTCTCTCCTTCAACAATGACAAGAATTTAAAAGAAAATGCTCCATTCACAACAACACAGTTGAAACCGATACAGGAGTTGCTAGACTCACAGAAAGGACACTTTTCATTTGATCATAGCAAAAAGTACCACCCTGTCAAAGATTGTAGAAGAAGTTTAAACAAGATTTGATCAAATGAACTGATTTGTTTTTCTAATATTTCATTTCCACGCCACCATCACATTGACACATAACTTCTGAGTGGTGGAGCAGACTGCAGGCACTGGAGATTTGCCCACTTCAAAATCAACACATCCTCATGGTGAAATGACCACATAGGTCGATTGTACCTGCACAGAACGACTCATAGGAGCGTTTTCTAATACGCCGCCTCTATCACTAATAAATCCACTTTTTGCCAGCTATCAATCTAGCTATCCACCCAGCCCGCCTTCTCGTGGTTTGACAGTTTGTCACCTTATATTGACGTCACCTGAACTGCGTCACTTCCCCGGGTCATAATTACTACGGCCGCTAAATGGCATAAACTTAACTACAGGCTGTTTTTGCTGGCTGAATTTTTGACCTATGCTGTCATTTCTCTCGTGAGGATGGGCTGTTAAAAATGCTACCCATCTGTCAAAAGTTATTGAGGACTGACTTCTGGTTGCACTTTAGGAACAGACTTCAGAAGCTGCATCTATTTATTATGTATATCTGCATAACTGTCTGCTCAGTGCTGATGGTGATGTCTGGCTAGAAAGTACTGAGAGAGAAAGCCAAAGAATGATAGATACAGAATACATACATACATACATACATAGAAGTACAGACAATAAAAGCAGAGCAAGAGAGACAGGTGAAAAAAAATGAAATGACATACACAATAGCACAAAGGAAAAGATAGCAAAGGGAAATCATATGATGAAAAAAGAAGCATCGAAGAAATGGTTAGAAGAGAATAAGAAAAACAACAGTGGGGACATAAGAGAGAATGAGTAAGATAGAAAAGAAGAGATGACGAGGAAAAAAGAGCTGAAGCACCGCAAGGACAAGCAGAGAGGGGTAAGGACTGGCATAAGTGACAGGGAGGTTAGGAGAGGCAAAACAGCTTTGAGGACACGAGAAAGAGCAAGATTTAAAAAAAAAAAGAGTAAGCAAGAGTAAGGAGAAACAAAATAGGACAAATGAAAGAGAGGGAGAGAAACTGAGGAAGCGATGACAAGTTGTGTTGCACGTAAGGGTAAAGAACGCAGGCGGTGGCAAGTGCCACTGTTGTTCGGTGGTAAAAGGCAGATAAGGGCCTGGGCTGACGCCTTTAAGAAACCCTTTCAGAAGCCTTTTCAAAAAACATTGTTTGGCCTTTCTCTGCTCCCTTAGTCTGCTGCCAGTGACAACAATAAGACCACAGAAAGGAAAAAAACAAAACAAAAAAAACAAACAGGCAACATACAAAAGCCAAAAGAAGAAGAGACAGAAAGAGAGACACAGAGAGAAAGAGAGACACAGACTTCACACTTTTATATGCTGGCCTCATTATGTCAGGGCCGGGTTACAAGAGCAAAAGGGGGGAAAGAAGAGAGACAAAGGAGGGAGTAATATTTAGAAAGAATGAATTAAGAAGAGAGAGACAGACGGGATGAAAGGGCTGAAAGGACAAAGGAAATATATGAAATCATACTTCATGTCATATGGGTAAGATATTACACAGTATATTAGCTCATTTAGAAAAGCATTTCACCTTTAACATCAGCTCTCTGTGGTTAAAGGTGGTCCTCATAGCACCACAAAAACAGTGTCTGACTTTTGTAAGGTTTTTTTTTTTTTTTTTTTTTTTTTTTAACTATGATCACAATCAGTTTGTTTTAGTTGCCTAAATGTTGCCAAATCTTAATTTTAGAGGTGGTAGATCACAATACACATATATGTATACTTTTTGTGACATATGTGGTTATATACATTTTAGAAGCTTTCAACAAACTCTGCTGTCCTAAAGATGGGGGTTCAATGGAGGGAAATGCCAAATGACATATTTTGTTTCATTTGGAGGACTTGTTGCAAGAAGCTGATAACTCATGATGGATTTCTGAAAATCTACTCACAAGGAAATACTTGAAGTTAAAAGTAGAGAATGGTGTTTTCGTTCTCTCTGTGATCACAAAGCTAAACGGCCTCTGGGCAGAACACTAAGACAGAATTACTTATTAGTTAGCAGAAGTTGCTGTACAGCATGAATTCAAACTGCATCAGCTGCAAATGCATAACTGATGATTACCATGTCCTAAAACCATACAATAAAAAATGTTTGTCAGTGCCTTCCAAATGATCCATATGACTGTTATGCTGATGTGGCGCCCCTATTTTTAACCCTTATATATGGTTGATATTGGCTTTAATTTGTCATTATTTGGGATCCCACAGACCCCACTGCTGTGTGTGTAAAGATAATAATTGCAAGTATTGAAGTGGTACCCCCTCTCTTTAACTCAGAGTTTCCACAGTTGATGAAAATTACCATAAAAACTCATTCAGCGATCATGCTACACAGTGACGTTACTTATTTGTGTTTGTACATCTTGCTTTGCTACTGGACATAAACAAAAAAAAAGGTCTGAAGTAATGTTTTTACTAGAAAATTCAGTTTGTGTGCAGCAAGTTACTCAAGTTGCTTCTATTCTTCAAGTATTTTTTTTCCATAAATCTCTACACTGGCATGTGCTCCAGACTTACAGATTAGTTCACATAGCTCATAAACACCAAGGTGAAATATATGTGCAATGTGCAATGATGGAGAATCTGCATCGCTGGTATTTCAATATTTTTCAGGAACTGCAGAGACTGTTGACCTGTTTTTGGGGCAAAAGCACATGATGCATGTTTTTAATCAGAGTGATCTTTGTGAGGAGTGGATGTAGGCTACAGGGAGCCAAGATATGGAAGAAATGAGAAAAAGCTAATTAATGGAGTGCAAAAACCATGATATAGTGCAACAAATAAAGCAGGAATGTGAGTCAGTGTCAAATTTATGGGAAAAGTATTATTGAACATTGTTAAATTACTGTTCAAAGAGCTGACAGTGCAAATTTTCACATTGGATTATTTTATTTTAGTTTGAGCCTGAGTTGAATTCTCCACACTCCCTTTAACCATGCTGGTCTGCTCACACTTTTTTCTTTTGTTTTGATCTTTGATCCATTTGCACCAGCTTTTCATCCACAAAGCACGGCCAATAGCAGGACATAGGACTGGCATCAAATAATGTATAGGCAGGCAAAGCCACATGAGCACATCTTAAATGAGTGCAACAACCTGTCTGTGTGACAGCAATTGGGAGTGTGTTGTAAGTCACTGACAATCTTCTGATGAACTGCTTTCAGATTTTGACTAAGGCTGTGTTCAGACAAACATTAGCTGTGTTAAAGAAAAGCAGCCCTCTCATTCACTTGAACTGGGACTTGTCAATCGACAAAAGAGAAAATAGTCTGGAAGTGTCACAAACTGCTGTGCAGTGTTTTTGTGTTTCATAAGACAGTATGGAATAAAACATGTTTTTTGTTGTTCTTACTCATCATTGTGCACTGGCCTAATAAACTATGGTTAAAATATATGTTATTTATAATATGAAAGGGCTCGATGATTAAATGTAAGTATTAAGTTCAATCAGAAATCTGTAATTTTATTTGATCCATTAGTTAAGAATAATTTCATACACACTTTCAGCCAAGTACTGCCCCGTCAAGAGAGACTATCCTGCTGCTTTGGAATTTATTTTGTTATCCCACTAACTTATTGGACCTTACAATAAATGCATGTATTGTTGACTGGTATGGATAATTTGAAATCTATAGCTTGGCACATGTAAGCCACTTTGCCTCTGCAAAGCCTTTAAATGCATAAATCTGGATCTTCCTCGACTGTATTTCCCTGTCTCACCAGTACCCTAACAACACGCCCCCACTAACACAGCCCCCTGCATTAATGCAAGGCTGTTTTCAATCTGAATCCTTACTAAAATGCTAGTTTGAAAGTGCCCTTTAATATAGGTCTGTCTAACACTGGTGACTGTTACTGTATATATAATGCAGCTAATGCATTTTACTTGCTAATGCAGTTTATGTGGCATAAATAAAATAATTTGCTAGTTACCACAAAAGCAACAAAGCCACTCCACAGATATCAGTTGGCTTTAGTGGTAAACAGAGCATAAAAATGCCACAGATTAGTACAAATCACAGGTTTCTTTGAGTCGTTAAAGTTCTCTGTGTAGAATATCCACCCTAACAAGAATTGCTGGAAAAAAAGTCTTTCTGTGTGTAATCCAAACTTGGCAACCTGAATACTGCAAAAGGAAGGAAAGAGAAAAGGCTATATAAAAGAGGGAGAGCACAGGGAGAAATGAGAGAGTGAATTATGGGAGAACTGACAGGTAAGGTAGCTGGCATGGCAGAAAGCTGTGATTCCACTGAGGAAAAGCGGAAAACAGATTTGGGGTTAATTTGCATTTCAAACTCGCCCGACTTCCAGCCTACGATGCCAGAAACCTGCTGATTTGCACTCTCCTCTCCTCTCCTCTCCTCTCCTCTCCTCTCCTCTCCTCTCCTCTCCTCTCCTCTCCTCTCCTCTCCTCTCCTCTCCTATTTCTCTTTCAGATTGGTTTTGGTTTTCCATGTGTTTCATACTTTCTACCTCCACGTCATCCTTTTTGTTTTTGTCCTAATACTCTTTATTTTTCTTTCTTTCTTAATCCCACATATTTTCCTTTTTTTCCTCTTCATCTTTTTTATCTCCTGCTCTGTGTTTGTCTTAGGGCTGGACAACATAACTTTTTTATATTTTACTTCTTTTAGTTTCTACTAATTATAAAACTATTTCTAGCAACTAGCATCTTTAGGATTTTGGGTCCTTGATAGTGATGCAATTAAAGGGGTACACCAATGATTTAGCATTGCACTCCTATAACACTGTTGGTGTCACAATAGACAAGGATCAAAATCGATCCTCGCAGCAAAACCAGACATATTGTCTTTTTTATTCTTCCTAGTCAAAATCTGGTGCTAATATTACCCACAATACAACTGAGCTGCTTACAGTTTGGTCGGGAGGTTAAAGTGTGTAATGCCAGTAGTGGCTAATGTAGTCTGGAGCTGCTAGTCTCAAGCAGAGATGAGGAGTGGGCTGCAGAGGTCTGCTAACCTCAATTCTTTCTAAGAGCCCACAGCCCCAGATTTTTTTTTTAATTTCCAAATTTGTAGTCTTCAGCCCCAACCGAAGCTAACTCAAGTGACATCACTTGAGGCAATTTATCAGATTTTAGCTCCTTCTGGAGCCACAAAAGGCTTTGTACAGTAGTACTCCCCAACAGACTTCGAGGTGTAAAATCAGTGACGTTCCCCTGAAAGGGGTCTACAATATTTAAAAAAAAAACCCTCTTGTTGCTCTTCTGCCTCTGTCACATCTCTCTGATTTCTTCTCTTTTCTTCTTCTCCTCTTTTTCTCTCTTTCCTTCACCTCACTCTTGCATCCAACTGCTCTCCCTTTCTGTCTTTCATGCTGTCTTTCTGTTTCTATTCATCTTCTGTTTCCCTCCTTTTTCCTCCTCTGTATTGTGTGTTGTTCTCAGACTATTACTCTCCATCTGTTCTCCTTTTAATGTCCTGTAGTGCAGAGCGCTATTAAGGTGATAGAATGAAGATGCACAGCAGGGGGAGATATAGACTCAGAGAGAAAAAAGAGGAATTAAAGGGAGTGAAAAGGAGTTAGAGATACAGTAAAGGGAAGTTAAAATGAGAGAGAGAGGTTTACAGCATGAACGTGAGAAACATATACAGTGCTCTAATCCTTTTATTAATTTCCATAGGTAGGTTAGGTTTTTACATATTGTGTCTTACTGATGAAATTCTCAGCATCATCTGTATATATAGTATCTAAATCCTGTATTTTCTCTATTTATATTCCATTTTTCTTTGCTGTGTCCTGTTATCATTTCCAGACAAACATTTAAATTTCACCTAATTTAACTTAATTTTATACAAACCATGTGGAGCTTCTGTCTAGATGCTGCACTCGGACTGAGAGAGAGAAAATGACTGCATGTGTCCAGATCAGAGTGCTGTGTGTGTGTGTGTGCGTGTGTGCGTGTGTGCGTGTGTGTGTGCGTGCGTGCGTGCGTGCGTGCATGTGTGCGTGTGTGCGTGTGTGTGTGTGTGTGTTTGCGTGCTCTGTCCGTGTCTAGACACCTAGACATGGGTGTGCATAAGTTTACTTAGCCAGCTGCCTGCTCTGTGTGAGTGTGTTTGCACGATGGGGTCGTTCCGTGTATAAAAGTGAATGACTGAATGTGGGTGTGCGTCTGTGTGTGTGCGTGCCCGCCCGTGTGTGTTTCCTGCACAGAGCCACAGGAGGCCATCATTTGCCACTTCAAAGTACTTACCCATAATCCTCGGAGTGTGGATTCATTTGCACTTGAAACCCGCAGAAAAGGGGGAGAGAGAGAAGGGGGGAGAAGGAGAGAAATCAAGAGGCGAGCAAACGAGACACAGAAACAAGATGAGAAAAACTCTGACCATGTGCAAAATAAAATGTGATCACAAGTGTCTCAGGATTGTGTGCGTGTGTGCGTGTGTGTGTGTGCGCATGTGTGTGTGTGATGACTCATTTTCCTGACTGTTTATTTTCCCTCCTTCCACCTCTGCCTCCCTCTCTTTCCTCTAGCCTCTCTCTTCCTCTCTCCATCTTTTTCTCTTTCTGAGTCTTGAGGAAAGCTCTCACAGGGATGCTCAAATACACACTCATTAATGCAGTACACAGATGCACGCGGGTTACACACTTGGCCGACCCACTTATGTGTGCACTCACAAATCGCACTTAATCACACACAGACACATAGGCAGAAAAATGTGTAGACTCTTGAGGAGACATGCATTAAACACACTTGGGAGACAGAAGCAGAAATGCATAAAAATGCAAACGTAGCACAGACACACACACACATAAATGCACAAGTTAATCTCTCTCAGCACACCAGTCTTAAGAGTGGAGAGTTGAGAGAGTGAGGTTTTCTTTGTCTCAATAGACCAGCAGTGACTTTCCATCCACCTCTGACATATTCACTTTCCTGCTGCCTTGGCCATTGTGTGTGTGTGTGTGTGTGTGTGTGTGTGTGTGTGTGTGTGTGTGTGTGTGTGTGTGCGCCTACCTTCTGACTTTCATCCTCCATCTTTTCCTTTATCTCTTTGCTCTCTGTTCAATAGAAACTGTTGTTGCATTTGCACGTTGCAAGACTTTGTTCTCATTCATTGTATGTAATTGTGTGTTAATGCATAAAAACTATAACCTTGTATTTAGGAAAGACTCCGTGCTGTGAGCAGCTGTGACCAATTCAAGTGTTTTTCCACAGCACAGCAACATAAAAAGCACTAATGACATGTTGCTGCTTTATGCAAACCACAGTTACAGTAAGTCACCTGCAGCTCTTCATCTAACAGCTCACTGTGGCTGTTTCTGCTTGTACTATTGTACCTTCTACCTCTATGCAATATTTAAAAATAATCCCTTCACCAAATAGTGCCAAATATGTCCATACATATTGTTGGGTTGACCAACTTTTATTGAGGAAAAGTTCTGCCAACTTGGAGAAAAGTACATTCCATTTTCTATAGCCGCTTCACGATAAAAGCCTCCTGCTGGTTTGCCAGTGGAAGACTTCTCATGCAAAGCAGCAGCAGCAGCATCAGGAATTGTTGGGTTGTTATCAGCAGTAACTTCAACACAACTCCGATACAGATGAAAGTGATCAGGAAACAGTGAAATCAGGCTGATGTGTGAGAATATAAACAGCACTGCAGGTGTGAAACTCCAAACAACAGAGATTCAGCTAGAAGCTACAAAGGCTTTATATGTGTGCCTGTAACATTACTTTTTTTAGAAATGTGTTTTACATAACAGGTGTTTAATTGCTACTTATTTTTTTTTGTAAAATACTGAACCAACAATTTTCTTTGTACACACCCACAGTACAATTTGGCTACTGATCTATACAAATGTGTACAAGCTCAATCCATCACCTTGCTGCATAGTACACAATATTACTTCATTGCACGACTAAACTCTTTATTCACTCTCTAAAAGTTGTCAGTCTAAATATTTCCCAGAAATCAAGGCAAACGTGCAGGGTGTCTGAATCATGAAACAAAGTCTTGAATGTGGTTCCAGTCCATGACTTTTGTTCCCCTCTCTGAACTCTCCAATGAAGGAAAAACTGCCAAAAAAATCCCCCAAAAATCAATGTAACATCAATTTCAAAACCATCAGAGCCCATCAGAGCACTTGCTCAGCTAAACAGCTAGTCTGAGAAAAGATGAACAAAATAAATGTTTGCTGTCACTGTGACTTCAGGCTTGTCTGACAGTCTGTACACAACAAAATGGCAGCGTGAGTTTTTTATATGCTTTTCTTTTGCATACAAACACAAAAAGACGGAACTCAAATATATATTTTGGTAGACTGTTTTAGATTAGAATTCACCTCTTTGGCAGATTATATCAGTTTAACTGTCAGCTGTAGACAGGTGGGTTAAGACTTAAGTATGACAAGTCTTAAAACCCCCAAAAGTATGCATACTTATTCTATTTACATGTAAACTAGAGACTAAATTGTTTCTTTGGATGATAAAAGTATGTTTTTTTCTCTCGAAACACACTGATATATTTTCAGCAGCATCATGCTCTATAACTGCTCATTGTTTTGTTCAACCTCGATGTCACAGGCTCCTGTTTCCTTCAAAAATACACTAAAAACATCTTGAAGAAATATACTGCTGCCTGACAACATACGATACATGAATTTAAGTTTGTAACCAAAGCTTTTAGAATATCATAGGATCCATAGAATAAGGATACTGTAGGGGAAATTTTATTTTTATACCTTTTATAGCCTCAAAATAAAACAAAAAAGTTAACAAAAAATCTGAAAGCCTTCCGGGGGGTGAAATGAAGCTGCCAGTGTTCAGTTAGAGATGCAGCACAGACTATAATTTGTTTATTTAACAGGCACAGAACAAAAGATGAAGAGAGTCTTTGCTGGTATTTTTAGATATCAGCCTCATAACTTGATATCCTCCTTCTTGTCTGTGAGAAGCCATGACAAGAAGCAGCACTGTTTTCTGTAGTTTACAACTCACACCTACTGGAAATAGAAGCTAGAATAGAAAGCTAGACAGTTAGATAGATACAAGTTGGGCATCATGGCAAGGAAGTTGGAAGTTATTAATATCATAATGTGGAAGGAATAAATAAATGAATGAATAAATAAATGCCATTAATTAGTTAAATGAATGTGGCATCTGACATCTCTCATTGGCTGGTTTGAAGAGACATTCTAAAGCCCTGTTGCCATAGCAGCAGGAAATCTCAATTTTGAGACACCTGTCAATAACTTTTACCGTAAAAACACCTTGATGATGAGACGTTTTTTGTGGAAAACAAATATGTATATATGAGACTAAAGCCCTGTAGTGGATGTAGTAATTATACAGGAGCAGATGAGGAAAATGAAATCACGTTATTATATAGCAACAAAGTCGGTGTAGGGAGGAGATCGGGGTGGATGGATGGGTCAACAAAACACTGGACTTTAACACAGGAGATCGCTGTTCATTTCCCACTTCCAACAATGTTTCTTAAACCATGACCATAATTGTCCCCTAATCTTAACCACATGGTTATTGTTGTAACCATGATAACGAAGGTCTCCTAACCATATGGAAGTAGTCATTTTAACTAAAACATTGATCTTTTCCTTTTGTGCTTAAAACTAACCAGACCAGTTATTTTTCAACTGTGATTTTTAATGATTTTGGAAAGCACAGACAAATTATGTCCCGCTGATTACAGCTGAACACCTGTATGTGTCCTTCAGGAGTGCATGGACCAATGATGTATTTTGTATTTGTATTGTATTTTTATTTAATTTGGAGAACTTGTTGTGTATATAGATTTGTAGGGTTTCTCACTCACTTTACTATAGTCACATTGTTCTTGGATACATCAAGTATCAGCTATTAATCCCATGTATCCCAAACAGAAACGTACAGCACTGAAGCGTGCCTTATTTTCCCATTATGAAAATCGAACTGAACACTTAACTACTCAAAAAGCATTAAAGAATCCATCTGCACGGTTGCATGAGTCGCTGGCATTGACTGTTGCGTGCTTTGTGGCTAGATGAGACTGAGCAATGTGACTCAAAACCTCTGCTGATGCAAAGATGTGGGGTTGAGCTATTTGGGATGAATCTAGGTCAGGCAGCGCTGGGCGAGCAACCTCCATGATGAACTGACCATGAGGGAGAGAGAGAGTAATAACTGGGGTTATTAGTGTCTCTACCCCCTCACCCAGCCAGCAGACAGATTAGGCTGTGTGTGCATGTGTGTGTGCGTGTGTGTGTGTGTGTGTGTGTGTGTATGTGTGTGTGTGTGTGCATTCAAAGCATTTGTGTGTGCCAGCATGTCACATATGCATGTATTTACTGTATGTGTGTGTATTATTGCTTTGCTGATTTTAGACAGTGGAGGAGAAAAAGAACCTGAAGCTACCTTACTGAGAAAAGAGAGAGAGACAGAGAGGAGGAAAAGAAAAGAAGAGGATGAGAGTGCTGGAGGAAAAAAATGGAGAAAGAGTGAGAGAGGATTTGAGGGAAGTCAAGAAGGAGAAACTGTTAGTATGAAGGAGAGAAAAGCATCCAAAAAGATACGCTTATATGTACAGTGAATTTTCTTACGTATGTATACTGTATGCATACTTGCTAAATATTTATATTTGATTTAGTTTATATCTATTATTGAGGAATTAATATTTATTATAAGTATGTGTTCATATACAACACATTTTCATTAACACATAGATATGTTTTGTAGGAAATATCCTGGAGATGAAAGTGGGACATGTTATAAAATAATGTAAATATATTTTTGGTGTTGCATATTGTAACTTATTTACTAATTGAAGCTCATAATTTGATGAATTTGTTGGAAGTGAGTGTCAGCACAATGTAAATGAGGAGAGAAGCTGCAGGGGGAGGATGGAGGGAGTGGGACGTCTGGAACTACTCAATCCTCTTTCTCTTGCTTTTGTCTATTGAATCTCTACACACACCTTCCATACCTACACACACACACACATACACACACACACACACACACACCCAAACCTCCACTCCCTTCTTTTGTGACTTTTCTCTCTCAGTCTTTCTCTGTCTCCCTTCATCTTTTACCTCTCTCAAAATTCGAACCCCCCCAAAAAAACTAAGAAAAGCCGGCAGCCCGGATGATATCTTAAAATGATAAATACACAAGCCAAGTTGTTTGATCTTATTTCTGATGTTTTTTACTGTTATGATGACAGATGTCTATGTTAAACAACAACATTTCAAAGAGGTGAACGTATGTAAAATGCAAAATCCACAAACGGTTGTTCTATGGATTGTTCACATTGTCCACTCACATATTTCGGATCAGATTTGGGCTCAAACACATACAGATGTATTTAAGAAGTTTCTGTTTCTAGTAAAAAATGAGAAAAAGAAGTGAAATCCGCCACCAGAAGAGGCGCTAAGCTAAGCTAACCAATCACAACAGAGTGGGTTCATCGGAGGGGGGGGGCTTAAAAAGACAGGAGAGCCCCAAAATATAAATATACACCTGTAAATGTGTAGAATACTTCCCCTTTAAGCATTGGGTTTTCTTTATGTCTGAAAAACAAGGATTATAACACCAAAATTTGTGTTGCATTGACTAAAAGACTTTAGGTTACACTATAGCAATTCATAGTAATTAGTACCGAATTACATAGTTCTTTCAAGTAAACTTCCAGGAAATTATTTGGAATGTTATTTTGTATATATAATAAAGCTTTACTGAAATGTCCACCAAAATAGCACAATTTCATTATGCTTTTTTAGATTTCTAAAAGCTTTTGATTCTATGTGGTATAATGGCCTGTTCCTATTACAGATTGAAAATGGTATAGATAGTATAATGTACGGTATGAGTTTGTTAAAACTGTCAAAAACATCAAATCATCTGTAAAATATGGAAACAAATGACTTCCTCCAAAAACAGAGGTGTAAAACACTCTCTCCATTTCCTTTTCTTTTTTTTTGCCTCTCCCCTCCCCTCACACACTCTTACACACTTTCTCTCTTCAGAGCCTATCCTCCCCTCTAACTGTATACCTCTCTCTCTCTCCACTCTCTCTCTTGGGGGTTGAGCGGTCGTAACGTAAGCACCAGTCATCTCTTATCATCGCCACTGTGTTCCCTGAGCGCTCGGCAGTCCAAATCTCTCTCTCTGTCTCTTTCTCTCTCCGTCCTCTTCTTCTCTTTTAGTGCTTCTCTACCTGTGTCTCGTTCTTCTCCTCTGTGGATGTCACTCTAATAAGGAAAAGTCGATGTCTGCTGTCATGTTTTGTGGTCTGAGGAGGGACGTTGGGGCAAATAGTGTCGGTGAGTGCGAAACCCTTAAGGGAAATTCAATTCAACAGCAGTCTTTAGCTTTGAATTATTAATTTATTGGTGTTACGCTCTTGTAGTTGTGGTGTTCTGAACTACAGTAACCAGAAATCACCTGTCATTCAAACAATGTGTGGAGGCTCTGTGGCATCTTCTTGCTTGGGTCTTTTGCTGAGGAACTTTGGGTTTCTGTAGGTGGCGCTCTTTTTTCTGTTCAGCTTTTTGGTTTTTTTTTTGTGTGTTTTTGTGTTTTGTACTTTTTCTCCAACCAACAATATTTGCCTTCAGGAATATAAGACATGTCACTGAATTTCTGGATGATTTTTCCTGGAAAATGTATGCTTTGGTGTCTATGGTGGTCTAATTTTCACCTGTTGTAGCACCAGCAGTGTCGTACATTATCAGGGTTATTTTGTGCATTTATCGTGTATCTGAAATGATTGTTTACCACGTCCAGCTACAAAATAGGAGACTACTGCTGTAATCATATTTATATTCTTTCATTTACTGTGTCGGAGAGTGATTATAGCGGAAATGATTTAGCTAGATCATAAAACATGTCATTAGGCTTCATCATCTGGAAAACCACAAATATCTGTACAAAAGTTGGTGCCAATCCAGCGAGTAGATTTTGAGATATTTCACAGGATAAGTGAAGATTTTGACCTGCTGGTGACAGTCATTAGTCATTAGGATTCATACTCTGGGGACCATGGGAACATCTGCACAAAATTTCCTGGTAATCCATACACCGACAGCTGAGACGTTTCAATCTTGAAGGTCTGGAAAGCTTATTTTCTTTAGCAGCTTCCTACTAAGAGTTATGGGATCCTACAATAACACGTGAGAAATTTCTGTTTCTTTTTATTCCTGTGATCTTCTCACTGGTTTGAAGTGGGTGGGGCTCTATTAAAACATAATCCGATGACAGTTGGTGGGTTGTTTCATCCCTGTCAATCAAATGTGATCAAAGAACACCCACAGAGTCCTGAAGAAGCTGATTAGCTGAGTTTTTAATGGATAAACTTTTCATAAATAATATGAAGAGTATGTTTGTTTTTTTACTTTGATGTGCTTATTTAGTCATACATATCTATTGTTATATAGAAATTAGGGATATCAGTTTCAGTTAATTTTGCTTTCTATAAACCAACACCCATTAACCGGTAACTAACCGGTTAACTTTTTAAGAAAAGTTTTGATGTAGCTTTCGTTTGGGAGAGCTGCCCAGCAGTCAATGGTCAGAGCTAGCTTGTCTGCCCTGATTAGCTTGACTTTGAGCTCATCCTTCTTCACCTCAAAGTGTTTTCAATGCGTTTAGTCACAGTAGCTCTCGATGACATGAAGTACTCACGCTTGAGATACCGAACTAGCTGTTTCAATCCCTCGCCCTCTACCACACTTATTGGCAGCGTATCGATCTCATTCGGCACACCGACTGGGTGATGGCTTAATAATAAAGTAACACCTACATTGTTATTACAGGTAGACCATAGGATTAGCATGCTAGGCCAACAGTCTGTAAGCTGTGTGACTTTATTTCTGCACGGTGAAGTCTTTCAGAGCACACAAACACCGTACGCCCAGCACAGTGCTGTTAAACCGGAGACCCCACAGCTACACCTATTTTTATACAGTCTATGTGCCACACACAGCACGACTATGCTAACTAGCTGCCAGCCACCGTGCAAGTTGGTAAAATGGATCCGTCACGTCTATTTGTATCTGTGGGTTGGTGCTCCTGTTGGTGCTCCAAACACACATTTACTGACCGAAGCGTCTCACATGGAGGCTCCGACACTGACAGGAGCACCAACCCGCAAATACAAAGAGACGTGATGGATCCATTTTACCAACCTCCATGGTGGCTGGCAGCTAGTTAGCATGGCTAGCATCGTTGACATAGCCGAGCCATCCTGTGTGTAGCACCAAATTTCGGTACCTTACGGGACCGAATTTGGCACTGTATTTAACTGATTAACGGTTAACCGTTGACATCCCTAATAGGAATACTAAAGGTTTGTAGAGGTATTAAGGTATTTGAACCCCATATTGTTTTTGTTTTATGTTTTTTAAGGCTTATATCATCCACAGGTCTGTTTAGCAGCTAGTTGAGTTTAACAGCTAAAGCAATGTGTAAATGTATGATATTCATTGTGTTTTCATTTCTGTTTATCTGCTTGTGCTGCTGTAGCGAGAGATGCTGAGACTTTAATCTCCCTGTTGAACCTCCGTATGTGAAATGCCTCCAGTGGTATAGACCAGCTGTTACTGTTCCTGCCACCAATATGTTTTGCTGCTTATGGATTGAAAGAAAGAAAGAAGAAAGCTTTCTTCCATTTCACATTTTTCGACTTAGTTTAGTAGTAGAAGTAACAAGCGAGCTTCAACATTTTTTTTTCAAAATCTAACATTAGCATAGTGTACACTGCTACAGTAAGTGCATGTTAGCTGTAATAATAATTTGCTCGTTGTAGAAGCAACTATTTTATCGTGTATTTGTAACATTTTCAGCTGACTTTCCAAAACTTGAGAGTATGATGACAATGTTTTTGCTCAGCTCTGTTAGCACAAACTTAGTCTGTCCCTACTGTTGACTGTCTGAGCTTGAAGTATTTCAAACACCTCAAGTCAAGTCAAGTCAGTTTTATTTGTATAGCCCAATATCACAAATCACAAATTTGCCTCAGGGGGCTTTACAATCTGTACAGCAGTACAACATCCTCTGTCCTTAGACCCTTGATTCGAATAAGGAAAAACTCCCTTAAAAAAAAAAACCTTTAACGGTGGAAAAATGGAAGAAACGTGCAGGAAGAGCAACAGAGGAAGGAACCCTCTCCCAGGACAGACAGTCATGCAATAGACGTACAGCCTAGAACAAGAAGTCAAGTCTCAAAGTCTCAAAAAAGAAAAAAAAAGATGCCAGCAATAAACTAATTTTAATCACTTCTTTTATAATATACTGTACTTTAGTACAGTTAGTAAGATGCATCAGGGGTATTAATAAGGTGAGCACCATCCTATTTCATGCACCAATGAGCATAGTGGGAGCTATATTCTCTGCAATGGCCTCAGAGACTAACTAAGCTGATAACAGTGCTGGGAATGTGCTGAAATCCACATTTCTTTCAGTTTTATGTAGATACAGACGCTGTGGAGAACTCACATTTCACTGCAAAGGTTTGGAGAACAGCGGCAAGTTTTGATTTGATGCCTTGAGTTTGATGTCAGTTTTGGGTCTGAGTTTGTGAATTTAGTTTTTATCTATCCTTTTTCTTTAAAATATACTGTAATTGTGATAGTTTTTTTATTTCTTTGACTGTCTATATTGTTTTGGGGATTGGTTTAATCTTTTTATCTATGTTGAAGAAATAAGGACATAAAATACTAATGGAGGAAAATGGAGAATAAATAAATGATGAGGGGTTTATCACTGTCTTGGCTCTCTGCCGACTGCTCAAGTTGATCCACTTCATTTTCTGAGCATTACTGAGCTGGCCACACTTACACTATAATAGTGACTGTTGTGAGGCAGTGAGTGCGCTGGATGTTATCATCAGCTGTGCATGACGCGTGCAGTCCTTCTCTGCTGTTTCCTACAAACTGCATTTCCCTCAGCATGTTGTAATCATAATCCTGCAGGAGGTCATCTGTTCTGTGATCACAAGTATGACGGCAATGCAGCTGAACAGCACACAAACTTAACATATACTCACACATACTGTACATGTACACTGATAACATGTTATTGTCACAGGCTGCACTTGTATATTTAATATATTTTAATGAAAGTGAAGTCTGCTATGTTGAATTTTTTTCAATGACAGACATACAAATTTCTCTCTGTGTCTTTATCTCATTTCATTCTCAGTTCCACTATGTGTCATTTACATTTTTAGGCGTTTAGATAGCGCTCCTCCAGCAGCTTACAAGCCATGCTCAGGTACATCACTGAAGTGTACACGGCACCTGATGGGGATCAAACCATGTGACTTATTAATGAAGCAGCTGTCTTTCTCACCACAAAGCCCACTTACCTCTTATTTTCGTCTTTCTTTTCTCTGCCTCCTTTCGCTGGCCCTCTCCTGAACCTTGTCAACATAGTTAACCGTGCGTCATGTCGGATCCTCAGCATAGAGATGTTGGCAGAAAAGAAACTAAACTAACTTCAAAGGAGTTTTTGAAGTTTTTTTTTCCTCTGCCCTACACCTGTCAAGTTGTTTTCTCCTCGTGCCTGCTTCTCTTCAGCTGAGATGTTCCTTTCTTTTTTGAAAACCAGCTTTCCTTTTGTTTGTCATGTTTTAGGGAGGTTTGCCTCCTATTACAGGATTTAGTGACATATGTGTCTAATAGTTGAAAAGCAAAACTTATATGCATGACTCAAGACTCCTTTTTTATGGTTTGCAACTACTGCTGTCAGTGTTTTCTGAGGTTGGTTTGGCCCATTTCTGCTGCAGTCAGTCAACTATGTAGATTAAAATGTGTTCATTATGTTGATTTTAGGTGGTGGATGTTGATGTGATACTCTTAGTTGTTGCAGTATTTTGTCTTAATTGACATTATGCTTCTTTTTTTGTCAAGCTCACATACAAGTCTAGCTCAACAGACATGATTTTGTTTGCGCTCCCATTGGTTACAAAAAGGTTTTGTACATACAGTATATGTAAAGTAGGATAGGGATAGGTGCGGATATATAGGGTGGCCCTCACCCCGTGTGAATTCAATAACATACAGCACAGCAGAGCGACCCCGGAGTAGGCACTTGCATTATCTGTAGAAAAAAAACACACGTTAACAATGCAGTGCAGACTCACGTAACTTATTGTGAGTGATGATCTACAAATGCCTATTTAAAGAGACCTTCAGGTGAGCAAATATACATTGTACAGATGTAAATGGCCTGCCAGCACACATAACACTGATCACAATAGACCATAACATTCACTCACAGCCTAACAGAGACACTGGTTTGGTAATCACCTCCAAATCTCTCTACAACTACTTACTTTGGTTAGGATAACATAAGCACATCAGCTTAACAACAATATTAATAGGATTGAACAAAATGTAAGTCTGGTAAGGCACTAGGATGTATTATAATATATATATATGAGAGAGAGAGAGACTGAGAGAGAGAGAGAGACTGAGAGAGAGACTGAGAGAGAGAGAGAGAGACTGAGAGAGAGACTGAGAGAGAGAGAGAGAGACTGAGAGAGAGAGAGAGAGACTGAGAGAGAGAGAGAGAGAGAGACTGAGAGAGAGAGAGAGACTGAGAGAGAGCGAGAGAGAGACTGAGAGAGAGAGAGAGAGAGAGAGAGAGAGAGAGAGAGAGAGAGAGAGAGAGAGAGAGAGAGAGAGAGAGAGAGAGACTGAGAGAGAGAGAGAGAGGGGGAGAGAGAGGGAGACTGAGAGAGAGAGACTGAGAGAGAGAGACTGAGAGAGAGAGAGAGAGAGACTAGCGTCTGTGCTGCCTTCAGATGGTTAGAAAGGCTGTTCCACAAGTGTGGTGCAGCAGAGCAGAAGGCTCCATCCCCCATGGTGCAGGGCTTAGTACTGGGGACCCAGAGGAGCAAGCTGCTGGCAGATCTGAGGGTGCAGGTGGAGGTTTGTGGTATGATCAGTTCCTGAAAGTGGTGAGGTGTGTGTCCATTCATGGGTTTGTATGTGAGCAGCAGGACTTTGTAGTTAATCCTGAAGGAGACGGAGTCAGTGCAATGAAAACAGTTATATGTTGTATGTACTGGAAATTCTGGATGCTCCTGCCAGGGATCCCGGTGAAGAGTGCATTGCAGTAGTCCAGTCTTGAGGAGACTGCCCCTGTCTCTGTATCTGACAGGGGCAGAGTTTAGAGATGTTTTTGAAATGGTAGAAAGAAGTTTTGCATAGATGTATTCATCAAAAGTCAGCTGAGGGTCAAACCTACACCCACATTAGTGACTGAGGAGGAAAGGGGGAGGTTCTGGCCATCAAAGGTGAGATGAGCTATGGGACTTCAGACTGATCCTCCTCCTGTCTTGTAATCAGTCTTGTGTCATTGGTTTTAGAAAGTTTTGTACAAATTAAGTTTAGAGCCCTGAGAGAGAAGAGGTGAAAAGGGGATGGAGAGAAAAAAAAAAGAAAAACATAAGATCATTATAGCTAAAGTGGTGATCCACGTACCCATCTCCTTGTCCATGCACCCTCCCCCAACTAGATCCATACAGGCTACAATTAACCACAACAGAGAAGCCATTAACTGTCCTAATTACTGCTTGTTCTTTCCATAGCCGCTCTATATGTGTGGGTGAGAGATATCTGATTGTGTGTTTGTGTGCGTGCGTGCGTGAATGAGGGGGTGTAAAATAAAATGTGCAAGGAGTGACAGAGTTCGTGTGTGTCACGAGGAGGGTAATTTTGTGTGCACTGTACATGCATTATTGTGCACATCCTGTCTTTTGTTTTTTTTTTCAGTTTATATTTCCATCTGTGTTATATTTGCTGGGGGGATGATACAGTTCATGTGTGTGGTATAGTTTCCTCTCTTTCTCTTCCTTGTCTCTCATTTTACCCCTCTGTGTGTGTGTGTAGACATGTGTGTTAAACACTGTCACGCTGTGTGCCAGCGTTGTCGCGGACAATAGCTAATTATACATCTTCACCTCCTTCAGCATCATAATGACCACAATCAGACGCCTTGGCATGCAATAACTCAGAGCCTGTGTGTGTGTGTGTGTGTGTGTGTGTGACAAGTATACACTCACAGGTAACAGGAATAATACTGGTGATATTCTATATTTTTGTTACTGTCAAAAAATCCCATGTACAATATTTTCCGGTCGGTGGCATTCAGCCCCAAGCCCTTTTCATTTCTAATGAAGATGTAAATCTGTAAAAATGGTATACTGTCTTTTTGACAAAAGGCAGTAATTTTACAGTAATTTCCTAAAACAGCTGGGCACAGTAGTTTTTAGCAAACATTACTTAAACAGGAGTAAAAAAATTTGTTGGTGACTATTTTCAGTTGCACATTTGTTGCTCCAGCGAGTACCTATGGCAGCAGGATGGTGTAGGTCACCCAATGCAGCAGTGTGGCTTATTGATGTATTTTTAATAGTTTTTGGACAAAAATTGAGGTCAGAGGAATAACATATATTTGGCTACACAGATAATACTGGTTAGTAGGGTTAGTTCATTGTTTTTTGTATTTTCATGGGATTTGTTAACAATAAGTAAAATATCACCAGATTTCTCCTTTAACTTTGTTTGATGATGACACACCAACTATTTCAAGGTAGTCTGACCTACAATACAGTGAGTGGGCACAAAATGTTTACCTTCAACTTGTGTAAAGGATGCTAGTGAGCCAACCAAGAACACGCTCCCCGAAAGCCCACCTACCCATCCCCCTCCACCTTACCTTCCCAGACAACTTTGTTTGATCTTTAAAAGGAAAGGCAGTTTCATTACTAATGAGTAATGACTAATGAATACCTACTGTTTAGATATGTTTAGGGGGCTAAAACTATTTGGTCTGAACCACTGGTGGTTCGGACACAGATGCATAACTTGAAGCCTGACAAGATGGATTCTCGCGTGATCTCGTGATGTTGTGATGTTGTGATCTTGCAAATCCAGCCGCCTCGCAAGGTAAACAAAGATTTCTTTCACTGTGAAAATAACTGTTGGCAAGACAAGACAAGAAACAAAATGTAGTCTCTAAAGTCAAAGTCGCCTTCTTTGCATGGCCAACCATCCACCCTCAGTTCCACTCTAAAGACGTTTCGCAGCAAATTTGCTGCAATTTCAAGCTATTTCTGCCTTTGCTACTGAAAGAATGTCAGAACAACATAAACACATTTAGTTTTAAACATTCGAACAAAAGGCTGATACTGTTGTTGTTCTGGTGAGGTTAGTCTCATGTGATATCGTATCCATTTTATCCACAAGAAATAATAGCAAATTTATAGAAGTGGTGACTTCACAGTTTACTGAACATCATCTGGATAACTGTTATTTTAAGTTATAATGCAAGTTAGAGCATTAAAAAAATGTTGGTAAAAGTAATGATGGATAATATGTATAAACTGATACCTTTTCTGAGAAAATGTTTGTATTTAGAATCAGAGTATTTTTCACACCAATTGCTCTGCCAATCGCTCTGTATTGTGGCTGTAAATGTGCAGGTGCTTCTGTCTTTATCTGAACTTTCTCAGCAGCACACTAGTCCATTTGTATTGTGACGCCTACCTGGTGGTTTTGTGAATAGCTGGTTGATTATAATGGTGTGTCGGCTTAAATGCCTTATTCAACTAAATGAAATAGGCTGAGTGCATTACGTCGTTTTATACAACCCCTTTCACTGGCATCATGTGTTTTCTTTTACATACCCAGAGAAGCCTTGCTGAGTGTTGATGCTCTTTTTTCAACAGCATCCAGCTTTGCTTTCAGTTCAGATATTAGGACCTGGCAGCTGCCCAATACAAACACAGCGCACTTCTGTAGTTTCAGCTCATTCATGTGTTTTATACATTAACTCAGACAACAAAATATCATTAATAGACAGTATTATTATGTTAATATTTACTATTGTGTACAGTGCAAGTACCTTCTGGACATTCATTTGTTGTTCAGCCTTGCAAACACATTGTTGTTTGGAGATTTCCATTAAGTGTTTCTTGTTTTCACAATATGAAGAATTTTAATACCTTCTGGGTTATATTAAAAACTAGTCAAAGGCATGATTTGCTCACCTCACAGAGTGCTAAAGAGTGCTTCTGTTGTTATGCAACAATGTTGTTTTGCCACAGAAGAAACCCAGAGAACAAGCAGAAAGGATCACTTCGTTTATAACTGTAGTTTTAAATCCCTTTGTGTTGTGACTTGTGTGTGTCAGCAGTGTGTTCTTTGGCATTTCTTCTGAGATAGCCAAAATGACTTTTGGGTTCCTAAACTCAGACGTGTATCTTTAAAGAAATCACAACTGATTTTATTAACAGGATTTATCAGGGAACCCTCTGTGGTGCTAATGTGAAAAACCCTTTCATGGCCTTTAGAGCCATTTTTGGAGTAATATAAGTGGACAGTAGAATGTTACTCATAGTAACATTTAACAGCTCAATATTTGTCAAACCATGTGGATGAGTAGTGATATATATACTGTATATATTTTATTTATTTAGCATGGCAGAAAAAAGTAAGTGTTTCTCAGGTGTAATTAAATAGCTTGTTATAACTTTATAACTTAACTTTAAAAAATGGACACTGGACTTAATATGGACTGGTCTTTTATTGATTGTAAACAGTTACCACTGGATAACAGACAGAAACAGACACTGAGAATATTTTAAAAAGTCTAACATATTATATTGACTTTAACAGCTAAGAGGTTCATCAGGGTTAAGATCCAAAGTGTAGCAATCGTCACAGGGTACCTCATTTTTAACAACCGCTACTGTAAGCCACTTGCCAGTTACTACACCTTTAAAACAAACATTTTGTACAGTAAAGCACCCCGTGGTCTCTGCTCTACACCAAACATTTCTGTTACATTAGCAAATTGGTTACATCTGTAATTATCAGCCCATTTTGACACAGACTGATGCAGTTTTTT
Source organism: Scomberomorus guttatus (assembly GCA_038419695.1). Lineage (NCBI taxonomy): Eukaryota > Metazoa > Chordata > Actinopteri > Scombriformes > Scombridae > Scomberomorus > Scomberomorus guttatus. The sequence continues at coordinate 31,671,751 of CM076446.1, read as the reverse complement.
ATCCACCTGCTTATCCTTTAGAGGGCTGTAGGGGGGCTGAAGCTGATCCCAGCTGACATTGGGCAAAGTTATACAGTTTTTTTTTTTGTAACATGTTATGATGCAGATATGATGCACGTCAGATGTATATTTATTAGGTATGATAATGTTATCTTGATGTAGATGATGTAGATCTATTATATTTGCTCTGGTTAAGACTTGTTTGCTGAAAAAACTATTGATACTTTGGTAAACTGGTAAAACCCTGAATCCGACTGAAGCCAAGACCAGAGGCTATATTTTTGCCTTATTTCATGCATTAGCTCAGTGTCTTTTCTTCTTCTTACTGGGCATTGCGTATCCACCTGACAATTCTTGACAACACATCAGGATTTCGGCTGGGTCGGCAGCAGAACTCTGAAGCTACAGTACTTATCTTGATCTCTTTTTGTTTGAGCATCACTTTTCAATTTCATGTCAAAATATCAGTTTAGGAAAACACTCTGACTCCAGTCTCTGAGGACTCCGAGGCCCTGAACTCAGTTTAAAGCACCCTAATTTTGAAAAGTGTAGTACTTCTACAATTACCACATCGTATCCATTACACACTGCTCACCCAATTTCATGTTCCCATAAACATACACACACACACACACACACGCAAACACACAATGCTAATCTAGAGTGGCACCGCCTTACTCTCACTACAGTTTCTGCTTTGTGTGTGTGTGTGTGTGTGTGTGTGTGTGTGTGTGTGCGGTGAAACTTTGATCATAATGCAGGTCCACCCACACTTCCACATCCCTGTCACGTACAATGAAATCACTTCAGAGCTCTGTATGTGTATGTGCATATCTGTCCATGTGTGTTTGTATGTGTGCCTGTGGGGGAGTTTTGGTGTGCTGCTGTGTGTCCATATGATGATTGAATTTTATGTGCTGTTAATATAAATATACTACAAGCTGCGTGGGTGTGCATGAAGGCTACTTCTATGAATTCTTTGCGTGTGTGTACAGTATGTGCTCTGTGTGTGCTTCTATACACTTGCATTTACTATATACATTTGTGCATGTACCATTGTTCGAGCAATGTGTGTGTCTACAATGAAGAATGGAGTCGAAATGTGTGTTTGATGTGTGTGTCACTCTACCTAGAAGAGTCTACAGTCCTCATAGATAATGTAAGGTCATCACTGCTGCAACTAGTACAGCAGTGCCCGCTGGTAAAGCCATGCAAGTGTGTGTGTGTGTGTTTGTGAAAGAGAAAGACAGATAGAGAGATTGTGTGTTTGAATGTGTTTGTGTAATTATGTGATATCGCCCTGAGTAACTATCAGAGCACACACATACAGTACAGTAGTTGTGTTTTTGTGTTTTGTCTGTGTGTGAAATCGTCTGTGCGTGCGTGTGTGTATTGTTGTGGACTGCCCCGAGCTCTGTCTCTCTCTCTCTGTCTGTCTGTCTGTCTGTCTACCCCATTGTCTGTCTAATAGGTTTCTGGTGACCTTGAGGCAAAATGTGAATACGTTGAATAACTTGATGCATATGCATGTCAGTATCTCCGCTGTGTTACAGCATTATGAAACATTTTTATGGTTATGTTTAGGCAATCACAGCACTTGGTTACATTTAGGGAAAGATGGTGGTCTTGGTTTGATACTGAAAAAGTCTGAAGGGACCAGGTCAACATTATGGAGTTCTTACCCAGTGTGTTTGTTCTCCTATATTGTGCCATGCAGTGGTGCAGTCGTTTGATTTCTTCTTAGCTCTGCAGTGATGTGAACTAAGCGTTTTATTCTATGTGGAGAGGACGTCTGTTTAGGACATCTGCTCTTAACTAATTAAAGACAAAATTAAAGATATGAAAAATAAAAATCTAAACATGCATAGATGTGTTGCACAGTGAAACTTTGAGAAATATTTTATGGGTTTTTGAAGTCAGGTCCAGGTGGACATTTATTGAATGTGGACTGCTTATAGTGGTTTTTCAACTAAAACTGGACCAGGCCTAATATTTGTTATAAGGAGAAAATTACACTTACACATGCAAATCTGTATTCCAAATATGTGCACACATCTGCTAAAAACCTATTTGACTTGATTTTCATGATTTCAGTTATACTGAAACCACTTTGGACGTCACCATTCGACCAATGTTTGCAGGATGATGACCTTCACATGACTGCCATGTGATTCAGAGTATTTGCAGATTGAAAGACATCCAGACATCTAGGTTAAACCTGGGCAAAATTGCTTGAAAAGTTCAACTTTTGTAGACATAGGTTAACAGTTAAAGTCTGTTGGATGATGGGAGGAACTCTGCTATAGTACAAAAACAGCACATAATTTAATTTCAACCTTATATTGTACCTGGATTGTTGTTTGTAGTTTGTAGTTTGGTGAAGAGAGCTTGAAACTGCTGCAGGATTATGAGGAGGCTGAGAGAAATCCTGTGAAGCAATCACATCCCTTTCAATCTCAAGTGTCAGTAATACATCCCCAACAGCCTCCAGCGGGGACAAAGAGATTGTATGTGTGATTATACTGTATACATAATGTTTGTGTGTATGTGTGTGTTTGTGTTAAGGTTTGGTGAAAGCTTGAGGGAATCCTGCAAAATACCACAGAGCAATGTCTGTTAGTATTCCCTTCATGCACCCATGCAAACACACCCAGGCCTAGCAGGTGTTTCTTTATAAAGCAGGATGTTTTAAAACTGACAGGTGGAATTTTTCAGCTACAAATTCTTTGTGTTATAATGTGTCAGTTATAGCAATTCCATAATAAGAAGGCAAAAAAGACCAACATTGCATTTTCGAAATATAACATTAAAAGTGCTCAAAAACAAGCAGTTAACAGACGTTGATACAGTTTCTAGAATTGTTTAGCTATGCAATTGTAGTCTGAGAAACCTTCAGCTATATCTTCAACTCATGTTTACATTTCATTACAAAAGATGCACTCGCTCACTCAGCAATAGCGTTGTTGCTGTTACTGAGTGATGAGTCTGAACTTTGTGTCTGTACAAAAATAAGTTAGATCTTTACAATGACAACCATCCTTTAGTCTGTCAAATCCGCCCTGCGCCTGCTTAAGTCATTATCGTCTGTGGTTGAAGATGATGCTCACACTGTAAGCATTCTGCCGGTGCTTCCACTGCAGGAGGAAAATCTGGCCTGATGCCTTGTCTATAACTCAACCTGTTCAGCGAGCTGACAGCGCCAGCAGTCATTAGCCTAATCACATTCAAATTATTCACCAAGAGACGTTAATTTATCAGGCAGAGTAAGGAAATCAAGAGAAAAGGCCGTAGAAAAGAAAACGTGTCAGAGTGACGCTGACATGTATATCATTTCAAAAAGACTATTAGTGCAAACAGATTATGCCTGTTGTGACAAACATGATACCTCAGTCACGTAAAAAAGACACTGGCACAAGAGCTTTGTGGGCTTAGAGGACAAGAGCTGAGGATTCATACTACTGCGGGGAAAAGGTTGTGACTAAAACAGTTTGTCTTACATCCAGTGAGAGAGACAGAGATGGCCAAGTTCCCTAAAGCGTTCTTTATGGCTCAGTGTGTGTGCAAGTTACTGTTTAAATATCTGTGCTTGTAGGACTCATATTTGTACATTCAGTCTGTTTTGTGTGTCTGTGTGCCTGCACATGCAGGTGTACATTTGGTGCCTAAATCCTTTTGAGTACGCATCAGTCTCTGCTGCCTCGTGCATGTTAGTTTGTGTGCATGTGTTTCTGTTTGTGTGTGTTGATGAGCAGCCTCCGGGGTCCATTATGCCTGTGACAGCCCCACAGCAGGAAAGCAGCCAGCCAGATAACTTATGACAGCAGTTTAAAGCCAAATTTAATCCACAATTTATGAATTATTAAATTTATACACCTCTGTGAAGATCACTAAACTCCGAGACACAACAACAATGGCCTCCTTTCCACTGTCACTGCTGGGAAAAGAACTGATTTCTAAGTGTTACCGGTGGGAAAGCGCTGTATTTTTCAAAGTTGTAGGAGGGCAGGGAAATGTGTCATGTATGGAAATTGTTAGAGGGAAAACACTTCATATATTGAGGTTACTGGAAAGTAGGGAATTACTTCAAAAATGAAGATGAAGTTGTATGGTAGAAAAAAGTCTTCTAATTACATTGTCTTCATGTGAGAAAGAACTTCAAAAGGTAGATATAGATTGCAGAAAAAATATATAATAGAAGTATAAGTGTCCTAGATTAGTGTCCTGTATGTCAAACCTCTGTCAGATTTGACCTATTTATTGTGTTTTTCACTGCTGTATTTGCCAAGTGCAGGTATTATCACAATAACCAAGTGAAAAATGTTGGCAGTGAACACATTTCCATCCAATGATAATTAACACCCGACTTAAGCATCTTTCAGCTCATTGTTTTGGTTTAGCTGTTTCACTGTTTTGGTTCACTGATACTGTTCCCATCAACCTTGTTCCAGCAGCAGCAAGCAGCTGTTTTCAGCAAAAAAGAAGCTCTGAAACTCAAAACTAATTGTTACATTTATTTACCTTTTTTCAAGACAATCAATTTTCAATTCTTTTTTTTTTTTTTTAAACTGAGATCAACTTGTCAAATTATAAATGTTATACAAACAGCAGACAGACAAACTAGCTGGTAAATATAGGAGTTGGTGGACATAAAAAAAAAAAAAAAGCACAAATGTTTGTTCTAATCCAACTAGTAGATGTTCAGATATTTCACTGGAAAAGTGAAAACTTCCGGGGATTATCAGGGGATTATCAGTCAGGGGATTATCAAAGTCATTAAAATTAATCCTCTGGGCGTTTGGATATCTGTACCAAAACTTCACAGCAATCCATCCCGTAGTTGTCAAAGCAGTTCACTAAAAGTTCACTAAAAGCCAAAAATGTCAACCGGCTGGTGGCACTAGAGGAAGTTGGGGGATCACCAAAATCAGTGGGATTCATTCTCTGGAGTATTTCTGTACATAACGATCCATCCAGATATTTCAGTCTGGACCAAAGTGGTGGACTGAGAGACCGACTTCATCACTTAAGGATTTATCAATCAGGCAAAAACATATAGACTGACAAAACACCCTCATATTCAGCTAACCTTTGGATTGTGGGAGGTGGTAAACCACACACATGCTGGATGAGCATGCAAAAAAGGAAGCTGCGAGGCAACAGTTTTAACCACTGAGCCACTGTTATGGATTACATTTTTTAAGTATATAAAAATTAAAACCATTTGTTATGCTCGGTGACAGTATCATGAAATATGTCCTACATACGGGAGCTTAAGTCAGTAGCTAAAAGAAACAAACTAACCATTGCAGTTTCTTTGCGACAGTGAAACTGAGACTTGAAAGGCAGTCTCACAGAACAGTGTGAGGAAGTAATTTAAAGGAGAATTAAAAGCACAACTTAGGAGATAAAGGATTTCGCAGGACACTCAGCATATTGAAATCCTTCCCAACTGCTTGGCTGTGTTGATGATAGTAAGCTGGTTTGAAATGCTGCCTCAGGTGCTGAAAAGCATTAAAAATACATATTTATTCTGCAAGTTTGGCTGAGACATTTATGTTTAAGCTGTGGTGTAATTGTCCCTGATTATAATGCAACTTAATGACACTTCTGGAGTTGGCTATGGGAGTAGTTGGGATTTGGTTTATGAATTGTTAAACTTATCCCACCCCTCTGATGGAGCAGAGGTTGTAAAGTAGGACAGATCATCTCCCCTCAGAGCCACAACAACAACGACAGCCTCAGCTTCACTGTCACAGCTGCTGTCAAACTGAGTTAAAGAATGTGGGTTAGTAAAATACTTAATATTCTTCATGTATCATATATGAGACCTTAAAATATGTACAATAATCTCAAAGAATAAATGCTCATGACTCCCTGAAAACTAAAATTATGATCTCTAAGACATTTTTTTAAAGAAAACATATTTATAGTTTAAAGTTTTCTTTTGACCTCTGCATCTGACCCCTCTCCAAAGTAAGCAGAAGGATGAACTCATAGCAGAGTCAGCTATAAAACATTGTCTGCAAGTTAAACCCACCAGAAGCTGTGATTTTCCTTGCCTGTAGTTAGTGCACATCGGCACCACCGACAGGCAAAGAACTGTGAAACTGGTCCAAAGCTGCAGAACTGAAACTGCAGCTCTGCAGGTGAAAACATGTTCTCAGCCCAGTTTCACGTGCACCACATCAATGACATGGTGTCCAAAAAGCTCTTCTGTCATTGTCAGAAACATGCCAACTTCCAGCAGGGAAAAAGGATGTAATAATATATTGGGGGGGGGGCATGGGACCCTTCTTTCAACCTCCCCAAAATGTCTGATTGAAATAGCTTGGTTGTTAATTCAGCGTCAGAGTTTTTAAATGATTACCTCTTGTATGACTCCAGCCTCTGCAGTTAATTCATGAGTTTAAAAGTTCAGTTTCAGACACCTGTGGAGATTTGAACATAACTGAATTTATAACTTATCAAATATTAAAACCCTCACATGTCCTTCTGTCACAAATCCCTGCCAGATGCTATAAAACAGAACATCTGCTCCCCCTGTGACATATAACAATGATAGCCTCTGTTTAACTGTCCAACCAGAGAGGACACTAACTTCACCAAATGGCCTTATTTTCCAATTCATCAACCTACTGAAATGTAGTTACAGAGACTGTGTAGGTGCCTGGAAAATCTCCCTTACGTGTAATCTTCTTACAACGGTATTTATACAAAGTGGATGCAATTGCACTCGTGATATTGCTAAGTGGATTATATGTGAGGGAGGTTTTTCAAGTATTTACATAGCATATTGTACAATTCTTGCAAATTTTACACTTGTCAGGGAGGAAACGCCCCTGAAACAGCATTTATAGAACATTTTGCAGGCCTGAAGAGCCACTGTTGCTGCATTTATTCAGTGGGACAGAACACTTTGGGAAATATAGGATCTTTAACAAATAATAGATGTGTAATTTCAGGCTCATTTCTACACTGTCAGACTGACCTGTGCTCGTGCTACAATCTTCCCTACCATGCTAGACAAGTGGAAACTCTGACCTGTAGGTGGCTCTTGATCATTTTTTAGGGGCTTACTAAAAGCCTTACTCCCCTTCAGAGTTCTCACCCTGACAGCTGTCACCTAACTTGATAAGCTGTCAACTAGCCTCATATTTGGGCAAACACAATTAGAATCCATCTGATATTTTAGAACCTATGGCTTTAATTGTTCATCAAACATTTGATTTTGACATTAATATGCAGGATACAGTATATCCTATCGTTTTAATATTACCAAGACAAAAAAAAATGTATATATATACCACTTCTAAGCTTTATCATGTGTCTCTGTTCTCTCTAGATGACGGGCCATATGGAAAAACAAAGGATATCTCTGGACCAGAACACACCATGGCCTCAAGAAGACACAGTATACCAGGTATGTACCACTTCTATCAGTATCTATCGATCTATAAATCTACTGTATGTGTCTATCTATCTATGGTCACCAGCTGGACCTCTTTGCCACTGCATCACTGTCTATAATGTGTTGAAAATTACTGTAAATTCATCCAGATTCAACGTCACCACTTTGAAGTGTCAGAATGATCTCTGGTCATAATTAGTCTCAGACATACCAAAAGCAGAATTTGGAGATGGCAGCAATTTACTTAATTAATCTGAGACATTTGCAAAAACAGCTTTTCACTGTTCAATCTGGGTAATCTTCTCTGTGGTTCATTATCAGATCCTGGTGTACTTTGTGTATGAATGGCAGGGTAACCTCACGATGACTGCAGAGATAGTCTGATAACAACAAGGTTTTTTTGTGTTTGCTCTGAAAATGTCCCTGAGAACGAACTGTTCCACAAAACCTTTTTTTGTAATAGTCCATGGCATAATATACATCTTATATTATGGCAACATATGTTATATATGTTGTTACATATGTTATAATAGATCACCTCAGTATTCTATTATAAATACCAACACATTTACAATAATATTTCTTCTGTTCCTTCTCATTAAAAAACGATTTTTCAGCAGTCTCATCCCTTCACGTTAATCCAATACAATACCTGTAAAAAAGGCCAGCACCACTTCCCAACTTATATGACATTGGTTTACATGTTTGAATGACCCCATCCCTTATTAACAGAGCAAAACAAAAGTATTTTTTGGAAGCTATTCAGTTTTTTTTTTTTTTCAAAATCCTTTAATCACAACTATGTCAAGAAGACAACAACATAGCGGAGAAAAAACAAAACTTATGAATCTGATTTATAACAAAAAATATCAGATTATTTAAACTGGACTTTTAAAAATATGTTTTCTGTTTTATCACTTATTTCCATTTGAACTCTGTTTTCCGTTTTATTCTGCTATTCTTCTCTCAACCTTTGTTTCACCCTTGCATGTTCTTTGTTACCTTCTCCCACATATGAATTTCTTCCACACATAAAATCTCCCATTTTTGTCCAAACTATGTGTTTTTTCTTATCAACTTGACCAAATCCCTCCATGAAGTTTCCCATCATCTCTTTCCTTCTCTCGCTCTTCCTCATCTTTTCTATCTCCTTGATACTTTTCCCCATCTTTCCTCTATCAGACTTTATTCATCCATGCACAGTTATGTAACTCAGCTCCATGCTCAGTTCCAGTGTCACCTTGCGATGCCTTGCTAAGGTATATAATTGAGTGTTTGTCTCATTTACCTTCCATAGCCATGTTTTTGCTGACTCTTTCTGTCATTTTTACTATTGTTACTACCTTGTTGCTACTATGCATCTGAATGTGTGCGAGACAGATTGAATTTGCACTTTTTGTTATGTTGCATCTATCATAAGATGCAACATACATTTTCCTCAGTAGAAATACTTTCATGAGTATATTTCTGCATAATATGAAAATCTCATAACTGTATTCCCTGAGCATCATATATTTTTATTAATCCCATCATGGTCAGTTCTGCATTTCTCTGGAGGAAAATCTAATTTTGCGATGGATTCAGTTCAGAAGATATTCACGGCTCCAAACTATATTTTCAAAAGTGTTCGTGCTTTTATGCAAATATGAACAGTACAAGGACTAATGAATGAATGAGTGATGTTCTGCAGATAATGTATGTGTGTGTTTCTGCATGAATATGTGTGTGTGTTGTAATATCCACCAGAGATAACTACGGTGTGAAGCACCTCACTGATCCTGAGTGTCGCCTGAGGGATTTACCTAATCTAGCTATCTATCACACCAAAGCTTCATCTCACCTGTGTGTGTGTGTGTGTGTGTGTGTGTAAATGGAAGATGCAGAACCTGCAGTACAGGTCTCTATCTGCACTGTTCAAAGGTTATATTTTACTTATTATCTGGCTGCCTCAGACTAAAACCACAACCCACAACTTCCTAAATTTGTTTCATACATGTTTTACAATAACTGGCTCATTTTACAGCTGTGTGGCTGGTAACATCCAATTATATTCATGCAGGTGTGCAGCATAGCAATTATAACCTGACACCTGCAGTGGTTGAAGGAGTTCTGCAGCTCTGCAGCTCTGCAGCTCTGCAGCTCTGCAGCTCTGCAGCTCTGCAGTGTGGTTCCCAAGTCAACCCATTAAGTTGTTTACCTCATCAAGCCTTTACCACCCCAAGAATAGCTGCCTGCTGCATTTTATACTTGTTAGAAAAGAGGTTACATATATTATTTTTTTTTCTGAAGATTGTGACGCCTTTGTTTTTACAGTAGTTTAATTAAGTGTTAAGGGAATATAGAACTGTACAGTAGTTTTTGGTCCTCCTGTTGAAATAGCCAGATTAGTCCATCCTGCCTTGATCCTCGTTATCACATCCACAGAGAATTCTCTTCAGTGGGTTTAGTGGAGGGTTTTAGTTTTAAACATGTCTGCCTCATTCATTAGATACAGTATATATTTTTAATGGACACATAGTGTTGCAATGTCAAAAGTTTGTTTAGTATCACAGATGTCATAAGTGACAATCTGAGAATGTGCCACTATGTAACTTGTGAAGACAACATTCAACAGTAAAGCACCTAATGGAACACGGTCATCTGATAAATAGGTAATTAACAAACTAACAATTAACTGCAAATTAACAGCTATATATGAACCCAAATATTTCTACCAAAGTGCGCCACCCTTTCTATAAAATGTGCTAAACATTTACCGTTAAATACTTGCAAATTACTTAAATTAAAGGACCTGTAAAATAAAGTGTTACCAAATAATACATGCTTGTCACACTCCCTGTTAATTTGACTGCAGTCAGTTTCAGGAACCTCCATGATTGACAGCAATCCAATAGTTTCCACAGTGTAATCCATTACTTACCAGTTACCAGTCCGTCATTACTAGAAATCTAAAAAGAAAAGATAACACAGGTTAAATAGATTATCTTTGTTGTTGTTTTCTCTTGAAACATTTGTTTACGTTCCCTATTTAATTCCACCTAAAAAAAGATGGACTTCCTAAATTAGCTAATCCATAGAGGGCGGTGTTCAGATTTTTGTGACAGTAAAATGTGCACTGGAGAATCGCACACGTCATTAAAAAGGCAAAGAAAGTCTGAGTTAAAAAGTCTACAAATAATGGCCAATCAGAATATTTAATCAACAAAAAATGTATTTAAGATGTTCTGATTATATCTACCTTTAATTTGGTGGTTCATTTGATTTCCATCTCAGTTAACTGATGAATCTGCAGGTCTAAACTGTAGCTTTTGGTAAACTAAATATCCTTATATGTACAGTATATAGTTGCTCTGCTGGAGAGCTTCACTGTTACACAGTTTAAATACTTTTCAGTGTGTGTATTTTGCCTTTTAATAAAAGTTATGTTTGTGTCACAGAGAATCTATTTTCATACATTTAGTGTTCTCTGAAGAGTTTTGGTTTAGCTGTTGTAATTTCTGTTATTGATGATGTGTTTTAACCTTTCAAGCCCTTTTCATCCCTGCCAGAAACCTTTCAAGTGGAATGACTGCAAGAAACAATGAGGCTTTGTTAATTCTCATTAACTGATGCTTATCTAATCTGATCTTCACATTTACATTTTAGTCATTTCAGCGGACTCTCTTAGATTGAGCGGACAGGAGATCAGTGTCTCACTCAAGGACACACAGCAGCGAACCTGTTTTGGTTTATCTTTCTTATATCTCGGCTTCGTTTTAATCCGGGGATCAGAATGGACCGAGGGCAGCCACTAACCACTTATCTCTCTGGTGTATTTTGTGTGTTTGAGTGTGTGTGTGTGTGTCTGTGTCCACATCTGTGTGTGTGTGGGTATGTCCTTCTCTTTGCCTGTTTTGTGTGTGTGTGTATTTGTCTTTATGTGTATGTGTGTTTTTGGTTAGAAGCTCTGCGGGGGGTGACCATGGTGGAGCTGGTGAAGAAAGAGGGCAGCACACTGGGCCTCACAATTTCAGGAGGAACTGACAAGGACGGGAAACCACGGGTATCGAACCTACGGCCAGGAGGACTGGCGGCTAGGTGAGTGCCAGCAAAGAAAGAAATACATCCAGACTTATTTGGTGTTCTGTAATAAAACTTCTCACAGTTGCACTCAGGAGTGAAAAAAATAAATGTATAACTGCCACATTTTTAAACAAACAAAGCACATAAAATTGTGATTCAACCGATGTCGTTTATGAAAGCTTTTAAATTTTGTTTGCGCAGGAGTGACCAGCTAAATGTCGGTGACTACATCAAGTCAGTGAACGGCATCAATCTGACCAAACTACGCCATGAAGAGATCATCAGTTTACTGAAGAACGTAGGAGAGCGAGTTCTTCTGGAGGTGGAGTATGAACTGCCCCCAACAGGTACAATATTAGTTAATATTAATAACATCATGTACTTGTTTAAGTTAGAGTTATAAAGCAGCAATAGCAGCACTAACGCCATGATCAGAGTGACATAAGCACTGCATTAAAAAACACAGCAACCTCATTCATGTCAGTCAAAAAATGCAGGGTGGATTCTATGGACGTTTGCTTCTATGCAATGAAATGTCAACCTTCAACACACACTGGCCATTCAAATACATGCATGCGCACATTCCTGGTAGATTACTCTGTAATGGAAATGCCATAATTCTATTGTTTACATGACCATCATTGCACTTGCTGATGACTGCTGCTGTGATGGCTTTCCAAAGTTGTAAAAGCTTTTAAACTTATGGATCTATTACTCAAACTAAACTATAACAACATGCTCACACCAGCACTGCCCCTCACATTAGTGTGACATTTCCAGTCTGAATGCCAACCAGAACAAACAGCTGATCGCAGACGGAAGATGAGCTCATTATCTGACTGAAGTACCGGTAGCCCCACATTTATCCTTATTTGATTTTTTTAAAATTATTTCATTGTCCAGCCTTTATAGCTACAGTAAAAACAGTAAAGACATTGAGAAGTACAGGCATCCTTAATTAAAACTCACACTGTGTACTGCTTACATAGTGTGATCCGGGTGTAATTCAGACTGCCCCCACAAGAAAAGAAATGTATTTCATGAGGTGCTTTAATTGTATAGGATAATATAATTTCTGGTTCATGCTTGTTCATTTTTCTGTATTAATGTGTTATGTGAACAAAACTGTACTCGATTATTGCAGCAACAGAAGGAAATTACTCCATTACTCTTAATATGTAATATGTAACAGCTATAATATAAATTACTTTCTCCCCCCCCCCCCCCCCCCCCCCCCTCTCTCTCTCTCTCTCTCTCTCTCTCTCTCTCTCATCTGCCCCCCCACCACCCAATTCTCAAAGCACCAGACAGCACCTCAGGGGTTATCTCAAAGACAATCGACATCTGTTTGCACAAAGAGGGGAACAGCTTTGGTTTCGTCATGAGAGGTAACCATCAGTAAAAGAGCCCATTACTGTGTGTTTGGAGAACTTCATGAATAGTTATCTGTGAAACGCCTGTTGCAGTATCACAGCTTCCTGCCTTGTAGAAAATAGAGATATTGCATCATTTGTTTGAGCTGGCAATGAAAAAAAATAAAATGAAGCTTTAAAAGTTGAAAAAAAAAGATGAAGGAGAGACATAAAAGTACAGTCTTTCTTTCTGCTGTCACTCCTCTAACATGGCACACAAACAACCAAAGGTTAAAAGAAAGGCTGCGGTAATGTACCGGTGATTTGGATGTTCTGTTCCATTAACTACAAACTATATATTTCACATCTCTGCTGTCCATTTTTCCAAAGCATACAATAACATTTTAGATTGATTGCCTGCCCTCCAGGCAGCTCTCAGTTTCAATTCTTTTCACTTTTTTAATGTGAAAATCAACTTGTGGAGTCTTGAAACTTGTTGTCATAGGTAATCCATTACAGTGAGTAATATGCTGCATTTACTTGACAATAGACAATACTTTGTTCCAAAAACAACCCAGAGGAGCAAACTACCACTTCTATGGCTAAGGTTTGGGTTATTAGGGTTAAATAACTTTTTGGTTAAAGTTAGGGGAGGCACACCTTTATGGTAAAACAAAAACATAGACCTGTGCAATCTAATGCAGCCCAATACAACAGCTCTGCTTATACATTTTCAGTTTCTGTTTGAATTATCAGAAAGGTGAATATTGCATTAAACGTTTTGCCCCCCTCATGTATGTTAATGGGGTGGACAAAATATTAGGAACACAATATAATGCACTCCAGTACACCACCACCCACTACAACCTCAATAATAAACATAATGTATAAAATCATCACCTTTCTGACAATGTCAAGAAAAGATGAAAATGTATAAGCTTTGTAAAAATAGAATTTATGGCAGAGCTGTTGTACTGGACTGCATTAAATTGCTTCTTTGGCCTCACTACTGAATGTTAATATATACAATCTATATTCAATAAACAACAAATAGTGACATTTTTCCAGAGAGAACAGTCATTATTTACACCACCGCCAACCGTTTGTTTGTCAGGTAAACATAAGAATAGGTCATTTAAAGAAATGACCAAAGCTCTTATTTGTATAGTCAGGACAGTCTCTCTATTGTTGCAAAATAATGTCCTTCCTTGAGTTTGTCAAGCCAAAGCTGCAATAAAAACCTTCTTGGTGTAAGCAGCCAATTTCACATTTACAACATCCATATTTTGTTATTGTTTTCCATTCTCTAGGTTTGGAATCTGACTCTTAATTTCAGATGATAGGGTTTTAAAGCATTCAGAACAATCCTAGTAGGAAACTTACAGTGGATACAGTAACATGATTTTGACCAAAATATAAAGGAAATGAATTGCTCTCTGATGGATTACCTGTCTGAAGCATGTCTTATGTTTGGAGGAAGTGAAGGTTTCTAGTTGTATGAGATCTCTCATTAAGTCATTTGAGTGATCAGCTTTGCTCTCCTCTTCTTACAGGTGGTACACACGAGGACTGGCACAAGTCACGCCCCCTAGTGGTCACCTATGTCAGGCCAGGAGGTCCTGCAGACAGGTAGCACTGACTGCCCACTAATGCATACATGAACTCATATGAGATACAGTATATGCATACATATACATATATGCACGCACAGAAAATCACATGTACACACACACACGTACAAGCAGATATATAAACACATTAACACTCAGAGCCAGAGAGAGGGATCATTTATGTATTTTAAAGGGGTTAAAAGGGCACTGCCTTCCAAAACAAGTGATGTCTAGGAAAAATAAAAGCCAGGCGAGTACTGGCATCCATCGAGTTTAAACTAACAGCAGCACAGCTCAACCAATTCCAGTCAGGAGTCTGAGAGATTTGTCTGTGCTCTCATGCAAATAAACCCCAAGGATAACAGTGTCATTTCCTGTGACCGTCACTGGTATGTTGACAGTTATGTGTTACTCATAGCCGCAGCAGCATGAACCACCTCATATCCCTTCAATGTTGTCATCATGTGTCTGTCTCAGCCTTCATGTTTCATGTTTAAGTAATAATCCATGACATTTTCATATAAATGTCAGCTTTGTAACTGTTTAACTGATGTAACACAACAGTGATTCAGCCTTCTGTAGACTCAGTACATGAACATTTACACTCCTGGGAAAAAATACCCTACTGCAAAGGAACTGATGTCTTTTACATGTCCAGTTTGTTTGGAATAAGCCCTTTAAAGGGTGTGTATGAACAGTGAATGTAGCAGACAGAGAAAAAAGTGCCATCTATTGAAATTCAGACCTCATATTCTAAGGAAAAAAATGGCTAAAATCTGTACATGTTTTTAAATAAACATATGTGACTATTATCCGTCATGTATACATAATGGTACGAAATATTGCAGATCAATAATGAATCATGTATCAATACTGAAGCCTTGAGCAATTAAACTAATCTCAACAGAATTGGATGGAAAGTCTTTCAGGTTTCATTATCCCTACACATGGAAAGGGCTCACACAGCTCTCCTGCACAGAAACACAGGCAGAAATATATAAACTCTATGCAACTAATATTTAATGTAAACATTTAGATAAAGAAAGTTCTTACATTGTTTTTCTATCTATTATTTTAAAAAAACAAGCAAACAAAAACTGGATTTAGCAAGGGTCCCAGGTGATCGAGCCCCCCTCTTGAACACAGACAATTGGCCTCTTCCACTTCCTGTTTGTGGAGTATAGGAGGCCATCTTATCTGGTTACATATCTTTTGGTTGAAGGAGACTCAGCCATGAATCTATGGAACCAGAAAAAGGTACATCGCAATTTATGTTTATTAATGCAACAATGACAACAGAATATTAGATGAATTGTGTGCATTTAAATTTTTAAAAAGCAAAAAACAACAGACTCAGAGACAGAGAGGCGTGTCATTACTTGAAACCTTAACTTAATCCCAAAGCAAATTTACACAAAACAAAGCGATTTTCATAAGAAATCTTGAAGGTGTTCAGCATATCAACAAATTCTTATAGTCGTAACTTTGGGCGTGTTGCAAATATTTCTGCTTTTTAAAAAAAAAGCTGTAAAATACTTTGTCCTGGCACTGTGAAGTGATTTGCAGCAGCATGAACACTTCAATAGAATCGGTCATTGTTTTGTTTGCTTGGGGTTTAGTCTTACAGTGTGGGTTTAATTGTGAAGTGTTTTCTGGGAAATGCTGTTAAAAAGCACCACAGCAGTGACCGCTTAGCACCAAAACGGAGACACGTAATCTTTTTACAAAACCACCTTGAGAATGAACTTCACCAACTGCATGAAACACCTACCTGTAGACAACATGAATGAGCAGAGAAATATTAAAAAATGGAGGACAGGACACAAAGACTTACTGAATGATTCAAGTATGAAAATGATGTGAATCATTTGGCCTTCAGTCACCAGATCTCAACCCAAATGAACACCGCTGTAGATATTGGAGATGTGTTCAGATCTCTCCACTCATTAAAACACAAAATGAAGGAATATCTTTTGGAAGAATGTTCATCCTTTCAGAAGACTTCCAGAGACTTGGGGAATCTTCGTTAAGGAGCACTGAAGCTATTCTGGAGGCTTGTGTCTTCCTAAAAGTGTTATTTCCTGTAATTTGTCACCCATCTTTATTACCATCACACAAATCTCATTGCTTAGAAAAGTCCCATTTTGCACAGCAAGCTTGACTCAGCTGTTCCTGCACCATTACTCCAGCCAAGACAGGAAAAGATTGGAAAAATACAGTGTAACCCTCTTCTCTGATCGCTTAGCGGCTTCAATCAGTTGACACAAGACTTAAGAACTGTGAGATGCTATTTTTATTCTACTGGCAACTATCTCTGAAAGAATTATACGCAGCAGAAAATCAATGCTTGTTCAAACATTTTTAGGACTCGTGAAAGAGCCGTTTCAATGTAATCCAGTATCTTTGTCAAAAATTGTTTGCAAATCAACCAAAACTATTTGTTTCACATTATCTATATACTAGTAGATCAACCTGCATATAAGCCTATGGATGTATTAATGTGCAGTAAATGAGCAGACAAAACACAGGAAATGTTTTAATGTGTTCAAAAGTTCATACACAAATGGAATAAACCTCCACAGGTTCGCACACAGATTGACAGACTGGAACAAGACCAAGATTAAATTCTGTCTTACTATTGCATTATTTCTCCCTGAAGCTCATCTACCAATATTCTAAAGGAAATCATCTCCAAAATGTGGGTCAGTCCAGAGGAAACGAATGAGATATTCATGCTGCTTTATATCCCATTTATATGCCAGTTGGAGAAAACTTAATCCACCGCTCCATACAGTCCCAGGAGTGCATACATTTTTAGTATTACCCACTGGGAATTAAAGCTCAAACTCTGAAAGTGTTAGAAAGCCATGATGTTTCATGCCGGACCAGAAAGAAACTGCTTTCACTGCATCACTATATGAACAGAAAGAGACAGAAACAGACACAGAGGGAGCCAGCAGGCCTAACAGCTGGCTAAATGTCACCAAAGTCCTTTGGTTTGTTTCATCCAACAACTTAAGTTAGTTAGAGTTGTCTTTAAAGGGGAAAATCCACCCACAAACACAATTAAATCCTCCCCTATTCGTAAAATACCAACTCTGGGTGGTGCACCTATATCACCCATTACTCTATCTTTTCTTTTTCTTTTCTTTTTTTTTGTGGACATAGATGACAACATGTCATGTTTAGGTAACTCTAGCAGCTATAATGGAGTTTGAAAACATCAAATGTTTCAGAGATCTAAAAATTGCAGTGGATGTCAGATTGTGGTGTTGGTCCCTGAGAATTTGACAGCCTGTGTGTAGAACCATCATTTTTGCTCCAAGGTTTGAATACGGCCTGCAGCTTTTTGTTGGTGAAAAAGCTGCACTATCATTGTCACTCTCTCCACCTGTTTCCCTAGATTGAGGAGCAAAACCCTTTTTTTTTTTTTTTTATGAAAGACTTTTATTTGACTCCAGACATTTCTTGTGAAACTTCATCCCTCACATTCTTCTATCATATAACTTAATTCCGGCCTTCAGTGGTCTCAGCTTAGCTTGTGTCCTGTTGTTAAAAAGCTTCAGGGCTATCAGCATCATACTTTACAACTTCTGCCTGGTATGATGACAGCTCTGTATTACTCACACTCTGGCATCATGCATAAAGCATCTATTAGCTCTCTAATGCAGCCCTCTGCATAAAAAATTCAAAATGCTGCATATCCATTTTTGTTGGAAAAAACATAATTGCCTGAAATGTACATTTGAGTGCCTCCTAAAATATGAAGCATCCAGTCTGTAAAAGTGTTTTTGTCTACTGAGGACTTTTAAAAAATTACCATAATTTAATTGAAACCAGATCACATGACATCAATTTTAATCTTAAAAGTTTAAATACTGTGAAGCACAGCAGTATCATCTGTCATCTTAGTGTTGTTTGTCCTCCATTTGTTTGTCCTCCATTTGTTTGTCCTCCATTTGAACTGACGAAATCGTCTCAGACAGAAGAGAAGAGAGAAAAAGAGGAGGATGAGGAGATACGAGAGTGTAGTGAAGGCAAGAGGTAGGAGAGGAAAGAAGCTAATAGGAAAGTGACGAAATTAATAAGAGGAAGAAGTAAGATCAACATGAAAAGCAAAAGGATGGTCAGAAGTATTGGAACGAAGAAAGGAGAGTGAGATAGAGACAAGATTAGAAAAAGAGGATAGGATGAACAGGGATCAACACAATGTAAGAGGAGGTTTTAGAGGTGGTGGACATGCAAAGAGAGGAAATGGTTAAAAATAAAGTTTAGGTTGTCATGATTTTTTATTTTTTGATGGCATGACATTTCTATTTCCATATGCTGTATATGTTGTGTCATACACTATTACCTATTCATTCACATAAAGCGTATTTGAACTTTAGTGACAGAAGGAATAAGAAAGGGGGTTAAAAAATGTCATCTGAAAGAAGAGAACAAATGTACAGGTTGACCTTTAAGAGAAGAGGAAAAAATAGAATTGTGAGAAACTGGTGCAGTGCCCGTACAAAACGTGTCTGTTTGGAACGGGCCGATTGCTTGGCCTCTAGTATTACTGCTTCAACGCATAGAAAAATGAATACTGTTGATGTGAGGTGTGAATGAGTATATACACCAACAACATGTAAGAAGCTAACATTTTATTATTCACAGATGTTAAGTACCGTAATAGTGAATCTTTTCTCATTTCAAATATAACGAGGGCTGCATTTAAAAATAAAATACGTAACAGAGCTTTTGAAAAAACATGCATCCTAAAGTGGATCGACCACATTGGGCTCTTAGATCATTTATTTTCTGTGGCTTCAGTTCGGATCATTTGAGCGATTTGTGCTTATATGAGACATACTGGTTTTGAACTGCCTGCAGGAAGTAGCCTAAGAGTCTGTCCATTCTTGATTAAAAGCTGTTTTCACTGTCTACTTTTCTCTTTTTAGAGCACGCCATGTGAAAATACTCCCCTCTGACTTGCTGTACAGCTCTGATCGCCAGCTGTGCTCATGCTTATGGTTTTATTATTATGGAGAACAAAAAAATGAGAAACATAATTATTTTTTGGTGAAAACAACTCATGCAGGGACTCAATATTTTCAGTAGCCAAGTTTTTTCATTATTTGACTATTAAAAGCTCCACCTTGAACAGACGTTAAGTAAATTTAAGTACATTGTGCTGATAATGCCTCTTTCACTCATCACTTTTACTTTTACTGTCCTGTATTAATAGTTTTTTTCTATTAATAGTTAATAGTTTTACTTCAGAAAAAAAAGTTTTAAGTGCTTCTTCTACCACTGCCAATACCAACATTCCTAGTTAGAGAAAGGGTGAAAAGTAAAGCTAGACAGCGTTTACCTGGGGCCCCCAAATCACTAAATCCCCCCCTGAAAAACACACCCAAGTCACAGCTACTCACAGTCAGAAACACAGATGAAATATACTTTGGTTCATCGTGTGTATTAGTCGCTTGCTTTGACATAACCACCATGGTTATAAAAGCAGAGTATGGATTTAATTAGCAGAGGTATTTTGCCGGCTGTAATGTTATTAGTGTTATAAGTTGCAATTATGGCAGAGTGGTGCTGCTCCTGGCTCGCTGCTCTCTGAAGCCCCGCCCTGCTGCTGCACAGAGCGCTGTTCACTTGTTTATTAAAAGTTTATTAATATTGAACCTGTCGCGTGTCCAAATTGCACCAAATTCGACACTGCATGTCCTTGGGTCCCCAGCAATACAGCCGCCAAGTGTGAAGTAGATCAGATGAACAGTTCTCGAGCTATGTGAAGGACAGACAGACAGACAGAGAGTCCTTCTTTATAGTTAGAAGAAACAAATGAAAGAAAGAAAGGAGGCAAGAGAGAGAAACATCTGGAAACCATGGATGGCAATTTCAATCCTGATTGACATGATTTGTCTCGTTTCTTCTCTTACGCCATAATGTGTGGAAGAGAATCTAATCTCATGTCTTTGTGTGTGTGTGTGTGTGTGTGTGTGTGTGTGTGTGTGTGTGTGTGTGTGTGTGTGTGTGTGTGTGTGTGTGTGTGTGTGTGTGTGTCTGTCCAGAGAGGGCACGCTGCGTCTCGGTGATCGTCTCCTCAGCGTGGACGGCGTGCCTCTGCACAACGCCAACCACAGTGACGCCCTCAGCGTGTTGGCTCAGTGCGGCCAAGAAGCCCTGTTCCAGATAGAGTATGACGTCACTATCATGGGTGAGAGACCACACAGACACACACACACACACACACACACAGACACACACACACTCTCTCTCAGACATGAATGAAAGCTTAGGGCAAAAGTTTCTCCTTTCCTATTCCTAAAATACCACTGGAATTAAAAATTGGTTTGTTGTGTTTTTATTTGATGTGTTGGCATTTTCTGCCGCCTTAGGCTGAGTTCTGCCTTTTTTCTGGGTAAAACTACTCACCCCTTCTCATTTCACTCACCCAGAATGCTTTGCAAAGAAATCCCTAGTCATCACATATGGTGGTTTATACTTTCAAGGGCATTTTTGCCTCAAACTGAGATACTTCTGTATGTTGGTGATACAGAAATTGAAAGATACTACTTTTTTTCTGTTGGCATTTCATGGTATATCACCTTACAGTAAACAGCAAAATTAAAACTAAAATGATTTTTCCTAATCAGACACAGTGACGAACGCCTCCGGTCCATTATTGGTAGAAATTGCCAAGACACCAGGAGCAACGCTGGGTATCACGCTGACATCAGCCAGTCATCGAAACAAGCAGGTCATTGTCATCGACCGGGTTAAACCTGGCAGCGTGGTGGACAGGTACACACACACACACTCACACACACAAACAAACAATATGTTTGCATATTCAGTATGCACACTTGCAGTTTGACTTTGATGTACTCTATAAAAACAGTGCCCTCTTACTGTGCAACTGACAAACTACGGATGAAAGAGTTGAAACACTCATCTAAGTAACCCTTTATTACCATGCAGTCATAGCTGTAAGGTTTAAAGCAGCAGTTAGTGCTTTATGGACATTTTTTTTTGTCCTGGGTTTCACTTTCAGGTTACGTAAGGCTGCCCTAAACCTGGAGTTTGTTGGGACCACAGCCTGAGAGGAAGACCTGCAGACATAGGGCTGAAAAATAATCCCCAAACTCCTAGACACATTTTTCACAAAAAAAAACCTCCTAAAAAGATGCTAGAAATGAATACCAATAAAAGATAATGCAGTAAGGACAGTGCTGTGTGTTGTAACAGAAAATCAGTTCAACTAAATGTGATTTAAGATAGGCTTAGTGCATTAATAATAAAGCAATTTGTCTTTGACCAAAATTATGGAAAGCACTATAGCCAAGGCTGTGGTAATGTGTTATTTGCTAGATTGATATAAATGAATGTGAATGAATGCAGGAAATAGCATTCACACATTCACTTCATTGTGTTACCTCCCACTTCTGAGGCCAAATCTACGCGGCGGGGTTACATTCAGTGGTTGCATATTATTTATGTACAGTGTACATTCTCTGTCTCTCTGTCTCTTTAACACACACATACGCACACAGGCTGTGTCCGGCCCTGTAACTAACACAGACAGCAGGAGACAGGATATTGCCCCGAGCTAGTCTGGCTCTAAAATATACATGAAGCACTTGAACTTTGTGTCAGAGCTGAAACGAGCTCGGAAATAACCTCAGTCAACTGAACAGGTTGACTGTGGAGGTCTACGTTCTGTCACTATGCATTCCCACATGGTTGCAAATTCATTTAAAAATCTGAACCACGGTATAAATAGCAGAGACGCAGGCTGACAGGTTCTGCAGCCTGCTGATGTGTGTTAACTTGTGTAGCCCACATACTGCTTTCAAGCGGCACAAAAACAAGCTTTTGTGAAACAGTTGTGATGAGATGCCTTTTTTATTCTCTCTGTTGTGCCAGATGTGGAGCGTTGCACGCGGGGGATCACCTGCTGTCCATAGACGGAACTTCGACAGAACACTGCACAGTCTTGGAGGCAACGCAGCTATTAGCGAGCACAACAGAACTGGTCAAATTGGAAATACTCCCTTCCCACCAAACAAGGCTAACTGGGAAACAGCACGACACTGGTGGGATATATATGTGTGTGTGTTCTTTTTGGATATATATATATATATATCAGGGAAAAACCTGAAAGCATCTCACTTCATTTGACATTACACAGAGTGTAGCATTAACAAAATCTTATACACAAACACTAGCCAAAAAAACAAGAACATCACACATCATGGCATACATGAAGAAAATGCACATTAATTATCCTTCAATCACTCATGAGCACATTATTTTATCCTGCTATTTTATAATGTACGCGCTGTTGTCATCAGATGGTGTTTGCTTAGTTATGTGGCCAAAGTCACGTAGTTGTTTTTCTTTTACACCTTGTTTTGTCCTCCGTGACAGCTGTTAACACTGTTTGATCGTGTCGTGTCAGATATGTGATGATACAGCTCTGAAGTGAATTTATTTGACACTTTTCCTGCCACCAGAGTGATTCTGAAGTCAGTTGTGTTAGAGAGAGAGAGAGAGAGAGAGAGAGAGAGAGAGAGAGAGAGAGAGAGAGAGAGAGAGAGAGAGAGAGAGAGAGAGAGAGAGACAGAGAGAGAGAGACAGAGAGAGACAGAGAGAGACACAGAGACAGAGAGAGAGAGAGACACAGAGACAGAGAGAGAGAGAGAATTCAGGTATGTGTGTGTGTGTGTGCGTGTCAGCATGTGTGCATAATACAACATCCATTTCTTTGTGGATGCATGTCTCGGTGTGCAAATGAGTGTATATATTTCTGTATAGTCTTGAATTTGATGAGTATTATAATCTCTTGATGAGAATGAAGCTTTCTGTCAGTCTGGTTCCTTAAAATCCTTAATTTTTTTTTTCCAAAGATTGTATTTCTATCCACAACTAGTTAGCCAGCTCCTTACTAGTCTGCCAAAGTCATACACAGACTACAATACAGTCAATGATTGAGCTCGTTGAACTATTGTTTTACTGTTGCTACATCCCAATGACTATATCAGGAAAAATTCTTTTTAGCCACCGGAGGCTAAAATGGTGCATCTGAGTGTGTGAGAGACACTTAAATGTTATTTTTATTGAGATCGTTCTCCTGATAACCTGATGTGATGTGATGTGAAAATCGTGATTGTTTGGGACAGAAGTATTGTGTATTATAAGTGTATTACTGCAGCATCCAGCAGCTGCATAAACCTTACAACAAGTAAGGGAACTCAGCTGCTACAGTATGTAAAATCTTAATATATGAATTTCGGTCAAGGTACGATTGATAATATTGTAAACTACCATGTAAATAGAGAATATCTTCTTAAACATTACTGTGCTGGGCTACTGGATGTTGTGGCAGATACTGTGAGACCCCACATGTTCTTCACCCTGAATCAGTCCTGCAATCATGCCACAGTTAGACACTGTCTCTATCTTGCATGTTTTCTGATCAATTCTCTATTTTCTCACTTTTTTTTTCATATAAGTGGACTTTCTCTGGAGGAAAAAAGGACCAGAGCACACTGATTGATTTTAGTGCAAACAGAAAGGCTGAAAATCAATCGGTGTGCTCCAGTCCTTTTCTTCTCTCAGGTTTGCTTTCCTTGTTCTGACAAGTGCCTGATTCAGCTCCTTCACATTGCTGGAAGCCCTTTTTCAAAGTGTTTCACCTCAGCAGGACAACTCAGAAAGCATCAGACAACTTGTCAGCCAGCTAAATCTAAAAAACTGGTATTTTACTCAATCAATCAAAATTTATTTGTATACCATCTTTCATGCAGATTTGTGCAATTCAGTGTGCCCGACTGACAAGCCGATAATATGACAGAACAAATGTAAACAGTAAAGCAAGCAGTAAAACAATCTGAGACTATGCACACAAGAAATAAAGAATATGAAAATGTAATAAAAAAACAATAAAACAGATAAGTAATAATAATAAAATAGAGCAAAATTAAAACTAGATAAAATGTATTTTAAAAAGACAATAAAACCAATTAGATGAAAACATGATTACAATAAAATATGTGATTAAAATAAAATAATGTCCATAAAGTATTCTAATCAAAAGCCAAGCTAAATAGGGAGGTAATAAGTTTACGTTTAAAAATATCAACACTTCCTGAGAGCTGAGATCTGCTTTTTCTGTCTGTTGCAGGATTGTATCCACAGCATGCTGACATTTTACACACCTGAAATTTGAGCTTCTAAAAAATGCTGTCCAGTGTGTACAAATGCTGGCTAAGCCTTTTAGTGAATTGTGTGTATATAATATAATATAATGTGATAATTTGGATCCTGTCCAAACTGGATGATAGCTGTAGTGCACACTTCCACTCATCCCAGGGTCTTTTTACCCACTGTCCTCTCTTGCCGAACGCAGATTGAGGAATACTTTGGCTGCGACAGCAACTTTGTGCTTAATTAGAAGAAAGGAGTATTTCTTCACCTGTAGCCAAGCGACGGCTTTTCATCTGCGGAAGAATTAGTGCCAGTGGATTTACAGGGAAACGCTGATTTCAGCGGCTGCTTTATTATCCCAGGTTAATGCTCACAGCTGAGGAGTTTAAAAATGACAAGTATAGACGCTCATCACACACATACAGTGACACATGGAAACACACTCTTGTACGCAGCATGTACACAGTTTCACGTTTATAAAGACACATGTAGAACCTGCCAGTATTGGTTTATTTTCAGTCACATATAAATGAATTATTCTAGTGAATTATCTCTTTTTCTCAATCACACGCATCACACATCCACAGAGGATGAGAGGGTCAGTATTTAAAAAGAGGCTGAGAATACAAACCAGACTAAAACCTTGGCATCAATTCCATTTTCTATAGAATTTAGGCTCAGGATGAAAAAGAGCAGGAAGAGAGAAAGGTAAAAAGAGAAGCGGCAGATGAATGTGAACTGAGTGACGGGGAGTGTAAAGTGAGGATGGTATTTAATTAAAGTCATTACATCTCTCGTACTGCTGTCAGAAGCTGCTTACAGCCTCCTACCTCTCCTCCTCTTGTCTTAATCTCCTAGTCTTGTCCTCTATTCCTTTCATTTTTTCTTTCTTTCTCCATCTCCTTCTACCCTCTTTTCAACTCCGTACATCTCCTCCCTCATGCTCCCCTCTTTTCTCCTCTCATCTTGTCCCTCTTTTCTATGTCATTCTATTTTATTTTATGTAGAAGCAACAAAAAACAATAAAGTCATGGTAAAAGTACCAAAAGCTACATGTTATCCATCCACACACACACACACACACACACACACACACACACACACACACACACTTGAAAGGTCGCCATCTCATCTCGTATCTCCTTCATTTGTCTCTGCGGAGAAAAATTAATTCTTTCCTTCTAATCACAATTGTGCACAATCGCCTTTGTGCGTGTGTGTGTGTGTGTGTGTGTGTGTGTGTGTGTGTGTGTGTGTGAGGAAGTGATCACAGCTCATTAGGATACTGATGGCCTTGCAGCAGACCTTGCGGCCAGCCAGCCTCTGCTTTATTAATAGACACTCTGTTTAAAGGTTTTGCAGGTGTGTGTTTGTGTGTGCGTGTGTGTGACATTGATTGTGTTTCAGTGTGTGCACAGGTTAATGTTGGTGAGTCTGGATGTGTGTGTACACATGCTTCACCTTGTGTGTATTTATGTGTCTTCTCTTAAGGTGTGTATGAGAGGTGTCTTCTTTGTGTGAATCCATCCTGTGCGCTCTCCTCTCATCCTCTCCTCTCTCACTCCTCCTCTCCTCCTCTCCTCTCTCACTCCTCCTCTCCTCCTCTCCTCTCTGTAACTGCAGCCATTTCCCTCTCAGCAGATCTGTCTCTCCAGTGCGGTGCGCTGAATGTAATGACTTTATCTTTACTCAGGGGAGCTTAGACGGGAAAATGTTTCCACATTCCTCAGACCTCACGCTGAGGCCACCCAACACTTCTGCTCCTCAGACCTCCCGCCAACCGAAGAGTTTAAATAAGACAACTTGCATGTTGAGGAAACAAAAGCTCTGTGGGATGGATGTGGCAGCACAGGGCAGCTTAGGATCATATTCAGAGTTGAGATGTTGAGTGTGTGTAGTGAGGAATTACACATGAAGCGTGTAGCTTGTCAGACTTCAGCCTTGATTGTATGCTGATGCTCTCAGTGGGTTTCCCCAGAAGAGGTTCTCCCCAAATTCTGAGAGATTGTGACTTTTGAATAAGTGGTACAGTCCACCAGCCTTTCAATTAGTTCATTCCATATGATATACTAATGATTTACAGACTTCTATATGATTGGTATTTCTTAAAAACTTGCATCTGATTGGCTGGTAGGTGTATTAAAAAAATCATAGTTCTGGTAAACAGTTTTAACCACTGTTCTAAATAATTACACTAAAGTTATACTAAACTGCAGGTAAGCAATAGTGCTTCCTGCCACATTACCAGTGAACTCAGTGGTGAAATGGACCTAATCATGGATTAAACTCACTGCAAACTTTAAAAAATGTACAGTTTGAATACAATAAGTGCTACCACACCAAAGCATTATCACTTTCTTACAGTACACTTTAAGGCATTTCAGACCAAAGAGATGTAAAAACAAATGTATTACAGGATTGAGAGAGTTCCATCACACTGTAAATGTGAGGTGCTCCAAGTGGATAAAACAGGAGACATTGCAAACAAGTATTAGACATAACACTTTAAACACACTGGAATTAATTAGCAAAACGTCCCTTAAGTCCAGTGTGATCACTGCCTTTCTTGGTATACCAACTGTTATTTAGCAATGGTAACATAATATATGCACACTGGTGCATCATTTTATACTGTAGACATCTGTCAGATTTTTCCTGATGTTATAACCAAGTGCTATCTATCCGAACCAGTCTGCCACTACTATCAATCTTAAATGAGGCTTACAACCAACTGACAGCTGCTACAAAGAGTACACACTGACTAGACAAATGCTTATTTATCAGAACTTGAGAATTGGGGAAGGTAAAAACTGACACTAACACACGACAACAGAGTGAGCTGTCTAACTTTAGACTTCAGAAGGCAGTCATGAAGTTGTTTTGTTTTTTGCTACACAAAGCATAGCAATGCGCCAACAAAGGCAAGGAAGAAGAATACCGCATGATACATGGATCTAAACAATGCAGGATTTAAAATATATTATTAAAATTGATTCTGCAAATGTTTTATGAGGGAGGAAATACATTCAGCATGGTAGAACTCAAGGATTAAGACAATAGCTTTAGTTATTTACAAAAAAAATTCACAGGACACCATAAAGGTCATGGTTGTTAGACATATTAAGGTTAGAATTAGTCATGTTAACACATATTAAGTGTTAGGGTAAAACATATAAGGAAGGAAATTGATGCAGTGTCCTCACGAGTAATAAAATGGTATGTTTGTGTGTGTGTGTGTTCCAGTGAAGGTTCAGAAATCGGACCACCCCCACTCCTGGGACCCCTGTGTGAACTACTGTCACCCTCCCAACTCCACCCTCTGCAACACAAGTTCCACCCTCAACAAGTCGTGGACCGTCTCCAACAACAACACCATCAACAGCCTCGACTACTGCAAGTGTAAGAACACAAACACAGACACAAACACAAAGCTGTCTGTCTGTGATCTGACTGAGACTGAGACCACTGGTGATGTCTTCATTCATTCATTACTTCCTCCTTTCATTTGATTTTAATCACTGCTATCAATTTCTTATTTTTATTCAGTCTGAATTTGCACAAAACTTTGTTGAAGATTTAGTCATGTGTCAAGGAAGACTAATTCAAACTGAGTGTGACTTGTCATCAAAAGTTAAATCATCTCTGAATGGATTTTTGTAACAGCATCAAACTTGGTGTGCCAATATACAGACAGACGAGGAGACAAACCATCCTCTTATGTTTGGTTATGTCTGGTTTAGAGGCAAATTTAACGTAATGGCCACTTAACAAATAATGCTAAATGGTTTAGAGGTTAGATAAGGATGTTAAGATAACAGGCTATGAACAAATACGTCATATGGCTTCACTATTCTTCTGTCTTTCTTTGTTTTTATCTTTTGCTCTTCATGTCTTGATTTCTGTCTTTTTTTATACTTCCCCCTCTTTACTCATTCTTTTCATCATCCACTCACAGATTTATGTCTCCTTTTTTTTCCCTTTTTGTCTCTAAATCTGTTTTATTTGAATATTTAATTCCCTCCCTTTCTTCCCAAGAATGGCAGTAATATTGCATCTTTTTTTTTCTTTCTCTCTCCTCTCTGTAGCCCTGGTGTCAGCTAGTTTCTCTCCCGGGTCTACGACCACGTCAGGCCCCAGCAGCCAGAGCTCCAGCACCCTGCCCAGGCCTACAGTTCCCATGAGTCCAAGGAACTCGCTGCTCAAACGACGACAGAGAAAGAAAGAACACAAAAGCTCCTGTAAGCTCCATATTCCTGTCTGTACAATGATATCATTTACCTGAAGGGAATCAAAAATCAATCTTGCATGTATCCATGTGTGTGTTCAGTGTCCCTTGCATCCAGTTCGGTGGGTCCTGGTGGTCAGGTGGTTCACGTAGAGACCAGTGAGGTCGTCTTAACAGGTGACCCGCTCAATGGCTTCGGTGTCCAGCTGCAAGGAGGAATATTTGCCACCGAAACACTATCCGCACCCCCACTCATCCGATTCATAGAGCCCGACAGCTCTGCAGAGAGGTGAGCACACACATCTACACACACACATACACACAAAGACATGTTTGCAGACGCTAGCACGAATAAACTGCACATCATCAAAAATGCAGTTTATAGTTTATAGTTATAGTTTATAGTTTATAGTTTATAGTTTATAGCTGCCACACAAAATAGACAAAATTATAGGCGATAAAATACTGATGTATGAAAAGTGAAAGTTCTTATAATTGAGAATGTTTATAATTGAAAGTTTAAAATATTGATGACATACCATCTTAAACATTTTTCAATGTTTTTTGGAGTTTTTTTTATATACTTTTGGGTAGTTTAAGCATCGTATCTTATTTTATTAGGCTTATCTTATATTTTGCATGTTGAACTTTATGCTGCAAAGTTAGTAATAAGCCAGATACATTCTGTAGTGTGAAAGTATAAAGACTTATGAAATGGAAAGATTGAAGCTGAAAGCCTGAACAAATATGTCTTGAGTTGAGATTACTATTACAAATATTACAGACAAATTGTTCTATTCAAATCACAGAACCTCAAATTATAGTGATGCAGTAGCCTGCTTGACTTGTACTTAGTTATTATCTATGAAGTAGCCAATTTATGGCCTCACAATTATAGTGGAGTGTGTGTCTTATTTGAAAGAGTCTAAGAAAACGAGTCTTTTTGTACTTCTGTGATTTAGCACACTTTTGCGGTACAGCTATACAAATGGCTCTGTGTGTGTGGGCATCCGACTTTAATATTGCATTAGTAGC
Organism: Scomberomorus guttatus; assembly: GCA_038419695.1. NCBI lineage: Eukaryota > Metazoa > Chordata > Actinopteri > Scombriformes > Scombridae > Scomberomorus > Scomberomorus guttatus. Next base: position 31,641,862 of record CM076446.1, on the reverse strand, counting down.
TTTACTTAACTTCCCTGTGTGTGTTTGAATGTTTTATGGATGTGTGTGAGACTGATGTTGGTGGTGTATTAACAGCTCTGCTTGGCTCAGTGTTATGCGTGGGTGTATGAACATATTTAAGCATGTACATGAGTGTAGGTGGGGTTTTCCAAAGTCAGCATGCAAGTGTGTTTGTGTCCTTAGCTGCACTTTAATTCATATAAGTCTTTCTGTAGGAATAAGGGGTGGAGCTGAATCCAAACACGGTATTTGGCAAACCATTAGAAGTGTAATAAAAACAAAAACAGGACTGTAATGCCTATTTCTGCCTTTATTCGAATACAAATACAAATAATTTTGCAGCCTAAACAAATACAGATACAAATACAAATACTGGATTCAACACATCCCTTGTATGAATCCTCAATTGTGTCTGCATTTGTGTGTGTACTGATTGATGTTGCCAACATGTTAACAGCTTCTCTAAGTGCTGGGTGTGTTTCTGCACCCCAAGGCCACACTCCCGTCTCCATTGGCGCCCACACTAACAACACTAATTACCTCGCTTCCCCTCGCCCACGCTGGAGGAATCGATAAATACCTTCCTTTCCGCTTGACAGGGTGACTCCAAATAAACCCCTTTACACCACCCTGAAATACATTTAACCACAGCTAACAGTTGTTAAAACCATAAGTCTTGCAGTGACCAGTGAGGATGTCCTCCTTTGAGGTTTTAACTTGTAATTATCCTGCATTAGTGCTGCTGGAAGTTTTTCCTCTCTCTCTCTCTTTGTTTCAATAAATGTTTAGTATTATTATGTATATTGCAGCAATACTCAGAAAACAGAGATCCCCTCCAGACATGCTTTAAGATATGTCTGATACAGTTTTCACGCAAAAAAAAATAAATAAATGATCTCGTTAAATATTTGTAAAATTATTCTCCTTCAACTGCTGGACACAAGATGTCTCCTACTGAAAAATCCATAGGTACACACCTTAAATTCAGATTTTTGGTGAGCACAGAGAAACTTTCCACTTTCAGCAGGTGAATGTGAAAACAGCCTTCTAGTCTCAAACTCTGCACATACATCATTCTGCACGGTGAAGCTGTGTAAGAGAGAGTATGATTATTATGAACTGGGTGTCGGCAGCGACTTTCCCACCATGCATTCAAATCAGCGGAGCTGACGCAACAGACTCGGTCTTCATTCACTTGTGTGTGAAGCAGCTTATTTTTTTTAAAAGCTTACTCTTATTGGCTTTTTACTGGCAAAGCTTTTATTGCACATAGAGTAACTGCCTCTCTTGTGCTGCGCTGTGTGTGCAGTACACACACGGAGGGCTGAGCTCCGCCCCTTGCTGCTCCTCAGAGCAGAGACAAGGAGACAGCGCGGCCATAAATGACATAAATAAACAGTCTCTGCTGCATTTTGCTGTCATTTATGGTTGCGCTGTATCCTCTCTCTACTGCACTCTTGTGTTTCAGCGAGGGCTCCTTGTGTGTGTGTGTGTGTGTGTGTGTGTGTGTGTGTGTGTGTGTGTGTGTGTGTGTGTGTGTGTGTGTGTGTGTGTGTGTGTGTGTGTGTGTGTGCTGCACACAGCAGAGCAGAGGACAGTGAACCAGGTGAAGTAGCTACTTGAGTTGATGGCAACTGCACTATCGGTGCAAAAGAACACACCTGCAATTATCGCTTATCGCCATATGGTGCCGCCAAAGAGAACGAAACTGAGATCTTCGAGATTGCCACTCAAAATGGTCCACGTTTTTTTTTTTTGTTTTTTTTATAACTACAAGAACAACTGGGCAGGTAATATGAGCAGGGATAGCCAACAAACAAAGGAAAAAGTGTCACCTACAAGAAATTCAAACATCACCAATACAAAATAAGTCAGGGTATCTTTAGTCTAAGACATCTCAAAACATGCAAAATATAAACATTTTAAGCGTCAGTATACTGTGGTAGCTGCTGGTTCAATTTTCATGCTCCAAAATGAAAAATGACATAGTGTGATATTATTACCATTGCATTGAGATGCTTCAGATGATTCACATTTTAAACAACCAGTAATTGCTGTGTAACTGCCATTAACTGCCAGCAAACATTTAAAAGGGCCATCATCGCGTTTCACTTTTACAGCAAAGAGAAAGAATGGAAAAAGAAAACTCAGGAAATAAGTGAAGAGACATATTAACGACTAATTCGGCAACAAAAAATTGGAAATGGGGGGGCAGTGAGACAGGGACAAGAGACTCGGCAGGCCATTTAATCCTCAGTAGACCATAATGAAGATGCCTGACTGTATATTAAAACAGGTCACTCACTCATGGTTTAATGGAGGATACATCAAATGTGAGTGTGTGAGTGTGTGCGTATGTGTGTGTGTGTGTGTGTGTGTGTGTGTGTGTGTGTTGAGAGAGAAAGTCCTTAGTGTCTCGCACCCAAAGGGCAGTGACTGCATGAGGTTGAGGCCAAGTTAAAGTGAGACAAATCACATCTTCATGTTCTCCTGTCTGTAGTCTCCTTGGTGTAGACGGGGATAATTACTAATCATTAGTAGTATTTAGTGACATGACATGATTATTTTAGTTCAGTGCACAAATTCTAGACCACAGTCATGACTTTTGACCCTTACAACTACACAAAATAAAATTACAGCCTTTGTAAGGCAGACTGCTGTTACAATCACATTGCCCATGCTTTCATTATAGCACTGAATACACTGGCTTTGCTGTTGTGTAGGTCCATCACCAGGTAAACAAATTATAGCCATTAAAAAAAAATCTCCTCTCCAAATGTTTATCTTAGGTGATTTGTCTGGCCTTATTTATGTTGGTTTTGTTTGCTGGTTGTGTGGTTGTCTGATTATGAATGTTTCTTGTTCTCAGGTCTCTTAGTCCTGATTAAAAAGTTTCAGTAAAATAAACTTTGAGTGCAGCAGCAAGGCATGGGGGTACACAATAAACAACCCTAACCCAAAGCACAAAGCAATGGCTCATGCTGACACCAAGTGAATGCTGCTGATGATGTGTAGAGGACCTAAAGCAAGAGAAACTTAAACAGTATTTGTAAGTAGTTATAAGCAAATAACTCATTTTTACATCGCTTTGGACAAAAACATCTGCCAAATTTAAAAGCAACCATTAAAAATTTGTATTACCAGGAAAAAACTATTTGAACACATGCTGAGACATATTGTAATGATCCAGAACCATAAAGAATCTGGACACGTTCTGCGTAAACCAAAACAAATACATTTTGATTCATTTATTACTGTCGTAACATTCATAATGTTAAGAAAATTGCTTGCTGTTAGCAATATTGTTACTGGTTACAGGCTTGCTGCGGGTGCTGCCCTCTGTTTGAGTGCATATTAAACAGTGTTTTACATTTGATATAATTGTGTGTGCTACACTGCCCCCTGCTGGTCAATCTGCAGCAGTGGTAGTATTAGTGCGGGGAGTTAATGTTAATGTTAATGAGGCATGTGGTAGAGAACTGAAAATTGCAACTGTTTCCTCAGTTGTAGTTTTCTTTTGTGTTTTTTGGACATTGATTGATTGAGAGTATTTCATTTGATCAAAATTTAGATGCTTTAAACAGAATTTAGTTGCCGTATATTTTCTCTAAAAGTTATTGTGTATTGGTTTGATTTCTGTTAGCAATTTGTGCTTTTGTTGCACTTTTACAGTTGGGAGTCTTATTAAAGAACCAAAAGAATCACACGTTGTGTTCATTGGAGGACTTCGCTCTGTTACCTAGCATATTGATAATAGGAATTAATTGAAAAGACATTGCTCTTAAATGTGTGTCTAAACTCCACTTGGTTCACAGGTTAGTAAGCAGCTGAAAGGTTGTGGGATTGATTTGATTCCTGGCACTAGTAGTGCCTAGTATATCAACTTGAAAGGCAGAAAAATGTCCACATTATCTATGAATGGGCTTAAAATAGTCTGAATTCACAGGCAAATATCTCAAATCGCTAACATACTGCCATTTTTCCAAAAAGGATCTTTACATGATCCATGACTTTAATAGTCAGAGCTAATGTGCTTCACTTCCATTCCAGCTCTGATTTATGAAGTGAGGAGCCAGGTTTGGGGATTTCTAAATGGTGGATGTTTTGGAAACAGGAGTGTTTAATATCCTAACAGCAGCACTGAAAGCTACAGTAGCTAAAAATGTTGTGATATATAATACAGCAGGGATTGTGAAGCTCTCTCAGGTGTTATATCTGTATGTAACATGAATTAAAGTGAAAAAATATCACAGGTAGGGGGTTAAAGATTATTATATGCCTACATGCTTGAGTTTTTCTTTCCCCCTTGAGAGTATTTTGACTCCGGGGGTAATCATGAAGCACAGAAAATAGCTAAATGAACACGTTTTACTTCAGATGATAGAATGCAGGTTGTGTAAAAACTGGTACTGAGAGTACATGTACACACTCAAGAACAAAGCTTATGTTAGTGTGTGGATGACTTTGGAAACCCTCATCTCACTCTGCTATGAATATGGGTCATTCAGACTGAAACAACAGCTGAACCTCAGAGGATTGCTTGATAAACCTGGCACCTGATACCTGACAGTTTTGTTAAAACTTATTACAAAACCAATTAACACACGGATACAATTATCACCCCGAAGCTCTATCATCTTTTTAACTTCTTATAGCTAATTGTTTTGGTTTTATGGGCTCATTTCGTTATCCTACAAGCAACAAGCAGCTGTTGTCAGCGAAAAAAGCTCTGATAAGCCCACAGGAGACAGACAGAATTACCTGGTGAAGAAATGGGGACATCTCGCAGCTAAAGAACCTGATATTTTTTCTCTGGGGTGGATGGAGACCTTACTGGAGCAAAAGGGAACATGACTTCAAACAAATGCTAATATCACTCTGTTTCTGTTTCACGCACAATGGTTTGCTAACATGTTCATCATAACAACTGTATATGGTGATAATATGTCAGACAATATGTCAGCTTGTTGTAGAATCCCTCTGGCCCCAAGTGGCCAAACAAATCACTTCATTCAGTAAAATAGAACTTTTCAGGGAAATCATCTTCACTTTAAAACCCTCAAAAGGTACCTAAGAACTAGCAAAAAAGCAAAGCAATGGCAGTCCAGCCAGAAAAGTACGTATATTTAAGTCAAGTCAATTTTATTTGTATAGCCCAACATCACAAATCACAAATTTAGCAATATGATATCCTTAGACCCTCGATTCAAATAAGGAAAAACTCCCTAAAAAACCCTTTAACAGGGAAAAACATGGAAGAAACATCAGGAAGAGCAACAGAGGAGGGATCCTCTCCCAGGATGGACAAACATGCAATAGATGTGTTTACAGAACAGAACACAAATTACAGAATACAGCATTGAACAGAATAACACAATTGTAATGGATTCATAATATATATGAAGAACGTGATGAAGAGGATGCCAAGCAGCTTCCAGGTCTTTCTGACATCACCGTGGTATCTCTTGCTGTAGGTGTGGCCTGCTGCAGGTTGGAGACCGCCTCCTGTCAATCAACGGAATCCCAACAGAAGACGGAACACTGGAGGAGGCCAATCAGCTTCTCCGAGACGCGGCCCTGACCAATAAGGTCACACTGGAAATAGAATTTGATGTAGCAGGTTTGTGAAGTTTTTACCTACTTCTTCACTCCTGCTTCTGTTGTAATAATGCTTTTGCACTGATGTAACTTCATCATAACTAATATGTGGGACATAGTGCATTGTGTTAGAGACCTGTTGATGTTGTTAGGGTATAATTAAGAAGAGTAGTAACTGTATACACTATATATTCCTTATTATCGAGTTTTTAGCAGTTTTGTGGAGAATGTACAAATAGACACATTGGCACAGAGGATGAACTGGTCAGACTCAGCTGCTGAGAGCCTCAGTGTCAATAAAGGCAGGGGTGGACAGAATAATTACAGCTCTTCACTGAAGGACATGGCCCCACTGACGTGCGTTTAACCCAGTGAAGAAGTAAAAACCACGTACTACTCTCTGAGTTCAAGGCAGCAAATCACTTAGTTCTGATTTCAGTGTAGAAGAAAAGCGGCATCCAATAAAGATAAAGGCACAGATAAAGGTTTAATCAATCCAAGCTTTTGAAAGGTGAAATTATTGGGGTATTATTATGTTGACATTTTCGAAGTGGTGGTCTGGGCTGACACCACCACCTCCACTGCAGATATCAGACAAAAAAGATGATCTTTATCGCAAAGTTGCGTATAGAGTTAACTAGCTTACAATTAGCTCAACTAGCTTACTTTGAGTTTGCAGCAGTAGCTGTAGTAGCTGATGCTTAACTTATCAGTATGGTGGTGCAGGTTGCTGAGTTAATATTACATTTTTTACAATCACAAAACCAGCTGATTTTTGCTTTGTTGTTCTGGAAGCTAATTTATAACCATGATTTAAAATACAGCTTTTCACCCAACTATGTAATAAACAAAATATCTTTTATGAATACTACATTTTATGAATAATACATTTTTTTTTAATAATAAGCTTTTTACACAAAGCAGTTTCACAGTCTTTCACAACAGACAATATCTAAAGAAAAACAATCCTTCCATCCTTGAAATTACACAATTTTTACATCAATAAGTGATGATAATATCTCTTCTCGTACACCGTTCCAAAAATTGTGGTGAACTGCTAAAGAGGATTACTGAGAACTTTGGGACTGTTTACTGAAACAACAAACATTTACTGTGAAGTCATGAACTCTAATGAACTTTAATAAAATCAGACAAAGACAACATCAACTGGGTTGAAGTCTGCTTAAAATTATGATATAGGCTTGATGCATTTGCAAACTTGAATGTTTTTATTCTACAGTTTTTCTATATTTTTGTGCAAATATTTGAAATTGTTTTTTTTTACCACATGATCACACTATGAGAGACTAACTGGATTTGAGCTGAGTAGCTCTCTGCAGTTACAATTATGTTTTTTTTCACTGCCTTGGTCTTGCCTTTCATAATGTTGCATCATTTAATGAGTTAACATGGCCAGCAAAAAAATAAATAATAAAATTTGCATCTAAACAGAAAGAAAACAGAACAATTTCATACCTTACCATTAACACAAAAGTGGATGCAGCCAATCTCCAAGCACAATATTTAAGATATATTTAAGAATATTTAAGATATAATATTTAAGAATATTTAATTTTATGAAGTTGTGATAACCTGTTGATCATCATGTTTGCAGTGTCAATAACTAAGACCTTCTCTGTGAGTTTGAGGGACATTGAAGTGACTCTTCTCACAGCTTGCACTTGTCATATTTATGTCTGGATGTGGAATTGTTACTGTTGGAATTTGTGTTGTGACTCAGGGAACAGTGAGGATTTGAAGCCACTGTTTGCCCTGAAGAAGAGCAATTCAGAGGAGTTAAGAGCAAGAGCTAAATGCCTTGTAATTACAAATGTTAAATGCAATGAAAATCATTTTTTGTTGCCTTTTTTTTTATATGAATGCCTCTTGCATGTGTGTCTGTGTGTTTGTACTACAGAGTCCGTGGTGCCTAGTAGTGGTACTTTCCATGTTAAACTGCCGAAGAAAAGAGGAGTGGAGCTGGGGCTCACCATTAGTGGTAGGAACACACACACACACACCAAACACTGTTCATATGATTCATTTTTTGTTTTAAAAGGCTGCTGGCAAAATGTTTAAATGTCATGAGACCACCGTGTGCTTCTTTAAACACACACACACACACACACACAAAGCACACACATGTATTTCTCAGAGTGACTGTAGCCTGCGAGAAAAGCTCAGCTATAACTGTCCAAACTGTTTATAACATGGTATAAATACAGTGCCAGGCCACACTGTTTTTCACTGGGTCTGTTTTTCATTCTGTTGACATGAATCTCAAGCCACTGGCCTTATATTTGTATTTGGACAACCCTGTACACATAGATTTGTGATCACTTGATCTGGGGTTGTTTTTTATGGTTTAGGCTGAGTTAAATTCCAATTAAGAGAAATTTTAATGCAACACAGTAGGATATAGTTATATTTTACTAATAGTGATAATAGTGTGCTTTAACTTTGTGGCAATGGTTTGGGAATGGCCCTTTCCTTTTCCAATGTGACAATGCCCCCTTGAGCAAAGCCAGGTCCATAAAGAAATGGTTTCCAGGTTTAGTGTGGGAGAGCTCGACTGGCCCGCAGAGAGCCTTCAGCCCCATTTGAGGTGAATTGGAACGTTGATTGCAAGCCAGACTTCATCACTCAACATAATGGGAGGAAATCCTGGCAGACAGGTTCCAAAATCTTGTGAAAAACCTGAAACCAGAAGAGTGGAGGCTGTCAAAGCAGCAGGTTAATGCCCATGGTTTTGGAGTGCGATGTTATACAATCATATTTCTGTGTAGTGTTCAGGTGTCCACATCACCTAATTTGGCTGTTCACATAACATATACATCTTTTTGTAAAATATATAACTTTATTTGGAGCAAGTAAGTATCTAAATGTCATGTACACACTTTGGGCAGAAGAATAAATGTATCTTAAACACAGAGGATCCAGTATGTCATGCTGCTATTGTTCTGTAAGACTTTATTTTGATGATTGATGAAGTCATTCATCACATACAGTACGTCATTGTAAAGCTTTAGTTCTGCTGTCCAGAAGTGATTAACACACTTACTTCAGTGGGAATGACCTACATTCAATGTTTAATTATCATTAGTCTGGAGAATGTGTTTACTTAAGTGTGCTGGTATATACTGCATTATTTTAAGAAGCAGGAGCTCAGTGACAGATAAACTGTTGAACCTGGCACATTTTAAAATGTGTAAAGACATAAATATATAAGTAGGTATTACAAAGATTGAGAAGTGCTTATATAACCAGAGAATTGCTGAGATAATGTGTCCAGTACTGCTAAAACATCAGCTTAAAATGTGTGAAACTGAATGTTGCTCAGGAACTTTGTGACTTAAATAAGGTGAAATTACATCTTATTGAAATCCAAATAAATGCTTTCAGTAATTTCAGAGGTAAAAGGTCATCCCTGACAATTTCATATAAATGATTTGACCATCTTTATCAAGTAACTGTCAAGTGACTATAACAGCCTGACTACTCCTCAAACTATTGAGCATTATCAGCAGTGGTGCTGACAACTTGCCCTGACTCTGGATTTTATAGTTTAATTTAAGTTTCTGTCTGATTCTGTGGTGGCTCTTATGATATAGTGGTGCACAGTTTATGTCTGTAGAGGAAATCCTGTTAATCATCTCAAATTAATGTGTCATTTCTGACAACCCTGATGTTTGGAAAGCTTTTGTACACATCAAAATGAAAATTACATGATGTAATTCTGATTAGTGTCTTACACATGAGAGTGTTCAGTTTTACTTGAGACCAAAATGAATAACAGGTTGTGCCATGGCAGTCTCTGAGACAGAAAATGGTGCAATGGTGCCATCTTTTGAAGAAAACTGTTCACAGCATTGTGGGCATAGTGGGAAGGATCTCACTGTTTGACACAGATTCACACCTGGATCTCCACAGGACAGTTTTTTCCTGATAAGAGTGCATTCATTATCACATTTGCAGCCTTCTTCAGTGTCCGTGTCTGTGAGAGTATTTGTGATGAGTGCAACTAAATTTTTGTTTATTGTTGTTGTTTATTTGTTCAAGAAAGGTGGTAGTACTGCTTTTTGATTTTTGATTGTTATGTTATAATATTCTTTGTTGTCACTGTTGCAACTTATGGTAATGTCATATCCCTCTATAGCCAGTAAGAAGCAAGGAGAACCCCTCATCATTTCTGACATCAAGAAGGGCAGTATGGCCCACAGGTATCTATTCTATTCTATTCTATTCTATTCTATTCTATTCTAGTGGTCCAGTGTGCTGTGTTTCATTCTTTCAATGTGTTTATAGTATTTAAGCCCAGTCTTTTAAATATAGTTGAAAGAATGTCATACATGTATGTAAATCATTCTCACAACATTATGTTTATTACTCTATTTTAACTTGCTTATTGAACTGAGCTGAAGATCCTCAACTTGTAGTTCAGGTTACACGCTGGGAAGTACAGTGTGGGTTTCATGATTTCAGTATGACAGAGGACGCTGTAGTTGAACAGTGACAGAGCCGATCTTATCTCTCTCTCTCCTCCAGAACAGGAACATTGGAGCCTGGTGATAAGCTGTTGGCCATCGACAACATCAGACTGGAAAACTGTTCCAAAGACGATGCGGAGCAGATCCTCCAGCAGTGTGAGGAGCTGGTCAAACTAAAGATCCGCAAAGATGAGGACAACTCAGGTACGTGCTTGTGTTTGTGTGTGTGAATGGTAATGCTGACTGGTCATGTGGGTTCAGTGTGTGATGTATGAGATTGATCAGTACACTACAGAAAGATGTTTTAGACAAAAACTTATTTTATTCATCAGATCTGGTTAATTTTATTTGATTGAATGAAGTGGAGTCAGTTTGTGGAGAGACACACTATCAGTGTTTGACCAGCAGGTGGTGCTGTTGTCCACAACTCAGACTCATTCATATGAGCTGAGATGTCTAGTGATGCCTAGTGGTGAGTTGTTGCAGTTGCAAAATAAAAAACTGTCAATACAGTATACAGGAAAATAATAATAATAATATACTGAGAATAATAATGTGTAAAAATAAAACATTAAAATAAAATTAAAAATTAAAAAACTTTTTTTTTTACAAAATGGTGACCTACTGTATATTACACATTGTTAGACAATTTCCTCAGACTGCCAACACAACATACAGTATGTTTTGTGCTGATGATTAAATTGTGTGTCCACCGTGTAACACACCAAACACTGCTAATGTTATAAGTTCAACTCTGACTGGTGCCACTGATGCAAAATAATAATAATAATAATGATTCAAATATAAATTATCTAAATAATCAGTTGTATTCACGTCTCCATATGCTGTATCTGCAGCAGCTCAGTTATGGTTGATTTTAAGAGAACATCCACTATCTTGGATTTGTGTGATTCAACGAGTTGAATAAATGAACATGTTCATAATGGAGCGTAGAGCTGTCATACTGTTCCTTTGTGTGTTTTAACGTAATATGAGAAAAAGAGACACACACAAACACACACGGCAGGATTGTGTAATCATGCTATGACTCAGAGGGTATAATCATATGCACATCTCCTAAACACACACATACATACACACACACTGACATAGCGAGTAACATTCATGAGTATGTGTTCATGCTACATGATGACAAGGCAGTCTTCTCACTGGTTACCATGGAAACTGTGTCTTCACTCACCAGTGTTGTCTTGAGAAGTGTTTTGACCTACTTCTAAAATGAAGTGTGTGTGTGTGTGTGTGTGTGTGGGTGTGTGTGTGTGTGTGTGTGTGTGTGTGTGTGTGTGTGTGTGTGTGTGTGTGTGTGTGTGTGTGTGTGTGTCTTTTCTGTGCAATTGAAATGAACAGGTAACGTCATGCAGTATCATCTAGTGAAGCTGAAGAACTTCAGTGTGTGTGTGTGTGTGTGTATCATATTAGTAATATATGTCAGGCAGTATCATCTACTCCTTGGAGTTGAAACATTAGAATAACGTGTGTGTGTGTGTGTGTGTGTGTCTGTCTGTGTATTAGATGAGCAGGAGACGTCGGGCAGCATCATCTACACAGTGGAGCTGAAGCGGTACGGAGGCCCTCTGGGTATCACCATCTCAGGCACCGAGGAGCCTTTTGACCCCATCACTATATCTGGCCTAACCAAGAGAGGCCTGGCCGAGAGGTGCATGCTCACACACACACTCATGCACACACACACACACGATCTTGGAAATCTAGGCTGCCAGTTTGAGTCGTTAAGCCTTTGGAAAGGCACTGTGATGCATTGTTGTTTTTAGTAACTCAGAATGTAAACACAACATTTGTATGTTTTTATTTAAGAAAACTCTACAGGGCACCTTTAACAGAAATGGTAAATTACACAAAATCCTGTGATGTGTACAACATATTAGAGTAGAGTTACTCCAAAGAAACATGAGGCTTCATTCACTGACTGAGCCAGCACAACATCCTACACAGCATAAAACAACTCAGCTGCAGCTTCACACGAGATATCAAGTGGGTGAACACAGTATGTTCAGTGTGGGGCAGGTGAGCTCACATGGCCAATGTACACTCCCTTAACTGGCAGCTAACAGGAACACTTTGTCTCATCGCACTAACTCAGTTGTCCTTTTTGCATTTGTACATTTTTCTCGATAAGCAACGCGAGCAGAGCAGAGCAGCAAGTTTTAAATACAAAGGTTTTGCATCTATTTTAGTGACACTGGGCAGGTGATGCACACCTCTAAACTGCTGCTGGTGGTAGAAAACTTCAGTATTTTGTTCATGTTGAGGTTGCACAAAATATTAATTTCAAGTTTGAAGTTTATTGTCATATACTTGTAACAATGCAACATCATTACCCGTAATGAAATTCTTAGACTCATGGCCAACTCAACTTTACATAGTAAATAAAATAAGTGTGAGGTCTTGAGTGCATAAGAATATAAAAGTATTTACATAAAGAATTTACCTAAGAAAATAAAATATAATAACGAGAATAATAACCTTAAATATCTTAAATAGTCTTGGGAAAACAGGTATGCAGTGCAATACTGATGTAAATTAAAGTGATTAGTGTAAACAATGTAACAGTAGTTATTTAGATGGTAAACAGTATGTAAACAGTAGTTATTCTGTTGTTGTTACTTCACACAATTGTGTAAAGTAAGGGTCATTGGTATGTGTGTGCCATTGTGTTACTGTAGTGTGTGTGTAGGGTGTGTGTGTGCAAGCGAAAAGTGTCAGCAGTTCAGTAGCCTGATGGCAGGTACAGACTGTCACTGAACCTGCTGGTTCAGGTCCGGATGCTCCTGTACCGCTTGCCAGACAGCAGGAGCAGGGAGAGTCTGTGGCTGGGGTGGCTGGGGTCAGAGAGGATCCACTGTGCCTTCTTCCTGCAGCGCTGGTTGTAGAGGGCCTGGATGGCTGGCAGCTCAGTCCTTCTGATGCGTTGTGCCGATCTAACCACCCCTGGAGTCCATACCAAACCTCCTCAGCCGCGGTCGTGGAGGCAGCCTCCTGTAGTCCACAGTCTTGCTGACATTGAGCAGGAGATTGTTGTCACGACACCACATTGCCAAGGCTCTCACCTCTGCTCTGTAGGCTGACTGATCTCCATCCGTGATGCAGCCTAAATCATGTCCACAACAGACTTGACATCCTCTACGGATATTAAATAAAATATTATATGACATACAAAATATTAGTGATAACCAGCAAATGAATGTGATGCATGTTATATTCTTAATGCAGAGTTTAATGCACATCAGTGGTCAGAATAACCCCTTTGGTGCCAATGGTTATGACTGGAGATCAAGGGTCATGACCTCTTGTCTTTTTTGCCCCATGGGAGCAGATTTAGAAACAAGGTAGTTAGAATGGTCAACCCCATTCAAACCACTGGTTTGACTGGATTAGAATAAAAAAAGAATTATAATCTTGTGTGCCCAAGATCTATATCGAGATGAAAAATATAATCTTTCAAGACTTTGTGTGATGATGGCAACACATACTGAAACTGTTGCCTTATTTAGTCCGCCACCCCCACCCAACCAGCAGGGTAAAACCTTAATAGGAGAAATAATAGAAGCAGCCTCGGCCAATAAAAGGATTCCCCACCAGCAGCTGAGCGTGCAGCAGGTGCCATGTGACATGAAGTGATGACAGATGAGATAATGAGAAACATAATGCAGTGGAGAGATGCGATAGCAGCTAGTGTCCACAGTAACAAGAGTGAACAGAAGATGACGTAATGGTTTTCCTGAGTCATAATCATTCACCGGTGAATTCAGCTTATATCCAATCCACCACGCAACACTTATTTCACAATGAAATGTTAGCTTTTATAACAGGCTCACATGTTATTCCATCAAAACACACCTGGGGAGGCAGCAAGGCAAGTAGTATGGCAATGCACTAAGCTTTGCTATACTTACACACACACACACACACACACACACACTGTGACCCCATTTCTTTGCGTTGTGATCTAATTGTTCTATTTCCTGTTCTAAACTGTTGTCGATAAAGCACTTTGCCTCAGACCTGTTGGCTAAAAGCTCTATAAATAAACTTGGCTCAGCTTGACACAGAAGAAAGTACAGGAATACAGATGATATCAACATTGCTACATCTGTGTGGCAGGTGGAAAATGTTTGCACAGATGCAGTTTTTCTTTGAGCCTTTTGAGTGTTTTAATTTTGTTAAACCAACTGAGTTAGACAGAAACGAGATAAAGATATAAAATCACATTGCTCTTTCAAAAGCACACACAAAGTACATTTGTTCACTAACTTCCAACCCATTCAGACACCTGGCTTCTCTGGCTTTACACACATGTGCATATAAATTTAGAGTTTGTACATGTGCTATATGGGTCAGTGAGTGTGTGTGTGTGAGATAAGAGCTCAAAATAAATTATATCTCTAACAAAGTAGGACACGAGATATAAGACTGTTTACATTTTACACCAGGTTTAATACAGTGGCCACTGATAAAGGGATTAAAGGGAGCAGGTGTTATTCATTCTGGAGTCACCTTGTTGTGACCTAAAAACTAGTCATGTGGTTGCTTACATAAATTTAGTTTAGACATGAATAAATTTAAATTAAATTCCTGCACCCAAATCTGATTTGTAAACAATGACAGCATCACTACTGTGCTGAGGCCTAATGTTTCAGCATTTAGTTTGTATCCAACCTTGTGTGCTACAAATTAGATTTGTATATTTCTAATTTGCACTGGCAAATATGTTTTGTCTTAATTACATTAAGCATAATTTCTCTGCACACAGAAGACTGCTGGGAAGACATTTACTATTGGTGTCACTGTGTCCCTTTGGAGCTGATATAAACTGGTTTTAGAGTAATCATATGTTGACGTGTATCTTACCTTAACCTCATATCTCAGTAATCTTTCCATGTATGTTTATAGTACTGAACTTCACATTACTTTGCGTGCCTGTGTGTCCTCTTACCTATGTGTGTGTGTGAATTTGAATTTCCTGTGTGTCCAGGACAGGGGCTATTCATGTAGGGGATAGGATTTTGGCTATTAACAGCGTCAGTCTTAAAGGCAAACCTCTGAGCGAAGCCATCCACCTGCTGCAGATGGCTGGAGAGACGGTCACCCTCAAGATAAAAAAACAGCTTGACAGTAAGTATGAAAACTATTAGCAGTAACTTTGCATCACAAATATCTTAGCATGAAATCTGGCTCGATGAGTATGGTTTTGATGAAACAAAAATCATGTTCTTGATACTTTTATAAATATTCGCAAGCTTCTGACCTGAAAACAACATTTTTGCAGACTTTTCCCTTGATGGCTGTAAACTGTTAAAATGTATTAGAAATGTGGATCTCTAAGATTCTTTCAACGTTTTTTGCAATTTATTTGTCCTGCCTAAAACATGCTAATAGTTCCATGCCATGATGACTTGAAATCTAATTTGCAAGCACTCAGATCCTAATGGGTCTCTGAATTAGAGCTTTATTAAATGCAGATGCACTAGAGAGCTCAGTCAATTAAGCCAGTGCTTCAGTTGTACAAGCATCTACTGTACTATAGGGTTTTCAAATGTGTATATGCAGAAAAGGTTCCATGTTAGGAGAACACCCAGAGACAATCAACCTTTTCTGAAAGCAAGCTTATTGTCTCAAGATTTCCTTATCGTTTAATAATTATTTTATTGGACAAACCCAATTCCAGCTTTTTCTCACCAAGATGCGGAGGAGAGGAAAGTAGCAGAAGCAGAGGACACGACAGAGAATGAGCTCAGTGACCCTGACGAGGATGATTTGACGGACAGTCAGCAGACCAATAAGCTCTCAGAGCTTTACTCCACAACCATACCCAGTGTCGACTCCGCCATGGAGTCATGGGATGGCTCAGGGCTGGATGCCGGCTATGGCAGCCAGGGTAAGCTTTGTATTAACACGGGTAGTTGGTGAAAGGTCATTATGTCCTATACTGCAAAATATATTTAGCATAGCCCAACAAAAGATAGAGCATAATTAATGCAAGTTGTTGGCTGTGCCCAAGAAAAATCCCTGATTAACATTTATAAAGTCTGGATATTTTCTGAGGTACTGAATAAATCCAACATTTTCGATTACAAAAATGCTATAAATATATGTGTGAAATATTGTTTATATACCTGTACCTGTTTTAGCTTAAATTTTTCACCCGTCTGTATATATATGTGTGTGTGTGTGTGTAAATGAACTCTTTTGTGATTCTCTCTTTCATTCACAGGTACCTACAGCCACCAGGCAGCTGGTATTGCCCTGCACCCTCATGAGTGGCGTAGTGCTAAACAACAACAGCGCAGCACCACGCCTCCTCCACGCCGGAAGAACTACCCCTTCAGTGATGGAGGCTTCAGTGAGGATGACTGGGACAAACCACCAGGGTAGGACTGAAGTTAACTTTATTTGTTTAACTACAAATCATGGATCCTTTATGTTTTTGCTGACCATTTTTGGATTGTCAATACAGTTTTAGATCTCTGTAAATACTTATTTTTCAAGAAATAAAATTAATTAAATAAATTATTTCATAATTAATTAATCTGATTGTTTTCATTGATCATACTCAACTAAGAGTTCATGGTGAAGTGAAAATTTCAGTGTGGAGGTTGAGTCATGAAGTCAGTGACAGTGACTGAGTATCTGGAGTATCTATATGTTTGTGTCTCTGTGTATATAGTGATGAGTCAGGGGGTTGAGCCTTGTGATTATAGAAACATTCACGCGGGTTATATAACACCACTGGGGGTAGAGAGAAAGAGGAGAGAGGAAGCATGGTGAGAAAAATATCAGCTGCACAGTGAAAGTGAATTAATCCTGTCAGTTGAGGACATTCACTGTTAAAAGATTACTCATGTTGGATTTAACCAGAACGAATAGCTTTGTCCTGCACTGACACTGCTGCGTTCACACCAGCTTTGTTGATGATGCTACCCCATTGCTGACACAAATAAAAGAGCACTGCAACTTTGGCCTTGAGCAGACTCGATTCCACAGGATAGCATACATTTATTCACATTACAAAGACTTTTGTTTGGTCTTATAACTGTTTTAAGGTGCAGAAAAGTTTCATGTTTTACAGAAAGAGCACAGTTTACATATGAAACAAAGTTGTGACCAAAAGGCCCAAAAAGAGTTTATTCTAAACATGTATGCTTGTTTTGTTTGGTGGCATAAAATATGTTCTTTTTTTCTCTAGTAACCAGTGACACTGCCACTGGGTGAGATAAGTAACTTCCTTTGATTTCATTTGTGTGTGTGACAGATTCATTGGCCAACAACCAGACGGTATTCTGTTGGATCCAGATGACAGTTTCTGGTGTCAGGCATTGGAGGACCTGGAGACCTGCGGCCAGTCAGAGCTACTCAGAGAGATCGAGGTCAGTTAGCAAGTTAGCATCTACCTCAAACTTAAACTGCAGACATTAGCATTAGCATCCTTTCTGAAAATGGCAGAACCCCAAGGTTTCCCTAAACAAATGATCTGTTGGTTACAATGGCATGTTAGCATTAGCATCAAATATAGATACAGCACGGAACCTCAATCATTTACATACACAGACTCATTTAAGCTGGATTGATATCCAAGAGTAACTGTGTTTGCATCTTTCATAAACTTTATGATATAGAGCGATGGTGGGCTACACGGACCTATATATGTATTTCATATCTATTTAGCCTTTACTTAGTGCTGAATAGCAGACTCTGTAGCCTGTGACGTAGTCTACAGCAAAGCCTCATGGCAGCTATGTGTCATTACTCCTTAATGCACAATATAAACAGCTTTATGTACACAATCATGATATCCCAGTATCAAAACCATTAACGCATTATCCTCAGCCACTGAATATTTGAACCATTAACAGTAGCATTACTCAAATGTCATAAGACCATAATGTGGGCTACACTGACTTTTTACCATCAATATCACTCACAGATTCACTTTTTTAACCTTTATAGAAATACATAGTATACCTACTGTTAATGCAGTAATTTCAGCATCAGCTGAGGTTTAAGTGTGGACATGTGCATTTGTTTGTGCAGGCATCCATCATGACAGGCACAGCCATCAGTCTGGGAGTAGACGGTGTCAACAAGCCTCCAGCTGAGCCCATACTGAGCCACAGCAGGATGAGCCCGTTGCGGAGAAATTCCCTCCTGCACCAGGGAAACCTGCTCCACCAGGGTACACACCTCCACGAGGAGGTCCACCTGCATGAAGAGGCCCAACTCCACCAAGGTAATTCAGTGTTCCCTAATATAAGACTGGCAAAAACAAAAAAACTCTCCAAAATCTAATGGAAGGAAAATTCATTTTTATGTATTAGTATGTTTCCATGTATGGAAGTGCTTTTCACTAAATGCTTGTTGAAATACCGTTAAATGTATAATTTAAAAACTAACGCTTCCATTTCACACAGACACCCACCTGCACCAGGAGGCCCATTTCAACCAGGACGCCCACATGCACCAGGGGGTCCACATCCACCAAGAAAACCAATCTCCTCTTATGCACCATGAGCCCAAGCCCAAGGCATCATTGAGAGTGTCAGAGAGGACATGGGAGTCTCGTCGGATTAAAGAGGAGATGCAGGGGATTCTGTCTCCAACACCTCTGGAGCTGCACAAAGTGAGTTCAAACCTCTGTATGAAGATTCTTTCATGATGTGGTTTCTGATTTGGATTATGACTGGGATTAAATATAAATAGGATGAGGTGAAGTGAGAGCTTGAGTTCAGGATACACATTAGAAGTAGAACTGTTTCTTTACTAAAAGAACGAATGTAAAGAAACTCCAAACAACGTTTTGAGATCACTTATTTTCTTAAATTTAGCACACATTTTTATTATTGCTCTGAAGATACTGAAAACTAGTGTGATGATGATGAGGAGATTGATACTGCTCTCATATCTGTGCATGAAGAATAGAGCTGGAGCCAGGAGGTGTTAAACCTACCAGCCCCTCTAAAGTTTACCAATTAACACAATTCATCTAGTTTATCATACACTCTGTCCAAGAAATAGTTATGGCACATTACCGCCCGTAAAAAACAAAATTTGTGTACAGACACAAACAAGATACAATATGTTAATAAGCCAACTTTAGAGGTGTTGGTAGTTTTATTTTTCAGTTTTAAACAGAGCTAGACAAGGTGTTTTCTCCTGCTTCCTGTCTCTATGTAAAGCTAAGCCAATAGCCTCCTGGCTCCAGTTCCATACTTAATGCACAGACATGAGAGCAGTATTGATCTTCTCATCTAACTCAACAAGAAAGCAAATAAACCAGTTTTTCAAAATGTCAGCCTACTCCTTAAAGTTCAATTCAATGTTCAAAAGTCGACTCACCTCCACCTCTGTCTGAAGAGTTTAGGGTATTTTTTGCCAGAGTCTCTTCATCCACCACGTCACCTAAATTTGTCAATTTCTTCTCTCTCTTTGCATTCTCAGTGCAATTTTGGCAACATTCTTACTGTCAAGAAAATGACCATTGATAGAAATAAGTGGTTTTGTGTCAGGTGTCTGGTCTGTTTCCAGCTTAATAGACTTTTTTCACGGCAGACATTTTGGCTCATCATAGTAGGAAAAGCATGAGTGTTACTAACAACATTAATGTTTGCTCGGTTTTATTCAGGTGTCCGAGTAAGCCATGACAGTGTCACAGTGAGCATGCATGCACAATGAACTCTTTTCACAGCAGACATTTTGACTTGTCAAAGTAGGAAAAGTACAGGTGGAAGTAATAACATTAATGATGGCCGCACTGCATTTATGTGAGCCAGTTCCAGGGCTCTGGTATTGTGCATGCTCACTTACTGACATGGCTTACTGGGACAATTAATGGAATGGAGCCATTGTTAATGTTATTATTGATGTGTGCTTTTCCTGCTTTGACAAGTCTAAATGTCTGCCGTGAAAAAGGTCAATACCAGGGCCCTGAAACCAAAGCAACTAAATAAAATCCAGCCATCATTAAGTTGTTGTTAGAGCTGTGCTATTTCTACTGTGCCTTGTCAAAATGTCTCCTGTGAAAAAGGCCCATCTGTACTTAAATCAAACTAGTTTACTTAAAATTATATTCTAAAAAGTTGAGCTGGTTCAAGTTTAAAAAGTCAGAACCATTAGCTTTTTTATGAGTTTGAGAAACACATTAATGTTTTACAGTGCAGGGTATTATGTAATATTGTATAGAATGTACAGTATAGCAGCCTATCCCTCCTGGGCAATAGTTATGCTGGCAACTACATGTCTTCACCCCCATTTGGATTTACAATCATGACTTCATTCAAGGGGCCTGCTTAAACTTGTACAGCCCAGGGCCAGAATGAAAATACATTTGTTATCCTTTGGGGAAAATACTTTAACTTGAGGCAAATCCTCTGCTGTTTTACTGATGGGCCCATTGGCCATCAGTCAAAATACAAAATACAGCCTTTGAACGGTGTCTCATTAAAAGATCATTCCATATTCATATATCATATTCTGTCGCCATTTCCTTTGTTTTTTGTTAACCCATAGTTCTTAGCAGAACATGTGGTCTGCATTACCAGTTCCTGAAGATCCTGCATTTAATCCTGCTTCAGTAAAGCATGCAGCATGCTGTATATCCTATTCAGTAGAACCACATTGTAACACAAATGCTTTTAAATCAGCTAATACCATTTCCCGTACCCTCTGTCAGCTGAAAAGAGAAACAGACCTTACAATCAATTTTAGATATGGAGTCATACTTTTATGAAAAAAGGACAATGTCTATATTTAAATTCCCCATGTGTCTTTAAACCCTTCAGAAAACAGAGTAAGAATAATACAAACTATTAATTTCAAAAAGTGGCTAAATATCACAAACATAATTTTCACTTCAAGCATCTTAGAGTTCTGACACACCAAGCCGAAATTTGGCAAACAGGCACTGTTGAGCATCTGTGGCCTGTTAAATTGCTGTTAGTATGGCTAGCTGTTCAGCCTACTGAAATGGCAATTTCACCCATTCACTGTGGTCTCTCATGATTTTTCCACTTCTGCCTGTTCTTCCACAAATGACACCAGGGGCAAACAATGCCAAAGCAAAACTTTACAGTGCCAGGACTTTTTAAAAAGACTGTCTGTGACATAACAATGGTTGGCTCATTCGTTTTGTCTTTCTGTGAGGTTTTTTTTTGATTACTGTAGGAACACTGACTAATCTTCTCTTCTTGCACAGGTGATCAGCTGGCGGTCAGCTGTTCTCTTTGCAGTCTGTTCAAGTTTTCACAAAAAACTTGAACAGACTGCAAAGGCCATGTGATCTGACACTATCTGTTGTTTAGCGCTATCTTTTTGCATTTGGCTTGTATTAGGACCCTTGAAGACAACCTGTGCTGACCATTTTGAAGGCATACTGGTTTCTTAGATAGAATTATGCATTACAGCCATTGTTTCCCACTCATGTTTAAACTTGGATTAAATAAACAGATTCAATTTCTTTAAACCAACCTCACTTATGTTTTCCTTGTGTAGGTAACAGTGATAAAGGACCCAGAGAGTGATGACTTCGGCTTCAGTGTGTCGGATGGCTTCTTAGAGAAAGGAGTTTACGT
Organism: Scomberomorus guttatus; assembly: GCA_038419695.1. NCBI lineage: Eukaryota > Metazoa > Chordata > Actinopteri > Scombriformes > Scombridae > Scomberomorus > Scomberomorus guttatus. Next base: position 31,620,174 of record CM076446.1, on the reverse strand, counting down.
CAACATGATCCGACCTGACGGACCAGCTGACAGAGCCGGGCTTAAACCGTACGACAGAATCCTGCAGGTAATGATAAGGGATTTAATGACAAAGTTAGTCACCTGACCTCTATCCAACTGTTTCTCAAGTTATCTCAAGACCAGACTGATAGCAAAAAGCACCTGAAACAAGCAAGCAGTGAAGATGGCTGCAGTTACAGCCTGGCAGAGCATCACCAGAAAAGATCCTGTGAGTCTGGTGATGTTTGTGGATCTGAGACTGCAGACATTGACTCAATAATAAAAATGATGATATTAATTACATCATTTTCATTAGATTTTTAAAGTTTGGGCATCCAAAAGTTGGGGTATTTTGTATAAAAAGGTCATTGTTATCTATTGTAGATTTAAACACCCTCAAAGTAAAACTGAAAGTCAGAATTTTAACCATTTAGTCCTGGTTTCATTTGTACTCCATCACATCACTATTCACAGACTGCACTCTAAAGCATGCTATCAGCACTAACCTGAGAGGAGTCATGTTAGATTAAAGGATAATTATGGTTTATTATCACTTAGGTCTTATGTCATAGTTTTGACCAACATTTCTCACTGTTATACAGTATTAACATTCTTCTCATAGTCGCTACAACAAAGTCAGACGGGGAAAACAAATACAGGAAATATGTCATCTGTAAACTGCGAAGGAATGACTGTTTATAATGGATAGTATGCCACCAGTTTTACCAGTTGCCTTAGTTTTTTTTCTTCCAAATAATCCTGGCTAACCTGGGTATTTGTTTTCAACCTGTCTGATCCCTTTCCTGCATGTGTATCTTAATTTCACTCCTTTTTAGAGATGCTGCCGTGTTCCAAGATCTCAGTAATTACCTTGCTGAGTGCAACGTTTTCATTATAGGAATGATGGCTGAAATGACAAAGATTAGACCAAAGTTGCAATCAGGAATAATCCTTTAATCTGAAGCAACAGTTACTTTCTGCCTTTGTTAAAGCTAATGAGTCAGCAGGCATACCATTTACCAGAGCAGCCACTGCCTGACTCTCTGTCTTTGTCCAGGTGAACCATGTAAGGACAAGGGACTTTGACTGCTGCCTGGCGGTGCCTCTGATCACAGAGGCCGGAGACAGACTGGAGCTGGTCATCAGCCGCAACCCACTGGCCATCAATGACACAGAGGACAATAACAACACTTTAGATCACCCGCTAGACCTGTAACACACACACACACACAAAAAGAGACAGATGGATCTCCAGACACACACACACACACACACACACATGCATTCACTCTGTCACACTCAGGCAGGAGACACACTGTAACTGGTGATGAAGTGTAAACTAACATCTTCTGTAACTGGTAACACACACACACACACACACACACACACACACACACACACTCCACCGGCTTGCAATAATTCTACTTAAACACAGACTCCTACAGGAACATACACACATACACTTGCATGCTCACACAGTCGCCCCCTCTTATTCACACTGGGTTGAACTGCTGTCATACAGTATATTTCTTTGTGGAAGCACCGCCACAGAACACAGAATGACCAGAGACTCTCCTGAGGGCTGGCCTGGAGTCTTCAGCGCTGTTCCAACATAAACAACCACTTACTTGGCACTTTAACTGGTTCCGAAAATTTCAATCTTGTTTGTACTTAAAACAAATGAACAAAATATGCTATTTGGGTGAGGTAATTTTAGCTGGTTTTAATGCCAGGCCACAGGCTTATAGAAATTTCCAGTGCTGATGGTACCAGAGGGATCTGCCTTATTACACAATATTGTAAGTGATTTTAGGAAATTTCAAGTCAAACTGTTGAGAAAAGAGAGAAATTGCCTTGCTCAGTTTGCAGATTTCATTTGTTTTAAGAAAGGAGACTCAATTGAAGATTAAACTAACTGTTTATAAAGGAATTGTTTTTTTATAGTGTCTGACTACAGATGTAGCCATTGTAGAAGTCCATATTGTTCAGATACTGCTGCTCCAATGTAATTCCCATGAAGAATTTTCTGGAAAAGGTCAGGTTTAGCTCTTTTTCCAGCTGTTGCACAAAGGCAGACTTCTACACTGGATACCACTGCACATCAAAAGGTCAGCACAGTGATATTATCAAAAAAATCTAAATTTGTGCCATCATTACAACATCAAGACAATGATGTCATTACAACTGCCAAACTGTTTTTGTTTTATCAAATCATCAAAGGGAAGATAAAGAAGGAAAGGGATTGTTTTCCTTTCCTAACAAAAAATGGAAGAAATTGTTGCTGCAGCACAAATGAGCAGCTGAGCTTGTGGAGATGTCCTGGAGAAAACCTTGCCTACAGAAGAACATCTTCCTGCAAAGACATTTCAGAGATTTTGTTTTACCCTTTTCAGTTTTTTTTTTTTTTTTTTTTTTTTTGGACAAATGTTGGGAGAGTTGCCCATCTACATCGCCCAATATGTCACCACAGTTGTCTTAGAGCTCATCTCAGCTGATTGCTGCCTACAAAGTCAAAGAGCAGCAGCTACTTTATAAATAGCAAATATCATGATTGAGATCGAGGTTAAGCATAATCAGAAATAACACTGATTTATAAGGTGTTGAGAGATCACATTGTTTTTGAGACATTAGAATAAATGCCATAAACAAACAAGGCCATGCAGCCTTAAAACTGTATTTTACTCTGTGAGCCAGAGGGTCAGATTTTGGGGATAATTGCTTTAAGACACTAAACAGGAATAAATCACTGCTCTTCAACAACAAACAGTGCTATAGCTTGAGTCTCTTGTGAAAGCAGATGGTATAAGAAAAAAAAAGGCTAATAATAACAGTTATCTATACAGTAAACAGACAAATATGTGATATAGGGTCCAATTGCAATTTCCTCTGCCATACACCAAAGTTTGCCTTGGCAGGCAACGTTAACACCTAATATACAAATGGGCTACTCACAGCATTCTACAGTTCAGTTCAGTTCAGTTCAGTTCACCTGCTTTAGGCGGATACCTTTAAGACCAGTGCTGACTCAACAAAAATACCTTGACAACTGATACCTTCAAATGGTATCTATAGGTCAACCATGAAGTCTTAAGTGTTACTGCTCTTTGGCTTTGTATGGAGGACTGGCCCTTTTGCAGCATAAAGATCACAAACAGAGTTAACAGCATCATCTGCAAATGTAGAGATTCACTTGACAGGATGCTGATGAAGATAAGTACTAAGCTTAAGTACCAAGACTGGGGACAAGTCACACACACACACACTCAACATAAGGACATGAAACAAGGCTGTTTGTGCATGCATGTCATTATGTATTTGTCTTAACGTGTGTTCACATGTTTCTATGTGTTTGGCTGCTTTCTATTCCTGCACCTCTGTTTATGATGTGCATGTCCATCATATGTCATGTGTGTCAAAACATTGGGTGTGTCTGAAATGGCACATATACATGTTGTTACCCTCTCAGTTTGGCTAACTGAAATGACTGAAGCCACATATTAGCTTCAGTTGAACGTTAGAATGTGTTTTTTCACAGAACAAGAACTGTGATTTTGTCCACAATATCTTACAGTCACGTTAGATAGGGATCGTCACTTCACAGCCAGTATAGAGAAGAAGAGCGATAATAGTGACCAATAAATCTTTCAACCTACATGGGGAGTGGGAGAAGTTGTTGGTTCTGGAGGTATTATGTAGTCTGATTTAAAATGTTTCTTTTAATGATATCCCCAATGTTATGTAACGGACACAATGAACTTTCCAAGATAATGTTATTATGATCCTGTAGGTTTATGTTGTGGCCACCAGTTTTAATTATTACATCTTCATTTTGGAGAAATCATCTATTTGTCATTGCAAGTGAGAACAAAACATTGTTGCTGAATTCATCCAGAATTGACAGAATTTAAAAGTGAATTGATTTAAGCTGCTGATTGTATCACCAGCACGGTAATATTTAGCTTCCAGCCGCCATTAGTGACTACCCTAACAGAAATTTAAGCTCTGTGATTGGATACTTGCACTGAAATGCATCTTGGGAGTCGTAGTCAACATTCGAGCTGCAACGATTTGTCGATTAATTGATTCAACAGAAAACGATTAATCGAAAAAATAATCGTCAGTTTAATCGATAATTAAAATAATTGTTTGTTGCAGCCTTAGTGAACTTCTCACCTTATGTGTTTATGTACACAAGCTTGTACATTTGAGTTTTTTTATCAAAGAACCAGAACAATAATTGTTAATGTTATGCACTGATGATTTAACCAGGAGAGTTTCATGCCCATCCAAGCACCGGAGTTGCTCTAATTATATTATATTTCTATTCAGAAAAAGATTCAGACTTTTAACTTCCAGAATGCTCAAAATAGCCTCTCCCACTTTGCACCTCCATGGCATGTGGTTATTGTATTAAGACCAATGTGAAGAAATCTGAACCTATCATTGAATGGCTTTTCAAAACTTTCCCACCTCTCCTCTCTTCTTATTTTAGTCTGTTTGGTAACAGCAGACATTCCTTCCACTTCTTCACCTCCTGTTTTTCATGATTTTCTCTTATTCCTGCCAAAACTGCCCTAATTATCTGTGGATTAACAGGACTGAGACTGGCTGTCCCTCCCCTCCTACTGCACTTGGTGTGTGTTTGTGTGTTTAAAAGAGTGTGCATAGGTAATATTTTTATGTGTGTTCCTGTCTGTATGGATGTATATAAGGGGTATAGATAGAAATAACCAGACTGTGTGAGTGTACAAAAGTGTGTGTGAAAGAGACAATACACACAACACATAGGAACAATACATTTAAGAATGTGTGTGTGAAAGAGAGGACAGAAAGTAGCCTTTGTCCTCTGTAGGATTGGAAAATGTTTCGACAGGAACAATCACAACCTCTGTTCTCTCTCTCTTTCACTCTGTTTCTATGTCTCTTGCTCTTTCCTCACATTGTTACATAATACAGTTAGAATCCAGCTGCTCCCTTTTGAGAAAACCTGGGTGTGTTGGTCTGTGAATGAGGGAGACTGTGTGTATATGAGTATCGGTATGTGTACATCTGTGTGTGTGTGTGTGTCTGTGTGTGTCAAGGTTTCTGCGTGTACTGTATTCATGTGTGTTTACATGTACATATCTATGGATGTCTGTTTTTTCCCCTTCTGAGCATGAATGTGTGTGTGTGTGTGTGTGTGTGTGTGTGTGTGTGTGTGTGTGTGTGTGTGTGCGTGCACGTGCGTGTGTGTGTGTGTGTGTGTGTGACAGAGAGGGAGCTAGATGGTGTACATTTCATTGTACAGTGGTGATATTTTTCAGGGCTGTGGGCCGTTCACTCTCCTTTCTGAGACTGAAAACAATATAAACTCAGTTTTTGTGAGCAAGCTGGAGACAACTGTTTTCATAACTAATAAAAAAAGAGACATTTACTTCTCTCCAAGCACTTACAAAAAAAGCACACTGTTGAATACCATGCACTGTAAGTATTTTCATGTACAATGGAACAAACTTGTCTGAGTGTTTTTTACGCAATATCAAGTGGCCAAAAAAAGAAATGTTTTGTAAAGCAAAAAAAAAAAAAAAGACAAAATACTGAGAAAAGCCTTCCAATTTGTTCTGTTGGTTTTTAGGTATGTATGTATGTATGTATGTGTGGTCATTCATACTCCCTATGCATTTCTGGGTCAAAGGTCAGTTTAAAGCCCAATCCGGAACCGTTAAATGTACCGCAGATTAGTGGTATGTAAGAAAATATAATAATTTATCCCAGTAATATAATGTAACAACAAGTACATTTATACTTAAATTGTTAGAAATGTAAAAACATCAAAACTTTCAATTCAGTGATAATATATGACTGATGTTACGATAAATTGAAATTATTATGCAACATTTTTTGCAAAGTCAAGACAGTGTTTTATTACACTGGCCTGAAATTACTACCCTCTCAAAGCATGAAAAATATGTCATTACATTTGACAAGTTATTACATAATCTGACATTTATTATGTCATCAGCTGCAGTAAGGCGCTTTCACATGCCTGCTATTCCTGCCTGTACCCAGTCAAACACACACTCACAAAATATGGCTATTATTTTAGTAACAGTTCATGTTACCCTAAAGCTTAAAAAGAACTGAGTTTCTGACCAAGAGGATGCTAGTTCAAATCCCTTGACCAGTAAAGAAAGGGTGGGGAAACTGAATGAGTTGCATTCTTCTTTTCTCTTAAAGGACCAGTATGTAACATTTAGTAGTATCTAGCAGTGAGGTTGCAGATTGCAACCAACGGAATACCCCTCCCCTCACCCTCCCCTTCCAAGCATGTAGGAGAACCTGCAGTGGCTGTGAAACCCGCAAAAAATACGAAAGGCCCTCTCTAGAGCCAGTGTTTGGTTTGTCCATTCTGGGCTACTGTAGAAACATGGCGGTGCAACATGGCGACATGGCGGGCTCCATGGAAGAGGACCCACTCTCTATGTAGATATAAAGGGCTCATTCTAAGGTATCAAAAACACAACAATTCTTATTTTCATGTGATTATACACTAATTAAAACATACTTATGAATATTTTATTCCATTTCTGCCAAGTCCATTCCGCTAGATGCCACTAAATCTTACACACTGGTCCTTTAATGGCAGCTTTGGCAGCAGATCAGTACTGTGTGCTTCTATAACGTGTTCCTGTTGGGGATGGAGCACATGCTGGTGTTTTTACTGCATAAGTTTGCATTGTGCAACGTAAGCCAGTCAGTCATTTATTGTTTTGATTTGGCAACACATGAAAAAAGATCACGTTGTGTCAGATTTCTCTCTTTGTACTGTTTTAGGTATTTGACTGTGTCTGTTATTAAGTTGTTAGTTAGCAAACTACGGTCTGGTCATCTAACTTATAGCCTGCTGCCCAGAAAACTACAGTTAATTGATCTTACTTGGTTGGCTAAATATTAGCCTATTGTAGCCTAATGCCCAGATAACATTAACCAGCTAACTATGGTATCTTGACAGCTAACTATTAGCTTAACTTAGCCTACTACCCAGACAGTTAGCTAGCTAACTATAGCTCCTAGTCAGCTAACCATTAGCTTTATATACAGAAAATTATAGTTAACTTGCTAATGAAGCATCTGTACAACTAACCAAGAGCATTCTGCGCGGAAAACTACAGTTAAGTAGCTAACCAGAGTATTCAGCTAACGTTAGTAGCATACCTGCCAGATAACTACAGTTAACTGTTAATTATCTGGGTTGTTAAACTATAGCAGAGCCAACCAATCTGTTTTAACAGTAAGTTAAGTAAGCACTTGCTAGTAACTTGCTAATAAGTTCCAAACTAGCAGTTTTTTTGTTTCCAATTTTTACTTCACATTTATGGTAATTTCATGGGAACTTTTTGCATAAAAGTCATGAGGACTTTATTTTAACATAAATTGATTTTTGAAAGGTGTTGACAAGTGGCAGCAAAGTTTTTTGCGATTCCGGATTGGGCCATTGATAATGTATGCGTTGATATTGTGTAATTTTCTTTTTCTCAGATTGTGTAAAGTTCTATTCTATGTAATATAGTATTTTTCTATGACAATATTACTCTTCCAAAACGTGGGAAGAAAATACAAAACAAAAATTATAAAATGGAAAATAAAATGTATAACTTTGTTGTTGTTGTCGTTTTGTTTTGGTTTTTTTTTCATTTTCTATGAAACAAAGAGTGTACCGCTATACTTCTCTTTTCGAGAAGAACATAAGAAAAGATTGAAAATAAGAAAAATAAAATGTCTAATTTTATGTTGGGTTTATGTCGTTATTTGGAATATCTTTGTGAACTTCAAAGCAGACATTAGACTTTTTGTGATTTTCTGTTATATAGCTATATACTGTTATGATGTTGGATATCTATGCTATACATTGTCAGAGGTCCATGACTTGAGGTTAATGTATGTAGAAATGCTCCCTGCAAGTCAAAAGCCCAGGTTTAAACCCACTCTGAATACTTTGCAACTTTCTTTTCTACACTGACGTCGGCTCATTGTGCGTGTCCATAAACGGCCATCTACTCCATAGCATTTGTTGCTAAGGTTTTGTGTGTTGTTTGCTTTGTCCACTCACATATTTCGGATTGGATTTTGGCTCAAACATGTACAGGTATATTTGAAACTTGACATTTCGAGTAAAGAATGAGAAAAAGTTGTGAAATCCTACTACTATAGTTTGTTGCGTGATCTGTTGAATCTGTTGTAGCCTGCACAGCCGGTGGAAGTGTCCTGAGGGGCAACTTCTAAGAGCTTGCCAATCAGAACAGGGCTCAGTGGGAGGGGGGGTTTAATGAGACAGAAGCTAAAACAGCCTGTTTCAGATAAAGGCTGAACTGAGGGGTTGCATAAAGGGCCAGTATGAGTTAAATAAGTAGCTTTTTGAACTGTAAATCATGCAAATATATTCCAGAAGTGCCCAAAATTTATCTGTAAATGTACATAATATGTCCCCTTTAATGTAACCTGTAATACTGCATGTGCATGTGAGTGACTGATTAAGTGAGGGAGAGACTCCTTTATGCATCCAGAATTCAGGAACTTGTACAACAACTCATTTTACAATTAAGGGAACCTGGTTTCAGTTTTACCCACACTACTCCAAAAAAAGTCACTGCAGTGAAACTAATACAACACATGTTTCTACTTACACCTACATTGCATCATAATGTTTTTTTTTTTGTTTGTATGTTTTTCAATTGCAAACAAAAACAAGGATTTTTTGCTGAATTTTATACAGTAGTTCCAGAGCATTCTTCTAGCTCCTGAATGTTTTGGTGGAAACAAGCCGTGTGTGTATGAGGAGGTGGGAGTCATAAACATAAATGTACTGAACTGTGTGTATCTTACTTAAAATGAGTACAGTAGTGTATGTTTATGTGGAAATGTGTCTGTTTGTGTGTATGTATTTTCCTGTCTGTATAAATTATATGTACACATGTAACTGCTTTCCCCACTCTGCTAAATAACATGGTTTATTTTGTGTATGTACGCTGTACTGTACTGCTTCTGCTGACTTAATTATCCCCAAGAGTCAACTGTTACATAACAGGTTCAACACACACACACACAGTACACATAGAATGCAAGCACACACACAAGCAGAGTAACACATGGGAAAGTAATTTAACAACCAATGCACACTATATGCACATTTGTGCACATAAGCTCACCTAAGGATTCAACTATCATGCACACAAAGAAGCCAACCCTGAAACAACCAGTTCTCTCTCTGGACTGCACCACAGGTCTTCATCATGATTTTCCATTTCCACCAGAAAAGTGAGTAAAACTGGGGACAGACCTGAAGACAAGCTGAAACTACAAAGACTGAATAAATTACACATAACGACTGACTTCCACATACCAACACACACAGATTTTTTAAAAGTCTTAGCAAACAGAAAGGAGTACATACTGAACAACTGAGTAAATACACACACTGAACTCAATAGTATGATTTAGTTGCATCACTATAGCAACCAGCCAACAAATTAAGTACTCTTGTACCAAAACAGAAACAGTCATCCATCAAAAATGTTATGAACAGAGCAGTTCACCTATTCCTTTTCCTTTGTTTTGAACAGAAAGTATTTGGTTTATGAGACTAATTTTTTTTTCTGCCCACCCACGTCATTTGATGATGTTTGCCCAGACATCTGTATTTTTAGCTACTTTCAGGGAGTTAATGGTTACTGCTACTGTATGTCAGGCCAGTGCATGATATTGAAAAGTGTTGGCATGGACAAAATATTTCATGATTTTATAATATAACATTCTGTAAAGAACCATACTGCCTAATCAGTACTTTTACTTTTGTTTTTTTAAAGAAATATTTTGAGAAATACGATTATGCGCCTTCTTACCGAAAGAGAAGGTCAATACAGCTCTCATGCCAGCATTAACTTAGCTTAGCATATAGAAAGGAAGTAGGGGGCATTGCATTGTCCAAAGGTAAAAAAATCCACCTATCAAGCAATGTGTTGTACAATGACTGATCAAATGACCATGTGAAAGGGGTTGTCTGTAGTGACAAACCCAGATATAATTATCACCCACCTCTGCAGTTTTATAGCTTCTTTCAGCTCATTATTTTGGTTGTCTGGTCTGCAACTTCACTCTCAAGGCTCTTATAGCACCATTTTGGCCACAGTGCAAATCGGTTTTCTGCACAAAAAAACCCAACAGTACGCTACCTGCCCAGCACCAAATCACAGAGAGACAACGTTAGCAACTAGCTGGTGAACATAGTGGCGCATTTAGCAGCTAAAGAGCCAGATATTTCCCGCAGGAGTTGGTGGAAACCAAAAACAGAGCCATGTGGCCAACACAACTCCAAATTAATGATAATGTTGCTCCATGCTGGATGTGTGAATAGCCAACTGTTTGCTAACAAGTTCACCATATCAACTAAAAAGGTGATAATATGGCCATGTTGTGTTTACTGCTTGTTTCTGCTGCCCCCAAGTGACCAAAAAAACAGTTATTGCTGGTTAAAGTACAGGATCTAAACTTCTTCTACCTCTGGAACACATCAATAAACTAAGTTTAGCTTACTAATATAATAAAGATTTAGTTTATTTGCCCATACCAGATAATCAAAAGTTTAAACTGCTTATTAGAAAGAAAAAAAAAACTTTGAAGAGTGCGTGTTAATATTCAAGATAAGCTAAGATACGATTAGTTCTAATAGATTTGGTGTGGCACCCACAGTCGCCATGGTCACAGAAGCTGCAACCATAACGTAAATTTCGCACATTATGCACTCTAGGTGAATCACTAGTTTATCACTAGCAGCCGCTGAAAAAGAAAGATGAAGGCAACATCTTGTGTCACCAAGGAGGCACATGTGCATCCACAGGACAGCGTAGTAAACAGTGACTACAGTGCAGGGGCAATATGTCAAATGGGAGAGGACACGGGAAAAATCTTTAAAAACTAATGAAAAAAATATGCATAACCAGCGTCCATGTGGCCCATACAAAAACCGCATCATCCTGGGATCAAAACTATCCACATTTGATTTTCACATCATCCCTCTTGTTTTGCCCTTCCATTTCCTGCCTCTTTTTATTTTTGGCTGCAGAACAAAAGGCGAAAGTACCACGGAACACAAATCTTAAAAAACGCACATTTGTTTTTGTTTTTTGCTCTGTGTGAATGCCAAAAAACTGTCTTGAAGATGAAATGGGAAGAGAAATTCTCAGGAGCAAAGTCTATTCTTGGAGCTGGCAGGCACAATGGAAATGTCAGCGTTGTGTTTCTTTCTCTAGAGTGTCAGTTATTTAAAGCTCAGACTGCAGTAACGCAACAGCAATATTAGCATGCATATCATTCATCAATGGAAGGTTCAAACCACCAACATCCTCTGTGTTACTGCTGAACTGAGGGCCTTTTGTTGGGTCTCATGGGAGCAATAATCATAGTAATAATGGTTGTATTTATGTACCACTTCTCTGAGTAAATTTATATTGTAAATCAAGACAAACTAACAAACAAGTACATGTGACTGGATTCAAACTGTCTGAAAGAGCTCTCTGTCTTTTCATAGCACTTATTGTGAAGCATTTATTTTATGTAGCACTCGTGTAAATACTTTCATGGGAATCATCAGTTGATTTGATTTGGAAAGAAAAAAAAAAAAGCTCATGTAACCACAGCTATTGAGAGAAAATTACAGTCTGGGAAAAGTAGCAGCGTTCAGTACCCAGCTTCTATTAATCACCAACATGTCTGAGGCTTTACGTCCCTGTTGTGAAACGGATGTTTGGGTCAAAATATTCCATGAACTGAAGCAGTTTCCACCAGCTTCACAGAGCTGCTTACAGCCATTATTTCAGAACATGCAGCTTAATTTGGGAGGGATTTGGGCGGCAGGGGTAGCCTATTTGTTTGTACTGTTTTTCTCCTGTTTTCAGTTTTGGTTTGTTTTTGTTTGGTTAGGTAAGTGTAGGTTGGATTGATTTTGCTTACTTTTTGAGAGTTGTAATACCACCATGAAGCCAACATAAGCCCTTAATTTTGGAAGAAATACATTTCTCAAGGGGGGAAAAAGGTTACTCACCCCAAGCGTTCCAAGAACTGCAGAGTAAAGAGTAAAACAGAGTAAAATACAACTTTGATATCACACAACACAATGTTAATGTGTTAAAGGGGGGAAATCTGATAGCAACCAGCAACCACTAACCAAGAACCACCAAGGAAATCATTCAAACCAACCAATCATAACAGCTCATCTGCAGCTCATCAGACACACAGAGAGAGAGAGAGAAAGATCCTGTATACATATCATAGCATACACACACGTCAAATATGTCAGTATGAAAAAAAAAAAAAAAAAAGTTTATCAATGTCCTAACCTTTATTTCTAACAGCTTGCCTCAAGATCGAGGAAAAATAAAAGTTGCCCTAATTACAGTAACAGTTCTTCAGCAGCACTAACCCTAACCCTTTATAGATTGTAAAAATAAAATGCTTTTTGTTGTAAGGAGACACACTCACATTCAGTCTGCTGTTCACTATAGGAAGAGGCAAAACTAAGAAACTCAGTGTTGCTGTGTAGTATGTTACTGGGCAAAATCACTTTTAAAATAATAGTTACCAGCATTTAAAGATGACCACATGTTTAGTGCACTAAAGAGAGAGACGAGACTAGAGACAAAAACAGAATTCCAACATCGTTATGGGGGCAGTTACAAATTCAAACTGAGCTACTGTAAATTTGGTTTGTTTGTTTTATATGTTTAGGTTAAAAAGTATATTACTGTTGTTTCAGCAGCATTACGATGAATATGTGAAAATGTAGTTAGGATCTGCTATTGAAATATAGGACATTATAAGCAACTCTGCAAATCAATACTTGCTGGTTTCTGCTGTCTGTCCATATTGCTGATTAACTGGAGGAGGGACATTTACTTTTTTGTCTAGTCTCTGAAACAGCCAACAGTTTTAACTTCCTTCAAGGCCTTGCATTATGATAATGCACAGACAAAGTAATATAAACAGGTTCAGATTACATACAGTATATCTTCATTACAGACAGGTTGCAGTTGACCTGTTATTGTGTACATTGTAATTCTCATGGAGCAGATTTTTAATGCGTTCTACTACTTTCACATATTTAAGGCAAACTGGCAGCACTGAATATGCTGGAATGCAGCTCCCTGCTTTTGCTTGAATACCTTAAATCTTGTATTACAGGCTTTGTAGGATTAGAGTTTATTATGTTGTCAGGGGGATTTAGGTACATATTTAGGTACATATTTAGTTGGGATTTAGGTCCCATGAGTTGGGAAATTGAACATGAATGGAGAAATCTATGTGTGTATGTGTGTAAACGTGTGACGGGGATCCACTTCATATGTTTACAACAGCGGACATTATAGAACAATCATCCAGACACAAGAAACTCCAAACTCATTTTCTGAAGACAAATTTTTTATTAAGAAATAAAAAAAGTTTTACACCTTTGTAAAACCTGTTCAAACACATATTTTTTTTTTTCATTTTTAAAATTTTTTTTACTAGCTTACAGGTTGGCCATAGAAATAAAAAATAAAACCTTTCAAATTCTGTTAAAATGTTTTTTTTTTCTTCACCAAGAATTAAAAAACATTTTCCCCATGTACATTCTCAAAAAGGAAGGGCTGGTATACTGTATAATGTAGGAGAGACAGAGGCGTTGTCATTGGAAACCATGATTAGAATGAATCTGATGACAGAAAGGATGGGGAGGATGAGCAGGACTCCATTTCCCAGAAGCCTTAGCACCGAGATCGCCATAATTTAAATAAGTGAAAGAATTTTATTGTTAGAATTTTGTCCTCATAAGTCCAATTGTGAATTGTCAAAGCTAAAAATGTACTTAGGTTACACTGTAACTATGGTTCTCTTAGTGAGGACAACATATATAACCAAGGGACAAAGATCTTTGCATTAAGGATGTTGTGAGGAAATAGAGTCCCCTTTTTCCACCTTTGCAGCCACATTAATAGTGACTTCAGTGATAAAACAGATGTTGTGTCACCTCTGCGTAGCCTACAAGTCACATCTGTATGGTCTCACGTTGCATCCATATCACAGAAACAGACAATCCAATTCAGAATCACATTGATATGATGGTGTTTTCATACCAATAATGGACACAATGTAAGCAGTATGGGATTTAAAATCAGGCTATCTGTGCCCGTGTGGATGTAGTTTGGTTTTTCATTTTCTTTGATAAAGCACTGAGGTTGCAGGGTTTGGCGGAGTGGAGTCGGATTTACATAGAAATGTCTGAACAAGCAGGATGCAGAAATTGCATACAAGGTTTTAAAAGAAAAGCCCACATTTGATATGGTGTAATCTCGGTTTTATTGGATTTACTGCTTTTGTTGCGGGGACATGTTTCCCAAAAGCAGCCAAAATTACAAGGCATTTGTTCAATCAAAAGTAAATAGCAAAAGATGACTTTCATGAGCCTTGTAGGTACTGGTTGGATTTTGCTTTGCTGTTGATGTGTTGCAGTTTAGAAATGATGAACTTTGGTGGTGGCTTGATTTTGGGAAACTGTCTGATTTTTAGCAACACAGCAGTACTGAGATAAGTATAGGCAGGTAGAAAGATGGTGGGCTTAGTGGCAGTGTTACTGTGTTTCATACCCCTCACAAACTCACAACTTAGCAGTCTGTCACAAAAATAAAAAATATTATTTTGCTAAGAAATTCAGTTTGATGTGACAAAGTTTAGTAATCGTTTTATTCTCAGTGCATTTCAAACCACAAGATATTTGATGGAATAGTGGTTTAGTTTGGTTTAGTTCCACACTGCAGAGCATTTGTGGCGGGTTTTAATTTAACTGGACCCTGAAGATTCAAATTTTCTTCATCAAGAATTCACAGGCTATCATCTTTCTTCAAAGATTAGTACCACCTTTTGGAAAAATAGCATGAAAAAAAAGTATTCTACAAAGTATTGCACGTAACAAATTGCATTTTTTTTGTTTTGTTTTTTGATTGACAGTTTTACATGTTACTCCAATGACAGAGGTTCAAATACACTATATTTGGAATACAAAAGGCAAATGTGACAGACAAACAATCAAAAATAAAACAAGAAACTGCTGAATTCAATAAAACAAGATCAATAAAAATAAAACAAAACGTATTCTTTTTTTTTTCACCCTAAAAAATAAATCTTCAGAAACTTTTACATTCACCCGCAGGTGACTTTCACATTTCAACATTCGGCGGTAAAAACTTGTGCATCGCTAATGCTTCGATTCTCTTGCAAATTCATTATCTCTGAGAAAAATCGGTTAGCTTAGGTTAACAGAAGGTTTACGCAGGCTAACTGATGGGGAGTGTAAGAAGGCAGAGAGACTGGTACATACTGTAAATATACACAGGCAGAATAAACCAAATAAATGACTGCATTAGTTATTTTGTGGCTCAAAATTACCCAACAAAAGAAGGATCTTAGCACCAAGGAACATTTTTAATCAGCCTTATTTGCATGGCTTAAACTCATTTTTGAGTTTGTTTTTTTTATTCTTTGCAGCAGATGTTAATTTTCAAGGTTCTATTTTGTGCATCTTAGAAATTATGAACCTGTGTCAAATTTTGTCATAGATAAACCAAAGTTGAAAACCTGTCAAACTTAGACAAAATTAAACTGTTCATAGGTGCTCTTTGCTATTTTAGTTTTCATAAATAATTCATTTGATAAAGGTTATTTAACTGTTTCTGAGCTGACAGATCTTTCCCATCAAGTTGAGTTGTTTTACCTTAGTGCAAAGATCCTTCAGGGGAATTGAGAACCAGATCTGTACAAAAGTCTAAGAATAAAATGAAGCTTTGTATTTGCATTAAAATGGGGAGTCTGCAATGGGAGCATAGCTGTACAAAGACGACTTACATAGGAAAAGTTTGTTACTGTATGAAAATAGATGTCTGCTGTGGATTTGGTTTTCGCAAATCCCTTTTAATGATATGAACTATTTTATTCTATTTGAAAAAAATGAAATAAACTGAAGAAAAACACATATCAAAGCTTAGATGAAATGAGGCCCTGGTCTCACGATGACTTCTGATGTGATGTTGTTGGTCAGGTAGCTGCATCGCGTGTGTACTGTACAACTGTATATTCGATGAGCAGGAATGGTTTATTAACGTCTTGATCTATTTTAATATGTCTGCTTTTGGGAGAACAGAAGCTCTTCAAGCTCTTGACAGTACTGATATATATGTTTGACTATGGAGGCCATAAAAAGATGGCAGTGTTTATTTTGGCCTCATCATTTGATATGAAGTCCAAATTATACAAATAAGGTGCAATAAAAACTCTCTCTGTACTTTTTGCTTTTGACTGTGGATAAAACAGGCAGAGAAGGTGTGATTTTCTTTCTTTGTGGCAAAGAACTAATGTGACGTTTTGTCAAGTTGAACGAAAACATCAATTTTGATTGTTACTATTTAAAGTCGGCTCTTTGGTCCCCCACAGTTTAAAGTCCGATTTTTTTTGGACGCTGGGTTAAAGCCGCTATACAGTACATAAAAGCACTACAGAGAAAGTCCTGAGTGGATGGTCGCTGGTGACACATACTCACGGGAAACCCCTTGTTACACAGACATATTAAAATGAATGTTACAGTTATATGTCTCAGACAGTCTGCTTGTAGTTCTTACTGGTTCACATCGTCAATATTATGGCCCTTTACTAGCATGAAGAATGTAATGTATGTGTTTTGTTTTCATGATTGTTAAAATCAGCCAGAGTTACATGATATTGTCAGTGTCTCACAGGGCACATTTTCTAACCATACAAATGGATGTAGCTGGTTTCAATGGCAGCCATGTTAACCTCTCAACATGATGATGTGGGCCCAATTCGATCAGAATTCAAGTTTACAAATGTTGTCTGTTCATTTTTTTGTTTTCCAGGCAGCATTTTAAGGTCTTACAAAGTCTTACTTTACATAACATTTCAAGTATTTGTAGAATTATTTCAATGGTCTTTTTTTTATTGTTGCTACGCCATTAAACTCATCCCGCATGATGATAGAAATCCAATTCCCTCTAACTCACTAACTTATTTGACATGAAGTTCTTCACCTCCCATTTTAAGTGAGGTGATGCAACATGGTGACTGTGAAAAATTTATTGAAGCCAGCTGCCACATTTCCGTGTCTGGAAAGGAGTTTGACACTCAGCCGACAGTCTGACACTGATTTGTTGGGAGCATCACCAAACCAGTGGTTACTTTGAGCTGTAGTTGGTGACATGCTGCTTAACCCTTGGCTACAGTGCCCCGTCTGGCTGAATTTATCCAACTTAAATACTGTCCCCTGGTATTTACAGAAGAGGAAAGGCTATAAACCCCCAACACCTACAAACTTATAGATGGAGCCATTGTAGAATTCCCATTTTTTTACTGTACACTGAATTGCTCGCTAAACAATGGACCCACAACCCCCACAACAGAAAATGTTTGGGAAAAATCTGTTGCATTGTTTCTTTGTGTGAAGTATAAGACGGAATGGCACTGTTGGCAGGACCAACAGTGGAAAAATACACGATGAGGACTATACTACAATGGCTGCCACTGTAAATGTATGATTTGTATAATAGCTTAGTATTTTCACCAGATGAAAGAAGTGTTCCTTCTTCTACGTAAAACTACAGCAATTATCATCAATAGTGAATACCAATAACATTATTGTCTTAATAAAAAAATCTAAACATTGACAGAGGAAAAACTAATAATAATGTAACTTCCTCTGTAGAAAATAAAATAGATCCAATCCAAAATTGTAAGCCAAGAGTGCCTAGTGCAGTCACTAATGTACTGTAAACTGGTCTAGGACAGAGAAAGATAGATAGATAAATATAGATAGACTGATTAGCTACTACTGTACAGTACGCCACAGACAACACATTCAAGGGTTCAACCTCCACACTTCAAATCCTTTCAGATACCTCTCTCTTAGTGCGGAAGCGGGTTTCCCCGACGCAGTCTCAGTGCTAGTTTTCTCTTTGACCCATAGTTTATGGTTGTGGAAGATGGGGATATTTGTGCTAAGGTGCATTTAAGAACCAGGATCCTGGCTTGATAAGGGTCATTGGCTATGATGGCTGTGTCAATTATACATTCATCTGATTTTTCTTTTAGCTGCACCAGGCAATGTTGTGTATTAGTGGCCCCAAAGGAGTGGAAAATATGTAGCATGCTCGGGGTTACTAATCCACAGGCAAAGCATTTAACTTTGGCGACAGCTGCTTTGGATTTTTGATTTGATGGAGTTTTGATTTGTCGCTTAATTTGGACTGAAATAATCTAGTCTTGTGGGAATTCTTTTCTGGGATTGGGACACTTTCCCTGTGACAGCCATATTTTGAAATTTAGGTCTGCAAGTCCATAAAAATCCTGCCTAGTGCAGCTGAAACAATATCAAGATGCTTATCAGAATTTCTGATGACTGAAATGGGGGCATGCCACTTAATACCCTGTCTTTCTCTAATTGTGACATGGGTAAAAAAAATGTTTAAGTTAATAATGTTGTGCTTGTAGTGCCTCAATCTTTCACTTAATCTCAACAGGGCTTCTACTGAACACAGTGGAACAGAATAAACCAAAGCTGAACCCTACTGTATGGCACATGTCTTCAGATAGGTGCACCCTGCTCATAGCATCACAGGCAAAGAGCTGCTGTATATTTCAAGAACTTCCAAAAAAAAGTGTTTTTGGTGATCTATGATCAGTGTAGGAAACCTTTTTCATATTGTGGCTACAAAAGGCTGTTTGATTCCAAGACTCAATAACCACTGTCTTCCTTTTTTAGAACAATGGCTGGTTGTCTGCAAAAGTAGCTGGAGGAACAAACAGACTTAAAAAAAATCTACCAGCTTAGGACCAGAGGCTTGTGCTAATTTGCTGCTCTGTCTAAAAACAAGACAATAGTGGGAGATATAGTCACATGAATATTACAAATAGGAAAAAAACAGCTTGTGAGTAATTCAGAAATAGATTTGAAATGTGATTGCTACCCTCTTAAGAAAACCACCAACAGCAAACTACTTCCAAAGTATTCCTAAAAGATTTGAAACGTGAACTTTTTTTTTTCCTTAAAACCCTTATCAGTCCACCAGACAGACAGATAGACAGATAGACAGAAAGCTAGCTAGCTTTAGAAGCATTTTAGAGGACAGGAGAGGAGAGGAGAGCGATCTCATGGAGAGCCTCCACCTCATTCCTTTACATCATGGTTTCTACGATGGTGTGGGTAGGGGCCTTCATCAGCAGGCCCTTGTTCCCGTTGGGGTCCAGCGGGTAGGTGAGGTCTTTGGGGCCACGGTGGTCTGCAGGACGGGAACTGGCCCCGCCACGAACCGGGGCTGCCACCGCCTTAATCCTCTGCAGGAAGAGAAGAAGGAGGGATGGAAGGAAGGATTTGAGAAGGGCAGGTAGTGGGAGGAGAGGTGGAAACAGAGAGAACGGAAAACGAGAAGGAAGAGGAGAAGGAATGAGAGATTGAGAGGTGCCAAACAACTACAACCAAACAATTACAGCAGATACAAGGAAAACCTACAAAATCTGCATTTGAAGATATTATTTAGGTTTTTTTTTTCCCTGTGTCATTCAGGTAATGATTATAAATAGCTAATCAGCAGATGGCTACATCAACATGACCCTGACTCCACCCACCTCAATAAGCGGCCCATCAGATCGAATGATCTTAATGACAACCACCATGGGGATGCAGATCATGGAGGCCAATGCGAGAGTCCAACCTATTCCGACGGCCCAGTCAGGATACTCATAAACCTTGTTGTACTTCAATGGCTTGTATTTGACCAAGGAGAAAATGAAGCAGCCCTGGAGAGGAAGACGAAGAAATGTTAGTGATTAATGTTAATGATAGTTTTGAAATATAAAAAACACTAAAGCAAAGATGAAAGATCAAGTGAAAGCAGATTCTTACCATGCACAGTAAAGGAGTGATAACAGTCCAGCTCCATTTCATCCAAGGATTTGGTCTGTAGCCAATCATGTCCTCAACTGCATCGTAGAAATTATCAACGCCTGTGAAGACAGTAACAAATCTTCTGATTACTTTTGATAATAAAACTTACTCAGTAAAAGAACACACAACAATTAATAGGTAAGGGAAAATTATTTGTATAGGCCCTTTCAAAAACACTGGCAATTCAAAGTGCTTTAAATAGAGCATAGACATTTTATGCAGTTGCATTAACAGCAATGGCATATGGCGTTACAGCAGTAGAGTAAAAACTGGACCAAAAGGTTCATAATTGAATTGGCTAGATTTGCTGCTATTAAATGGAATTTAATAAAAACTGGCTAAATGCAGATGTGGAAAGCATAAGAGTAGCACTTGCTCTTCCCTCATTATCACCACTAACATGCCCTTGAGCAAGGCACTTAACCCCCCAACCGCTCCAGTGGAGCTGCTCAGAGGTCAGCTGATCAGACTGTGCTGTCCAGGTGTGAATGTGTGCAACTGTGTGAGTGTGTGATCAGGTTGTTCCTGCAAAAGAGAGCATGGCTCTCAGTGAAACTCTTTAAGAGTGCAGAGACAGGCATTGCAGGATACGCAGTAGGTTTGTCTTGTCATTGTCCATAAAATACATTAGAAACATTTATTTTGTCATTTTTAGAGGGCTGGTACTCACCATAAACCCAGGCAACAGCTATACATTCAAAGAATGCCACCCACAGAAGGCACACACCGCTAGCTGCATAGTAATCAAACAGCTGGAAAACATACATGCCACCCTGCAGAGAGACAGACAAAAATAGAGACATATAGGTTTAGAGTTATCACGTGTTTCTTTCAGGTAATATTTCCTCTTTTCATCACACTTTAAACAGAGAAACTGTAAAAGGTCTACTGTCTGACAAATCCTGACAGGGTTTTTGCCTTCCTCAATGCACTGAGCTACAGGAACACTTACGAAACTGCAAATGATTTTGCATTATTCATGTAATTCTTTAAACATCAAATAATAATTGAACATACAGTATATAGTGGAGACATATATTTCAAGACTAAACATGACCAAATGTGAGCAGCCGGTGTCTTTGCACGTGAGAATGCACCTGTGTGTCCATGTCTCTGTTGTAACATGTGTCCAGCGTGAAAGCTGTTTTATCATGGGAATCCTAAACTTGAACCAGGCCACCACAGCCATAAAAAGATGTTGTCATGGGAACAGCAGAGGGTGAGAGAGCGAGGGAGGGAGGCGGGGCAAAAAATAGAATGACAGTGAGAAGACAGTAAATGCTGTGTGAGATCAGAAAGAAGGTTGAGAGGGTAGAATAGAATAATACATAGATACCTATAGTATAGATAAATAAGTAATAGAAAGGACATGAGAGGAGAAAGAGGGAGAGGAGTGGAAGATGAAAGTAGGGCCATCAGATGGACAGAGTTTGTATTACAAAGTCTGCTTTGCTCCATTGTATCATATCTGATGTAGAACATTAGTGATTCAATCTGCAGACAAGTATTTACTGTTTAATTTAGGACTTAAAGGGGAACTCCACTGATTTAACACATAAAAGTCTGTTTCCAGGTGTTGGGGAATACTATTGCATGAAAAAAGTTGTACAAAGCCTTTTGTGGCTCCACAGGGAGGAAGTGAGGTTACCAGACCTCTGTAGCCCACCTCATCTCTGCTTGAGAGCCACCACGAGCATAACACACACGAAACTCTGACCAATCTGTTAACTTGCATTGTACGTAATGTAGGTACCAGGTTTTGACAAGGAAGAAGAATGCGTGGAATACAAAAGATAATATCTCTGACTATCTCTTCTCGGCAGAGTACTCTTTTGACTTGCAAATAAAATCCTGTGGCTTATAAAAAAATGAGACATGGCGGAGATCAGTTGTGGTTGGTTGATATACATTTTGAATTAAAAGCAGAACTGGAAATAACATAGCATGCAGTGTGCAGCGTGTATTTTTTTTTCCATTCTTTAGTGCAGATTATTAGCACCTGCAAAAAAAATGTATGAATGCAAGAATTACCTCACAAGAAATGAGGCATTTGAAATTTTTATTTCATTTGACATATCAGAAGAACTAGTAAGTGCAGTGACAATAACTGTGCCCGAACAAAGAACAGCACCCAACTTCCTGAAATGCACAGCAATGACTAGAGTACCAAATATATATAAAAAAAAGTCATGCTAAGTCATGCTAACTGCATTGTGTAACCAAGACGTTCCAGGCAAGGCGGGAAGTTACTGATATTAACTAACTAACTGCTAACTGCTATTTGTGCTATTCTGTGAGAGTCTCAATAGGCCCGTTACATTATGACATTATGACTATTAGAATTATATATGACAAGTCAAAATGTCTGCAATGAAATTAGTACAAGGCAGGTGTTGGCAGAAAGATACATTACAATGATGTGTCTGTATAATTTAATGTGACTAGCTTAAGTTACGGGTTAGAGAAAAGGTTGAAAAAGAGAGAAAGAACATACGGTAAGTGATGCTATGAGGAAGATGGTGTGAGAAACAAGGAAATGAGTCACAAATGATGAGAATGAGGGAAAATACTGACAAAAGATAGAAATAGAGAGGAGGAAGAGAAAGATTTAGAAAAGCTAAGTCAGATCTATCTATTAATGCCAGATGAGTGTAGGGAAGTTCTCATGACTTGACAGTATAAATAGACCCCTGTCAACTCCCTGGGGACTGACACTAATAGCTGTCTGAACACTGTTGTTCCTAATGTATTTGGCTGTGGGCTGGAGCCTGAAATGAGGTCAGCAGCCACAGTATATACATATAATTATCAATAGGTACAGTGCACATTTATATACTGGATAATTACTGTAATTATGACAGTCTTTTTCAAATGCTGGCATTTCCTCTACCTTAAAAAGTACTGGCTCTTTTTTTTTGTTTGTGGTTCATAGCAGTTATATAAAATCATTAGGGTTTATTTTTTTGAGTTTACTGATGTTTACACTGTTGCTACATACAGTGTGTTCTGTTTAAGATAACTGGTGACTCCATTTCAGTTTTTTTCTGTTCACTCTTCATGGTGCTGTTACCTTGGTAACCATGGTGAGGCCAAGCAGGTAGCTGATGCAGCAGATGATAGCGATGAAGATCTCTCTGCGGTAACCCTTCCTTAGGAAGGACGGATACAGATCCACCAGTGATGTGATCTGCCCTTCCACCTCCACAAACTACAGAAGGACACAGAGACACAGGATGGATACAGATCCACTGACAACATCATCTGCTTTTTTATACTCATAAACTAACAGCTTTACATCTTTTGCTTCTCGTCGTTTTAGTTTCCATTTTTAAAAATGCATCATAGACCCCCTGTGTTGTTTAGCACAGGTGTACTGTATAGAATTTACATTATTAAATTACTTATTTAAATTAATTTAGTCTGGGAAGGTTGAGTGAGCACACATGCTCATTTTCAGGATGTGTTTTTTTTTCTTTAACTCACAGGTACGCGAGGGTCGTATATGTATAACGTATACAGTGTACGACAATAGCCGCAGATTTTACGGATAGACTTGCGGAGGTTAGGTTTACCATTTCCTCTGTTTTCTTCTTTTGTGCCACAAAGTGGATTTGACACTTCCATACACTGACTGAGTGTATAAAACAGATTACTGTATATCATCTCATTGTGTGATGCAGCTTTTTAGCAATGAGTAGCCCATAAACAAATGGCTTCTATCTAAAATATATCTATATAAAACACAGCAACATTTTAGCCCCTGTGCTGAAAATAATATCCACCCCAGTCTTTTAATCTTAAAATAACTTTCAGTTAAATAATACCACCTCATTCACTGATATGTTTTCAAGTGCTGCTTCAATTTTGAAGGAAGCTGAGGAACGTTGTGGTCTGTTGGTTTCTTTATTTATGTTAATTAACCTTTGACTTATTGCTAAACATTAAATGATGATATTTTATCCATGTTGAAAAAAGAACATCTTCCCAAAAATAAAATAATCTGTGGTAGGTTTTTGTGCGCAGGCTTCTTCGTGAACAGTTAAGTGCTTTGCTCATGGGGTCAGTTGTCCATGTGTGAATGTTCGTGTGTTTGCTAACCTGACTGTCGAGGCCAAGCAGCAGCAGCATAATGAAGAAGAGAATTGCCCAGACTGTAGGAAAAGGCATCATGGTTACAGCCTTGGGGTAGGCGATGAAAGCCAGGCCTGGACCTGCAGAGGAGGGGGGTGGGGGGGTAAGAGCAGACAGAGAGGTGTGGGGGGGAGGCAACATTAGTATCATGTGATAAGCTCATCTGATCTACATCCCTGTGGGAAGAAAAAGTCCCAAAAAAATTGAGATGCAGAAACAGATATGAATGTACGATCAAACCTGGGCTACAACACTGCGAACAGATGCTTGTGTGTGTGCAATCTACTGTATTTTCTATGAAGCAAGGTCGAAGTATGAAGTATGTCAAACACACATCTTTACTTACCTGTTACTTTGTAAAATATAGCTAACTGTATTCACTTATATGAAACTATTCCATATGATTTACAATGAGACATTATGAAAAAAAACTCATTATAAGAATGAAAAATAGAACAATAATAAAGAATTCTAAGTATGTTATATAACTACAGCTCTGTGGTCTTTCAGTAAGCCATGAGAGAAATCCTACAGCATAATTAGTAGATGTGTTGTGTGGAGGTAAAACCATAGACCACTGTAAACATTGCAACAAAAATACATTTGGAAAATCAATAAAATGTTTAACTTGCTTAAGGGCATGCTTAATTCATTTTTCCTGGCAGCTAAAAGTCTTAAACAGAGACAATCAACTGCCATAAAAGGTGAATCAAGCATCTTGGTTTTCTCAAAGTTAGTCAACACCTACTTCACATGAGTCATTTTGCATCCCTAACTGAATTAAGCATGAACCTTTCTATGAGGAATGCAAAATGACTGTTGCAAAACAGCAGCAGATGCAAACTGGGATGCCAAATAAAAATCAAAGGCATTTTTTTCTGAGGTTTAATTTGACGTTGGTGCTAAAATGGGAAATGTCAAACAGAAGTTAAGAAACAAGGAAGCAGTCGTAACAGCAAAACAGAATTGCAGCTGATAGCAACATATGTAAATGTATTCAGTTTTTTTTTTTTGTGAATTATGACAAGGCATCCAACCAAACACCGCGTTGACTCAAAAAATAGTACCAACTTCCATTCCCTGAGAGGGGAAGTGCTAGCAAAATGCTAATCAAACTTGAGAGTGCAGCTCAAGAAATAGAATCCACAGCATACAATGTGTTATTATTGTGTCATTGCTGTAAAAAACATCATATAGTTCTTTTTATTTTTAGCGCAGAGTCAACAGAAGCCATACATGTGTGCTTACACTGCAATGTGAAAACCACACAGTATTCTCTGTGTATCCAGTCAGCATATATTTCTCATGCAGATAGTGTACATCAAAATCAAGCAGTCGCAGTTAAGGCAGACTCACTTGTGATGTTCCTAAACTTCTGAAAAACTGTCTTACCTGGCAGGATTTTGACTCTGTCAAAGCTTGATGATCTAGCTGGAGTATGAACACTTATCCTGCTGTCTAGTTGACCTGCTCTGTTCCTATGCTCACTGCACATGGACACACTTTTTCAGTTTGGAAAATTACCTCTTCATTAGAGATCCATGTGCCATGACCTTGAGGAGTGTCAGGCTCTTTCTAGCTCCTCCTAACATACCACTGATGCACACTTCTATTCTTCCACTTGCCAAAAACAATGTTGATATTGGATGATTCTGCAAACCTTGTTTGAAAAGTACAGAATGGTCCTATATTCGTATCAACTGGGCTGGGAGCATGAAAAGTGTTTCAAGTAAGCAGACTGCGCTTAGCTAAATTTGCTTTCATCAAACTGAATCCTGGGTTTCACAAAAGCACTTGATGTTGACAATATCTTTGTTCTGTTATGAGCAAAAAATGACAACTTCCACTTGTGTCTCATTTGATGTCAGGCAAGCTGCCATATGTCTTAAGCATGTAAAATATATCGCCCAAAAGGGGAAAATCAAACTTTCCAAACAAGTCAAAAGGTAGTTCAATAAAAATCTGCTTTCAGTTCTCTGTTGGTGTGTTAACACCTTTTTTTTTGAGTGTAACTCATACTTTTAAAGAATAAGTAGACAGATATCTATTATCTCCTTTGGGATTTGAAAAACAAGCATGAATTCAATCCTTGTGTGATTCTACTGAAAAGCCAAGCATGGTTTCCATCTTAAACTGGGCTAACCTTTTCTCCTTACAAACACAAAGTTGCATTTGCAGCCTCATAGAATAATTATACACCATCATAAGGCTCCAGTAATACTGCATAGTGTAAGAGATACACTGTAAGTCCATGGAAAAGATGTTGGTACTCACAGTTGCATGGAAGCTTTTCCAAAAGACCTCAGTCTAATGTGTCCATGAATACAAATGTTTTGTGATTTAGGTATTATAGTTCATGCCTGTGGGCCCTAACAGGCAGTATAAAAAGGTACAATTGCAAGTTTTAGATGCTAGAATAAAATAATAATAATAATAATAATAATAATGACTTTTGAAACAGCTAATAATTCCATATGCCAATATGTCACCAAAACAGAAAGGAAACACACCAATGGTGACTCCAGGTCACGTATAGTTAGAAAAGGAACATCTCAAAACCAAAACTCTGATAGCATGTTGAAGCTAGCACACTGGCACAAGATGCACTGTTATTCCTACTTGGAAATTCTAGCTTTGTTTTTCGACTTTCCAAAAACGAAATCAGTTTTCCAACGTCTCTCTCTTAGCACTAATCCATCCAACTTACTATACTCGAATGATGCGCTAACAACTAGAACCACAAATGTTCATATAAATGTTCATATATTTTGTCAAGGAGTGTTTGATTGCGGAAACGTCCATAGTCTGATGCCGTCATTTGTAATTAATCAGGGAATCCATTTCATTCCAAGGTACGATTCAATTCGAAATGCAATGTATTGGCTAATTCTCTTTTGGGTTTCGTTGCTGTTTTTCTTAATAGTAACTGTTGTTTTTTTTTGTTTTTTTTTAACCAGGAAGCAGCGCCCACCATCACTGCTGCCTTTTCAGACCCCTCGTACCTGACTCTGCCACATCAGCAATGTCCACCCCTTGCTCTTGTGCCATGAAGCCCAGGACGGAAAATATTGCGAAGCCAGACACAAAACTGGTACCACTGTTGAGGGCTCCCAGCAGCAAACAGTCCCTATGTCACACATACGTCATGAGGAGGATTTGTTAATGAACACACAACGATCCCTTCACCCCCCTCTCTCCCCTACCGCTAAACCCCTCACTGAAAACTGACGCCTCACCTGTAGCAGTTGTATTTGTACTTGTTGTAGCTCCCCAAGGATGTCATGGCGCCCAAACAAATGGCATAGGAGAAGAAGATCTGGGTGCCAGCGTCTATCCACACCTGTCAAGTAGGGGGAGAGAGTGGGGACAGAAAGGCTGAGGCCTGCTGATGAGGGGAGGCACAGGGGCAGGAGTATTGTGTAGAGAGGCACTGGGGGGAATTTAAGTCATGGGTAACACTCATATAGACTGTATATGACTCTATCAGAGATCAGAGATATGGTGGTATTAGTTCAGGTCAGAAACTAAACTATGAATTGGAGTCATTAAGTCTCAGGGGAAGTGCAAAAATATAGAAGATCTAGTTTAGTAATTCTGTTGCGAATAAACTATACCTCAGCCTCTCAAAGTGGTATTTGCTTATTATTCTGCCAATTAACTATATATTCTAATAGGTGTCTCCATTTCTAATTTAATTTCAGACACTTTATGTGCAGCCAGACATATGTTTGTCTTGTTCAACAGTAGTATGTACATATGTCGGCTAGACTAGTGGAGGAAAGGAGGACTATAACAGGAACCCAGTGATGGTTTTTCTGGCTCAGGCAGCCCGCGGGCACCTACCTCTGGGTCCTTCAGGCGAGCAAGGTCAGGGTACAGGTAGAACTTGATGCCTGCTGAAGCACCTGGCAGCGTCACACCACGGATCAACAGCACGATGAGCATGACAAATGGGAATGTGGCTGTGATGTAGACCACCTGAGGAAGATCGCAGATACAGAAAAGCAAAGTCACACATTATGGAAATAAACTAAAAATATTCCAGGGGAATATATGAGCTGAGCTATTACATCGATGTTAATTTGCTATTTTACCAACTAGCTAATATCTTGGTGTCATCACGAGGAAATATGTCTGATAAATGTGTGGAGTTATTTTTGAATCATGGCAAGAACTGACCACAGCCTGTCCCTTAAATCAATAGCAGTGTATCAGTGTCTAGAAACTGGTGACCACACTTGGCCTTGTTGGAGTGAGTTTATTACCAGAGTTACAACTTGGAGCAACCAGAAAACATAAATCAAGCCAGACCAATCAATAGAGTGTGTTGAGGCTATAAAAAGAGTAGTCTGGGATTGATTGAGCTGCCTCTAGTCACAGGGGGAGTTGTTGTTGTTGTGTAGCTGCAGTAGCAATTGTACACAGTCTGAAATGTTTTTCTTGAATGTTAAGATGTTAATCAGAGATATATGTATACTGTCATACATAACTGTATTCCTCAAATTATCAGACCATTACTTTCACATTTAGATGTTTGGAATTAAAGCTAAACCATAAAAAGCAAGATTACATATGATCAGTCCTGATTATTAAAGTCGCTGTGATTTATTACAGTGTCAGCACAAGAACCTGCCAAAAAGTTCAGTTTTTAGGAAATCTTCAGAATATAGACTATGAAACTCTGTATTTGCATTAATTTGGATTCATGTAGCAGTAGAGCTGGGCCAAGGAATCTGAGGAAATACAACAGCTAAGTGGAACCTGATGTTGCCCTGACAGTATTCTAGTCTTCCTCACGAGAGCCACATGTTTGCACAGCTAAAACTCAGCTCTGCACAAGAATCAAGTCTTGCCCAAATAATATATAATTGTACAATTGTGCATATGATTGTTGTCTGTCTTTGAATATGGGATTATTCTATTTCTGTAATATTAAACAGAAAATAAGGGATTTAGAGCCACAACATTGCAAGCACATGCATTTGCCACTTCCTTATCTCCCCGAGGCCTTCGTAAAAACTTTTTCCTGCACTCAGTTTGAACACTGCATTCTATTGTTCTCTTAGACTGCAGTGAAAAAAAAAAATCATATGAGCATCACCCTGTTATGGTTTCCGGCAGTTATTATGATAAGAGGGGACAAGTCAGTTCTTGCATTTTTTTTTTTTAAGTTCAGCAAGTTCATGATGTACAACATTTTGTTCCAGTGCAACAGTGCAAAACACAATCAGTAATGAAAAACAGCAAATGCAACACAGGACAGTATAAGGTAACAGGCCCACTTACCTTGCCAGTGGACTTGACTCCCTTCCAGATGCAGAAGAAACAGATGACCCAAACGAGCAGTAAACACAGAGCCAAGTCCCATTTGACAGGACCCATATCCTCTATACCACTGGTGATACCCAGCACATTATGTCTGCAACATAAAGGACAGACATCTTTAAGCGCGTGTGTCATAGCACTTTATAACATGGTTACAAAAAGCTAGAGATAGATTTATTAATTTCAAATTAATCACTGTTCTCTGTGTGGGGTTGGGTGTATACACATCTATGTGTGTGCGTTCATGTGTGTAACGACCACATTACTGATGTGTCAGCTACTTCCTGTGTTCTTTGGACAACTGAACAAGTTGTCTTTGGCAGGGATCACTAACCACACTGGCCACTAAATATTTGAGAATATAAAACCTAAGAACCCTGCAGCTTTTGGCATTTGCCTGTTTTCCAAATGTGTCCTGGCTCCTTTACAGCCTCTCTGACAAGTAAATTAAACAAGTTTCTTAATATCAGCCTTGGCCGACACAAAATGGCAGGCTAATGTCTAAATTGCAGAACGCTCCCTAAGATGTTAAAGATGTCAAACAACATGACAATTTTTGTGGTTATATAAGTGAGCATATATGTGTGCTCTTATGTAACTTACTCCCAGAACTCAGTGACGGGGGAGGTGAAGTTGGCATTGGCAGCCAGCCAAAGGGATTTGTTCTTGCGGTAGGTGTCCTCAATGCAGTGATCGGTGTTCCATTTCTGTTTGCACTTAGCCCAGGGCAGCTCCGGCTGAAAACACTGAAACACACAAAAAAAGCAGGAATCATGTTTGAGTATAGCTACGGAACATGTTCACCTCTGATTTGCTGGTAGGTGTTTAATAAATAATAATAACACTGATTCTACTGTAGGCAGGATGAAGAGCAACAGAAGGAACATTTTTGACCTAATGCATACACTTTATACGGTATGGTAGGCTTAGAAATGATTGATATGAATCTTGCATGCTTTGACCTGATACACAAACATACAATATGCACACACACACACATTGATCTTCATACTACTGTGTGATGGGTATTAGGGACACTAGAGACGGCAAACTTTAACCTTGATACAATAGTTGTTTTAGAAGCTCAACTTATTTGTCATGACATTATTTATTCCTCCAGTCAATGATGCATCTGTTGATTCATTCATTATCTGCCAGTTTTTAGCCTTATATGAGCAGAACTTTGCTGAGATCTGTTCGACAGATAGTTCTCGGCCCTGGAATCACATGATCAGATGTTGGTGATATGGACATTGACATTTCCTGTGTTTGATGATTTCCTTTTTCCTTCATCGCAATCTTACACTGCCTCAGTGTCTGCAACACAAACCTTTCAGCTAGCCACATGGTCATTCAACATTGCTACAATGTCAGTCATGCGAGATGGAAGCAAAAAGAAATGACATAGACAGGACTTTTTTTATTGCATCAGAGTTTTTTCCCCCCAAACCTACCTGGAACAGGTAGTAGACGCCCCAGGCCAGGATGACAATGTAGTAGATATTCAGCAGGGACACGATCACTATGGAGGCATAACCGATACCTGGAAAGACATGATGAAGAGAAAGAGAAGCTCACGATGTGATCACACTTTCTGGTTTTCTTTTCTGGCAGCAGCAGAGATGGGACACAGAGACAAATTTGATAAAAGTCAATTTTAGTTGTTTACAGTCTTATGGCCTGAAACTATTTGTGTATAACTATTTTTGTATAAAAATAAACATCAACTGGGGCTTGAACTTAAGACTTAACACAAGCACGTTCTTCCAGTGTGACAAGTGAATGACATTTAAAACTTCCTTCAAAAGACCCACAATTATCACCATATACTGTAAGTCCCTGTAGTGGCTCCATGTTTTGTGCAAGGTGAAAGTTTTCAGTGCTGTATGTTGATTGGCCAGAAAAGAGGATGTAAGAGGAGTCATTTCATAATGAAACAAGAGTTTCATGAAAAGAGAAGCGACACAGACGATGTTTTGTGGACAAAAGTTAGTTGTAGATTCACTATGTGATAATACACACATTTGATAAGTTGTTGGTATATTTTCCTTGCATGAAAAACACTGCCCGCCATCTTGTTCAAACCCAGATGCTTATTTGAAGGTGTATTAAAAAATCCAAACGTTTCCACAGACCTCAGGCAAAATTACAAATGGAAGTATGTTTGAAATGATGCAAAAGACATAAAAAAATACTACCATTTGATGCAATGGTGCAGGTGTGAAAACAAGTTAAAGAAGTGGAATAAGAAAACCTTAAAAATTAAAGTAAAAAAAATAAATGTTAAGGTAAATTAATATTTCTCACCTAGGGGACATGTGATGTCGAGATTTGTGAATTCAAACTGAGTCATCAAAGATAAAATGCTTTCTACCACCCAATCTCTACTTCTTTACTCTGCATATTTCACTGTGAGAGGTGCTACTTTCTGTTTCAGGTCTCTTTTTCTGCTATGCTGAGGAAACACTATTTGCGCTGTAAGAACTGCTCTTGATTGAAGAAATTTATTGTGGCCAAGCTGTGAATCCAAATTCCTGCTATAACACTTCTGCTCACTATTGGCATTCAGTCGTATCCGTGTTGATATTTTTCCCATTAGCTTGTGTACAAAAATACCTGCAGTATAGTTAGACTACTATAGCAATCATGTTTTAGTTTTTATAACCTTTAATTGTGTTGCCCCACGCTTCAGTTTCATTTGACATGTTTAGGAGAGTGATGAGCTGACCTCAACTGCATTAATACTGGCCTCGAGATAGAGCTGCTGATAAACACAGGATCAAGGCTGTGTGTGTGTGTGTGTGTGTGTGTGGTATTTCTACTTCACAAGGATATAAAGATAAGAAAATCCCCCAAAATGAGAACAGGTGTAGGAGTTGGGATTTAGGGTGAGATTTGAAAATGGATTTATGGTTACGGAGTCACTGAAAGTCCTTGTAAATATATTAGTTCAACTTGTGTGTATGTGTATTATCAGTAAGCACACACAGCCAACAGAGGTCACTCATCCAAATTAATATCCTTCAACGTCATTGGCCATCTGTGTGTGTGTTTGTTTGTAAGTGTGTGTGTGTGTGTGTGTTGGTCTTGATGAACAGTCGGAATGAATTTGACAGAAAGTTCTTCAGCCTCATTCACCATCTGTGTGTTTTTCTGTGTATGTGTGCGTGTAAGTGTGCGCATGAACGTGTGAACTATTTTGCCATCGCCTCATGTCCTTTTAATCACTCAGCTAATTAGCAGCTGCCGACCATCTACATCTCTAAACACACACACACACACTCAAATGCACGGATCACATGGAACAGTGCTGATCAAACAAACAGATGCGTCCTCCTCCATGATGTCATTTCTTGTGCTGATCTGCTGACATCGGCTGACCTCGCTCGGTCTGTTTACATTTATGTTTACAATAGTTTTGTTTAAAACACACATAACCACAGCAAAGTTTGTTTTTGTTTTTTTTTTCACTTCACACTGACTGCACTTCCAAAATAGTTTCTTATCAACTGTCGGAGGATTCAGAGTGAACTGTTTGTAATATTATTTAGTGTCAGGGCAATACTGTACTGGTTGCTATTCGCCTTATTAAAGAGGACATAACATGCACAATTCCTGGAATATCTTTGCATGATTTACAGTTTAAAAACTAATCTTATAGCGGCTCCTTATGCAGCCCCTCAGCCTCTGTCTGAAACAGGCTAGCTCCTGTCTCTTTAAGGCCCCCTTCCCGATGAGCCCGCTCTGTTCTGATTGGTTAGCTTCTGGAAGTTGCTTCTTGCCAGACTTCCTCCGGCTCCAGAGGCTACGTAAACAAACAGCAGTCAGATGATTTCGCTTCTTTTTCCTTATTCTTTATTCAAAATATAAACTTTTCAAATACGTCTGTACTTCAGTCAGTAATATGTCCCCTTTAAACCAACGAAGTAATCAGCACTAGACTGATTTTAATGGAAAACTCTCCATTATGATCACATCTAACAAGCACCAATAAATAATGTAAGGGGCACCCATTATGGTTGTTAAGCCGATTATAAATATGATTTTGGGCGTAACGACTGATCGTGCCAAGTTGGACCAAGTGTGTTCCAATCTGGAGAGGTTAGTGTTGATAGCTGGGTCACTGCCCATCATTCTTATTAGGATTATTTTTTAACATTTCTGACATTTATAACTAGAATTGGGACTGCTGAAGCTGTCTGAAAACAAAAAAAACTGCAATGAGCTTTGAGTGAAATTGAATTATTATTCATTTCACCAGGTTTTAGTGCAGAGCCACAGCTCAGCTAAAGTTCTCATTTTAATGCTGCCCACCCCTCTTAGCTTATTTTTATCTTCTATTTTGTTTTTAATATTTTAAATCTTACTTAAATGTGTCTTTTTATAATGTCTTGTGTTTCTTTTATGTCTCATCTTAATGCCTTTTATGTTTTATGTAAAGCACTTTGAATTGCCTTGTTGTTGAAAGGTGCTACTGTGTATAATTAAACTTGCCTTTCAGCTACAGCTGTTGTTTGTTTATAGTTGTTGTTGTCCTTATCTCTCTGTCCACCAACTACATCATTTTCCTCTGTTTCTTCCATTTTTGCACACAGATTGCAGTAAAATGTTGCCTGGCAAACCCAATTCTGTTTTGGTAGAGGGACACATGAGAAATTGTGTTGTCAAAGGATTTTGGCTGTTGCTTAGTGACACTTAATGATTAGTGATTGCAATCACAGCCTACCTATCGTCCAGTATGATTTCTCTGTATTTATTAAGTCATTCGATATGTGCTCTTTCCTCGACGCCAAGATTAAAAAAAGAAAAAAGAAAAAAACGGTGTATGTCGGTGGAAACAGTTGTTATGGGGTGTAGTCTTTGTAGGTTTCCATAATCTTTAAGTCTGTTCCCAACTAAAGATCAGAGATCAGTTAAGCTGCGTTTAACGCTTGTCGCCATTTTTTTCTTTAGGATGGATTCTGACTCTGACACAGGAGGATGACGTTGCCTTTCTTCATCTTAAACTCTGATTGGCTTGGTTGTTTTGCGTGAGCACAACACCAGACCTATTTCAATCCCTGAAAAACAAAAGATGTGAAACAGTATCTATGCCACGTGTATCTGTTCTCTTTCTTCTTCTATTCTCTCGCTCTCATTTCAGTTCAATTCTTTACTTATGTACACAATATATGTACACATTTCTAAACCAGGTTTACACAGAGGTGTAAACAACAAAAAATGTATAGACGACTTTCTTTTACCTCCAATGCCTGCCCTTTCTCCTTCTCGCCTTTCTTTTCTTGCGTTAATTCTTTCTATTTTTCATTCTCTCCTTGTTTTCTCCACTCTGTCTTCACCTTAATTTGCTCTTTTCTACTATCTCCAC
The DNA here is from genome assembly GCA_038419695.1 of Scomberomorus guttatus. Taxonomy (NCBI): domain Eukaryota; kingdom Metazoa; phylum Chordata; class Actinopteri; order Scombriformes; family Scombridae; genus Scomberomorus; species Scomberomorus guttatus. Next base: position 31,585,336 of record CM076446.1, on the reverse strand, counting down.
CTTTCCTTTCTTTCTTACATTCCTCCTCCTTCCCTCTCTCCTCTATTCCTTCCCCCTCTCTCTCTCTGCCTTCATATCTGCCCCTCTTTCCTTGTCTTTATCAATCTATCTCTCCGCTCCTCAGATCTCACTGCTCTGCACTTCTTTTCTCTCTCTCTCTCTCCGTCTCTCTGATGTGTTTCCGCGCTGTTGCCGTAGCAACGTGTGATTCGGGACACTCTGTACACCGTCTCGGGGCACATGTTTGTGTGTATGTGCGAGTGTGTGTGAGACAGTGGGGAGGATAATGTGTCTGAAAGGAAGAAAGAAGGTGTGTATGTGAAAGTGAGAATAGCAGCAGAAGTAAATAATTAAATCCAGATAATGAAATAACAAACAGTCATGACGATAAAATTACTGAACTAAATTTATAAAGGTGAGGTAGAACTGCAAAGGTTTGTGTGTGTTTGCTTAAGATGAATAGTCATCATGAATATTAACAAGAAACATACTGAAAAAATTCCCACTCAGAGCAGATGTAGACAGTGATGAATACATTAACCTTATTCAGCTGGTGGCGAACAGGAGGAGAGGGGGAGGTGAGAGAAATGAAGAAACAGCGGTGGAAAAGCTTAGGAGGGATGAGAGAGAAGGAAAGGAAGGAAATATGATGGAAGATGTGGACTAAAAGACTGACAATATGTAGAGAAGAGGAGCAGGGATGAGCAAAACAAACAAAAAATGTTTAGATTTGATACCAGAAGCAATGTCATAGAAGGTATCTAAAAAATCTGAATGTGCTTTCTTGGAAGAAAGAAGGTTTTCATAGGAGAGGAGGTGAGAGGTAGAGAAGGTTAAAGCAGAATAGAGGCCACAGTGTGTTGGTGTACCAGTGCAAGCTTGGTTGCCTGGTAACGGTTGCAGGGTAAAGTCTCAGCAGTCTGATTGGAGGAGAGTCTGGTGTGACTCAGCCTTATGTTGCACAGCCATTCCTCTGTGAAAAACAACAGAGGCCTGGAAAAAAAATTAAACCCAGCAGTTGGACAGTAAAGGCTGGAGACACCGCGCTCTGTGCTCGCCATTTGAAATCAGTGAGATGTTACCAGGCCAGGGCAAAAGACGACAACACTCTAAGGTGGACAAAATCTTCCACAAGAGCAGAGTCTAGACAGGTAAAGTCTTTATATGAAGTATGTCCATAGCTATTTGTGTGTCTGTGTGTGTGAGAGAGACAGAGAGAGACTGTGTCTCCATAGTGTTTAATGAGGGGTTTCCAACAGTAGAATCTTAGAGCCCCCATGAGACAAGACCCACCTGGGACACTGTTGATGAGGATGAATACTCTATCCACCCACGATCCCAATGTCCACCTCTATTCTTTTTGCTGCTCTATACAGCCATTCATGTTGTGGCTGACATTATGTTGCCCCAAAATATAAGCGCTAAGGGCTTGGTGTGGCGCTACATACCAGTAAAGATGGGGCAGAGCTTTTCCCAGCAGGTGATGCCACCCTCTGACGTGAACTGACCCAGGGCGACCTCCAGGAAGAAGACTGGCAGACCTCCGCCAAACAGGAAAATGAAGTAGGGGATGAGAAATGCACCTGAGTGGAGGGAAAGAAGAATTGAGTGACAGCAGCAGAGATGTACAGGTCGACAGAGAGAGAAGACAGTCAGGGATGGTTGAAGAGAAGGTGGAGTAAGGACATGAGAGATGAAGAACAGGGGGAAGCAGATAAAAGATAAGAGTAAAAACATAGTCAGCATGACTTCAAATCAGGGCAATGTGGAAAACAATACATGTCTGATAAGCAAATGTTCCATTTGGATGAATAGTTGTAGTATTTTTTAAGGCTTACCTCCACCATTCTTATAGCAGAGGTACGGGAAACGCCAGACATTCCCTAAACCAACAAAGCCGCCAGCCACAGACAGAACAAAGTCCAGCTTGCTGGCCCACTTCTCTCGCTGGGGGTGTTTACCCTCCGCCTCATCTTCAGGCCGGGTGCCAGGGCTCTTACCAGGAGATGGCTTCAGAGTGTCCTTATGGAAATCCTTCAGGCACTGAAGTTTCTCTTTTTGAGCCATTCTGTAGAAACAGGAAACAGAGAAAGTTTCAGCATTTCACATAAACCTCAAGAGAACCAAACAGCTCTGTTCAATATATTACAAGACAAGTAGATTTTCAGATTTTAACAGAACCACATGATGGTGGCTGGCTGACTGCCAAAGTGTCTGGTAGAACAACACAGTGGCCACAGCCCAGAATTTTCAGGCACCTGGCCTGTGGCTGGTGGTAATAGTTTCTCAGTCAGGCTTAAACAACTTAAATCTTTGAACTCTTAAATCATTGATTGAAATCTTGTTGAAAGAGGAGGAGAAGCCAAGCCTTTATAAATGCTCTTTGGGAAAAATACTAGGGCCAAGATTGTAATCTTCAGGATAGATAAAGGTTGGGAGTCAACTATACTCCTGTAGATACAAAAACAATGTTGGTTGTAATCAGGATCAAACGTGTGCTCTCATAGTTATACATGAACAATATCTGATTCAAATTAAAGTGAGTTGCACAAACAATATCTCTTGGCCATTCAGCTGACATGGCAGTAGAGTTGAGGTAAATGTAAAACCAAACCGAAGTAATAGTGTAATGTTGACTTTCCAGACTTCCAAGAATATAAAGTTCAGAGTTCTTCCCCAGTGAATATTTGAAGCAACAGGAATGTTGATTAATGCCTTTCTGTATCTCCTAAACCTTTGTCAGAACCCTGTTTTAAAAGTTAGATGGTAACTTCAGTTCTTGGGGAACCATTTAACTACATTTAAATGGGATCCTCAATGAGATGCAGATAGCATCCTTCTTGTTATATTGTCACATTTTATAATCTACCCTTTAACACGTAGTCTGGAGGGCTATGAGTTCAAGCGGAGTCTTTTTTGGCTTGGCTTCTTGAACGGTCTTGTTTTACACCAGCGAGGTTTGAGTGTAAAACTGGCAACACACACACACACACACACACACACAATCATGTAGACTGTTTGTGCACACCATCATTACCTTACCACAAATCTATTTTCTTGGCTACACGGGTGTGGTATTTGTTTCCAAAGCAAGTGAACATATCCTGTAATGATACCCATTAACATTTGGTTTCATTATATTACATATCTGATTATATATACATTATCAGGACAAACACTGACTGTAAAACATAACCGGATGTAGCAGTTTTTCAACTGACTGCAATTATACCTATGGTTTCAGTTTGCTTCATACTGCACTAGAAAAGCTTACTTAGTTGATTTTTTTGTATTTGGCTCATTTATTTTTATATTGCTCAGGAAAATAGCTTTTAATCAAAATTCATAATTCATGTGTAGCAAGCAACTTGTAATTCTGCCAGACTAGATAGTTTGGCAGCAGAGAGAAGTCCAACCAAATGAGTCTCCAGTCTATTTGCTTAGTTGACTTTCAGCTCATGTTACTCTTCAGTGCTTTCCAAGGAACTGCTGCTCATCAAATGACAGCAGTCAGAAGCCCATAAACTCTTAGTGTTTTGGTTGTTGGTTATCTTGGAAGAGGACTGAAGCTGACTTTTTCCAGGTGTGGTTATTTTATGCCAGCTCAGCTCAAATGGTGTCATTGTGATCTGCCCAAATGAACTAAAGAAGGGACACAGAGCAGTGATACTGAGGGTAAGGGTTGGGTTCCGATAGTCAGTTTCATTTTGGATGCGATTCAAAGTTGGATTTTTTAATCGGAGGGTCTAACAAATTTCTTATATCTTTTCTTTATTAGCAAAGAGTAAAGTACACCTGCGAAGCTTCCCGACCACCACCACCTCTACACATTAACCCTTCATTTTGTATTTCCATATATTGAGGCAAACAAAATACATTGCCAAGACTTGTGTGTGTGTTATGTGTGTGTATATACAGTATGTGTAAGAAATTCCAATGGAGAGATACATTTTTTTTAAAAAAATGATACACCTGCTCTTCCTCCTTCCCTCCCTTCCTCATTAAAACTATTAAGTGACACCTGCAATGGCAGGACGTCTAGCCAGGCCAGTGATACAACCAGAGCTGTAAATTTCCACCTGGCAGCGGCAATGAGAGAGAGAGACAGACATACTTAGTAGTCAGCAGATGTCTGTCACTGTGGAAAATGTCATGTCTTTATCTCTTTCCATCTGCCAGGCTGCTGTGCACTCAACTTCTCTCTCTTTGTCTCCCTCATTCATACAGCACAATATTTACACTGGGCAGGATGGGGGACATTTTAGATAAATCCCCTTAGGCTTTCCCCATTGCTGCCTATAGATACACACATTTTGTTTAACAATTCATTGTTTTCAAAATTCTGTCTTTACTATGAACATATTCCAGACAGAAAAACTAATTTTCCTTGAAAATATGAAGAAACATGATAAAAAGACAAAAAGATAAAATACAGCAAGAGAATATTTCCATTGAAATTTGCTCATATGGAGCCACTGAATATAGAATTTGCATTATTACTGACCCACTTGGGAAGCCTTTTTCCTCCATTTTTGTGGATTTTAGGATGTTTTCTCTTGTGTTGAGTGTTTACAACGGCATCAGAAGTTGCGCATCCCAGGCTCCCTCAAACAAGTAAATGATCTAACAAACACACACATGCAATTCACTTCAAGACTAACTTCCTGAACAGTTAATTAATAACACAGAGAGGAAACTGAATACACTCCCTTTGTGTGTATCTATGCATGTGTGTGTGTGTGTGTGTGTGTTTTTAAGTATTTCCTGCTTGGAGAGACAATGGACTCCATTATGTCAGTGACAAACTGTTACCAGCAGTAGATAGTAATGGCCATTTGTGATAGTGATATTACTTCCAACATAGAAGCAGACTGACATACTAATGTGAATAACAATGCCGGCTAGAATGTATAAGACATAAGAGGAACTTGTTCAACACTGCCATATGGTCTTGACCACTGAAAGACAGGTGGTAATCTATAACCTTATGTTCCTGGACCTTAATCAAGTATATGTTCAGAAAAGCATCAACTTTATGCACACTGTGTTTGCTAATTTAAAAAGGTAATCTGACTTCAGATGGGCTCAAGTGTAATTACTATGTTTTGGTCATTTGGGTACAGAATCAACAAGCAGGATGAGCACCTCAATAGAGCCAGGTGTCATTAGCAAATAAACAGAAGTCAAAAAAAAGAACACACTTCACAGTCCTTGCAAATGATTACCCGCAGTGGTAACATGTAAAGATTGAAAAGTGGAGGACCCAGAATTGAGCCTTGTGGCACTCCATGCTTTTGTTAACCTGTATGACAGTTACCATTATCTCCAAGACTTGAGCCTTATTTTCACATAGAGCTCTTATAGAATAGACAGTTTGGACAAAAGGCTACTGTCCTCCTTGTAACAACAAAGAGTTGTATAATATAACGTAAGACCTGGGCAATATACTTGCAGTCCTTTTTACATTCTTGAAAAATATTCATTTCAGGTCTTCAATTTGAAACCTAAACCAAATCCATAATGGTACCAATTCAAAAAAAAAAGTTTTCTATGGCTGAAATACTTACCACCTTTTGGTAACAAGTGGAACTTGTGCAATCAAGTTGTGTGTGTAAACACATGACAAGCAGCGGAAATGAGTTTCCTTTACAGGGTGGCTGGGCTCACCTGTGAGAAGCTCAGACGTGTGGAGCAAAACTGCTGCTCATTCACATTGAAAGGAGTCAGTTGAGGTGGATTGGGGATCTGATTAAGATGCTCGTTAACTTGCTGGAGGGATTACATGTCCCATCTGGCCTGGGCTATGAGCTACCTTGATTAGTTTGCTGTCCGGGCCCAGATAAACAGTTGAAAATGGATGGAACTGAGTGGTGAGTATAAGCAGCAGCTATGATGACTGATCAGCGAAAGAGAAGAGTGCCACCTCGAGAAGCTCCGACAAAAAACTCAAATATGTCACCATACTGTTTAAAAGTCTGATTATCAGACACGGGATTGACAAATTCCTGTTTCGAGTAAAGAGTCTTCAGTGAGTTAGGAGGGAGTGAAAGTCATACTGGTATAAATTCTCAGATGTCAGAGGAGATATATTAGCAGGAAATGTTGTTGTTGTGCAGTTGCCTACAAGAAGACCTCCAGAGAGCAAGACTGGCCGTGGGAACTGCAATGAACTGTGGGACGATTTAAAGCTCAGGCCAAAAGCTTGGTGTAAAACATAGAGACTCATTGTCTGATGTTTTGTGTGTGTGTTTGTGTGTGTGTGTGTGTGTGATCCCTGGGCCCAGACTCTGGACTTGCATATAGTCACTTCAGAACCCAGCCAGCACCACACACACACTTACTTCACTTCCTAACCACTTACATAACACACTATCCTATTTTAAGACCATGTACATTTCCACTGGACTGCCTGCCTATTAAATCCACTCCTGTCCCCCCTCCTCCTCTGCTCCACATTACTTTCACTCCTTTTCATCAGCCTCCTTCTCCTCCATTTCCAATCTCCTTCTTTCCCTCTTTTCTTCTTTTAATCACATGTCCAATAATATGTTTCATTGTTGCAAATAGGTTATTTAGACCATTAGTTTATAAATAGTGATTGGCCTTGTTGGATTCTTGTCTTAAGGGGTTATAAATGCAATTATTCTTCTCATCCTCTCCTTTCTCCAGCTCGAGCACTTCCTTCATCATCTCTATCATCTCGTTTGGAGCCAGGACCTTCCAAATAAGGAGTGCGGGGTGTTGCCTTTCACACTCTGGAAACACGCCCCACTACCTCGGACCAGAGCAAACGCTAGCTTACCGGGAAGTAAGCTAGCACTGAGCGGCGCACTCTTGGGCTAATGTTAGCTACTTTAGCTAAATTGTGCTAACAGGACAGATATCATAATCAAGTATCATTAAACTTAACAAGATTTTGTGACAATAGTCCGACTCAGTGCGAGTCCTTGAGCCAGGGAGAGCAGCAGTTGAGCCAATCAACACCAAGACGGCAGACTTCAAAGCTACTATAAGTCTTCAAATCCTATTAACGAAGCACTAATGATCACCAGCACACTTATTAGATGACCCGAATGTAGCGATTGAGACCATAATGACTCATTAAAAAAAATGATTGACTCAGTATTTCCAGAGAGAAGTTAACATTTTTTAAATGGGAGTCTATTGGAGCCAGCATCTAGCGACATTGCACATTAAGATGCTCCCACACTGCCGCCAAGCCATGGTAGTTGCCGCTTGGTCTCCTCTTCCCTTTTCCCTCCCTTCCCATTCCTTTTTTTGCTTCTTGTCCTTTTCCTCCATTGTCACTTGTCTTTATCCTCCTCACGCCTCTTCCCACTCTTCCTCCTCCCATCTCTTTCACACTCATCTCAGTTACTCCTTCTTCTCTTCATCCTCTTGTTTTTCATCCTCTTTTACATTCCTCCTTCATTTTTCATTTCTTCTGCCTACTCCTTCCTCCTTTTCCTCCTATTGCCTCACTCTCATTTTATCCCTTCTCTCACTTTCATTTTAGAGAAAAAAAAAGACAGAAGTTATCATGTGAAAAAGATGGGGAAAGAACGTAGGGAAAGAATGGGAGGCAGAGAAAAGGGAAGGGAAACGAGGGAAATAAATGGGTGAAACAAAAGGTGAAAGAAAGAGCTGTTAAAAGTTAGCTGAGAGAGAGAAAGTGAAAAAGAGGGGGAAGTAAAGGGGAGGCAAAAAACGAAAAAGCGAGGGACATGCAGTTACTACAAGTTAAATGTTACAGAAGGTGAGAAAATGTGAGAGTCAGAAAGAAAAGCCACATGCTGATAGAGATTAAAATAGATGCAACCGATACAGATAAAAAGAAACTGAGCAAGATTAGAGGAAGCACAGAATGACCGACAGAAGCATTGATTGTAACAAAGAGTATCACAACAAGAATGAGTGTGCAAGTCAGAGATAGAGAGAAAAACTGTCAGAAAGAGATACCAGGAAGTTTAAAAAGTTAACAGAAGGAAAACAGAAAGATGCATTCCTTTCAGTCTTATCTAACTAGAGTCAACAGTCACTATTGATTCTTCCTAAGTTTTTGTGTTTTGCATTCTTGCTCTAGTTCACCTCCATTATTACAGTTGACAGCAAGTCAATAGGCTTTGGTCCCGTTTACACAAAGTGCCATTCATCTCACAATCAAACAATCCAAATATTCACACTCTTGACTGTGTCCAAATATGGCTACTATTTCTTTTAATTAACATATTTATCTGTAACCAATAGATAGTATAAGTATCACTCTCAGTTCTAAACTTTCCAAAAACCTTTACTACACTGACAGCAGGATCACATGGAGGTTATTTTAGTTATTCAGAAAAGATCTGCCCTGACAGAGATCCCTGCTCTTATCCTGAGTGAGTCAGTTTAGCATTAAGCTGCGGTTTATCACAAATTACTTGCTTGCTGCAAGAATACACCAGCTTTTATTATTTTAACCCGGCATTCATGTCATATCAGATATGTAGGGATTACAAACTGCTAACTTGGAAATTTCACATGAACCCTATGAGGTCGGATCACAAAGTCAGGGAATGCTTTGTTGCCAGTAAGTCTGAGTCATGAGACTTAAAAAAAAAAAAAAAAAGAAAAAGAAAAAGGAGACATTTTGCCAGCAGATGGCGCTCAGCCGCAGAATATCGTGGAATTTGGCAAAATGTGGATGCAATTTATAAAGCGCCTAAGCCGAATTAATAGAAAAAAAAAATATGCCGAGAGTCTCTAACGCGTTTTGGTGTCATTTACGAGCACACTGCTGCAGCTCTAGCTGATGTCTTAATTGCATCCACGTTTCCCTCACTTGCGTCTTTTCCTAGCGTCTAAGTCCCTCCCACCAATGATGCGTGGAGAGATCCAATGTAACCATGTGAGGAGAAAAGAATCAAGGAAATACGTTTCTAGAGAAATGAGACATCCTTTCCTCTGAAGCGTCATGTGAAACTGTAGAGGCTTCTGATGGAGTTTGTATCTGCACACATGTGCACTGTGCTAATACAGTTATCACTGGCAGAGCAGCAGTTTTCTCTCTGTAGCCTGTTGCCTATTTAACAAACACCTGCACATGAATAAAAACCTTGATTCTGTATTTATACTGTGTAGTGTCCTTCTCAGAGGCACATGAACCATTTATACTGGCTAAATGCGTTTATATTATTTATTAATTATTTGAGTCTGTATTTATTGATGTTTTGATTGTGAATTCATTATTTAATAACCCAGAAAATGATTAGGGTGTCTTTTGAACACTGAAATTATTTATTAGGCTAAATGTTTCAGGGAAAATGGAAATGATGCATCTCATATCAAACCTGACGCTCAGACATTTTCAGCTTCACATGTGACTAAATGGAAATCACGATAAATTATGTAAAATTTAAATGTGTTTCTTGCTGACAGACAGACTCTCCCTGAATTTTATTCACAATAAAAGTTAATGGAGGAAATAACACATCATGAAAAGAAAAATCTTTCTAATAAATTAAGAAATTTGTTTATGGTTCTTTTGTTGATCAGACCTACATGATATAATCAGATCAGTCCGATCAGCTGAAGTGTCCTAACCTGACACACCAGATGGTTTGTTACACAGAACCATCTGCGAAGTTGTCCTTAGAAATTGTTTGGAAAAGGGCAGGCACTTCCAAAAAAATACTTGGCAGGTGATTGGATGAACCATCTATAACTGTCTATCATGGAGTCTTGTCACACCTAAACCAGGCCCGTAGCTGCCAGTAGTTCTGGGACACTGATTGGTCCGAACCACTGGTGGTTCAGCCATAAGCACATAACTTGAAAGCTGACGAGATGGATTCTCAAGTGATCTCACGAATCCGGCTACCTCGCAAGGTAACCAGCGTCCAATCAATAACTGATATCAAATAAGGGGGCGTGTCAGCCAGCAAAAGACTTCCGTGAAGGCTGCTCTTGTGTATTTTCGCTCATGGCTCCTCAGAGATCCCTCCTCGCTGCTCAATCCTGTCTCTCTCTCTCTCTCACTCTCACTCTCTCTCACTCTCTCTCAGTTTTCATTTGCAGAAACTACCCTGAGAATGCTGTCATGCATGCGGCTGAAATTTCACCAACACACACGCAGACATGTTCCACTAACCTCAGGTTACTAACTCAATAAATTATTTAACAGCAAACAGCTAATATATCAGCTTCCAGTGCTGGTTTGACAGACTAATCAGACTGACAGAAAAACAAACAGCCATCACTTGTAAAAAATTACAATAGGGCTGCAACTAACAATTACGTTCATTATCAATTCATCTGTTGATTATTTTCTCAATGAATTGATTAGTCGTTTTTGTCGCACTTAAATAAATGTCCAGTTGGTTCAACACTACAGTTATGCAACCTATTCAGTCCATGGAAGCTGTTAGATCTGCATTTTATGTGTTCAGGTGATGCTTTTATCGCCTCATAATCAGATGAAGAACCAGGAACTTGGCATGAACAATAACTGGCTGAACAGCAAGTGAAAGTGCACCACCCACAGACGCTAAAACTCCATCCAACTAGAAATCAAAGGACTCAGTCTGATTGACAGGTTACTTTTTAAGAAAGAAGTGCATTGCAGAAACACACGAACATGTGCTGAGCACCAAAGATGCAGACAAAATTCAACAAATAAATTGAAGATTACTACCATTAATCTTGGATTATGAAACCTTTGAGTGCATCAGAGTGGTTTGAAATGTTAAAACGGTTACAACAGTCAGCCAACTCATGTGAGTCAAGTCACAAACACACAGTCATACAAGCACAAGTCTGAGCACAGATATGCAGGAACTTAACTAGATCAGATAGCACTGGTGAGATCTTGAGCTCACAGTGACCGATTTACCAAGTTGTCACACATCAGCTCGACGATGACTCTACAGCAGCCAAGATTAGATTAAACTCAAGGCCAGGAGCTCTCACACACACACACACACACAAACACAGCAGTGTGTATTTACAGAAAGATTGGGCCTGTATACCAGTTTATTGGCCAGTCGGTGTCACCTAGATCTGAACAACGAAGGTTCCTCCCCGACTGCCACTTTGATGTTTTACACTCTGTTTTTTTCTGCCTCTTCCTACATTTTGCTTAAGAGTTGCTAACCAACAAGAACAAGAGTCTTATTGGTGGTCTTAATTTTATTATGGGTGTCTTTTTCCATCCTGACAAAAGTCAACTGTGGGGAAAAATGCTGAATCTTTGCAAATGTTTGGCACAATTTATCTGCTACAAACTGGCAAGTTGCAAAAGAAGCATCAACCTATGAAAGCACATATCAGTCTGTGACACCAAATATGGTAATCCTCAAATGGTTGGGGCTTGATAGCGTTGTGTTGACTCTAAATCAGTTTTGAAAACAGCTTATTTAAAACAGTCCACCATTTTTTCATCTAAATGTTGAAAATGACTATACATATAAGAACTAAAATTTAAAAAAATATATATGTTTAAGGAACTAAAGCTCAGGTTATGCCATGTAGATGACATTTTATTTCAATACAGGGCTACCTAGATGTTTGTTAGACTGTTAGACTTAACAACGCTGGGTAATTTTCCTACAATAGTCCTAAATAGACCTAAATAGTCGAAAATGGAACCAGCTACCTGCTATTGCAACCCAACCCTACTCAAGACACTTGCCACTCCCATTAAACCTTTTTCAGCCATTAGAAGACATATGGAAGCCACACATAAACCAATAGACACCACTAATAGACCCAATAATGAATATCCAATACAAAGAGAATTATTATAAAGACAAATCGGAATTTGCAGGATGTGTTTAAAAAAAAAAATGCAGATGCTGTTCAACATGCACTTGACCTTTGAGACTCAACTAGATGTTGGAAACAAGCTGTATATTTACTTGCCATGCGGTGTCAAAAACACATAGCCTACTTTATTTGCAGAATCATCCAAAATATACACAACTACAGTTTATCTACATATTGAAATAACGCTCTAAAAATATACCTTCATTTTCAAAACAAGTGGTTAATGACTTTTTGTCAAAAAGATCAAATTACACCAACAGATCGAACAGAGAGAGAAAGAAAGGCAGAACGAGCGAGTGCGAGAGAGAAAGGGGAAAAAGAGGAAGCGAGACAAAGGTAGAGAGACGCTGGAAACAGAGAGGGAGGTAGATCGGAGCGAGAGCGCGCGAGAGAGGAGGCACCGCGCGATGTGCAACGTGCGACTGATGAGCATCTCCGCCTTCTCACTGTGGTGCGCTTCACTTCCCCCTTTCTGCTACACTTTCTTTTCCGCAATTAAATAGCAAACAAAATTGTTAATGTTTCTCTATTCGCTAACATATAAAAATTACATTTTTAAAAAATCCAGATGTAAAAAGGTAAAGACTGTATGGTAGACCAAAACTAAACACAGAGCTGAAAATTAAGAATATGAAAGAATGGACATCTTATGACATCCTAAACTGGAAGAGAAAAAATAAATTGAACAAAAATATGATGATACTGACAAAGAACTTGACGCACACACCTGGACGCTGTATTTTAACACATGTCACATGAAAAAGACGTGGGGGGGGGGGGGGGACCTAAATAAAACATTTTCACTGATCAACCCTGCTCGTGTTGCATTTAAAGCTATTAACAAAATTGTAAATCACCCAGTGATCTTTCGTGAGCGCACGAATCAACGCACACAGAGAGCAGCCTTTATCCAAATCTACATCGCAGCTTCCTCAACCAGGAAACATCCTTGCAAACACGTCGCCAGTAACACCAGCAAAAAATACAACAAAACACTGCAAATTATTTTCTTCCACCTATAAATGCCCCAAAACGCTTTAATTGCTCCTCCAGTTTTGCAAAAAAAAAAATCCTACTCCACTTCAGACACAGTAAAGATACAAAAAGGCGAATCATAATAATAATTCAAATTAAAATCACAAGAAAACTGACTGAGAGCAGCACAACCATCCCTCCCAAACCTGCTTTATAGGTGTGCAACGAGGATGTCGGTTTTTTTCCGTTACCTGCTATGTTGATGTAATTTTGTATGTTATTTTGTCCTTTTAATGTCCTTTGAGCGCGGTCCCTTGTCCGTGTCCTCTTGTGTCCGTGGGAGAGACTGAGGGTTGAACGCGTCCGTAGCCTATATTTTAGCCTATTTATAAGCCTCTGTTTCTGACCTTTGTCTCTTAAAACGGGGGGACACTGCCATCAACGGCAGTGGAAAATCACCGGCCTGCCTCCTCACAGAGCAACAGGAGAGCCGTGTGTCGGATGCCTTTAGGTTCCAGAGGCAACGTCGGAATTTTCTCAAGTTAGCGATCACACGAGCAAACCAGCAGAAACTGACTTCTGTGAATTTTAAAGCGTAGATGTTTGCGAGCATGATTTACTCGCTCGTAATTACTGAAATAAGCTATGTGACTATTGGTGTATTTTTCAAAATCCACTGGATGAACTGGAAAATGCATTAGTGGTTAAGAATGTTTTTCTAGTTCCTGAGCAATTATTTCATTATACCACAGTATCATCTCTCGGAATTGCTGTTGTTGAATAAGCTTGATTGGTTCTGTTGTTATTGTTTTTAAGGTTGCACCAGTGCTACAACTTTATGATGCTCTAAAGAAGATGTAGTAGCCTGTTATGTGTGAAATGTCAAAAATCAACAGATACGTTTATTTAACGTATGAAACGTTAAACATAAACTGATGCATTTTTTTCTCCTCATCATTCTGCCACAAAGTAGCTCTGCTCCAGGGTCCGTTTTATCATCACCTCCCAACCACAAGCACGTAAATGCTCCAAAGAGTTTAGTTTTCAAAATAGGAAGGGGAAATTTACGAGCACAACCTGAATGCAGCATTAAGGAGCATTAAAGTGGCCGTTCCCCCACCCATTTCACGAGTTGGTAGGCTGATATCTAAACCGACTCTCACGAGCGCACGCTCAGATTCTCAGGCGCGCTCCCAGCATCCTTCACCCCTCCCCAAGCCCCTTTATGCGCGAGCCCAACAGTGTGTGTGCGTGCACGCGGTGGTGGAAATAAGGGAAAATAGATTCTCCGTGCAGAACAATAACAGCAGCAGTTTGTTTCAAACACCAAATGCAAATCGTATCTTATCATATAGTTAAATGATAATATTTATTTTATAAGTCTATATTTATTATTTAGTAGCCTATTTTCTAAGTATTTTACCTCGTGGTGTCACTGCAAATTCTGTCTAATATTCAGCAAAAGGTTTATTGTGAACTTATTTTTTAAAATCATCTTTTGAATGGCTACAGAATTTTTAACAGCCTGCAGTATAAATATAAGGCTTAACTTTAATCCCACCTTAACAAAAATAGTATTAGGCCTAATAAATGGAGATGAAATAACAGGGACACATTACAGTATAATGCAATCCAACAGCACACTCGGCTCTAGTTTAAAAGTAAATGCCTGCCTGACAGTCTCATTAGTGTTTATTGCAGTGTCCATTGGAGGTCAGATGTTCTTGTTATTTTGTTCACCCCCTGTACATTTCTACAGGGGCTTATTGAAGTGCCCTACTGCACTCTATTAAAGTACAGTGGATCTTACTGCACTCTATTAAAGTACAGTGGATCTTCCAGTGTCTTGATTCTTATAGAGACTCTGTGGTGCTAAATATGTTTATAATGACTAAATGGTTCTCAATAGTACCATTTATAATGATTACTACAGTATTTTTTAAAAATATATTCTTATGGTATCTTGTGTTTCTATTGAACTCAAAACTCAGTTGTGAGTTTCTAATAATCTTGTCATACTTGATGGGAGATTTCATCTGTATCACTAACATTCCTATAGGTACTTAGTGTAGTTTGTGTAGTACTTTCTGTGTATACATTGCTATAACTTTCCTAGAGGAATTTGTTTTGCAGTGATATTTGCTTACAGTCTTCATAAGTTTTAGTAATTTGGTATAAATATTAATGGATTTGCAGAAGATGATTTTGATGACACTGTAACCTTTTCTCCTGCACCACCATAAGGTCATATCATGTTTGATCAATCATTTGCATGGAAAGATATCTTGAAAACTACCATTTGGATTTGAATGAAACATGTGGTGAATATTCATAATTCCCAGAGGATAAATTCTAATGTTTTTGGTGACTTGCTTGACCTTTCATCTAGCACTGACACGAGGACAAAGTTTCCATTTGTACAATTATTTTTCATTACTGAATTACCTGTCAATTCTTTGTGAAAAAGTGAAAAAAAAAACGTTCATCATAATTTTCCAGAGTTGACGTCTTCAAATGTGTTTTGTCCAAAGCTACAAAATATTCAGTTTACAATGAATAAAACTGCATCAGTAATTCTTCACATTGGAGAGGCTGAAACAAGATAATGTTTGGATATTTTGCTTGAAATATTTAAGAATTTAAGAACAGACAGTAAACAATTTGTTTCCAAATGTGTTGTTGTTGTGCTTTCTGTGTGCAGACCATTGTGGGTGTTACTGAGGAAAGTGAGTGAATAATTTTAATACTTAGACTGACATGGCAAAATACCTGATGAGGAAAAGAACAAACAGAGCCTTGTTTACATACGGATCTGATGCTGTATTCAAATAACAGGGAAGACATATAATTTATTACCCAAACTGTCTGTTCTCAATGTCCATTGTGTTGCAGAGGTACTTTCTGGCTCAGCTGACCCACCTTTGTCATGTGTATGGACATTTAAAAAAAAAAAAAAAAAATCAGTGGTTTGGATAATTTGGTTAACCTGGTCAACTTGGGAACTTGTCTTTTGTTTTTATATATATTCCAAATGTATGTTGTTGATATTTGATTCTTGCTCTTATTCGACAGTGCTTCATTGTTTATTGAGGTCAACTTTTCTGCCTCTTGTTTGCATATTTAATTGTAGACAGTTTTCACTAATGCCAAGGTGGAGCATTACATGTTAGATTTGCAGTGAAAAATGCCTCACTTGGCCATTTCTTTCCATTCATATCTCGAGGGGCAATGTGTTGACAGCTACCGTTAACCTCTGTCCTAAAAACTCTTCATATCCACTTCTTATCTTGAGCCCTTGACTGGTAGTGAATGTCACCCCTCTACTGTTTTTCAAACACTATCTTACTACTGTGTTTAAACTGACTTTATGTAATGACTGGCTGTAACCTCTCAGATGTGTGTTGTGGTTTGGGGAGGCACAAACGAGGTAAATGTCCCAGGCTGAGTAAGACTAACAGATTCAAAGGCATACATATATAAAATAAACAAATCAACAAAATCAACTTTTTAGAAGCCTAAAGGTTAAGAGACATTAAAGTCTAATCTTTTAAAATGACGGACTAAGAATTTCAAGTCAATCTATAAATCTGCACCTACCTGTCAGTTTTGGAAGTCTTGAAGATAAAACTTGAAAATTAGAGGCAATTCTAATGAAAAGGCCTTAGTTATATTTAATAACTTTTTTTGAGCAGCAAATATAATGAAATTAGATATATTTTATCTGTTTGTTCAATTTAAACCATTTAGAAATGTTACCCATTTCAGAAATTACCTTAGCAATAAGTGTTGAAATGTTTTAATTTGATAGAAACAAGATAGTATCATCAGCAAAAAAGTAAGAAACAAAGATGAAGATCCAGTGACTACGACATTAATATAAATGTAACCATGAAAGAACTAAAAATCTTAAAAACCTGTTACTGGTTCTTCTGGCACTAAAATGTTGGGTACATATGACCTGAGATGAGCCATGACCCTGCCAACACCCTTGAAAGGAAAGAAAGAAAGAAAGAAAGAAAGAAAGAAAGAAAGAAAGAAAGAAAGAAAGAAAGAAAGAAAAAGAAGGAAGTGAAAGAAAATTCTCCAGTTGGTTCCAGTCAGTTCAGCAGCTCTATAATAAAAATAACAATAATAATATTTTAATTATACTTGACAAACACAATATTATTCATGCAAACAGTAATGTTTGCTCAGACAGTCAGACTGATAAAGAAACAATCAATAGTCTTTTATGCAATTGTGGAATTAACATTAGACTGTTTGAGGATCATCAAATAATCATACATATTTTTGCTGTTGATGTTTATTAGCACTAATAAACATGCTCCGGGGCAAAACACGCACTCTGGACCAGGACACTCAGATGCAGTTTCATAATGACGCTTTATCTATTCATAACAAATGGGCAGAGTCAATGTGTTGCTAAAGTTAACCAAGAAACTGGCATGTGACTCACAGCAAAGCAGAAGGGTGAAGATAAGGGTGGTTTAGGTTTCACTGCTTTGTAAAAAGGTAATTGTATTTCATGATATGTAGGAACAGAAGAGAAAAAAAAACAAACTAGTGGTATGGTGAAAGAGTTTTTCACTAAAATGACGTGTTGTTTCTTGAAATCATGTGACCAATTCTTGATGCTCTGTACCTTCCTGTACCGAGCTTCCTGTACCGACAGCAGCTTCCCCCAGTCACTCAGAGGGCATGTGACCATGAACCTGTTGACCTTGCACATTCTGAGAAGAACTCTTCCTTCAAGTTTATTTTAATACAACTACAGAGGAGGCGTTTGAGTCTACCTTCACATCAAACAGGAGAGGAGGTGGAATACTTATTAGTAAGAATATTTCCTTTAATTTAATTGCACAGTATGTTGACTTGGAAGGTAGATTCTTGATTAATCTAATTAATTAATTAATCTTTATGTTCTGCCTTCATCAGATTTAGCATTCTTAAATAAAATTCAAAAAAATACTTGATATGGCTCCACCAGGAACAATTATATTAGGTGAAGACTTGAATAATATCTTCAGCAGTGACAGTTCATGCAAAAACAGGAAAGCCACCACCACCATTAGAATTTCTCTCAATAAATGGTTTGCAAGATATATGGAGGGTCATGCATATTATTCACATGCCAAAAAACATACAGCTGAATAGATTACATTTTTATATCAGGTGTAGAGCTAGACAATGTAATATTGACAAAAATTCATGATATAGTCATATCATACCATGCTGCAGTTATGTGTATATTAACACCTTCAGAAAACAAATTTTCCCATAAAATCTGGAGAATGAATAGGAAATATCTAACAGATACATAATTTCTTAAATATACTAACAATCATATTGAGATCTTTACAAGTACAAATGTTGAAAATACATCTATATGGGACGCATTTAAGGCATATATAAGAGGAATAATAATATCATTCTCAGTTAAAAAGAAACAAGAACTAGATAAAGAGATTGACAGAGTAGAAAAGTTATTGAACTGTCTTTAAAATACAAACTAATGCCAAGGATGACTTAGAAAGACTGCAAAAATTAAAGTTAGAATATGATTGTTTCCTACTTAAGAAAGCTCAAGATATTAAGCATAACTCAAATAAAATGTCCTACATATCTGCAAATAAAACAGGTAAACAACTAAGCTCTTTAGTCAAAAGAGTAGTAAAAAGGCACAATGTAGCGTAGAAGGATACAATTTCTATGATGATAATAATATAATGAATCAAAAGTTTGCAACATACTACGAAAATCAGATATAATAAAAGAAAATTTTGATCCAATGCCCTTTCTAAAATCAGTCAAATTTAAATGTTTATCTGCTGAACAAAAAGAGGACCTAAGAAGGGAAATAACTTTGTCAGTGTTCCACCCATGTCTGGTGCCAAAAAAGGCACCAGACATGGGTGGAACAGAATTTTACTCTACATTCTGGACACAAATTAGTTCATTGCTTTTAAATGTCATTAATAATTTTTGGAGGTACCATGTTCTCAAGCAGCTATCAATGTGATACCAAACCAGGACGGGAGGGCAATACCCCATCTGAATATCGACCTAAAAGGTTAATCAGTTGTGACAATAAAATTATTACTAAAGTTTTTAAATAATTGAATAGCCAAGATAGTTCCAGATATAATTCACTATAATCAGACTGGCTTTATACAAAATAGAAGTCTTAAGGCCAATATTAGAACATGTTGATACAATATGCTAAGAAGCAAAAGCTAGACTTGACTCTGGCGGTGGATGCAGATAAAGCTTTTGACCGATTTGAATTGAATGAGCTTATCTTTTTAAAGTATTAGAAATGTTTAAATTTCCCGAGGAAATAATTACAATGATAAAGTTAATTTACAGTCACCTACAGCACATGTTTATGTTAATGGAGCTTTATCTGAGATATTTAGACTGAAAAGAGGCACTAGACAAGGTTGCCTGTTATCTCCCTCCTTATTTGTGTTGGCAATTGAGCCGTTGGCTCAAAAAATTAGACAGACAGAGGAAGTGAGTGGTATAAAGGTAGATAAAGAATATAAATTGGGTTTATTTGCCGATGATTTAATGTTGTATTTAACTAATATTAAAACTTTGCTTCCAAAGTTGTTGGAGATCATAAAGGATTTCTCCAAAATATCAGACTATAAGATGAACATTGAAAAAACTGAATTGATGCAGATTAATAAAGGATCTTGTAGCATTCCAGAAGATTTTAAAAAATTATCAATGGAAATAAAAGATAAAATACTTAGGTTGCAATATAAGTAGTGAGAAAACCCAATTATACAAGGATAACCTACTTTTTTTAATGAATGAACTGAAAAGCAGCATTAAGAAATGGTCTGACTTGCCCATAAATTTAATTGGAAGAATAAATCTGTTTAAGATGACATGGTTACCTAATATTTTCTTTATTTTTCAAACATGTAAAAATCTTTATGCGACTTAATGCTCTACTCACCTCCTTTGTCTGGTCAAATAAAGCACACCAGTTGAGTAGAACTCTTCTTCAAAATGCAAGATCAGAAGGAGGTCTGAAATTTCCAAATTTACACCTATATTATTATGCCTCACAGATGTTCTATATAGATCGTATAATCAATAACACAGCTAAAGAACCATGGATAAACTTTGACAGCAGACAATTAAAGGTTCTGTATGTAGAAATCAGAAATTCTTTCTCATTAGTGACACCTGTGGCCGTTAAATGAGCTGTAGTCAACATCCTGGTGCTCCAGTGTGAGACTGTTACAGGTGATGTCTTTTTCCTTGCTTACACTTCTCATAATTACATAAAAGATCTCTGCAGTTTTGTTGTGAAATGTCAAAAAAAAAGGCATCCTAAAGGAGCCAACACAAAGTGGAAAAAATGCCTATATCTAAGAAATAACATTACCACAAATGAAAATTGAGAGTTAATTCAATACAAATTGATGACTTGAATATACTATACTAGAAATAAAATTCATAAATTTTATCCAAACTCTTGTGATATGTGTATGAAGTGTGGCTGTCACGACTCCCTTATGCATTCTTTCTGGTTTTGTACAAAAGTTTGGAATGAAATGACTCTAGTGGAGAACACAGAACATAGAATTAGGGTTATGCGTACATTTGTGTGTGAGTGTGTGCGTGCGTGCGTGTGTGTGTGTGTATGGGCGTCTTATGTTAAAGATAGTTGGGTGTTAGAATAAGTTTGAAGTTGAACGAATGTGATAGGAATGTATCTTGTGTCTTATATTTTTCATTTTGTGTATATTTTCATTTTGTGTATGTGGATGAATTAATGTTTTATGATAGCTTGACACCATCCTAGGATAGGATAGGCCTATATTAAGTTGCACTGTATATAACAGTACTCAAGAATACAGTCTAGACCTGTTCTATGTGAAAAGTGCCCTGAGATAACTTCTGTTGTGATTTGCACTAATAAAATTGACTTCACTTGACTACTATTATTTTATTTAATTTCGTATTATTTTTTAATAGTATTATGGAAAGTTTAAGTTAAATTTCTTTTTCTTTTACGTTATTATGCAGATGTTTTTTTTTTTTAATCTCACTATACACGTTTAAATTTGAATCAATTGGTTGGCGGCACAATCGCGCTTTGATTTTTAAAAAAAAAGGGGGGGGGGGGGGCTAATTTTGCGCCTGTTTCATATTTAACCATTATAAAAATTACTGCATAGAACAAACATTTAACAAACATGACATGTATATGTTGTTATAAAAAATAAATGTTTTATGGTGTGACAACACTGTGGTTAAGCGCTGGTTAGGTTTAGGCACAAAAAGCACTTGGTTAGGGTTAGGAAAAGATCATGGTTTGTGTTAAAATGATCACTTAAAACGTAGTTAAATGTGGCAACAGTAAACAATATGTTACGGTTTTTAAAAAATGTCCCAACTCGTGGTTGGAAATGGGAAGTGAACAGCGGTCTCCCGCGGCTTTTGCCACTTTTTGCCATCTATCCAACTATCTAGCCATCCACCCAACCTGACTTCTTGACCAGACCAGGCTTGGCTGTGATATACAAATGAATTTGGCAGCAGAAGCAGGGGCACACATAGCACACACTTAAGCTAAATTCACACCTGCTAACACAGGGAAAGAGGTAGAAGTACCTCTGGCTTTGTCGCGTTCCAACAAACGCGACTAGCCATGCTAGCAAGTGGGAAGCCGGCAAGGGATTCTGCCCTGTTTGTTGTAATAGATACTTCTACTGGTTGATTTGGGCGCCGTATGTGGGGAACTGTGGTGGACAGCATGAACCTCATGTGCAATACATCTGCCTGGAAAACTGAAAAAAAAGAAACAGGAAGTGAGTTCTTAATTCTGTTGATCAAGACGAGACCAAACTAATGCAATCTGGCGAATTTTAACCAGTGAAATCAACCACTATTTTGTCATACGTGTGTATTGTTTCCTCTACAGAGACCTTTATCCTCGAGTCCTTTTAACCATGACTTGATGAATTTATTTAGGTCCTACCAACTTCAGATGATCAAAAGACATAACACTCCCAAAGTCCAGTTTTGCAAGTGTTTACAACAATTGACAAAACAAACCAATGATGAGCATAATGTAGCTACTAATCACTTTAGAGCGTTAAAATATAAGTATCACTTGTGATGTATTACTGTTGGTTCACAGGTTGGAAGCTTTACATTAACACTGCACAGTATGTACTCTGAGCTGAGATGAAGTGCATGAATGACTGACTTACATAACAACAGCCAGTTGAACAGGGTTATTGGTTTCTCACAGTGGTAAATAAATAGTATGAATGAATGACAAGTAACTGCATGACATGGACACACAAACTTGGACCTGGGGGACCGGTTTCACCAGATTTGCAACATGCGAGCTGCAACTTGCAGCATGAGATTATTTGCTTGAATGGTTTAACTTGCAACCCATGCATGAGCATGCAAGAGGACTGTAGGACTGACAAATTTATCAGCAATTTGCAAGTGGCAATCTTTTATGAAACGGGGAACCGGCAATATTTGTGACCTGCATGTAAGCAGTGCTCTAAAATCGCTTTTGTGAAACGACATAAAATAGACACATCTTTTCAATTACAATATGGAAATCTGAAAACGATATTAGGAATGTAGATTGTGAACACATAAACTCAAGGACATCATTCACACACAGTGTTCTGGCGAGGCTTTCATATATTTCTTGTTACTGTACATGCCATGCAACTTATAATGTTCTAACATGTCTTTTCATAAGGTGCTTTAAGTTGGTAGATCATAACCGTTAAAAATACATGTTATAATAACCTGAAAAAAATGGCAGTGATATGCTGCCATATAATCTGGTCACTGGTTTGCAATTTAATCTATTCTCATTTAAGAGATTTTCACAAGCCAAAAGACAGAGAGACCAACAGACACACACAAAGATAGAAACATGCAGGCAGCTGTGGAGCACATCGTTTTCCATGCTTTGTCATTGTTTCGCTGTCTTATTACATAAGCACTAAGGTGCATGTTTTTTTAGGTTTCTCCATAAACACACACACACCAAAACACATATGCACACACTTGTTCCTAAAGGCAACTTTGCATAATCCAAATGACTCAATGACCACTGACATATGCTGCAGGGAAACAAACTTCCTGCTTACTTTCCTATCAAATGAAGTGGTCTGGTCTAGATAATAAAGTAGCACTCGAGTGTTCCGCTGTGATGCAGTTGCACACGTGTTGACCTTTACTCTGGTGCTGAACGTGAGACGTGCCAGAGCAGTGCTGTGTTATGTATCTGCACAGTGATGAAACATGAAAGCAACTTGATAAAGGTGGTACTACAACTTTGTCAGCAAGAGTAAACAAATGAGACCATGTTAATTGTATCTGATGAGGGAAGAGTAAGCAAAATGGCCACAAATGATGGTTTTCGATAAGGGTGGGGATACATGCGCTGAGCAGCACCATGAGGAACCGCGAGCATTCAAGCTTAAGTGATGTAAAAGGTGTGTGGTTTTGCACGAACCCCCAAAAGAGCCTGTTGTCTGACACTCTTCATCTTACCAGCTCACTGTGGTGGTTTAGAACTGATTTCCCTTACAAACTAGCTGTGAATATGTCTACATAGTGTTGTGTAGACCAATTTTTATTGAACAATAGTAACAATAACAGAGTATAATTTATAACCTAAACAGAACCTGGACAAACTCAGGGCTCTGGTAAATAACCAAAATAACCAAGAGTGAGGCCGTTGATGTGGTCTCATAAATCACGTTTTTACAGTGAAACAGTAACAAAGTTATAGTATTCTTTATTGTTATGTTTTTTCTGCTGAAAACATGATGTGTTCTGTAAGGAGAGGCCCTGGTAGTCTTTACTTATTTTTAAATCCAAAAAGTATAATTGTTCCCGTCCAGTGTTCATGGAGAGCTTCATGTTTGGGTTGGTTCTGTCTATATGTTGATGGAATTAATTGATCTTCGGTGGAATGGAAATTCACAAGGGCTGATTGCCTGCTGAAATGAAACCCAGAAATGAGTTGGATATACTTTGCTCATGGATGCCAGTGCTTGTCCAAACTTGTGCTTACATGCAAATTATGATTGATGATTGTCCAATCGCTTACTTAGATGCAAACTAATTTAGTGCAGCGCAGGCTGCTTGTTTACTCAAATGCTTTTATGCAAATCAAAATATAATGAAGTTCAGGTAACTTCTTGACTCAGAGGAGACATAAAAACTACTGAACAGATACAGATATGAAGACCTGCAAATGCATTCAGATTTCAACTTGATGAGATAGAGTTGAAGGTGTGAGCCACTGTGGACAGTTTTATGCTTACTTTAAACAATAAATTGAAGGTTTAATAAATTATAACACATAAATTAATTCATGTTATTTTATTAATATAGTTTCTCTATTTATATTTTTTATGTATTATATATCATACACTGAAGGCCAGCATTATTGCCTGCAATAGGTTTAATGGCAAGTTGCAGCCCAAGAGTCAGAACTGACGATTAATAACCAGGACTTTAAAGGAAAACTACAGTTTATTACAACTTGGGTTTTATTTCCATATGTATGACCATCGATTTGATCAGTAATAATAACATTTTCCACACCAGAGTAATTTCTGAGACCCCTGAACACGGCTATATTGTTAAAAATAGGTCAGATGGGGAAAGAAACATGATCAGTTAGACAATTGTCCGGGTTGTAAACGAACCCCCAGGTAGCTAAGTATTTAGAAGAGAAAATGGAGGCAAATGCTTATCAAACTGTCTGTTGTAAACATCCCTCATAGTTTACAGACAGACTTCTTGGTTCACATTTGAGGTAGCAGTTGCTGTGATTGTACTCACAGTTTTCCTGTGCAATGACAGTTAATTAACAATGACACGGGTGTGCTCACTTTCAATTAAACTGCCACGTTAAGTGGTTTAGATAATCTGGTTAACCTGTTGGCTTTTTTACAACCAGTATTGTCATCTGACTGCTCAAATTTGTCATCTAGTTGGACCTTTTTTTCACGATGTTGCCACAATTATTTTGGTGAGTGCGATGTTATCATAACTGAGAACAACTGAGTTTCATGGGCTACAGCTATGAGAATAACGTCCAAGTTGTAATAAACCGCAAAAGTCCAAACAATATCTTTTTTGTGATTGTCTTTTTATTGGAACATGGAGCACATAACAACACAAAAAAACTATAGAAGTACAAGTTGTGAACAAAACAAGCAAGTTGCTTATTTCCACATCCAGCAGTTACGAAGCAACATTATCATTCATTTGGAGTCGCGTTTCTGTCCACCTGGTGAATGTAAGTCCAATATTCACTTTCTTTTAGCTCTGTTTTTGCTCTCTACCAACTCCTTTAGCTGCTAAATGCTCCACTATGTTCACCAGCTAATCGCTAACTGTGTCCATTTGCTCTTTGGCGCTGACCAGGAGGTGTACAGTGGGTTTGTAGAATTTTTAGAATGACTTTACTCTCCTTAAAGTTGCAAAACATGACATTGATGACATCAACATCTCAGATCAAAACAAATGAGAAAACAAAAAAAGAAAGCCTGACAACTCACGAAACTCAGATCAAACTGTCAAACTCGGCAGAGCTGATCTAATATGGCTCAAGATTCTGTTAGCACATTGCCTATTTCTCGCCTCAAATGCTTTCAGAAACATATTTTAGTGTAATGTTTAGCTGTAATTTCAGAATGTTTGTGACGCGGCCGCCATCTCGGAAACAGACGCAGTGGACACAGAGGGACTCACATGCACTAACATGCACACTCACATGCACTAAGATGCACACGTGGCTGGCTCGGCTACCAAAATAAAGAACAGAGAAGCTTGGATAACAACACACACAGAGGGAGTGTGACTTCAATCACTATTAAAGATTATGCGATATCTCTACATAGCAAATAGTTGTTTTCTGACAACTAATACAGCTAAATATTGTTTATTGCAACTTTAAGCTTACTCTGTTCAAAAGTTGTGGACTGTCAAATATATCTTGTGTACTTGTGGCAACCATCCCCATCGTGGGATTGGTAGGGCTCCACACATACCAAGCAGAAACATTCATCTTCATCTGAGGATGACTCTATCTCCTGTCTCTTCCTTCTCTTGGTCTAGATTTTTTCTTTTCAGGTTGAGAGAACAGGGACTTTTTTCATCCTCTGCTGAGTAGCTGCCTTTTCTTTCTCAATCCTCTCCTTCACTGGGGTGTCAGTGAGGATGGAACTCATCAGTGTTTTTCTGTTTCAGGTCTCAGTGCAATTTTTGGTATTTCGTGAATGGTCATTGTTTTTCCTGGATTACTCAATATCCAGGTAGATGATGCAGTGTTGACATGCCTCTTCAGTGGGCCATAGACAGACAGATGCAGGGGCTGCAGGTGGTGGGAGCAATGCAGGGGATGATGGCATCACAACCCCATTCTCTTTGGCATAGTTCAGCCCATCAACCGACAAGTGGGAGCTGTGGTTGTCCAGGAGCAGGAGGCATGGTCTTTCTCTGCTGCACCTTGTAAGTGCCACAAATTGTTTTAGGAAGTCCAAAAAATGCTCCTCTTTCATCCACCCACTAGGATTTGCCCCTCCTGCACTTCCTGTGGGGGAGGTAATTAGAAAATGGTCATGAAAGTTGACCCAGGGGAAAATAAACAAGAGAGGGTGACCAGGGTTCCCCTCCCGGCAGATGTCAAAGACCCCACCTGCTTGTAGCCTTTCCTGGCTACCACATTGTTTGGTTTGTGGACAGTGGTAATACCAGTTTTGTCCATATTCCAAATAGAGTGGGGCTCAAACAGGTGTCTTGCCATCACCTCCTCCAAGTTGGTGAAGAACTGGTCCACATTCTGCTTATCAAAGGCACTGGCACGTGCAAGGCTGGTGGCCTCCGGGGTGCTGATTGAGAGTGATTGATGTCTTTTCAGAAAGCCAGAGAACCAGTCTGCCCCTGCTATCTCCTTCTCTGCACAGTTTATGTGGTCAGGGACATTATTGTGGACTACATACATGTATGCAAGACTTCAACAGGAGAGAGGCCAAAATAAATGTCTGAGGCAGTGACGATTTATTGTGCCAGCTGACTTTCCTGCTCCTCACTGAAGACTAAATGATTTTTGATATACCCTACTGGCAGGGATGGGTAAATTCCATCTCCAGCAACATCTGATGGACTTATTTTATTGCAATATCTTGCCAGTGTTCGATAGTAAATCTGAAAGTCCTTGGCAGTGCTTCTGACTGTTTTGTTGTGCAGCTTCACCTCTCCAAATGTACTGAGCATAACATCTGGTGGAGCCTGGCCCTTGTTTGTCTTCCTGACAAAATTCCTGCCCATTTTTCTATCTAAAAAGAAAGGACTAAAACACTGAAATATGTTTTTCTTGCCATAATCATTCCTCCTGTTCATATTGACCATTAGAAGATCCCTTCATAATGCATTTACAATGTAGGTGATGGGAGCCAAAATCCACAGTCCTCCTTCTATGCAAAAATGTATGTACGTTTATCTGAAGCTAATATGAAGCTTTAACCTTCCAAATTAGTCAAATGAAGATATGATATCTTTCAATGTTAGTCTTTTTAGTGTCAAAGTCCCTCTTTTTGTTACTATACTTCCACCGCAGCTCAACAGGAAAACTTAAGAGGAAACACAAAGAGGGAATTTGATGCTAAAAAGACTGTAAATGTGGCAGATATCCACTTGATATGACTAACTCAGACTGCTGAAGCCTCATATAAGCTTCAGATAAACTTTTAAATGCATTTTTGCACAACATGACTGTGTGGACACTCTGTGGAGCGTGTCCACACAGAGGTCAAACAGATCCAGTGGTTAAAAAAGGTAAAATAACTGAATAAAGCAGTTTCATGTAAAAAATCTGTTTCTCTGATGCTGTTTGGCGGACACAGGACATAAGGAGGGGCTGCGAGCCGAGCTGCTGCTAACATTTGCTAAGCTTGTTTCTCTGACAATTTAAGATCTAGACATCTAGCAGGTTTTTACCAGGAGCCAAATTATCTGCAGAGGTCCCCTCCTCTCCGAAACACACGTACACTGGGATTAAAACCGATAAAAACAGCGAACGCTGTTCGGTGGACAGAGGACGTCTGGGAGGGGCTCTGTGTGAGCGTTTGCTCAGCTTGTTTCTCTGATAACTTAAGATCTGGACCTCCAATAACCAAAATCCTTCATCTGGTTAAAAGATATAGTTAAAAACGACCAAGATCTAAAAGGTTTATCATAACAATGTAACTTAAAACTGAATAAAAGTCAATTTATGACAGCCGCAACCACAACACTGACACATGCATCTTGTACGTGTTTACTCTTTGGTAAAGGAGTATGACACCACTGACCAAAGAAAATGGACCGCTACCTTCATTTAAAATTATGTATTTCTATGGGTTTGAAAATTGTTGGAAACATTTAGGATAATGTAAATATACAACTCAACAAAATATATAACATAGGTCTTGTCATTTTTAGACATTTGAATCTGGAATAGTTACATCTTATAGTTTTAATAGCCAGTATGATCAGGAGGAATGATTACACTGAGGAAAACCTCTTTCAGTGTTTATTTGGGCACCTGACTGTTGTTTTAAGACAGACTTGAAAAATTGTGAATCTGTCCTATAATACTTGAGAGATTTTTTTTTTTAAATAGGATCTGTTATTTAAGGACCAGATTCAAAGAAAAAAGAGTTGAACTTCCAGATAACTGTGTATGTTTACAATGTTTTCATGAATAATAATTTAATCACATAATTTATTCTAACTGTGTGTAGTGAAATTAGGAGACAAAAAAATCAAAAGACAGTGAAAAATAAAATTTTATCTTTTCTATCTCTCAGTCTCTCCATCTGTCTGACAAACATTAGCGTGCAGCCAGGATGAAGCTGCAGAATGCAAGCTGCAATAAACACCATGAAGGATGTTGTTGTGTTTGCACGGCTGCTGCTGCTAGTGTTGTTGGATGGGAGGTCATGTGACAGGAAAAGTGGCAAACATCTAGATGGTAAACTTCCTGAAAGAGGCAGAGAGAGAAAGAATAAATACTACAATGTGTTTTATATCAAACAATCTATATAATGATATCGAGAGTAAAACGTGTCAGGAAACAAATACAGATTAGTGTTCTGCTTGCGTCACATTTTTAGTTGCTAGATGTTGTTATAATATAATTATGAACAAAATGTATCCTCTGTTTTTGTTTCCACATACAATTATTCTGCTATTTCTTGCTGTGGTAAAGTAATTTCTGTCAGATAAATGAAGAAACTGAGTTGAATGAGAAAGAAATGGAGAGAAGAGTGAGAGGAAAAAGAAGAGACTGGTGTGTTTGTCCCCAGAGGAAAGCAAGAGGCAGAGTATGACAGACAGATGATACAGAGTGAGAAAGAGGAAGACAAGCCGAGACCTTCAACTCCCAATGAAACTGCATTTCGAGAGCATCTTGCTTCCTCAATGTCAAGTATTTCCTGTCAAAACAGTGTTGCGGTAAAACATGATTAAGGGAAGGTTCATGTAAAATAAAAAGTGTAAACCAATAGGATGTCATTTTGTAGAGAGGAAAGCAGTTTGATTTGATGGGAGGGTTGGGGTTGTTCAAAAGTTGGATGAAGTTTAATGTGCAGTGGTAAACAATGAAATTGCCACAAAAAATGTTAATGTTTAGTTTTATAGGAAGTGAAGGTGCACTTCTGAGTTTCTACTTAGTTCTTTAAAATGTTGTAATGTCTAATCTCATCTCATTCAACAAAACTTTGTATTTGACAAAGAACTTTTTGTGATTCAAAACAAAGGAAATCTGACTGCTCCACAAATTGTGACACTGCACCTCTGAGTCCACTGAGCTCTCTGACCAGATGAATCAAGATAGAACTCCCTACTTGTGTCCCACTCACCCTGGAAGCCCATTTTGGATCCTGTCAGTTTTGTAAATATTCAAATAGTTGACTGTAGTTTGTAAATATATATTGTACAATAAATAGTTTGTGAAACGCTGTCTGAGGAAACACAAAGAGGGAATTTGATGCTAGAAAGACTGTAAATGTGGCAGATATCCACTTAACATGACTAACTCAGACTGCTGAAGTCCCATAAAAGCTCCAGATAAACTTTTAAATGCATTTTTGCATTCATCAGTATGAACAGGAGGAATGATTACAGCAACAAAACCTTTATATGGGCACCTGTCTGTTGTTTTAAGACAGACTTGAATAATTGAGAACCTATCCTTTAATATTTTTTTTATTTATAGTTTGAGTTTTTGTTCTTTCAGAAAACTCTCCTAATGTGTTTGATATGCAAACAGTTATGGAGGTTACATCAGGTGCCTAATGTCATTTAGTGACTTCTAACAACATTTCGGTGAAAGCTTTTTCTACTTCAAATTCTATGCTATGTTAGGTCCAAACATGTCACCTACCTCACCTCTTCTGTTTTATTCACCAAATATTTTCAGCTAAGTTTTCTTGCCTTCATCAGGGTGGTGTCTGAGGCTGTTTCCAGTTTCCTTATACACAGTCTATTCATCAGTCATGTGCTGATAATACCCCGTAGATATACATATACAAAACAACATTATCACCATTCTTTTCTTCTAACCTAAAAGTCCCTCTGGGAAGTATGCAATAGTGGAGGTGGTATTAATGCAATTAATGGTGGTAATATTTTCTTACAGGAATTTGTTGCACCCAATGGAGAGTAATTGTAGCAGCTTTCTCAGGTTTGTCACTGCTGATTTGAAAAATCATTTGCCATGTGTTTTGGGAAAATCTAAGATAAAGTGCAGATAATGAGACAGACAATGACAGAAGAGAGGGCACACAAAGATGTGCAGAGAAAGAGGGTTTAGAGAGAATGAAAAAAAAAAAAGAGGTGACACAGCTCATCGCCTGCTGCTCCGGGTTCATCAGCGTCATCATCTCCACTCACCCCACTTGTTGGGTTGAGAGCCTGCTATGTGATGGAGGCGTGCTAGGTTTTAATCCCATATTAGTAAGCAGGCAGTCAGTGAGGCAGGCAGTCCAGAGATTAGCGCCTGTCATCTGACTGCCCCGGCTGGCCAGGGAGGGGGATTAAACTGAAATAAATGCACCACTTCCTAGTAAACACCAGCATTACAGGCAAGGGGGGTGGGTTAGTTTCTCAGCAGAAAAAATGTTTTATAATTAGATGAGTGCTGAGTGACCTTTATTTTTTTGCTTTCTTTAGGAAATTTAAGGACACCATTTCTGCACAGTTGTACATGTGGCGGGTGACAATAAAGGGAAATTACTTATCTAGAAAAGTTTCAGATTTCTGATTTTACAAATTATATGATCTAACATTCAAATCCGGATGTCAGTCAAGATATTGTACCTGTAGTTTGCTGTTCTAGCACCCTATTAAGCCTCTATTTCTTCCATTTATTTAGATAGATAGATAGATCGATAGATAGATAGATAGATAGAAAGTGTTGACAGTGAGCTTATGCACTTTAATAGAAACAGTAGCAGGACTTCAGTTAGTAAAACCTCTTGACATTGTTTATATGTTGGAGCCTTTATCCTCTGTGGAGCTAAACCCATCTCTTTCCCTACAACTTAGCACACAATCTCATTAGTTAGCCTCTTTCTCCGTCTCCATTCATGCGTGGTTTCACGCAGCTCTGAACAGTCAAGACACTTACCTCTGGTCATGACATCGGGATTATTTAAAGGTGCATATGACTGGTTTTATCATATTTTAGCTCTTTATCTAAAAATCACTAAAGATTCATATAGTTGCCAACCATTTTTAAAGCACACCTTCTTATATATTGATTCCTTGCTGTATTTTCCAAGCCGACACTAGTTTCCATTGATTTAAGTGACACTTGCAGAGACTTCAGACCTGCTTGAGATTGGTAAACCATCAATCACTGTGAAAAATGTGTTCACCTTTATTTAGTGAATGCCTAACATCAGAGATTTTAGAATCATCTGTATATTACTGCAAGTAATGTACCCAAGCAAATAAAATAAAGTGGTAAAATGTTAACTGTTATAATTGGATGGTGTGAATTGAAATGAACCAAATACTGATGCATAACAGCTAAATACCATATAATGTGGCACAAAATTTGTATTTGAGAGTAAACTCAAAGGCAGTTTTTTGGACATCAGTGCATTATATCACCAAAATCTTAGAGACTGTTATTCAAAAGGAATGTTGTGTTTGGTTAAAACTGCATTAACACATTTCTAACCGCTAGAGGGCTGAAAGATTACAAAAAGTGCAGTTGTGATTAACATGTTAGCAAACTGCTTACATATCAAGCAGACATGAAGTAGCATTAGCTTTAAGCTTGATTTATGGTTGATCAAAAGTGGGTCTTACACTTTCGTAAATGTGCAGGGGCAGGGGGTTTCCAAAGCTATTCGACCATCTGACAGGCAAGTCTGAAGGAGTGTACCCGCCCCTTTAGTCTCCACCAACTCCTGAGGAAAAAAATCTCTTTAGGTAATACATTCCACTTTCTTTCGCAGGTAGCAGACACTCAGTCTGTCTGACCCAGTTTGCTTGAAAAGGATTCTTTCTGTTTTATGTGGGGTGTTGATGAGAACCGATAGACTCAACCAGACAGTTGGAGCTAAAAGACTCCAAACGCTGCAGAGCATTTATCCTCCACAAGTTTGGCAGTATGAATAACTGTTTCACACTTAATTTGATTCAACATTAACAAAAATATGGTTTAATGCAGGTTTAAAGTTTGAACTAAGATACTTTCAGGATGACAAGTCCCAAATGGGTATAGAAAACGAAGGTCAAGCACAGCCATGTGAACCTATAAAGAAGACACTGAACTGTTGGAAACTAAAATGAAATTGTGGAAAGCAGTGCATTTGGCAAAGCTGCCTGAGACAGTTTTATGGTTGATCAAACAAAAAGGGGCAGGATATCCTGTCATGATATTGCACTGTTTTATGATCTAAATTCAACACTGCAGCAGAGTTGAACTTGCAGTAAATGTGTCCCAGGTCTGTTGTTTAATGCTGCCATATCACATTTATGTTTTGTTGGAGAGTAGTTATGACATTTCAATCTAAGCAGTAATGTAAAGGCATAAATATGGCTTCATTAACACCTCAATTCTGGATGTCATTCTGTTTCTTCTGTTGCTGTTCACTTTCACATGCAAATAAATGAATCATTCAAGCTTTCATATTACATTTTCATAACAGCCTGCAGTTAAATAGGCTTTTGCCATAACAATAAAGATACAATATGAGAAAGAGATGTAGGACATATGATGTTAAACTGTGGCATTATCATTCTCTTTGCACAGAATGAAAACAATAAAAGGATAGGAAAGGCATTACTGTTCAAATCTGGCTGGCACGCTTATGATTGTTGCCATGCAACTTTCGATAATGTTGCCATGGAAATAATCATTGCTGCAGAGCGTGAGACAGAAAGTCGATCTGTTACCATGGTAGAGGCTATGTTCTGCCGAGCATTCTGGGAGAGAGTTATTCTCCTGAGTCTATTACTCTGTCCATGCATGAAACACTCCTCATTTTCTTGACGTGTAACAAGAGATCTGTCACGATACTGCAAGGTGTGTGACATGTTGACTTTAGTATAGTGAAATTCTTATCTTTATTTTCTTGCGAGGAAACTTGGTACAGAGGCATGGCCTACAAAGCACATACAGCAGCACAGGAAATAGCACATCATAGAGGAGGACAACGACTGATCAGACCAAGAACAATTTGGTGCAAAAAAGTCTGCAAAGTTCTGCCAGTGTCAGAACTTTATGCACAAGAGGCTATGTGTGGTGCTTCAGAAGTGTCTTGGTGTAGCATTAACATTACGTTTCTCATAAACCCAGGGTTTCAGCCTGCTCTGAAAGGTTAATGTGCAAAGTTACCTTTACTTCCCCATTGGTCTGATGTCATATTGTTTGCACATGCCCATAAATGGCCCTCCATTCCGTAGTCTTTGTTGCTAAGGTTGCTCCACAGGTTGTTCATGTTGTCCACTTGCATATTTCAGATCAGATTTCAGCTCAAACACATATGTAATGTATTTGAGAAGTTCACATTTTGAGTAAAGAACAAAAAAAGGAAGTGAAATCCTACTACTATTGTTAGTTGTTAGCTGCTGAGAGGCAGCTGCTGGAAGCTAACCAATCAGAACAGAGTGGGCTCATCAGGAGGGGGGCCTTAAAGAAACAGGAGCTAAAACAGCCTGTTTCAGACAGAGGCTGAACTGAGGGGCTGCATAAAGGGCCTGTATGAGATAAATAAGGAGTTTTTTTTAACTGTAAATCATGCAAAGATATTCCAGTAGAACCCCAGAATATAAATATAGACCTGAAATGTTCATGATATGTCACCTTTAATGGATAAAATAATTTTCTCATGGTCACAGAGCAATCATTTTGACATCTTAAAGTTCAACAGTTTGGGAAATTCACTGTCTTGCCATGAGTTAAATGACAATACTTACATGTCTGTGCCCTATATGGAGCCTGGGGGAGGTGATTAGCTTAACATGAGGACTGGAAGCAGGAGGAGGTAGACTGGCTTGGTCCAAAGTTCAAAAATACACCTATCAACATCTATAAAGATTATTATAGAACATGTTGAACCTTGTTTGTTTAATCCATACAAAAACATTACTGTAAAAACACCAAGTTGTGGTTTTACAGGAATATGAGATTGGTATTGATCTTCTCATCTAACTCCCAGCAAGAAAAAGAAAAAGTGTATTTCTCAAAATGTCAAACTATTTCTTTAACATGCCCTCAGTGTATGTAATGTTATTTCACAACCACTTGCATTTTCTGTGCTCTCTAACTGTGCAAAGTATCCTTGTTCTGCTTCAACACTTCGCTCCAAATCAATTCAAGCTGTAGTGAAACAAAGAAAAACCCTCCACTTAAAAACAATTAAGATTTGAGAGGGAGTACTCTAATAGCAACATTATTCATTAGGTTTGTCATATCTGCATGAGTGTCCACTCTATGTGTTCTTGTGCCTATGATTCCTGGCTTGTTCCTCAACAAAACACATCATTATTGCCGTGCAGCTGGTGGGGGATTACACGGCAGGCCAATCAGCGTCTCCTTAACGAAGCATTATCCGGTTGGCTGAGCTCCTGTTCTGCTATTCACTCATTAAACACTCTAAGTCACTTATTTTTTTCTCCTTAGAAACAGACGTCAAATCTCCTTTTCACTCGATTTAAGGGATAAATGAATTCTCAAACATTCTCTCTCTCTCTGTCTCACTCTAACCCACACACGCAATTCACCAAACAAATGCATTTATATTTCCTCTCTCATTCAAACTTTGTCTCTCTTGTAGATATTCAAATTTTCCATTCTACATGCTTTCTCTCTCTAATTTATTTCTATGCTTTGTTTGTCTTTCATCTTTTCTTTTTCTCCTCTGCCCTCACTCATCTTTTGCTCTATCATTGCCTCTATGTACCTCTTTTACTTGTCTTCACTCATGTTGTTTTCTTTCAACCTCAATATTCTCTCAATCTCTCTTCCCAATTTTACCTCTCTGTTCCTCTCTCAGAGATAAACACATTCCCTCAGGAATGTGTTTATCTCTGATCATGGCTCCACTTCACTTCCCAGTTGTTGGGTCACTTCACTTGACTGCTTGCCTCCTCCTCCTCCTGCTACTCAGGCTTCTCCCCTTTCTTGACCATAACGCCATGTCCAGACTGACATTGTGTGTCAGAAAAAGCCCCCTCATTCATTTCAATGAGACTATTGTGTTCACTCAGGGTCACAAGGCAGAGAGTTCCTGCAAAAAAATGGAAAAAGAAGTTCAACCAAGCTCAACGTTTGTCAGAACAAAATGCAACTTCAGTTGGCCAGTCCATTTCCTGCAAGTGCACATTCCTGATGACGTACATTGTAAAGTGAATTATTCTGTTAACCCCTATAACTTTTATATATAGTTTTATACAGTATATGGCTGCAGTGTTTTTGAGTCTGATAAGGAGTCAAACTCAAGGATCTATAACTCAAACTGGCTCCTTTTTATTCCTCTTCTTCCACAACGAAACTACCTGTCTCCACCTTTCTCCCACTTGCAACCTCCATTCCAACTCTCGATAAGTTCTCCTTCCCATCTCTGCTTCCTTCCTCTTACTACCTCTTCTCCTTTCAGTTTCTGATGCTTTGCCTTCACCTCTTCACCCGCTCCTCCTTCTTTACTAGAGCTCCCCCTTTTCTTCATTTCCATCTCCTCTTCCCTCCCCTTGTCTTCTCCTCCTCTCCTTGCCTCATTTACACCAACCTTTCCTCACAGCTTTCTCCATTTCTTGCACTCCCTCCATGTCTCCTCATCCCCTACTCACCTCCTCATCTCTCTCATACATCCTTCTGTCTGCTCACACTCTCCTGTAATTTTGCTTCTGCATCTCATTCCTTGCTTTCCTCTCTTCTTCACCAACTGCCTCCTCCAGTTTTCTTCTCCTTGCTTGCCCCAACACTTTTTGTTTTCTGCTCTTCCCCCTCCTTTCCCTCTTGAACCTCTCTATTTTTTCAATCATTCCCTCCTATTTCCACTTTCTCCTCCTCTCCAAATCCTCCACTCACTTCCCCTGTCCTACTTTTCTCTTTTTTTTTCCTACCTGTTTTTGCACCATGCTGTGAACATGCCACAGGCTGGCGGGAAACAGGCGATTAAAGGTTTATTTCTTAATTAAACTTGGCAGCCAAAGCCACCCAATTTCAGTCATGAGTTGCTGAAGGGGCAGGCGCAGGATGTCATGACCTCTTTGAAAAGAGGGAGCAACTGGCGCCACTGGTGCATTATTGGCATTGCCTGACGGGCATAAAAGGACGGACATTTAGTGCTCAGACTTATTCCAGCATATCATCCTGAGTATTAACATGTTGGAAGTTATTGTGAGCATGTGGTGATGGTGTTAGCATTTAATGCATACTGCATGTCAACTTTTTGAAAGTTTGTATCTTGCTCATTCGCAAAGGAAGGCAGCAGATTCCAGTGAGCCAACAAAAAGTCCATCAAAAATGTAAAATCCTGCAACAAAATGTATCTTCTCCACCTTTCACCTTCATCCTCAGTATGTTCCAAACATATAGTATTGCTAAATACACAGCTGTTTGTAGCTAGCTTTGTTAGCTGCTTGTTTAAAATGTTATTGTTTGCCAATATTTTTTATTAAATTAAATTTGGGACTATTTATTCACATCTCTCACTGCATTGTAGTTGAATGTTTTATTCCTGTTTTTATTTGGTTTTATTCTCATTTAGCTTGTATTTATCACCTATTTTATTATGTTTAAATATTTTTTATATTTCTTTTTATATTGCCTTGTGTTTCATTTACATCTCGTCTTAATGCCTTTTTATATCTTATCTACAATAGAGGACTTTGAATTGCCTTGTTTTTTGAAAGATGCTATACAAATAAACTCTCCTTACTTTGCTGCTCATGATTGACATAAGCAAACATAGTTGTGTGCCAAAGAGGTGAAATTAAATATGTGGGCACGGTATAGCTATGAGAGGGATATGATCAAATCCTTCAGATTTCTTTGGGTTGCTCAAAAGTGGGCATGGCATAACAAATACAGCGAAATACAAGCTGTAGAGGACTAGTTGGCCTCCACCCAGGTTGTTACATAAGGAGGTGGAGGATGAGTGAGAAATGAATATGAATTACAACATAGCCACATTCTTTTTGAAATGTAAGTGTTTTTGCCAACTGAGATCTAAACGCGCACTTCTCATATCACTGATAGCCTATAATATCACTCTACTGAATATAATGATCCACAAGCTAAAGGTCAAGTGTGGTTTTATATGATGGGGGCGGTTTGCTAGTCACCTCATCAACATTTGATTGAGGTGACTAGCAAACCGTTCAAAATTAGTCATTAAAAACATTTTAGTGTTTTACATGAAGAGAAAAGAGAAGGATTTTAATATAAAAACACTTATTATAATTTATATGACATATATTTGAAATACCAAGGGATTAAACAATTAACAGACAGGATTAGAACTTGGAAAATGTATTTTTCATTTCATCCAGCATCTCTAACACTGGATGAATTAGTTTCATGACAGACTTGCTAAGCTCTGGAGAGAATTTGTGCCCTTATCTGACAGCACAAACAGAAATTTTGAATTTGTTGAGCATCTCCTTACCCTGCAATTGGCAGGCTCCCCCATGTGAGTGTCACTACTGTAAACAGACAACAGTAGGTCTTTCATGGAACTCTTAACAACCCATTAACAATCAGCTGTATTAAAAATGCAACCACCCTGGGTTTAATGAACCACGTTTTCTGTGTGCATCTGTTGTGCAACTTTGTAAGGTTGACTGACACACAAATTAATTAAGTTCAATTTGGCAACTGGAAGCCTCATTGCGTCACCGTCTATGATGTCAAAGTCCATGTAAACATCAGTGGGCAGTAATTGTTTTTTTTTCCATTCTCTGTCACTATAACAAACTACTTATTAAGCAATGTCATCATCTTTTAATATCAGTGCTACACATGTTTTTCGCTCATAAAAAAATAAACCTTGAAAGGTGAAGAGATAAACAGTATAAACTCAGCTTAATTAATACCCCGGTAAATTTGTCTTTTAGTACTTATCCATAGTAATGCATAATAATAATAATGATAATGCATATATAAGCAACAAATCAAAACTTAAGATTGGAAAATATCTGAGGTATTATTTATTAAGAATTTAACATTCACACTCAAACACACACTAATATCCTCCTTTAAGACTTTATAGGTGTGGCAGAAACTTTGGCAGAAAGTGGTGTGTTTATATAGGATACCATTATTCTTGGTTAAAAGCTGATTGAGAAATGTTCCCATTTATGTTCCCCTCAATCATTTTGCAACGCATGCTGCATAATTCAGCTGCATAATTACGTAATTCAGACCGTATAACCTTTGCTGTTTTGATTTTAGATAACAAAATTTAGTGCATCTGGGCTAACATAAACTGAACCATCCTGGTTAACAAAGAAGAAGACTTTCATTCCTCTTTTGTGCAACAAGTGACTGAATGGAAGCAGAGTGTGAATTAATGCAGCGTTGATAAGAAAATCCTCAAAACAGTGACAACAAATATTGTTGAACTATCTTAGTTGGCACAACTTTTCAATGTTATGTGCATGTCAGCATCAGTGCCTCCAGACTGGCAGATGGGTTGAGTGTTAGATGAAAAGGTAAGAATAAGGTTAATGATGAAGGCATTGCTTGGAATAACCATATTCTTATATGTGTTGAATATCAGTTCCTGGTTTATGGAAAGTTAAGGGATCACTCTTGTGACTAGTTTGTCAAATGAAAGGTCACTATCAAAGACTACACTCAGGTTTGTGGGTTTGATATTTGCACACAGGGGGCCAAGACTCTTCTGCAGAGTGGCAATGGACCAAATGCAATTATATCTGATTTATTTTCATTTAGTATCAGAACGTTTTGGGACATCCAACACTTGATTTCTGAGGGACAAGATATCAGGTGATGTAAGTTGGTTTCTACGTTGGTTTTTAACAGAACATAGATCTCAGTGTCAATCGCACAGCAATGATATTGAATGTTATGTTTGCAAATAATGGGACCTGGTGGAAGTATGTATACAGAAAACACAAGGGGGCCAAGGATGGAGCCTTGGGGAACACCACAGGTCAGAGGGGTCACCTAAGAGGGGGCATCACCAGCGACTACTTATCTACAAATATCATGATTATCCATAAAAGAGATCAACTTTCTAAAACTTTAGATAAAAAATGTATTTATAAGTAGTATGAAAATGACAGAAGAGGAATGCAGACAAATCCATTGTGCTAAGTTGAGGTTTCAGGAACTGAACTTTACCCTGTCTACAAAATAAACTTCACCCTGGCTCAAATTGATTTTATTTTCTTCTCTCAGGAATTCTGGGAAGGTGTTGGTTACTCGGATATTTATAGTCCAAGTCAATTTGTTTTTTAGACTTGACTTTTGTTACTTTCACACACTGATGACCCAGAGCAAACAACAACTGGAAATCAGGAGTGCTAGATGATGAGAAAGGGAGTACACTGAGCTGTAATTTCAAGTATGTGGAGGAGAGGAGTGGATCAAGCTCACTGCCTAAAGGTGGTTATGTCTGACTCAGATATGAAAGATGAGTGGTCAACTACTCTTCTAAAATGTCAACAGTATCACAAGAAGAGCACTCTTGTTAAAGAATATCAGCGCAAAAGCCAAGTCAATTTCTATCTACTGTAAGACCATGTAATAAACACCTAAGACCCATAAAGACACAAAGATCACAGTGTCAGAACTGGCAGAGGCAGTCAAAGCACTTATCCAGACGCAAAGAGAGCAGGATTAAAGAGTTGAAAGTGAAAGAGCTCACCAGTAGCAATGGTGGCAGTTGACGCAGCACCAGTTAAACCAACTCCTGGCCAAGGTTTGGCTACATGGCAGAAAGTGGCACGAGGGACAGCACAGAAGTCAGCTGAATAACCATTACAAGAGGAGCCAGATGAGGAGCAGTGGAGAGACCAGAGAGAAGAGTAGCTTGAGGATGAGCCACCCAGGGGCCATGACAGCCAGTCTGAGGCAACAGACAGAAGGTCAGGGGCCCCTTTCCCCTGATAATGATATTGACATGAATGTTGTTGAAAGCACAAAAAGGGGGTTTGCACACCCAAAATCAGTTAGATTGTTCCTTTTATTTAGTTTTCTTTATCAAACTTGAGCACAGACAGCTCGGCTATGCCCTCTACAGTGTGCAATAGTCCTTCAGTTTCATGATTGGATCTTTTTAACTTTACATCAAGTGTCAATCAACTTATTACCAACAGGTGCACCAAGTGACTACCTGTAGTCATCCTCAGACAGACCTGCCTCACTACATTTGATGGAGAAAACTAAATAAGAGGAATAACCTAACTGATTTGGATGTGCAAACCCAGAACTTTGACTCTGGTTGCACACACCCCATTTTTGTTTTTGGTTGAGCACGATGTTCAGATGCAGCTGATCTCTCTCAAGAAGTGCCTATATTGCCACCTAACAGTTGTAAAACCATATAATAAACACATAATGTTCAAAAAAGGTAAAGCCCAGTTTATTTGTATAGCCCAGTTTGACACAACCACATCAGCATATTTCCCAACCCTTTGACAACTGAGGAGGCCCAGCTCTTTCAAATGGGATAGGATTAGGGTTCCTAAAATAAAGTATACTAACAATTTCCTGTACTATGGAGGCGGTGTTTAAAAATTAGAAGGTTAAGTGTACTTGCACATGCCAATAAGTAAAAGTAAATTTGGAAGTTGGAAATGAAGGCAGAATGGGCGAGTGAGTGATAAATGAATACTGGAGTATACTGGAATGGAGGAGTGCAGTACATCGGAGCAACAGAGAGAGATAAACAAGAAGAAAACCCCCACACTCAGTGATACTATAATGATGTTGATGGACAGACAGAAGAATGATTAACACAGTGAGAGCGCACACACATACACACTGCAGAACACACACTGCATAAGTAGAAAAACAATGAGAGTACATTACCCTTCTTCCTGTTGATGCAGTATTGAACTCAAGAGAGACGTCACATTCAGCCTGGTATTGATGGACAGTTAACTGGTAATGTTGTCTAATGTTTTCACTGTTGGTGTTCCTGGAAGCTTCCCTCACTCTCTTACAGGAGCATTTATATCACTCTGAATACCAGTTGGTGGATGCTTTTTTGCAGAGAGAATGAACATGTCATGGGTTCATTCAGTTGTTCTGATGTGAGTGGACCACATGAGATGTGAACCCTCGACCCCGGTGACGTTAATGGAACTAAGAATAAATATGTTATTATATAATAAATGAAGTTGGATATATCTGAGTTTTCAGAAATATATAAGATTATCTGTAGTAACATTATCATTATCACACTGTCATTTTAATACTTGTTATTATAAAAAATATTGATTATAGCTGCTTTAAATCCATCTAGAAATCATATAGAAAGACTCTCCTTGTAACTCATCATGATTTCTTTTTGCCATATAAAAAGTAATCCTGGTATTGTTGTCTGTATCCATTGTTACAGTGTAAACAGGAACTGCTAGTATGCAGTATGACTTTTAATGGTGGAGATTTGCCAAAATGTAAAAAATATATACGGTTGAGTTTGAAGTTCATTCTTGACCTTGGAAACTGCAGTTTTAATCCTCCATGACAACTGAGTAACTCCGTCTACAGAAGAAGGCCACAAAATGTGACTGAAAGCTTTACATACTAAAATTGTTGGTGTATGATATCATGTTTACTCTGACAAGATACTAGTAATCACTTCTTGTGTAGGATGACCTGCTTTGACTGAGCTAAGTAAAACATTTGTGGTATCATATCATATCAATCAGTTTTATCCATGAAAACTCACTTAAGATTTCAGATAGTGCATGTTTTCCTGATTGCTCCATCTTCAGCATCAGTGTCTACAGTTTTTGGCTTGACTTCAGTTTCAGTTCTCTATCTCTGTGTTTAGCGTTTGCAGGCAACTGCCAAATTTGCTGCCTGTTTCTGCAATCTGATAGCAGGCTTGCTGGGTTTGGGGACTGATACAGAGGGAAACTTAGTTTGAGGTTTTTCTTGAACTCTTGAAGATCAGCTTGTCTTGCACATATTGCTGTCTAAATATACCCTCTTATTGCATTGCCAGGAGCTCAATGTGCAGAAATTGCAATAGTTCAAAATGAAATGTGAACTATGTCAAAATGTTTAATCACTTTGTAATGGCTGAATGTGTCAGGCTAATAAGAATGTTTCCTTACATTAGGGTTCTACCGCTGCTGTTACCACCTAACAACCCAATCTCACATCAAAATGTATAATAGCTACGTTGGTCCACAGCACAAGAGATGCCATGTCACATTACTGTCAAGTTATTTGTTTATTTTATTTTCATAATCTTCGTTCAGAGTGTATATGATGTTCAGTTTGTTAGTTATTATGAAGATTTTTTCAGGCTTTCTGTCGTTGCTATGGTGGTTGCTATGGACGCTGCTATCGCTGAAACCACGTAGTTGCATGTTGTTTGAATCATTGTCTTTGCATTGTGAAAATGGACATTTTCTCACTACTAATGTTATCAAAACACATTTTAATGCCAAAACTATCTTAAAATATTGTATTTTGAGAATAAAAGGAGTGTCAGCCATTTTTGTTTGTTTTCACAGACAGAAACTTGACAGTTGTGTGACAGGAACACAGGCCAATAGCAAAGAATAGGCCAAAAAGAAATGTAGGCATCTCACAATATTAGAGCCGTTATTGTGAAACTAATACGTTTTGCGCTGTGGACCAACGTAGCTATTACACATTTTGATGTGAGACTGGGTTGCAAGTGAATGTCTGTATGGCCGCAAAGGTAATGTTAATTTCATTAACAAAACTATGACTAAATATTTTCGTCAACGACCTTTTTTTCCATGACCAAGGCAAGACCATGACAAGATGGAACT
This sequence comes from Scomberomorus guttatus, assembly GCA_038419695.1. NCBI lineage: Eukaryota > Metazoa > Chordata > Actinopteri > Scombriformes > Scombridae > Scomberomorus > Scomberomorus guttatus. Next base: position 31,542,031 of record CM076446.1, on the reverse strand, counting down.
GACACCATTAAACATCATTAAAGCTAAGTGTGAAAAAAAGACAAGACTAAAATGTAGTTTAAAAAATAAAAACCAAAATCTCTCTTTATATTTGAAGACAAAAAAGAGGAGAAAAATATTATAGACTCACAGGACTCATAGCCTGAGCAGCACATTAACAGAGCAGCATCAGCAGGGAGTGCTCCATCTGTGTGTCTACACTGGAGGCATTCAGGTTCAGTTTTGAGTGTATGTTACCCACATTTTGGAAGTGCTCAGAGCCCAAGACACAACGACTTTAGGTACACACATAAAACGGAGGAATTTAGACTTCAGGTCACGTATGTGTATGTAATGTGAGTGAAACGCGAGCCCTTATGTGGCCTCGTGTAGACAGCTGTATTGATTAAAATAGCAGCGTTATCTTTCCTTATCATGTTTGTTGTTATTCTAGCAAACCTTGCCTTGTTTAAACTTTAATATTAATGCCATGTGTTACTGTCTTACTTTGCGAGGCAGCTGGATTCACAACGCTGATTGGTCCGAACCACCAGTGGTTCAGACACAAGCGCATAACTTGAAGCCTGACAAGATGGATTCTCGTGTGATATTGTGATGTTGTGGTCTCGCAAATCCAGCTGCCTCGCAAGTTAATCATTCAATCTGCGTTTTTCATCAGATAATCATAAGATATTGGTTTTGGCTAGACTAGATTGGCTGAAATGTTCCATACAATCTGATGGCTAAAAAAGATTAAAATGTCAACAGTTTTCATTGACTAAAACTATACTAAAATGGTTACAGTTTTCTTTGAGTAAGACTAAACTGCCCAGACTTTTAGTCAACTAAAACTTTACTTAAAAAAACAAAAAAAACAGGATGATGTTGACTAAATATGATAAAAAACTAACAAGGACATTTGACACAGGAGTAAGACTAATTAAAAAAATAGCTAACAAAATTAACACTTCACAAATTATCAAGTTTGTATCTCACTACAAAACTATATTGGCCAAGCAGTATGCTTGCTGTTACTCCCTGCTGTTATTTTCTTTTAGGATAGTGTTGCTTCATGATTTGGAAATTAATTTTTTCCCTCATCCAAAATATGACTTTCACAATGAGCAAGGGAGCTGCTTTGACTGGAGCCAATAATTTTTTAATAAAATGAACTGTGGCGAGTCGTTGTGGACTGAATTTTGATTCATAACAACAACGTCACACATACATGTCATGGCAGCCCTTGGAGACAGCAGCAGTATGCTCTTTCTCATGGCGTTTGAGAGCGGCGTCTCCATCAGATTAGATGCAATTTTCCAGAGAGGAGGAGTATGAGGGCAAGCTGAAGGATATGAGTTAACAGATGGTTGGCATGGAAACAAGGCATCTTCAGAGCCCAGTGAGACTCTGCATCATACCCCTGCCAGACAAGATGTCTGGGCTGACAGCCTGGATAATGCTGACACACAGATGGGATGAGAGGCAGAGCACAATGTTGATGTTTTGTGATCATCCTGCTGTCATCAGGATGCTTTGCTTTGTGTCTGTGATCATCGTTGTAAAAGGGATCCTTCCAAAATGTGTAGTCAACCATTTGAAGATAATTTCAATTACTATGATAAAATTGTAGCCTTATCAAGTAAATTGATTGACTGGAAAAGTTGCTATTCCTAAACAATCTGGACAGTAAAAAATCTTTTCTTCCTTCCTATAAAAGTACCATGATGAAGGAATCCTAAAAGGATAAGGTTGGTGATTTTCTATATTTTTCTTATTGTCAACAAATCTCATGTGCAGAGCCAAACTGACAATGAATTGGTCCTGTGTGTTTCCAAAGCCTGATATATCTCATACCGCTGTGCTGCAGACCTCCGTTGTTATCCCAGAAAGTATTAAAAATACATCAATGAGCCACACCGTTACACTGGGTGATGTTCCTTCATCATGAAGAGTTTGGTCACGTTAGTTTGTTTAGAAAAGGCTCCAAAGACTAATAACAGCAATCAAGTTTTCAATCTCCAGAGAGTAGTTATGTATAAGTCAGCATCAGTGCGCATGGGTGGGAACTTTGGGCTCATTGGCATAAATCTGTTGTAAATGTTAATTAAGGATAAATGTCCATAATTCTGTTCAGAAATCAGGTAAAAAAGACCACACCTATCTATATACTGTATATCTATATAGATATAGATATATATGTAACAGACTTCTGTGAGTCAAAGTGGTGCACCATGCTGGACAACAGCATTGCCGCTGTGTATGTGGCTGTTGCCCCATCTAGGCAAATAATCACCAGCTGCCACTGGTTGTCACAAAGCTCAGTATTCATCTCAAGTGGAAATAAGAAATGTTGTGAAGTTAAAAATAAACTTTTTTGATAGTACTAAAACATACCATTTCCCATCAACATGTCCACAAAGATGTATAGTACAACTGACATGCTTATTAAAGAACTCTGCACTGAACCTGTGGACAAAAAACTGCATTAAACATCAAGGAGTGAGGAGACTTACCCGGCCGGTCTGTGACAGTTGTCAGCTTGTCAGTTCACAATTTAAGTGGGACATCTGCGGCCTGAAAGAGGAGCTGAGGACAAAAGATGAACTCATTCTTGGCTTCTATGGCACTCAGGAGCAACAGCCTGAGCTCCCTGACAACAACACCACTGTGCCATGGTTTTCCTCCAATTCCACAGACCTATCGGTGCCCTGTGTCCTGCTGACGCTGTCGGAGGATCTGTGGTCCAAGCTTGGAGCCAAGCCCAGATCCCAGGTGTGTTCCACTCCAGCACCTGAATCTTGGTCCCTGGTCTCCGGCTGCAAGTGGTGGAAAATGTGTGTCCTTCTCTCACCTCCGCCTGAGGATCTGATCTTGGAGAATCGCTTTGAACCACTGGAAGACCTGGAGCCACCTGTCTCATCCTCAGGCAAAGGATCTCCAGTCAGTGCCAAATGCCCGACCATTCATCTCCATCATCCCTCACCGATGTCAATCTGTGATACCACCAGCGTCCCCAACACCAAAGCATTGCTCATCGCCACCGGCCTACTGACACACTGTTGTCTCGTCCCCTGCTGGTGGTGCCTCATTGCCTGGCATGGCTGCTGGTTGCATCTGCCGGTCATCAAGCCACCTCAGCGCTGTCCAGCTTCATGCGGGGTGCTACTCCGCCTCAGTCGCTTGCGGCTGCAAGAGGCAAGCGGGGCGCTGGCACGCTGTCACCTCTCTCCCTGCTGACGGCTCTCCTTCAGTGGCTGAAAGTTGTATAAGGCCACTGGCCCATCAACACACACACTGCCTGCCCAGAAGCTCTCCTCTTCAGATGCTGTCTCTGTGGTTATCATCGGCAACTCCATAATCACAGATGTAAGGTTAAAAGGTGCCAGCACCTACCCAGGTGCACACTCCCTCAACATTGAAAGTCCTCTACATCCCAAGTCCTCTACAATAGTAGTACATGCAGGAACTAATGACACAAGCAGCCAACAGTCAGAGACTCTTAAAAAAAAAAAAACACTGAAAAGACTTTAAACTTTTGATAGACGCTTGGTTATCCTTTACAGCTATGACCATTTTTCTTGGCTTCTTTCATTTCATTCCTGCCTTAAATCTGAATGCTCTGCCCATAAGATGAACTTGGTGGAAAACTTTGACCTATTTTGGAACCGATGTAGAGTTTTTAGATCCGAAGGACTTCACCTTAATCTACCTGGTGGTAAGTTATTAGCTACCAACCTCTTGTATTCCATATTGCACCTCCCATACACTGCTGCTCCCTGCAACTGAGACAGTTCATGCCCCATACAGGTAAACCCTCTAACATATCAATATTCCAAACTCAACTATAACACTATTCTCTGCAACTTCCCCCCTTCCCATAATCATATTATTGCTCAGGAGTGGTTACCTCATAGGCCCAATGCTGCAGATCCATTTAATAGGCATGGACTCTGTCATGACATTAATTCTGTTGCAAATTGCTTTCCTATGAATTAAGGTAATGAAGTATTCTACATCCCTACCCTCATCCAAAAGAGGAAATCCCATCCAAACAGAAACCAACGGAATATGAACAATATGACTCAACCTTGACCCACAAACTCTAAACAATTATAGACCGATCTCCCTTTCATATCCAAACTGTTAAAAAAGGTGGTTGCTAGCCAACTCACTGCCCATCTATCCAGTAATAACCTTCTTGATGAGTTTCAGTAAGGTTTCAGACCCAAACACTCTACCAAAACTGCACTGACTAAGGTAACTAACAACCTATTAATTGCAATGGTTCTTTCATCTGTCTTGCTGTTACTTGAATTAAGTGCCACCTTTGGCTCTGTGGACCACGACACCCTCCTACAACATCTTGAGAACTTTATTGGTCTCAAGGTGCTGGCACTTTCCTGGTTCTGTTCATACCTGAGTAATAGAACACAAAGCGTTGCATACAACAATACTGTCTTTCTGCTCTAAGGTCAAATACGGTGTTCCACAGGGATCAGTACTCAGTCCACTTCTGTTTTGTGTTTACTTGCTGTTCTTGGGTCACATTTTCAAAAAACACAACATTATGTATCACTGCTATGCTGATGACACACAAATCTATCTTCCTGTAACAGATAATGATTCCCCCCAGCTGGTTAGAGACGGGCTTGTCAGAAGTCCATCATTGGATGTGCAATCATTTCCTGCATTTGAACGCACACAAGACCGACATGTTGCATGTTGGTCCAGCTAGATTCACATTATTATGGGAATAGTATTCGACCCATCTCTTACATTTGAGCCACACATCAAGTATATAACAAAAACTGCCTTCTTCCACCTTCGTAAAATAGCCCAAATACATTCCATTTGATCAAATTCAGATGTTGAAATCCTTGTAAATGCCTTTATAGCATCTAGAATAGACTATGCACTTTTTTTCTGGTCTATCTAAGACAGCAACAAAAGGTCTCCAATCGGTCCAGAACACAGCTGCCAGAGTTCTCACAAGGTCTAAAAATTTGGATCATATAACACCCGTACTGATGTATCTGCATTGGCTACCGGTTCATGCAAGAGCCTTTGCCCACCAAGCTCCACCTCTCTGGAATAATCTACCACTGGACATTCAGGAGGCAAGTTCTGTTGATACTTTTACTTACTTTTTTTCTGCTTACTATGACTATACTATCTCCTAATTTCACCAGTTGGGAACCTAAAAACCTAAATTTTCCTCCGTTGGTACCCCAACCCTGTTATTGTTATATGATCTCTGTTTTTAAAATTACTCAGCTCAACCAGTAATATTAACATTATTACCTGCGCATGTATGTGTGAGTGCGTGTGTATGTGTGAGTACTTTTAGATGTAAAATCATGTGCTTCTTTTTTCTATTGTTGTCTTTATTGACTTGTAAAGTGTACAGGCATTCTCTGGGTGATGTGCACTTTAAATAAACTGAAGTTGAAGTTGAAGTCATACAGGCAGCTCAGCTCTCCGTCCCACTGTCCCATTAATAGAGGCTGAGTCACAGCCTGGAGCATTGCCTCCAAGATAGATTAGGGACAGTCACAGAGAGGCAGATGCACACAAGAGCTCGTACAGTAGAGAGAGAAGGAGACTCTGGGTGTTTATGTGTGTCACTGTGTGTGTATGAAGCTTTACAGTAAGGACAAAAAGGGCAGAAGAGCCTGCATGGAAAATCTCATAAATTGTTTATATTTCACTAGGCCTATAAGAATGATATTTGGTGTTAAGATAAATTATTCAACTGTAATGTTTACTGCATCACAGAAGATTTGCACATGTATTTTGGTTAATTTGGTCCTTACCAAGGCACATTGTTGCCTTTTAGTTCTGGTCTAGTTCGTGTTCACAATGACTTATTAGAAATTAATCAAGAGAAGTATATATGTAGTCATATGGACTGACAGACAACTCATTTATTGGCCCTTTTTTTAGGTGTCTTTTACATTATTGCTACATGGACCCATGTGGGGAAATCAAATTCCTGAGTTTGTCATAAGTCATGCTACACTTTACTGTGACTTGTGTTTATTAGTCCTCTCTGCTGTCACAAAGAAATAATTGATTATGAGCATTATTAATCAACACTGCAACTGGACCTCTTACACCATAAAAAGAGGCATTTTGTACTGTAATATTACTAAAGAATGCTCATTGTGTGGTCTCACATTTCACTTGTTTCACTTACTTTTTATGGGGAACCTGCCCAAATACATTTACTTTTACATTTTATCATTTGGGAGACACTTTATTCAAAGCACACAAGCAAGGCTAGACAATGATGCATTAGAGGTAGCTCCCACCTTTGTCCCTTACAAGCATTGCTTATTCTCTAAATAAATTCCTAAATTTCAGGTTGACAGGAAATCTATTCATTAGAAATCTCCTGATATGATTGATACATGGTGCAAAATGGCAACTTTTAAAAGAATTTTAATTCTGAGGGTCAAACACCAAAATCTGACAGACGGTCCTGTTGTTTTAGCACTAAAAACATTATTTCAGTGCAACATCACATCACGGTACAGTCTGACCACAGGTGAGAGTAAGTTGATTGTTGTACTGTGGTATGAGAATACTCACTGATTGTCACGTTGTTACAGTGTTCCTAGTATTCTGATTGTTGAAACAAAACCTGCATATACCTAACAGAACATATCTCTCCACCACAGCACAGCAATAAATATAGTCCCTGCAAACACAAGGAGTAAACTTTCTAAAACGACTGTTACTTTGAAAAATGACCACTTAAATTGGCTTATTCTGACCAAAAAAGCATCACGTTAGCTCTAGCTGTACTTGATTAAAGATTTTCTTACTGGCATCATGATGAGAAATGAAGAGACTTAGAAAAGAAGACTTTTGTTTATTGCCACTCTCGCATCATGTGATGGATTCCAGAGAAGCAGTTCATGCAATATCAAACCATTTTTATTTTACATTGTTCCAGGTGAATGGAAAGAAAGGAGTGAAGGAGAGAGGAGGAAAAGGATAGAGGAGAAGGAGACAGAAAGGGATCAGAAGATGGAGAAAAGGGTTAGGAAAGAAGAAAGGGGAGAAGGACTTAGGGAGCCAGATGGGGAGTGAGGAGACAGGAAGGAAAGGAAAGAAGGGAGGAAGGAGGGAAACACTCAGGGTAGTTATCTCTATCAGTCGGGTGTGGTTGGATCAAAGTGTTGAAAGAAGGTGGTGAAAATTACTGTAAGGAAACCAGTGTAATAGGGAGATAAAGTTCGAGGAGAGGATCCGGGTGTGGTGTTATTGCTGAGAATAGCAGTCATAATGTGTGGCTCATAACAAAAGTGTGGCTCGTGATGTTTTTCACACTACTGTCGAGGTCATGGAACAGTTCTGTTATGCAGGAAAGACAGAATGGTGGAGAGAAAGAGAAAGAACCCCTGCCAAAAAAAAAAATCTTATAAAGAAACAAAAAATAAACTAGTAAAAATCAACTTGTATTGTTATTGTAAGTATTTTCTGGAAGCTATTGTTGTATCCTGATACAAGAAACAGCCCATAAGGCAGGTCACTGCACTAGAATCAATAAAAATGACAATTGATTTTAGAAAATACTGATTTGCATTGGAAACAGGTTGAAATATTCCAACAAGTCTTCTAAATAAATAGTATGAAACTGCCTCCCAGAATGATAAATAAACACTGTCTGATCTGACACTCCTATTGGCAGGACATCATTTGTCAGTCAGTGCCTTCTAAAACCATTATATATGATAGTTACAAAAATAAAAGTTTTCTAATATGACACCACTATGGTTATGGTTTGGTTAGATTTAGGCACAAATACCACTTGGCTAAGGTTGATGATTGATCATGGTCAAGGTTAAAAGAAGCCAATGTTGACCATAAAACAGGAAGTAAATAGTGGTTTCCCGTATCAAATTCTAATGTTTTGTTGACTTTAAGGATTCCAGTTACATATAAAAATGACTTTTTACAGAAGGACATGCTAGGACGATGGTTCCCAACCTCTGGGGAGGGACCACTTAAAGGGATTGCAAGATAAATCTTAGGCTTAATGACATGATGGATGAGATAGAAAATATTAAAAATACACATTTCTCCTCCACATAATCATGCTTGCTTCCTTCCTAAAGGCCCAGTCAAACCAGAGTGGCACTGCAAAATTTATCCTTGTCTTTGCGAGATAGGTTATGCTATAAGCTCGGAGACATAGAAACAACTTGCAGTGCTAATTGGTGAGCTACTGTAGCTGGCAAGCTAACGGCTAACACACTAGCATTAGTCTGTTACAATAGTCACAACCCAGCTCAAGGCTGGACAAAGAAGGGAGACAACACATGAGTTCAAAGGAGAAATTAAACTAAAGACTAAATAAACACAACAAAACAAAACAGGGCAGAAGCCAGAGGAGAGCACACAAGTGGCTGACTGCCACCAGTTTATAGAGAGCAGCCAGTCAGTCGGGCCAGGTGAGCTGAATCTCCCTGATGACCCAACTCCGCCCACCAGGATGCTGCTGGGACAAAGAATCCTGCACAGAGAGGGTTGTCACACAAGCTTGTTAGCTCAGTCACTAATGTAACAATAAGTTCACGCAATGTATTCAAAACAATACCATTTGTCTCAAGGGTCTGCAGACCATTCTGCTTTTGAGGAGCAGTTTAAATAAAAGTTGCAACGCAGCTAATAAGCTACAATAGCCTCTACCATTTTGGACTCTACAGCACTCCTTTCTCTCAAAAGTCAGCACTATAAAGACACCTCACTGTTGGTCAATGGTGCAAATTTGTTTACCAAAGTTGAACTCGACGCAAGAGATTCATGCAGATTTACTTAACTCCTGCAAGCGAATCCACTGAATGTAGTGTTGTGTCCTGGCTTTTATATTTGCTTCTTTCCTTTGAAATACTGCATAGTTTTGACTCTTAAGGCCTTCAAAACATCAAAGTGAAACAAAAAAGAAGAAAGAGAAGAAGAAAAAATCACCATCTGGTTTAAATGTTCACAGCTGACAGACACATAAAACCTGTAGTGCCCACAGCTTACATCTAAATTGTTTTAAGGGGTCACAAGCTAAAAAGGTGAGGAAACACTGTGCAAGAGGATTTTTCTGTGTTGAGGATGTTGGTTTTTCACCAGAAATCACTAATCGGTATACATTTGGGGAGTATTAAATATAGTATATAATATAATATAATATCTTTGTCTAAGTTTATTACCATTCTTAAAGCATTTGCTCTATGCCATTGTGCAGCCAATGTTATCAATCAACTCAACTTTACTTATATAGCACTTTACATGACATAAATATTACAAAAAAGTTATTTTAACATGACCATCACAGTAAGGTTACCGTTACTTTTTGTAATATTAATGGTCTGATCTCTGTTTTGCAAAAGACGTTCAATTCCAGCATGAATGCTGGAGGCACATTTTAACCTCTAGTCTTATCGTAAATCATATCTGAGTACAGTCAGAGATATGTTAGTGATGTATGTTGGTGGAAGGTGTTAAGAGCTCCTGAAAGGAGGGAGAGGGATGAGAGCTGAGCCCTGACCATAAATCTGCTCCCCTTCCACCCCACCTGCCACTCCCCACTGTGTGTCACTTCATACTGGATGCTTGTCGTGCTCTCTGCGTGGTACCGGAGACAAATCTAGCCGAAAATGCCGTTGTCCCATGGGGGTGCAATTCCAGTACTGCATTGTTTTCCATCCACACATTCCTCTGAGCAATGCTAGAAAGCTGCTCTCACTGCTGCTGTCACGGAAAGTGTGCTGCAGACATACTGACATTCACATGCAATGAGAAATAAACTCATGAAAATGGCTGATGCTGACCTGTGATTTTATCTTGTTGCCATTTTTATTTATTTATTTATTTCTCAAAATGTGACAAAAAATCTGATTCTTGTGATTCTACTGATTTGTTTTAAGAATTTGTGACACTAAAATGAGGGAGACCATTTATTTCCAGATATCCATTAACTTATAGGTGTTCATAAACAAACTGACTGAATATTAATATATTACGTTGGAGAAGTTGCAGCTGTGCAGCCCAATCCTGGACACAACCATACCGTGTCCTAACAGCAAGCAAACGTCCGACTATCACGTCGCATCACGTAACATCGGATGCTCTCTGTCCACACTGAATCCGTTAAATATGCTCTTCTGTTACGCCATGTAAACAAACCATGTACCCATCAGTTGTGCACTCAAGATCAGACTTAATCACTCAAGTGAAAGATGGGTGAGTACTTGCTATCCTATGTTTGTACTTTTTAAACAGAAAACACACGTTTTACATTGTGATATTTAGATGTTTCTTTACTGGAAATGACATACAATATAACCAACAGCAACTTATTTAAGTTTTTGTTGTGAAATGAGGAGGTATCGTAGAGATCCTCATTTTAACTAAATGAATCAGCTGTTCCTCGTCGCAAGCGACAGGAAGTAAATCGGCGTCCAGCAAAAGTTCAACTCAAAACAGCGCACTGCATCGCACATTCAGTTAGGACACGGTGTAATAGCTCTGCAGTGATCTGCCAAATTCTGTTTCAAAGTAACCTCTGATCCTGGGAACATTTTGAACAACTTTGATGTGTAACCATGCTCAGGGCAGTGCTGTTCACGGCTTACCCCCCCATGTCTGCAAAAACCCCTTTGATTTATCTCGTAACCCCCTGTGGGTGTCCTGACTCCTGGGTTCATTTGCTGCTGTTCGTTTGGTTGCTGTGAATGTTGCCCATCCCCATGACTAATGAAAAAGTTCAGTGACAATCAATGATTATTTTTAGCATTTCAAAATATTGGAGTCACAAGATCCTTGTATACCAAGGCATTTTAATTTTGTCAGCACAACAATAAAAAAAAACAAATAAATTCTCCTATAATTTGGATGAACTGACCATTTATGTTCCATCCTGACAGAGATCGTGTGTTTTAATTCAATCTCAGAATTTTCAGTCCAAGGTGCAGCGTCTTTCCTCAACTGAGCATGCTGTTAGTGCCTGGTGCGACAATGGATTTTCCTCATACATTTAATTGCCCACCTCCTACTGAAATATTAATCCTGTCCGAATGAGGCTTAAGTCAGCAAATGCTGATGCGTGCAGCACTGATTGCAAACTAATTGGAATGCATGAAAGATTAAATGTCACAGCAGAGGGGCTGTGATAGATTGGGTTAGATGTCAGTTACATGACTGTTTCCTATTTTGATTTTTGTTTGGTTTTATTTCTATTGCTGGAAATGTCTGAAAAATGCAAAATGTGCAAGTTGTGTGCCAGATTTTTTAAGCATGTGGGGCATCTCGTGGTCACGATTTCACAGGTGTTGCTGTTGCAAGTTTACAAACCTCCTCATATATAGAGCGACATGACCACGTGACCACCGCAGATAGCATGTGACTGATAAGGCAGCTGCGAGAGCGCATTTTTATAGTTCACAATCTTTGGTTCACTATCTAACCTGCTGTATTGCAGATAAGAGATAAAACATCCCTGGTATACAACATGGACATAGAACACAGACACAAGTGAAGACAGGGAGAGATGGTAGATGTTTACTTCTGGGTTTATTCAAACTTTTGAGATGGTGCATAGTGTATACAGGCTGTCTGGATGTTAAATTAAAGCAACACATAACTGAAAATCTGAGTGTTCTTGTTTCTGAGTGTCTGAATGTCACCCATATTTAACAACTGAACTGATGGACTGCAAGATAAATAAGGAGTTTTTTGAAACTGTAAATCATGCAAAGATATTCCAGTAGAGCTCCTGATTAAAAATATAGGTCTGTAAATGTGCACGCCGTGCTTGCTGTGTTAGAATTTGGGTAAATTACTTAAATAAAAAACTCATCTAGAGAAGTGAAGAAAAAGAGAAAGAGACCGGCATGTTGGACTTCACACTGAATAACACATAATCATGACTGTGTATATTTTGTTTGGTGGCCTTAGTGGAAATCAGACCTCAGACCTTAGCAGCTTTATAGTAGTTCCTTGCTCTGACACATACTGCCCTATACGTGCTGTTTTTTCCCAGTGATTTGAGTCCATTTTTAGGAATCAGCAGATCAGAAGCCGTCTGGCAGCTTATCTGATTACTCACTGTAATGTAAATATTACAGTGTGACTGAGAGATAGCGTCTGGTCACCTCACACTGTCCTCTGTCAGAGGCAGAGAGGTGAGACAGGAGTCAGTGACATCATACAGAACTGTATGTTTAACCAACATCAGCACGGACAAACACGTAAAAAAAGGTCACTCTAGTAGATTTTTTTTCTTACCCTGAACCTTAAAATGGAAATTACAGTCAACTTTACACAGTGGTGTGTATAACTTAAAGCAGGGTTAGGCTTTCCAAAGCCCCTCCCTCTCTGTGTCATTCACTCATGCTCTTAACTTGTTCGTATACTCTCTCTCTTTCTCTCTTGGTGTTTTTTGAGTTGGGAAGCCGAAAAACCTATGTCAAGGTCATGTTTTGGGGAGACGTGCCTCACAGTTTGAAATCCTTAGAGCAAAAGGTTACTGAAGTGTGTTAAGGTGACGTCAGCAAACTGCACACAACATGTTCGGGTTTAATAACCAGCTGGTGTGTAATGCTACAACCCTGTCTCCTTGAAATTACATTACACACATACAACAGCAAATACATTTTGAAGGAAACATAATGCTGCACTGTGAGAATAATGGGAAAATGTTGATGTTGAATGTTTGTTGACAACATATTCCTTTTTTTTTCTCATGAAAATATCTGATCTTGCAGAACAATATCTCCTCTGCATGTAACTTTTTTATGGTTTTGTTTAGGCACTGGCAGCTCTAGGTTAAGGTTAGGGAAAGATTGCTTTCTTGGTTTATTACAGAGAAAGTCTGCAATGACTTGAAGCACAAGACACCATGTGTTTTATTTAACTGAAGCCACAATATTTCATCTCAATAGATCAATATACTGTAACCTCAACCAAAGTGTTTTTTTTGCCTAAACCTAACCACACGTGGGACTCAAAAGGCAAACATCTGTCTCTGGTGTCAACATCCTGCATTTTGTACGCCCACTATCCACCCGAACACCTCCGTACGACTTCAGTGCAGTGATTACATAGTTGGGAAAACAATTTAGTAGTACAAAAAATGTAATTTGTAGGATACAGGGTTGGATGCTGAGAGTAAACACACACAAAAATTCTCATGGAACCACCTGATTATAGTTGTAGCACAATGCTGAACACAAAACGAAGTCATCAGGTGTCTGAATGTGACGTCATTCTGCCTCTGAACATGAAGCTCAGCTGCCAAGACATCACGTCTCAAGGCTTTATATTCACTTGATTTGACAGTTCTAAATCCAAACAGAGCAGGACATGAGGTGGGTGTCTAACGTGCGTAAACCAATGCAAACATCTGCTTGTACGCTTGGCAGAATTTTAAGAAAAAGAAGCTGTGTATTTAGCTTAGTTTAGTTTTTTGAACAAAGGGAACACATGGATGGCCAAAAGTGGATTATGCTGCCAGAGTGTTTTTGAAATGAAAATCGACTATATGAATCCACTGGAAGTGTCAGGAATCCAATCTGACTGGCTGTCATTGCAAAGTTGTGAAGGAACAAACTTTTCACAGCCACTTTTCGAGACTGCAGTTGGTAAGTGCATGATATTCTAAAAGTAGATTTTAGGAGATAGATTTTTTAACATGCCACTGATACTGTACTTAACACATTAAATGTTGACAAGATTGTTTGACAAGACATGTGTTCTAAATACATTTTTTAAAGAATGCACAGTACCTGGCACAAAGACATTTTACCAGCACTGTCAGTGGCACCCTCGTCACACCTAGGAAGGTCAAAGCAGCCAATAAAACCATGACCAAGGCGAACATCAGTGTGAAGGTTAAATCGTCACATTGTTGCATGTATAAACACACCGACTCCACATACTTACACTCACACATTCTAATCTCATACTGAGTTTAAGTATCAGTATATGGTGGCAATGCTGGTGACATCATGTTTCCACTACACAAATCTGTTTCTGGAAGGAAGTAAATGTATATTAGTAACTTTAAAGTAACAGGAATAAAACACCAGGCTGCACCAATGAAATGTTGTGATTTTGTGGTGAAATAAAAGTGAAATGTTGGATCCTGTTTACTGATAATGGAAACCCTGATAATCTACTGATTTTACTGTCAACAATTTATATTGAGACTATTTCTTTGGTAACAAGTCTTGTAGTCCAACAGCAAGTAAAATCAGCCACACAAAAGCTTCCCTATCTGAAACAAACAAGTCTCTTATAATCATTCATCCAGAGAAACTCACCAGAGGTTAAGGACATTTTACTAAATAGTGTCGCCCTTAAATCATCATATAATGAGCAATAACACATAAGATGGACTAAGAGTCTGCAGTCATGCTAGTGGCTCTGTGTGACTTTACTACACAATATGCACAGCAGCGCTTTGAGTGACAAATATCAGCATGCTAACATGCTCACCATGATGCCAACATGTTGGTGTTTAGAAGGTATAATATTTAACATGTTCACCATCTAAAGGCTGATTCATAGCTGCCGTGAGGGTCTGTGTGGGTCCGCGTCAGTTATTTTCATCTGCCCACATCCATGGACCCCTGTGTAGACAATCATGTACAACCCAAAATTTGTGAACACACAGACTGTACACACTACACACTACTTCTTTTTTTGAAAGTTAATTATTTATCATCCTCCATCTATTTCTTTTGTTTTCCAACAAAGGATTTTTTTAACTGATTGACAGGATCACACCTTTTTGAAGCTATTTTTTTAATAAATCCTCAACATACACAGCTTTGTCAAGGTTGTTTTTCATTTCTTTTTTCCAATATGCATTGTTGATGAGCACACTGTGCGCACTATGTGGTGTCGTTCACAGCTGCTCAGGAAAGAGCCATAAACAAAAATGCTACACGAGACAAAAACAATGTCACCTCGACCTTGAAGAGCTTCAACAGTAGCACACACACATAGCAACACAGCCAGTAAATTAAAGCTAGTTTTTTCTATGAAAATGTCAGCATTTTCACACAGGAGTCAGCAAAGCTACAGTAAACAAAATTAGAGAACAAAAGCAGGGAGGTGGAATAAAAACAAGAAGTTAAATAAGGAAATAAAACTGATCTGCTGATCAAAAGTGTTTCACTGTTTTTCTAACACGTGGCGAACAGAAGATGGGAAATCTGAGTTTTTTGAGGATGTCAAATGGATGAAGCAGCCAATTAGAGAAGAGGATTGCAAAATTACGAACAGAGGACCAGTGCACCATGAGCTGTCCACGTGTGCTGTGAGAAGGACTGAAAATAAAAGCACATACACATATTCAAACGCTTTCAAATTACATAATATAGTAGCATTTCATGCTACATCATAACTTGAATTAACGCGCATGGAAGGCCAGAAGCTCTGCGGCTTATTTACTGTTAAGAGAATGTCATTGCTCATTGAACCTTAGGCGTTGTGCACAACAAACTTCGAATGACTAATTCAAATTTCCGGCATGCTCACAGCTATGATGCAACATGAGTGTTATGCAGGGGTGTGTGTGTCCTTTGCCATGTTAAATAGTTCTTTATATTGCAAGGGAGGACAGACAACATTATGTAGTCTATGTGACATGGATTTGGTCCAGCAGATTTGCCTCAGGTTTGATCCACTGCAGAATAAATTGATTTGAGAATGTTTCATTCTCATTCCAGGCTCATTCCAGGCACAATCTTCAGACGTTAAAAAATGCTGCAGTCCTTCTTATATTTCTTCTTTTCTAAAAAAAAAAAAAAAGAAAAAGATCTGATCCTTCTAATTCATGGTATGTTTGCTCATTCTTCCCTTATCAAAGTGCAAATGTTAAACCATCCTTGTCAGGGATCAATGTTGGCATTTGTTTTGATGTATACAGGGAAAATTGAGTATAACATATAGACAGTCAGGGCGACGGGATCACGATGGCAGGGTGCATAACCCACTTGTGACTTATTCACCTCACTGCATCAGTGAGGCATTTTACTTCTTTATGGTTTTTTTTGCTGACAATGTCATCATGACACATGAACAGGAGTGCGGATTTTGATCTGACTGCACACAAACTCCACCCACAGTTTGAACCACCTCGATCAAATTGAACTCAGGTACAGATTGTTGATTTGTGCCTGAGATAGGAAAAAATCATTCATATTATCACATTTTTAGGCAAAACACTACCAATTTCAGACTAAACCCCTGTTTACAATATCAATCCCTAAAGAAATGCAAAACTGTTCCTTTGGATGTACCTTTTTAAACACCCCTGAGCTGTTATTACAATCAGGAGAGACAAGTGAATGTAGCAAAGATAATTGTTTATTGTACAGATGATATTGATAATTAGTCTTGTCAAAAGTCGCATAACGGCAGCATGAAAGCACTAAAGGCAGAGAGGGAGGAAAAACATTAAAAAAGCCAGCCGCAAGATGATAGGCTGACAATGGAGGTGTGTTGCTATGCTATTGGATAGATGTGACCAGCTGATGTGAACAGCTGATGTTCATTTGACAGCCCCTGATAATGACAGCAAAGGAAATTATGAGTGAGCATGCATGAGAGATTTGAAAGGCATGATGGTATGAGAAATATAACTACAGGATTATGCATGCAAAGATAGTCTTCCTGACTGAACGTTTGCTATATCTCCATTTAGTGAACAACTGACTTTCAAATGGCATTGTTCCAACATGGTCAAACCAGACTTAAAGTAAAAACACTTAAATGCACCTTCAATGAGCGTCAATCCTGCAGAGGAAAACATTCAGAGATGAGCCTGCCTGGATGTTCAGGGTCAAAGCCCTAAAAGTCTGTTTGCCTTGGTGTTGTGAAACTCCATCATGGAGGACAAACAGCCAGTCAATGCATAAGCATAAACTCTCAATTATTCTTCTCATGATAAAAGGCTGTCAGTTTTTATTTCAGTCAGGTTGCTCTCAAAGACTCCAAGGTTGAGGGGAGGAGTTAAAAATTAGGTCAGTGTGTAGAAGCCTGAGGTTCATTAGCATGCAATTGTGAAGGTGACCAAGAGGTTGTAAAAGTTACAGGTGGGTAATAAAAACCATAATCTCACACCAGTGTCACTACAACCCCATCTGTTTACAGCAGTGTTTTTCAGACTATTATGCCATTAATGTAAGCGTCAGCGTTTTGTGGCCTAGTTAATTTTGACAACAAGTTATTGATTGCTCTTATCAGGAAACAGGAAACATTTAAATGAATTTCACATTTCAATTTAAATCATTTTCAATATTTTTACATTTGACATATGTACCTCATGAAACTGACTTTCTCAATTCTGGATTTTTTTCAATGAGGGAGAAGGAGGAAATGTAATTAAGGTTTTACTTTTTTTTTGGAAAAAACAAAAGACACATATAATTATTCCAAGTAGAGTATTTATATATATATATATATCTTACAATATGTCTGGAGGGGATCTTCAAGAAAGCAAAACACCTCCTCTCACTCAGTTACAGAAGCCAGAAAGTCTGAATTTGAGCACAGTGGAGGAAGCCTGGGTGAAGCTGAGGTCAAACGCCACAGCCATGTGTGATTTGGTGAGACACCTGTCAATCAAGCAAGTATGCCCCACATATTGTCTTCCGTAATGTTGGTGGGAAAATAATCTCAAAATTGTCACCAAGACACATTACAAAAAATGAAATTAACCATTTACAAATAAAATTCTTGTGGAAAAATCTACAAACATTTATTTTACAACAGAACTTGGAGGACTTCATATTGCACATCACAACACACCAATATGTGATGTCACATTAATCCATCCTAAAAAAAAAAAAAAGCTGCAGTCATTAAGTGGTACACTAAGACCAAGAGCTGACATGGAGTGTTACATAATCACACACATGCATTCAGTATATATCCACATGTACACACACAAATGCAGTTTTAACAGATTATTCTCTTGGCTTTAGACAGTGTCACAGCCTGGAGACTCACCAGTCCTTTTTCTATCTACAGATACTATTAATCCAAGAAAAGGAGAGAGTCCTCATCCTTGAAGCTTTTCTCTTGTAAAAGTGAAATACTTCCATTAAAGCAGAATGTAAATCCCACATTTGTGCATCCTGTCTATCAGTCACATATTCACACTCTCTTGACTCTCTACATTTCCTAATCAAGCAATCACGATACCATCACGTCGTTACAGAGAGGTGATGCTGCACTCTTAACCTTGAAAATAGTGCTTATAGAAGCCTTTTTGTGAACTGAACTAAAAGATAAAGTGCAGATCAGAAAAAGACTGAACAGTATCTAAGATTAAACTGAATACATCAACAAGCAGCGCCATGATGTCAGTGACACAGTCACTTAGCAACAACCTATATACTGTAGTCAATAAATCTTTGAACTGAACAGAACAATTCCAATGTGTATAAGAATTTCGACATGTCCACCTTTTGCTTGCAGGCATTTTGGGGACTCCCCCTTCAATACAAGAGAACAACATCCAGAAGTATTTATTGTGTAACTGAATGCAGTCTCTCTTATAATGGTATGAGGTGAGACCTTCCTGTGTACAGTACAACACTGGATACACCAGCTCACTGTATCATTACTGTTTCATGTGTCAAAGAGAGGAGAGCTTTGTAAACATTAATGGAATATTTACTGTCAGAACCACAAAGCTGCATTGAAATGGAGCCCATTCTCCGTATGAGTAACTGAGCTCTGCCACAGTCTACCTACATATCTTAAAGGTGAACGCCAACAAATAGATCAGTTCACTTGTAGTGAGAAGTACAACTCAGCCTGTGAAAACTTCTTCTGTGGTCCTGGAGGAGCTTTCTAAAGGTGTGATCAGACAGAAAGTGAAGCAAATTTTCACCTTGCATCACAAATTTGGCCACTGAACCATTTGTGTTTATTCACCCTTAACAGCCAGTGTACCGACAGATGTTAGCTGTGTGTGTTTGCGTGGAAGCTCAGCCTGTGACTGAACTCAGAACTCACCATGAACTTCAGTTCTTCCGGTTATTTCTTCCAGTCTCTCGCCCTTCTTCCTCTCATCTCTGTACATTTATGAAGCTGATTCATAAAGCATCGAGATATGTGCACATTTTCTTTGCTCAGTATTGATTATTAGCTGCTTCAGTTTGAAACTAAACAATCAGTGTCAGTCTTGAAATCCCCAGTGATTTCTTCAAAAGTCTAATGCACTTACAGTAGGATAAGGCTGTGAAGTGTCAGCCCATCTCCTGCCTGTGCTGCTTCAGCATCTCTCCAGCATAATGGCACATGTGTAAATGTGAACATATTCTGTGTGAAGTGATGAAACAGCTCGACAGCAGGCTGGATTTAAGAACTCTGATGTCTTACACAGCAGCAGATGGAATCTCTAACACACAAACATAGGCACCTTTACCCAGTGACAATATTATGAATAATAATGCAACTGTGGGGTGAATGTGATGTCTTTTAAAAAGTGAAACTGCCAGTCTTTTGTCTCAGTGGTGGGGAATTCCACAGTCCGGGGGTGTTTTTTTTTTTTGCTCTGTTTGAAAGAAAGATAAGAGCTAACAGCAAATATGCATCAGAGACATAGTTGGTTGGGCCATTGGGAGTACTGGGTTGTGGTGGGCTGGTCGGGGTAAAAAAGTCCAGGGCCATTTTTTTGTCCCAGTCCGTCCCTGATCAGAGATTATGGTAACATAATAATTGTGAAATGGGGATATAAATTTTACTCTCTTTGCTTTGGAAGAACGCCCTCTTCCTGTTTTGTGCCATAAAGCAGCCCAGCAGACAAATTTACTCCCAACTCGGTGACTCATTAAGAAAATGCAAAATGATACTCAGAAATGTTGGACTGTCAATCTCACAAACAGCCAGCAGGAAGAGGCACAAAGGTCAGCCTGCATTGCCAAGTCATCTTGAAGTAAGGCATAATAAATAGGGTTATTAAGACTTTTTAGGACACAATAGAAAATTGTCAGGTAAATTAATATCTTTCTGATTGCTAACCTGCCAGCTACTGTAAAAGGAAACTCACTGGGTTTGTAATAAAACGTTTTAGCCATTATTTAGGGGCTGAAGTAATTTTCAAATTCAAAAGACATTTCAGAGTGAAAGAGGAAAAGTGGGAAAGGGCGGGATGGTATCATTTCTTTAAGCTATTTTCATCATTTTAAGTTTATATTCACCAGCAGTTACACACACACTTAACCTCTCTTATCACTTGAACACTAACCTTGAGTCTGACTTCCGTGGTTCAGTTTGCAGACACACACACGCACACATACACACTGTATACATACACGCCTTGCACTATATAGGTTTATCTCATCCGGCACATGCCCTCTGCTAGTGTATTTCTTGATAATGTGGCCCTTAGTAGGTTTATTACCCTCCTCTCTTTCACATGCACAATGGAATGAATGCACAAGCTTTTTATTCACCTAGTTACAGTATATCTTCCTCCTCCTCTTCCCATTCTGTTACACAGGGATCCTGCAACATCTTCTGCAGCGTAGGGGCTTTAAATCTGAGCCCATTGTTCTTTTATATGGATGAATACCATGTTGAGTCTGCTCCCACATGACATGACTGTTCTGAACAGAGTAGGAGTTTTTGTACTCTGGAGAACAGTGTTGAGTTGTAAAAATAATGACACCATGGTTAAGCTGGTGAATAAAAAGCATTGTCTTTCCCCTTTGAAGGTTGAGACAGATGATTTTCCTCTGTGACTTTTATGGGAATTGGCTAGTTACACTATCATCATTGTGACCCCGGAGACAAGGTCATATTGGTGACAAACCAGGGTAACTCCATGATACAAAGGAGCATTGTAAAATTTTCACATGCTTTACTCTGGAATCTTTCCATGGAACAATATTTACTGAAACTGAGTGTCTTATGCAGAAAATCAAGCCATTTCCCTGTTTGACAGCGGCTCTTGTTCTTCATTGTTTCAAAGAGGAAGAAGAAGCTAAGAACTGATAACAGTCAATGTCAGTAAACTAGTGCTGGGAGGTTCCAGTGTTTTAGTTGTCTCAGTATACTTGAGTCCGGACTTCTAAATGTATCAAGTATTTTGAGTATTTTGAGTTTTCCAGTACTGGGTGTTGCGCACCTCTCAGGCCAATATAATGCAGGACACTGTAATCAGATGTGTGTGTATCAAGGGGTAGTAAATATATTTATGCTTCATTATCCTCCCAAAATATTAGGCTGTATGCTAAATAAAGCTGATCATTTATGAAATCAATTTGTTTTTTTATTTACTTACTGTAATAACTGTGTTGATACTACATGTGTATGATTTTTACACTAAATGAAGAAAAATCGACCGTATGTTGTATCATGCCAAAATAGAAAACAAAGACATTTCAATCAAAATGCAAAACAAATATTAACAGTGTTCTAATTACCATATGAACCAAACTGCAGCAGTGAGTATCTCCAAAGTCTGCAAGCAGTGAAGCATCCACAAGCACTGAGTCTACTGACAAGCTAACAGGCTAACAAACACTGTCTATCGAATCTGGCAAGCCCCGAGTGGTGTTCGGTATTCTTCGGCATGTACGGGATGTGTCGAGCGCAGTGAGTCTGTATGAGAGCTGCTATCAGTATCAGCAGCAGTAGAGTCCTGTTTATGGGATTAGATTAGGGTTAGATTGTTATTTTAATATGTGTCAGGTGACATCGAAAGTAACGTTAAACACAGGAACTAACCGGCTGAATCACTCTCGTTTAATACTGGACCAATTCCAAAAATCTTTGTCCCTATTAGTCACTTAGACCCAAAATGATTGGAAAATAGGGTTGAAAAATACTGGAATTTACTACGGTTACTACAAGGAACTTTTAACTGGTTACGAAACAGTCTCATGATGCCTCTGATGCCAAACGCGACCATCAGCGAGAAGATTGGCTATTTCTATATAATTATTCTAAATGCCTGCCACTGGGTCGGATTCCCCATGAAATCAGACTGCCAAGGCAGGGTAATCAAAAGGCAGCCACCAATGCCAAGTAAGTAAGAGGATGAAGCACCGGTCAATCAAGCAAATATGATAATTATTTTATTTCTCAACAATGGTTCTCAAATGACACATTCGAAGAAGTGAAATTAGTCACTGAGACCCTGACTGAGGTGGACAATTACCCAAATATTTAGGGGTTAAGGTGCATGTGCCTCTGTCAAACAGTCACACACACACACTCACACACACACACACACATACACATACACATACACACACATACACATACACATACACATACACACACACACACATTCATCAGGTGTTGCTGACGTCACCAGTGTGTACGTGTGTATGTGAATTTAAGCTGTCATCGCTGCGCTGGTAGCAGACACATTCCAGCCATTGTGACTACAGACTGCGGACCCTGATGACCTTATAAGGTCGTAAATCAGGAGCCTTCCTGACAACCTGCATAGTAACAGCCAGAGCAGGATAAAAACATGTACCATGTTAAGATTTCTATTGGTGAAATGATCAGGAATGACTCATTACTTGTTTCAGATAAGGCATGTGACTGTTGGAGGGCTGGTAAAAACGTTTGACTCCCTGTGTGGGATCCAGGGACACACAGCATTTCTTAATACTTGTATTGCCATGCGTACTGTATTTTGTTGCTGTTATTGGTTGCTGTAATCATTCCTCTCCAGTATCTTCCAGAGTTATGATATATGTGATATGATTACAGACACAAAAATTAAAAAATCCAAGGGATAACATGTTAAAATGAAAACACTTATTTCCAACATGGTCCCAAGATGTTAAAAGTCTTAATATAGTAACTGTCTTTTTAGACTTTAGCCATTGCAGCTTAAGGTGTTTTTGAACCTGCCTTGTTTAGTCCAGGTGAATCGGACTCGTTAAACCCCTTGGTGCGATTTGTTTGGGCAGGTCTGAACACAGTAATCATACTTGGGTGTGGACCAAAACAACCGTACCTTTGAGGAAGTGGTCTCAGTCCGGTCCTAAACAAATTCTGGAGCGGTTTGTTTGTGGTGGGAACGTGATCTGACCTCGATCCTACCTAACTACAAGGTGAACTCTGCAAGTTTGAGCTCCCACAGCCAGGTGTGCTTTGCATACTGGGGTTACAATGTAGATAAAAGGCCTGGCTAATCATGGTGTGTCTGCTCTTTGTTTGGGTGAGGGTATAATTCAATACAATTTAAATGTATGTTAGGTCAGGGTTTCAGATGGTGTCACCTGTTGAGGGCTCAGTAGATTTACAACGGCACGGCCTGATTAGCCACTGTGGGGCCTATTGATTGATTAAAACATCATTTAACATTAATTATGGGCTTCCATAGAAATGCTCACCCAACTTTATCATATTTCACCAGTTGTATTGAAAATCATAGGAAATTCCCTGTTTCTATGTAAATGAGACATGTCCGTTTTTGAAAAATCTGAACCTCTTTTAAGGAAATTTTAGGGATCCCACTTTGAGAGATAATGATTATTACTGTAATTTCTCTCCAGTGCACTTCATGCAGATCAATAATTGCGTTAAATGCACAACTTCATGTGTGCCAGTGGATTTGTCAAACTTTTATTGCAATCTTGAGTTTGCCACGAAAAAAAGTATTCAAATGTTCATCCTCTGTAGGCTTATGGAGCCTAAAATGTAAACATATTAGAGGCTGTTTGGATGTTTCTTTGTAAAGGGTGGTTGGTCAAAATACAAACAATACTTTGTCATGAACTGCAGATTGAATATATGAAGTGTTTAGCCTTTGTTTACATCTTGCTTATTATCAGTACATACTGTAGAGACATACATGCTCTTTCTCTTTCTAAGAATACTTTAGCTGTAGAGGCCATGCATTTACTGTGCAGCAGCTTTAAGATCATTTCATACTATGTTGCTTTATTGGCTTTACTGCTATTCCAGTGATAAAGTTACTCTTTAATTTGTTCTGAGAGAACATTGATGTCCAGCTTCTGGGGATGTTATTCCCCAAAATTGTATCATCCCATTGCCTCCAAATTAAATAATGAAGCAGACCTGCCATAAAATAATAACTCACACACGTGTGTCTCAGGTGTAACAGTGCTTGTTTCATACTGGCTTTTATTGTTGCTTTTTTTGGTGTTTGCATGTGTGGAATTTTCCATTCAGTACAATTCAGTCATAATAATACAAGGAAGGATATAGATATGTAAATGAAGTGAAGCAGCTGTTGTAGGAAAACTGAGCAGCTGGAAGTTAAGTCATAATTTCCAGGATGATTTTTTTTTATATTGGCCTTTTTTTTTATAAGACAACAAAGTGGAAAGAGAAACATGTTTGTGAAATTTGATCAGATGGTGTAACATGCTGCTAACTCTGACATGGTTTCATTCCCTTTTGGTCTGTTTACACTAAGCTTCTTTGTATAGAAGTATTCCCAAAAATTACATTAGAGATGTAACAGGTGAAAAAAGATAATTATGATTACATAACAACATACTAGCAAATATGTTGCAGTGAGAATGTGACATTAAGTTAATCTTTACTCAAATACTATTACTTTTATGCATATAGACAATCTTTGATATACAATTACTTTTCCTTTTTACATCACCACAGAATTATTTATATGTCTCATAAGTGGCATGTACTTGTTCCACTCAGCTGTAGGTTACAGCCAAGCGGCAACTACCACGTCTTGCGGCTAAAGCCAATGTGGAAGAATCTTAAAGTGCAATGACACCAACGGCCGCTAGATGCTAGCTCCAATTGACTCCCATTCAAAAAGTGTCAACTTCTCTCTAGAAATAAGTCATCATTTTTTTCATTTAGTCATTATGGTCTCAATCCCTAAATTCAGGCCCTGATATAAGTGTGCTGGTGGTCATTTCGGAAATTATTGCTCTGTTAATAAGATTTGAAGACTTATAAGTAGGCTTTGATGTCTGCCGTGTGATTGACAGTTCCCTCACCTGCTGCTCTCCCTGGCTCCGGGACTCACACTGAGTCGCAATATTTCAGTTTAATGCTACTTGATTATGATACCTGCCCTGTTAGCACAATTTAGCTACAGTAGCTAATGGTAGCCCAAGTCTGCACCAGTCAGTGTTCCCATAAAACTAGTGTTAGCTTCAGTCGGAGGTAGCGGGGCGTGTTTCCAGAGCGTGAAAAGCAAAACTCTGCACTCCTTATTTGGAAGGTCCTGGCTCCAAACTGCAAAAATACCACCGACCATTAGCTGTAACTCTGGCCTTCAAACCGGCTCCAATGCAAACCAATGAATGACACACATAAAGATGGAAGTCTTCACACCTCACTACTTCCACTACTTCCAGGAAAATCAACCACTCTTTGGATGAAATATTCAAAGCTCAAACACAGACATATAAAACCCATGTTTAGGGCTTTGGAGCCACTTTTTTACATTGCTAAAATTATTGTAAATAATAATATAGTGTAAATGTTTTTAGCATGGGAAACCTCAAACCCTGGCAGAGTTTTCAGCGTTGGAATCACTGTTTGGTTTGTCCTCAGACATAAATAGGTCTGTCTGTCCTTGGAGTCCTTAGATGAATAACATGTGACTTATTACTCTATTAGAATAAGGGATTAAGTATATTAGATAAGTGATTAAGTGATGAATAAGCAGCTGCTGAGAAAACATAGCAAACATGTCCAGCAGTATAAAAGTTAAAACAAGTCAAAACTTTTAAAGGTTTACCCAGACAACCCAAAACATTAATTTTTTTTTTTGCATATCTAATGTGTAAATATCTAAAAAAAACAAAAAAAAAACACAATGACCACCTAAAACTGTAATCACAATCACTTTTTTTGTTTCTTGAAACTATCAACATTTACTATGAAGATAATTTAAAAAATAAAAAGATAATATCTCAGCTAGCTTATTTTTGCCAGTTGCACTGCATTGTGGTAATGAAAAATGTGTTAGAGAGTAATAGATAGACCTAATTTCACTGTCAACTAGTGTAAAAATGGCAAAAAATTGGTCTAGACTTTACACTGTGGTGTACATATCATAGATTACAGGTTCCTGCAGTTTTTAATGAACAGAAGTTGTAGATTTCTACTCTGTGCCTGTCGACCACATGCTGCCGTCTGTCATCACAGTGTTTCACAGAGGATTTGCAGCAGCAGGCAGGAGGATCAGCAGACCTTATGCCCACCGCTGACATGCTTCAGATCTTCAGCGGCCCAACAGTGTCCAACTACAACGCTGGTTATTAACGGTGGAGTCAAGTTTCTGTGACCTGTGGAAACCTGTGAAATCTAATAATACCTCTCTCCTCTACCTCCAACAATCAACCTTGAATTTTTATTAGGAATGAGTTTGACTTTGGAATTGTCATTTCCCATTTCTCTCTCCCAGTCATTACAAACTCATGCTGTGCAGCCAAACTTAAATTCAAGTGTCAGACAGTGTGGAATAAGACAAATTTCTCAAAGCCATAAAGCTAAGGGGGAAAAAAGGGGGAAAGGCGGGATGATGAGAGATTAAAATGCCCTTAAATTCACATAGGCATTTAACCGAAGCGTCACACAGAAGTCTGTAACTGGGTTTGTGTTACAGGCAGGTGAAGCATGTATGACACTCTCTCACACACACTCTCTCTCACATACTGTGGGAGACTTTAAAATGACATTACCGATGTTCTTTTTTTATCATCAACCTGCTACTGCGCTGTTGCATTTGAAACAGAAACGGGTCAACACATCTAAAGCATAAGACATTTCAAGGTTAGATGTCTACCAGGAGTCCAGAGTTAAACCTAGAATAGCTTGACAATGAAAGCACATTTTGGTAAAGCTAATAAATTCTGATGCTCTCTTGCAGTCTTCCCTTGATCTTCATAGAGAATAGAAATACTTCTTTCAGTTGTCAGATGAAGGGTGACTTTGGATCATGTGATGCTCAGGAGACTGTGGCTGATTTCCCAGTGGTCAGTCAGTCTGTTTGCCTTTCATTATTCAAGGTTACATATCTTGACCACATGCACACCATGTGTCATCAGTAAAGATCCCAATAAGGAGAGTCCTATTGAATACTCACTGATGAGTGATCACTTACAATTCAATGGTAAATTTAAGCTAGATACAGCATTAAACATCTATTAACATCTTAATTTTTTGCTTCACCTTCTGAGGTACAAAAAGATAAACATTTCATACTTTATACACATTTCGGCTCTACTTTATGAGATTTACAGCAGTTTATAAATTGTTCACACATGCAATAATTTCTTTTATTTCCAGTCCAAAACCAGGCAAAGCATAACCAAGAGAAAACATAAATTCCTGGTAGAGATATGTCCTCTATGAAATTACATCTGTTCACCACATGTTGGTAAATATTTTCTATATTAGCCCCATGCTGCTGGCTAATACAATTTAATACTACACAGTATTACACAGAACTATAATTAGAAATCTGCTTACAGCTCTCATAGTAACATGCTTCAATTGTTAGCACAATCCAGCTGTACAAAGCTATGTAAAAGTATGAGGCATTAAAGGAACACTATGGAGGACTTTCCCAAAAAACAATGTATAGACTCATACAAGAACAATCCCTCTCAATCATCACAATGACCCACTAGAAGTGTGTGGCAGTGTATGTATCTACAGAGACTCTGCCCTCTGCCTGTATTTTCTTATGTTTTTATTATTTTGCTGTTTTCGGGACGCTTCTCGGGGCGTCAGCCTTTGGGCAGTGGGTGTGTAGCCCTCAGCCAATAACAGCACGCAGGGTGTGAGGTTGGGACTTGTAGCTAGCAACCAGATTAGTGTCTCCGTTTCTCTCCTCTGCTCCGCTCTGCTCTCTGTCTCTGTGAACAAACTGTGAACATCAGACCATTAGCTTTAATATTGCAGCAGCTAATCAGACCGGTGAGACAATTTCTCCCCGACGACCCTCAACTCCGCCTACCAGGCTCCTGCAAGGAAAGGCATTGAAGTCAGGTAGCCTGAGCATACAGGGCCATCACAATGTATGAGGGGGGGACCCAAAAATTCCCGGAATTGTCATTATAAATCTCTTAGAAGTACTTTTCTAAACCTCTTCAGAGTGCTCTCCTTGAGATACAATAAACTTGTCCCAGTGCTTCTCCCATTCCTGGAAACATCCTGTAGTCATCTTTTGTCACCGTGTCCAGAGCCTCCTGCGATTTCTTCCACGGTGGCAAATCTGAGAACTACACCCTACTGCTGTGCTATCGATGGTTTATGGGAATTTTTGGGTCGTACACAATGATAAATGTACAATGTGTATAAATCCCATTAAAGTGAGACAAGTCAAAGTTGGCTACCCAGAGCAAAATCTGTATCAAGTCTAGTAACCAGGAATATATAAGCTAGATGTAGCATGTTAGCATAGAAAAAGAGACTAAATGTTTCTGTTTGCTTCTTAGCCAAGTAATCCAAGACAGTTAAATATAAGGTGATACCATACCATAAAAGTATATGGTGGTACAATGTTGCTTTTTTCTTTTTTTTAAACTTTCGATACAGAGGAGCAGCTGCTCAGAGCCAATAACAAGATCTGAACTATCTAACCAGCAGCCTGGAAGATGATATAACTCTGTACTACTGCGTATTACACACTCATGTATGTGTGAGTGTGTAATATGACATCATTGTATGGAATATGAGAAGGCATCATGACAGCCAGTTGGCTCACTTAGAAACAACTGATACCACACCGCTCTCCATCACCCTCATGGTCTTTTTTCTGTCTGGCTCACTCTCACCACTCTTTTCTCCATCCTTAATCGCACTCTCTCCATCTCTTTCTCTCTATTCTCTCACTCTGTCAGTGTCTTTCACACAATTTCACCCACACACACATAAATGCAGTGTAATTTAACACCTACTGAAGCCAGATCATGTTAGCAGGTTGCCAGGCTGATACGGTACTGTGTGTCCCTGTGTGCTTTCATAGCCCTCAGCAACATTCTGTAGTAGTAATGAAGATTGATCCCTTCACACTTCTCTCATCTAGTGCTCAGAGGAGGTGAAGCATCTAGAAACAAACACAAAAACTTTCTGAGGCATATAGAAGATCACTTTATTCTGGTTTTGGCATATCTACATTATTTACTAGCCAAGTAATGTGAGCCAAAGTCATGAGAGTTCAGTTTTCACAGAGGGGTTTTATTCTGGAAAAAAAACAATGAGAGACTTGCTGCTGCAAGGTAGACCCATCAGCAAGGTATTTGAGTGTTTTAGATACAAGTCATCATACCAAAGTACACAAAAGTGATGTATGAACAATGTGCACCACTTTCTTTATACTGTTGTGTACTTTTAGGGCATTTTTAAACATGCGCTATTTAGTCTGGTTGAATTGGAGTGTTGTTCGTTTTCCCTGGCGGTGTGACTCATTTGGGCAGGTCAAGTACCAAGACTCTTTGAGGGTGTGGTCTTGGTCCAGTCCCAAACAAACTCTGGAGCAGTTCAGGAACGTGATGCGACCTTGATCTGCCCAACTACACTGGTGTGCTCTGCAAGTTTGAACTTAACAGCTCCCGTAGCCAGGTGCACTTTGCATACAGGGATGTGGATGAGTTAAATCAACAGTTTTGCCTTTTTGATATTGGGCAGATCCAGTAATACCTCCTTCAGGATGTTCTTCCTGTGTTAATGTTGTTGCTCCCACCCCAGACACATCTGACCAATGAGCAGAGTGAACATTTTCACGTGCTTGTAATGATGTATTTTAGTTAGCTTGGATTTTTCTCTGTATGAAAAGAAACTGAACCAGGAAAGAAAAGTCTTCTACAGCATAAAGTGATATTTAAGACACCAGTGTTTCCAACTTTGTGGCTTGGGAAAGGCCCTTCCCTTTTTCCTATTTCACCTTTCATCACCTTTCAAGGGTGAACTGGAACGCAGACTGTGAGACAGGCCTTATCGCCCAACATCACTAATGCTCTTGTGGCTGGATGGGATAAAGTCCCTGCATCCAGGTCCCACAATGCTGAAAAGCCTTTTAGAAGATTCGAGGCTGTTATAGCAATAGATTAAGGTCTTAGGTTTTTCTGTTATCTGAGTTTTCTGATGTATGGTTGAGGTCTGGTTAGGCCAAGGCAACTAAAACTACTTGATTATGTTCAGGGGAAAGATTGTCATTATTAGAAGAAACCAATGTTAATGGGAAACAGGACAAGACAATTTGTCTTCTGTATTTAAAAGAATTCTCATCCATGTTGGCTTAAAAAGTGGAGCATCAAAAGTTTACCTTGAGTTTGAACTTTGTTCTAAAAGTGGATTAAACCATGAAATCAAAAAAGCCACTGAGCTTGCATGACAAGGGATCATCTCCATGAAAACTTCAGCCACTAAAGAGGAATGTTTGATGTGACTGAAAGTTGAAAGACCTAGAGTTGAAAAATATGTTATTTCAATAAACAACCAATGCTGTCCTTTTCCTAGACAGAGGAACCATTGTTCATATGACCACAAGATGACGCTGGCCAGGAGAGCATGGTTAGTTTTAAGTTTTCAAATGAACAATGCTGTAGTTTTATGAGCAGTCTCTTTAGATAATAACAACACAAAGCACAAGTATTTTTGAATTTGAACTAAGAGCTGATTCATCACAATCTTATTTCTTGAACTTTGTAAACATCTACTCAAACTAAGCATTGTAGCACCATACTGCAGGTGCATGGCCCATTTATGCATCATATTTATTGAGCAACTGATTTTCAGTGGATATAGGAGGAATTCGTCGTTTCCAGAAGAACTGCTGTGTTTTTCCCTTTGAAAGCATGAAGGAAATGAGGACTGCCCTGGCTCTTGCTGAGGCAGAATAATTAGGGCAGACCCCTCGGAGGGAGACCATTAATCTAAATCTTGGAGACCAACAACAGAGTAAACTTTCATCCAAAACCTGACAGGGTGTCCAACCTAATGCCCTCAGGCTCCTAGTGCAACCCAACAGGAATTAACAGCAGCTTACCATTTGGACCCTCTGTGTTCAGAAGTCTTTCAGTGATCTGACCCACAGTTGAGACTGGAACCAGCAGAGAACGACAAACATTATTTTATATTTATTTTATTAAATGTATATGTCAGGTACCATGTACACCAGGGGTGTAAAAGAACCACATCGTCATTCATGCAGTAGTATTGGTTCAACTCCTCCCCCCACTGACCTGCCCCCCAAATGACACAGATTGCCACAAACACTCCACCACTTCTTCTCAGTCATACCTCAATCAGATTAAAACATAGCAATATCATACTACAATCATCTTTTTATAGTGGTGTCTGGATCTCCAAGATAATCATCCAACCATTTGTTTAGTATTCATAGAATTTAGGTGCTCCTTATAATCAGATCATGTCTCACAATCATCAGATTCAGACTTTTTCTTTAGTGTCAAAGTAATCCAGGTGCTTGTTATGTTGTGTAATGTACAGTGCGAACAAAAACTGCCAGTAGCCAAAGCAGCATGTCAAATGTAAACATATAGGTTACAAACATGGAGGCGTAGATAGTTTTAAGGTTGTTATTCAGACATTCAGCAAGGTTCATCCTTAATATCATTTCACTAGTCTTCACTAGATGTATTCAGCAGTGCAGGATAAAGCTTGACTGATGTTCCACAGGTGTTATTTTTACCTCATATTTTATCTGTACACATATACGAATCCTAGGTCAAAACATTGCTAAATTTGGCTGAATTATAAAAGCTAGAAGTGATACTAAATGAAGAGCCGTTTGGGAGCTGAAAGAGCCGGCTCTCATTGCTGAGCTGAGCCAAATGATCTGGCTCACTAAAAAGAGCCAGAATTCCCATCACTATTTCAGATAATGAGGACAATGATTATCAAATTATCAAATCAAATCTCAGTGTTATCCCTAATGTCAACCAAACGTGGCCATTCTAGCTGCTTCTCCACTCATGCATGGCTCTTTACGTATCAGGTCTACTTCTGCCTGATGAGCTTCCCTCTTTGAAGCGTGAAATAGACTTGTGAATGTATAAAAGAGTCAATATTTATTGTCACTTCACTTGAAATTAATATTTAATGATGCATTCCATTTGTTATTGACTTTGTCTTTATGTACATATAGCAAAACTAGTTTTTCTTTGTTTACTTCACTTTTAGTACAATGTGCCTTTTCACCATAATACCGTGTCACTGTTTGGGTTATTCCCCAACAATAATCTTTGTAATATTGTTTTTCAATATAAAAAGAGATTCATTCATAGAGTCACTTATCAGACACCCACCCAGAAGGAACAATAAGTATGTTGTGAAAACTGAGTTCAGAGCACCTCAAGCTGGAAAGGTATCCCTTTTCCAACTATTGTTCTTAGAAGTGAAAAGAGGTCCAAGTCAGATAGATGACAGTTTCTTTGTCCATTCATCCTGAAGGCAAGTGTTGAGACTGAAGTGTATGAATTTGTTGTTTCTTGTTAGTTTCCAGTGTACAAGAAATAATGGAGCAATGCCTGCAAGCCAGATTGGGATACAATTCAAGTTGTGTTGCTAATAAATTAAATACTGCTGCTACTGTACTACTATTGCTGCTGCTCATATATAATTTCATGAACTCACCATTGAGGAAGTTGCACTCTGCTGCTGATACTGGCATTATGTGAATTTGTCAGCCGTAACAAAAATTCAAGCTGAAAGTGGTCTTACACATTTGGGACTGCATATTGCATATTGTGAGTGAATGTGCTGGCTTGCTTCAGTCTGTGTTTTTGCATGTTTTTCATGTGTCAGTAAGCTTTGAGGTTGATGACACTGCTGACTTTTCTCTCAGTCATGTTTCATTTTTTGCTCTGCTGCTTGTTCATATCATGGGGTGCCAGACAGATTCAGTTCAACAGAGGCATAAATTTGTTTGTGTAAGTTTTGATCTTATCAGACTGCTCTGTCTACCTATTGTGTGTGCAGATATTAGCATTGCAAATTAATTTCTTGTCGTGGCTGAGCACTTTTGTCTTCGGGTTGTTATTGTGTATTTTGATGCTTCAATGATACTGATTTCTGTTTGTATGCATGTGCTGAAATGGTTGACCTTGTTTTGGTGAGGTTTCCTTTTGGCTCACAGCAACTCAGATCACTTATACATATTGGCTTTAGGAATGTCCAGTAAACACTGGCCGTTGTCTTATACAGTCCACTCACATAATCATTTTCCTTGAAATACTCTCTTCAAAGGAGTCAAATGACTACAGATAGTCATATTCACATGTTCTAATAGGAATGGGTTATTGTGACAGCCTGCTGCACTTTTCATCATATAAAATTAAATAATGGTTGGAGGTGCATTGAATGGTTGAAAAATGGTGGTGCCTTGCCCTTAAAAAGTACATTTGACATATATAGCTGGAGTCATGCTCTGTTTCCAATACTTATTTGGGGAGTTTATGTTTGCAGGGAGTGACGAGGTCAGAGCCTAGACACCAAATGTCCGTACTCTATTCATATAACAATCAGTTTCTGAATTTTTGGGGCCACAAAGTTTTAAAAGTTCAGGTACAAGATCTGTCAGACCAAATCTTTGAACACTAAGCTAGGAGCTGTATCGCTGTATCCAGATCAGGCTACAGTAATATCACATGCAAATATCACATACAGCAATCTAACCACAAAAATTTGATTTTTGATTGAGTTTTTTTTTTTTTCTGTCACTTTCTGCGTGACTCATTAGATGTGACATGTTCTGACATGAGCGAAGAACAAATATGTCACACATAGACTTGGAACAGCTGGAGAGAAATTCCTGTGTGTCTCATCCCTGCTGAGGCTAAAATTGTCTTGCTGTCTCAAAAATGCCCACACTGTGCATAATCAGCTAAAGGAGAAATCAGGTCTGCAGGCCAAA
Source organism: Scomberomorus guttatus (assembly GCA_038419695.1). Classification (NCBI taxonomy): domain Eukaryota; kingdom Metazoa; phylum Chordata; class Actinopteri; order Scombriformes; family Scombridae; genus Scomberomorus; species Scomberomorus guttatus. The sequence continues at coordinate 31,508,172 of CM076446.1, read as the reverse complement.
TGTATAACAATTAGAAAAGCTCAAAAGGTACAAATGTATGCTTTGCATATTACTATACAACATTTCTGTTTTTCCTACAATTACTACCACTTAAAAGAAAACAAAACATGAAGTACAAAATCACCATATGCAGTTTATGTTAATATACAAACGTATAAAAATTCAACATGTTACATGATACATATAATTCTTTGTTTCAGTAGTTCTAAGATTATGCAAGACTTGCAAAAGCAGCACTGGTGATGTTCTGAGAGACAATGATTTACAGATGTGTTCATTAACAATTCCCTTTCTTACTGCCTGTAGCCTGACTTAAAGGTCCAGTGTGGAGGATTTAGTTGCATCTAGCGGTGAGGTTACAGATTACAACCAGCTGAATACTGCTCCCCTCCCCCTCCCCTTCCAAGCATGTAGGAGAATCTATGGTGGCCGTGAAACTCGCAAAAAAAAAAAAAACACGAAAGCTGCAAGATGACAGGTCACCAAAACTGTTAGTGAATAAGTTACCTGCAATTAATGTGATTTCATTTTTACAACTCCCAGCTTGTTTGTAAATTAGTGTAAATGCAAAATGGACCAGAACTAAAAGGCAAAACTGTATTTTTTTTCTCTTTTGTCTGGATCCAGAGAACAGAACTGTGTGAAAATTTTCAATTTTAACTTGAACTGCAGAGCCATAGAATATTTTGAGTTCTGTGCATGTGGTCGCTGGACTCCTAATGGGGTAACTGGATGGGTGTGTGAACTGGGTCGAAAAAACTTACACTCTCACTTCTCAAATGCACTCCAAATATTGATCTTGGAGGCAAACCAGGTCCCCTTATTCATTCACAAATCCTATCCTTTTTCTTTTTTCTGAAGAATTTTACCAAAAAAAAAAGTGTACTCCTCTGAATGTATTGCCTTAGATGAAACAATGAATACTTTCCTGGATAAAATTATAAAATTTATAGAGGTAGAAGTTGCAGAGGCTATTAATTAATTAAAGGGAGGTAAAGCACCCAAGTTCCTTGCTGTATCGTTGGATGCCGAGAAGGTCTTCCATAGGGTGGAATGGGGTTACTTGTTTAATATGCTAAAGAAGTTTGGGCTTGGAGGTAATTTTTTGAAATGGATACAAAGTTTATTATGCCCCAGTGGGTAGCGTAATTACTAATGGTCTGCAGTCTGAACCTTTCCCACTTACCAGGGGCACCAGAAAAGGTTGCCCTTTGATTCCACTATTATTTGCAATTGCTCTGGAACCTCTGGCTGCAGCTATCAGGCTGCATACTAAAGTTGCACGTTCTCCCTCTAATTCTATACCCTCTGCAGATGCTCCCACTCTGGATGTCTAAGAAAGCGGCCTCTGATATTGACAAAATGTTCTCCAGGTTCATCTGGAACGGTAAAAAAATCCAGGCACAGAATTGGTATTTTGCAGACACTGACAACGAGTAGCCTGGGATTGCCTAATATTCTCCTTTATAATTGGGCATGCCCGATCAATAGGGGGCTGATTGCATTCATACCTTAGCTCCGACTTCTATATAGATACCTGGACCTGCATACCCTTCTCGCCTTGGAGCGTTGCTGTGAGTAATACACAGAATATCCCTAAAGAAATTAAGGCTAATTCAATAATTTATAATTCTTGTAAATCTTGGCAGGATATGACTCAATTTACAGCCAGAAAAGAATTTACATCTATGTTATCTCCTGTTTGTGATAATCAGGACTTTATTCCAGGGTTTAGGTCTCTAGTCTTTGAATACTGGAAAAATAAAGGCATTAAGATTGTAGGGGATCTATTCCAAGAGGGAAATCTCATTACTTTTTCTCAATTACAGCAAAGGTTTAATTTACCTAAGGGGCATTTCTTTGGACATTTGCAAATTTGTCATTTTATCAATATGCAAATATTTCTATTATCTGCTATACTGAAATACAGCGCTATAGAATCATTTTTATTGGATCAAAAGATCCCTAATCACTTTATTTCTGTTTTTTATACATTGTTGTACTCTGTGAACTCACTCTGTATGGATAATATTCAGTTCATTCAAATGGGAGAAGGAAATGGACAATGTATACATAGAGGATGACTGGAAAGAAGCTGTGGATTGTGTTAGAACAATCTTCATTTGCAATAGATTGAGGGAAATTCAATATAAAATTCTTCATAGGTTACAAATAACCCCAGTTATTTGAAATAAAATGGATCGTAATCTATCACCTGTATGTGTTAAATGTCAGAAAGAAAAAAAAACAGATTATTTTCATCTTTTTTTGGCAATGCAAATACATTTCATGGTTTGGAATTCTATAGCCAAAGACGTTAGTAATACTTTTAAAATTACAATTAAGAAAGAACCAGGCTTCTTTTTGTTGAGTCTACCTGCTAAAAGTGTGTCACTTCCTTCCTGAAACATAAACTACTTGATAAACTGCTACTTTTGGCAAGAAAACGTTCTGTTGTGTTCTGTTGGAATGGATTAAGGACACTCCTCCTACTGCCATGATGCGTTATAGAGACGTTTTTAATGTGTTTCCACATGAAAAGACTAATTCTGTACTCAAAGGAAATGTTCAGGAGTTCATAAACTTGTGGAGGCCTTTCTGGATCAGCTTTCTGTTGAAACATACAATGCACTAATGAAAGGACATTGTTCTCTGGAATGGAAGCCTTTGAGAGGGGACACTAGACTGTGACCAATGATGGACTGATGACAGGACTAAAAGATAAAGTCTTCTAAGACAAGGATCTACAGTATGGGGTGGGGCTGGACTTTTCTGGACAGTTTTGTGTTGTGTTTTTTGTTGTTGCTGCTGTTACGTTGTTGAATCTCAATCTATGATGATATGGGTTTTGTTGATATTGTAAAAATTAAAAAAAGAAATCTTTCTATCCTATCCCCTTCTCTGCCCATTAATGTGCAGTGATGAGCAACATGGAGATTAAGAAATTTGTGTCCACATTCATTTTTGATTTTTGTGGCTCCACCGTGCAGCCACACAGAAGCGTGTGTAACTATGTATACTGTGTATATACTGAGTACTTATATTTACAAAAATTGGAAAATAGCCAACCAAGCAGAATCAAACAGAAACTCTTCTACATGTATTGTAAGTATGCAAAGCTATAAAACATCCTAAATAACTGAATCAAATATAACCTCATAGATAGTTGTTGCAAGAATGTGTTTGTGTGTTTGCATGTGACAAAATTGTGATTTGAGAAAGGTTGCACCACATTCCTGACCTTCCCACTCTCTGTAGGATGCTGTCTCACCCCCCTGCTGCCAACAGTAGAGATCAGTTACACTGAGGTGTGTGTGTGTGTGTGTGTGTGTGTGTGTGTGTGTGTGTGCGTGTGTGCGTGTGTAAATTAACAGCCTGGTTTACCTCTCACTCTGCAGTATCTCTAACACACACAGACAGAAACACACGTACGAACACACAACTCGCTCACTGTGTTCTGATTCGTCTGCAGCTGCAGTGTCACAGAGCCTGCTCACATTATGCCATCACTTTATCTCTAAATGTGACCCCATAAAGAAAAGAAAGATGTCCTTGAATAGCAAAACCAGTTCACTTGACATTGACACATTTCCTTTAAAGAGACCAAACCCTGAAGGCAGAATCAGTCAAGAGAAAGTTTAACACTACTGTCAGCTATAAAAATGCAACAAGACTAATCAAATCAAAATCACAGAGGAGCAAAGTCAAAGGTCAAAGAAAATGAGGCCCATTGCAAGGTCAGGAATTGGCTGAATAAAGTGCAGATGGCTCCTTCAAAGCTTTGAATTTGTGTCATAAGTTTATCAGTCACACCTCACACCCTCATTGCCATGTTTGCATATTTGTAACCGTGTATTCATAAATATACTAGTCAAATACAACATACCATGAAAAAGAAAGCAAAAACAAAGTGTTGTGGTGTGGCTTTAAATTTTATTTATGCAAGGTGGATGCAGACTCAGTCAGTATCTGGTCCAAAAGCAATGCAGCAGCTGCTGTTGGGGAGCAGCTGGAATCAACCTGAGTTGTAATTTAGATTTTAGGGCCCTGAGTTCTTTTGCATTGTGGTTATATAATGAAGACACATTTGTATTCATACAATTTCCATATTAACATGCATTTTAACAACTTTTACATGCAATCATGCTGACATTTGACATGTAAAATTTTACATGCATATTAATATTAGTTTTAAAAAGTCCAATCCAGTCTGCTACAACATAAATACAACAAATATAACAAATACCTGCTTTGTAAATCTGTCCTCTCTCTTCTTTGGCAGCAACCTGATCAGCACAGAGACACACAGACAGGTAAGCTGATATCATAGTGAAATATCTTGCCATAAGTTCAGGAGTTGAATGAAAAACATACAAGTAGTTTTTGAGATCATTTAAAGATGATGAAACTCTTCATTTGTAGCCCAAATCAACACACTGGACAGATACAGAATCTCAGGTGAGGTTTGAAAATGGCTCACAGCAGATAGTTCAAACAGAGCAGCACATTACAGGTTATTATCCATTTATTTTCTTGTAACGTTTATTGTGAAATGTTATGCTTTTCCTTATTTTCAGTCATATATATAATGTTACAATGTTGGCCAAAGTGTCAAATAATGAGGTAAACATATGTAGCACTGGCTTCAGACTGCTCATGGCCATCTGCTCCAGGCATAGCATGTGAGTTCACTGCTCTGCTCCATTAACATCATGGTGTTTTTTCATTGTTTTGGGGCTAGTAACGTCAAGCCATGACTCAAGTTGAGCTGGCATGCTGTGAGTGTTATATTAAGCATGTTTTAGCATGTTTTTTGGAACACAAACAAATAGAAACTAGGACATCTGTACTAAATGGCGTGACTAGTTGTCACAATATCAAATGTGAATATCAAACAGTGTTGGACCAACAGACTGTCAGACATTACCATCTCTAGCTAGTGTGGTTAAAATATCTTTGCTCACCTGTACAATCAGGACAGGTTTAAGCGCTATTAGGAAAATATTAGGAAAATTTGACCCCTGAACACCTAACAGACATTTTAAAGTATTCCAAACACGTCTAACCCAATATATGGTTAGTAGTTGCAGACAAAAAAGATAAAAGTAGAAGATTGCTCTCAAGAAAATTAAAACAATGACTAATTGAGTTTTGGAAATAAAATTGTGTCATAAATGCATCAATTCTGCAGTAGTACAATTGGTTTGAGTTTAAATACTGTATGATACCCTGCAGCAGTGAAAGAAAGCTTCGATGAATAGCAGCAGGCTACTAATACATGTGGGAAAGAGAGTGTGAACAATGCTGAAGGCCTTCTACTCCTCTGACTTTATAGTAGAAGAATCAAGTACAGTACACAACCTTAGATAAAAAGTTCTACAACTGAAGAGTTTCATTGCAATATGAAACCACACCAACCACAGGACAGAGACATACTAGTGCCCCAAACCTCGGAGTTCATAACAATTCAGTTATTTGAAACTGCAGGTCAAGAGATTAATGAAATTAGATAAGAGCCATGTGAAACAAAGACACACACTGTTGCACCTAACTCATTTATAGGAAAACACTTCTGTATCTATAGAGACACATTTAATAACAATAACAGGTTACTCCCACTAAATACATACTTGTTAAAACAAGTTAAAATCTGTCATGTGAGCACCTGTTAAGACAACAGTGGTCTAGGTAAGACTGATCATCACCACAGTTGGAATATAATATATACATATAATATACATTCACTCAAGCACTGTACTTGTGTACAAATTTGAGGTACTTGTACCTTGAAAAAGGAAAGTATGTAATATTAAAGGCTTTTTGTTATTCTCAGGAGAGTACCTTGGATTTTTCTCTCTTGTATTAAAATAATGTACCTTGGTGTGTTCGCTGCCTGACCACCTTGCTACTCTCTGTTTCATCTCCCCATGAAGCTTGCTGGCTCTGGAATGCAGTAATGCAGGATATTTGTTCCCTAACTTTGTTTTGAAGACAGCGCTTCTCCTCAGACTTGGTGCCGTTTTACAGAGGTGCAGAGGTACTCGATACGATACAACTTTAATGTCAGTTTACACTGAAATTCATTTTCAAAAGGGTGAAGTCAAGGTACAAAAGTCTCTTCTGTGCAGTGAACACCACAGATTAAATGAAAAACTGAAACATAATTGACTGCAGCCCTACTCTATGTGCACTAATACATATCTGTATAGCTATATAAACACGTATATGCACAATTACATTTTTTGTAGTCCTTTAGTCCTTGGTAACACTTAGAAATAATTGCTTTTCCAAAAATCTGCTGCTTTAGAAGCTCCCACACTACAGTATTGCACCATAGCTGTAACCAGCAGACACTGGCAGGCACTCAACCTGCAAACCAAACTCAACAGAACAACTTGACCTGCAGAAAGTTCAATTTACAGTCGCACCCAAACCACCACATGAAAATGGTCCACCATGAGCAGGTTTCTTACACATCTCCCGTTTGTTTTGCTATAACCCGGAGATGTACCTTCAGAATCAAAAACATTGTATTCTCTCTTACACTGTACTCTATGTAAATGACAATCAAACAAGTTTTGTAACTTGTAATAACAATTACAACGTGTTCAGTTCATTCCATTCAAAACATATAAACATAATCTGAAGGTCATTATTAAGCATTTCTTAGAAACAGAGACTCCAGTCTGTAACAATGTTGTCACTTTGTCAGCCAAGGTCTTCAGTTACCTGCTATCCTTTACCAGAAGTTGACGGGGCAGCACCGTACAGGACAGGAGAGGAGAGCATGCTGAGGAAAGTGATCCACTGCCACAGTGTAACTACATGAATAAGAGAAGAGAGGAAAGCAGTGAATGTACAGTTTCACTTTGCCATCAGTCAGTTAAGTGTAAAGTTATACCTGCAGGGCTAGTCTACTGACAACTGAGATGAAAGGACACGTCTGGTAAATGTATACAACACAGCAACTCACTGATGCTGACTGTCTGGTTCAGTTTGAGTACTGTAACAGCTATGGAAAGCTATGGTTTGTATTAAAATAAGTCCTTAGGTAAGGTTAAAAGAACACCTTGGTTTGAGTTACAATCACTACTTTGTTAATGTTCATTATCATGGTTATTATAACAACTTGGTTAAGGTTAGTGAATGATGGTGGCCATGCTTAAAAGAAAGCAACGTTGACTGTTGATTAGAAAAAGAAAACAAACAGCAGTTTCCTGTGGAAAAGTACAACATTTTGTTGATGCAGAGCCAAACACCCGACTTCCTCCTTATGCAGACTTTGGTGTTCTGTAATAATGTCACACTACTGTGGTGTCTTGCCACGCAGGTTATTGTTTTTTTAACTGAGGATCTGATGTATCTGTCTCTGAGACTTCTGCTGCCACCCCAACAATATGGAGGACAATGGATTTTTATTTTTTTTTCTCAAAGCATTGATAAACTACATTTAAAAGATTCAATCAATACTAATGTTGATAATGACAATATATCAACATTGTGTTTACACCTTGCTCCACTGCCACCAAGTGGGCAAAAATAGACTATAAACACTGTTTAAAGTAGGAGTGAAACAGTCTATTCACAACACAACTATATACTTTTGGGCGCCCCTGGTTCCGGAAGTACAAATATCATTCGTTTTTCACATGAACAATGTTATGTGACTCCCAGTTGGAGCTCTTCTACAGCTTGGATTGGTATAAAACTGTCCTGGTTAAATGCTACTGTGTCGAAAAAAGTGTGTGGGGGGGTCAACTACAACTCCCAAGGTGCAACTTGGCAAGAAGCAGCCAATCAACAAGCTTAACATTTGGTCCTGTGTGCCACTAACAGCGGGCAGAAGCTAAAGATTACACTTTTTAGAAAACATATTTTTACAAGCTGCTGCATGAATCAGTTTTAATTTCTGGGTGACTTTTCAGTGGTGCCACATGTTGTTTCTATTAAATCATGAACAAAACATGATTTCTGAGAAATAAAGTTGAAATAATCAAAACTGCCTGTCATACAAACTTATAGGATCTTTACATTATCCGACACAGTCCTGAGTTTCTATGTTAAGAAATATTGACGATATGGTTTAAAGAAAAATTGAAGTGGGAATACAGAATGTGGAAAAACACTTCAGGAACCAGCGCTACCTACCACTTTGTGACTTGAAAAGGCCATTCAGAGAGCAAACGTCTCTAAAAAGGACTTGTACAACCAAGTAATGGGGACAGTCTCTGGAAAGACATGCTATTGAATTGTTTAATTTAGCATTGCTGTGAGCTCCCTAAATTAAATCCCTGTGTTCGGGTGAAGGCAGAAATTTCAGTGACAGTTTCCCAAAAGCTGACCAAATAAAACAAAACTATCTGCTTGATGTAACTAAGATAATATCTTTTTTTTGTAATTTCGGGTGAACTAGCCCTTAAAAAAAAAGCATGGTGGCTCAATGGGTATTCTTGGAAGAGCAGACAGACTGTACAAACAATACGCTTGTAAAAACATCGCAACCGCAAGAAAAGAAAAACTAACAGAAATATACCATGTACAACTGGATTAGATAATACAGCTAAATATCAAGTCAAACATCATGAATTGATTAAATCAAGAATAATCAAATGTTCTGGGCCTCCCCTCCTCCCAGGATACATAATCCATATGTAAACTCTTCTGTATGTATTATCCCTAAACTGTCTCCCTGGGTTCCTCTGCTCTCTCCCTGCTGTGAACCAGATATCCGATGATATTAAATTATTCGTTTAAATATTATAGGAGACAGGATGAAGGGGTTAGATCCACAAAGAGCTCTGCAGGGTAGTCACGTTTTACTGGCTACATGTGTGTGTGTGTGCGCGCGTGTGTGCGTGCACATGTGAGTGAGTTTTAGGTGTATGTGTATTTGAGTGAGGCTGCCTCAACATGGATGTACATATACTATGTGTATTGGTAAATGTGCATGCATGCGTCTCTTTGCCACATGAAAATGTATTTACAGGTGCTGCAGGTCAAAGTGTGGGTTGATTTTAAAGTCACTGTTGTGAAGCTTTGGCATTCATGCTTGACTACTGAAAAGCTGCCTGAAATGTTATTGGAGTAATTTTTCAGCTAATGTTACATTTTCATGTTTATAATTGAATCCTTTTTTTAAGAAAAAGGAGCTTTAACTTGGGTTTATTACTTTCTTATGATCAAAAAAAATCACTTACTAGAGTTGTTTAAGATGCAAAATTGTTGATTTCTTCTTATGAAACAAGAAAAAGAAAGAAAGAAGAAGACAGGGGGAAAAGAGAGAACAAGAGCAGAGTGACAATGAAGAGCACTGAAAGCCATACATCAACACACTGATACAGAGAGGCGGGATGTGGGTCACCTGTAATCAGACCACACGGATGACACTCAGACATGATGACTGTTCAGACCCACTAACCCGTTAAGAGGAAAAGGATTGTCACACTACAGGGGGTTATGGTTAAGAAAGAAAGAAAGAAAGAAAGAAAGAAAGAAAGAAAGCTGGAAATGATGACGATGATGATGCAAATGCCAACTCAAAAAGGAAGAATGCATGGAATACAAAAGACATTTTTATCCCTTTTTTAAAAAAAATCCTGTTAATCCTGAGTACGGCAATGTATGCAGTAGGACTGTAATGTTAAATCAGTGGAGCACTCCTTTAACCCTGTTAACTACAGTGAAAAAACTAAGCGGTACAGATTTGAGTTATTCTAAGTTGGAGTAATTTAACAGAAATTCTAAGGCAAACTCAAAGGCAAACCTAAAAAAAGAATGTAATTAAGTTAAACTGTCATTAAACTTTTTATTACATTGTTTTGAAAATTTGAGGGATTCTTTGCAACTTTTTCATTTTCACAGTGCATGCACAAAGCTGGCCGTCAGCATAACTGGCCTATGCTGTTTGTTTTTTCAGTTAGTATTTCAGTTATGCAGCCTTAGAAAGCAGTAAATACAGTGGTTAAAGAGTTGTATAATAGAGAGAGTGGTCTCGTGCATGAAGCCAATTCCAGACCCTGACCTGAACACTCTGTCAGTACCGCTACACTGACAGAAAATAAAAAATCCTTCCAGAGGGAGGCCACCACAAGTGTGTAGAATGGCTTCCAGTCAGGTTTGCTAAAGATAGACTAAATACTGAAAAGAGACTCTTATCATAACCCAGGCCAGACTAAAGCTTAAACTGGCATCCTCATATCAGTTGAAATCAAGTCAAGCTGCTTGCTGCTGATTATTTACAACTTATTGCTGATCATAAACATCATAAGAAGAACTGCAGCCCAGACAAATAACAGTTCTGTTGTTCCAGACAGATGCAGACCACTTCACGTTCAATTTCAAATAAACGACTGTAGTGTGCCCAGCTGCTAAATCTGACGTCTGACATCTAAGAAAGACAACTTCTGAATAATAAATGTAACTTGTCATGAGTAGTAGCTATTTGAAACTGCCCTGTTTGTGTGGCAATCCAGGATTAAAGCCAAAACATCTTTTAGTCAACAGTTTATTTGTCCTGGTGCTTGTGGTCACATTAGTTGTACAAAAACACCAACAGCTTCCAGTCCCAACCGCTCACATGTCAGGTTTCTTTCCCACAGTGGAACACAGATTTTATTGCTGTCTGAAGATAAAAACAACATGTCTGATCTGTTGATTTTCTGTTTACTCTGCTTTTGATTGGTTTTATATCAGCGGGGGGGAGTACAACTCTTCCAAACCACGATCACACACACCCCTCCAAATTCCACTTTCACATGCAAGCTGTCTTTTGGTAACCGATTTGTTTGTGGTTGGATAAATCCTGATTCATAGAGCTGCTCAAACCTTAACTGCATGGGTGTAGAGTTGAGTATGCAGAGTAGGGACATGTCCCTACCAGTGACTAGGTGTTACTGAATTGTTCCTACCACTATATATATATATATATATATATATATATATATATATATATATATATATATATATATATATATATATATATATATATATATATTGTTGCAATATTTCAGTAAGTTTAATGTTAATTGATTATGATACCTGCCCTGTTAGCACAATTTAGCCAAAGAAGCTAACGTTAGCCCAAGTGTGCAGCGTTCAGTGTTCCCAGTAAGCTAGCGTTAGCTTTGGTCAAAAGTGGGTGACGTCACATCACACTACGTCCATCTGTATATACAGTCTATGGTTAAGATCTATGCAGAGTTGCCAGGTTTGTGTATTTTCTGCAAAACCTATTATGATAAAAAGTGAAAGAGCAGGATATGGGGGATACCCTACTTATTAATCCGGCTACCCTCAACTTAGAACTGTATTACACATTGCTGACAGTGGTGATGAATGACCGGTGGTTCATCTGAAGTGGTTAGTATTTATAGTTTAGACATTTTAAACATAACAGATTTGGACAAAACTCAGTCAGTTATATTATATTATTATATTTAAATTTCAGGTGTAAGGTGTTTCATTTTTCCTCATGTGATTTAATTAAACAATTTTATCACTGTAGGAGAAAATGCCTCCCAAAGACAAATTAAGACTTCAGGTTCTTTTTAAAGAAGAACAGCTGAACTTAACTAATAAGAATGTTCTGTAATCAATCCAAAAATTTATCTTATCTCATTATTATGAGAAATATTACCCCATCCTTCCCCTTTTCCACAAGTGGTTGAGTTGTTATTGTATATGGGTCATTATGACATGAGCATCATTTATAAGGCATAGGTATAGGACAGCTTTTCCAACTGATTTGTTTGTGAATCTGACATCCTTGTTTTATCATGAAAATCATGTCAGCAACAGCCTGAGCAGCACAGAGACACACAGACAGGTGAGCTGCAGCCTCTCAGGTGAGTTCTGATGTCATAGTGAAAGATATACCCATTGGTTCAGGAGTTGAATGAGAAATAATACAAGCAGTTGCCTGTTATCAGACAGAACTGTCAACTCCATTTCCATCTTCAGTCTGACATTGCCTCGACTCTAACTGATTTCCGCGGGGGAGGGGAATTCTATCACCACTAAAGCCGGAGGCTGGTGGTGATGTGGTTGGTGACGTACTGCAAGTTGGGTAGTGCTTGGTTTTGACTCATCTGTTGGAGAAATAGACAATGAGAAATCAGTAACAGAATCTTGATTTATATTTGATCAGCACTGCCTAGTTTTTGGTCCAGCACACATGGCATCACCTGTGGCACTTCCCACAGCGCTCATTGGAACTATCACTTTTTCAACCGAGAAACCGCTGTTTCATGTCAAGATGCCAGACCAACAGAATCAGTCAACTCGACTCAGTGGATCGGGCAGATTCAAAGGTCTGGACCCAGGCAATACAAGCAGAGGTTTTTAAGATGATTTGAAGATAGGTTTGAGCGTCGCTGTGGCTCCGTCATGACATTCTTGTGTTGTGTCGCCCAAATCAACAAACTGAAAAAGGGACAGAGCTGCAGAATCTCAAGTGAGGTTTGAAAATGACAGCAGATAGTTGGTTTAAACAGAGTATCACATTACCTACAGGTTATAATACATTTATTTTCTTATAACATTCATTGTGAAAATCTATCATGTGAATTGAAATATTAATTTTAAATACTCAGTGAGTATGCAGAGTCAGGCTCTTTCTGTGTGTATCAAAACGTTTGAGAGCATGTGCACGTTTATTTTGGCCGTCCAATGAAAAAATGCCCCAACCAAAGTTCAAACCAAATCTATGCCCTTGCTTAACTGGATCTGGAAAGACACAAAACTCTGCACCTGTTTTTTCTGTCATGGTTCTTGTTGCAACAAAGAAAATCCATCAGCATTTCTACCTCACTGCAGAGTCTTCAATTCTGGGGAAAGAAGGGCTAAATCGTTTGGCAAATAAGTGTACGCATTACATATCAAAGTACAGCTAAACCCAGTGTAGTCAAACCTGATACCAAAGGAAGCACCCAGAGGGCTCACACCTCCGCCAAATCTTCTTTCAATGTTCTGTTTTGAAAGTAATAGAAAAATGTTCTGCTTGTAGCAACTAAAGAATGATTCTTGCCTGCACTTGATTACAAGACACTCCCAGTTCTCAAGCCATAAAGGCAAATAAATGAGTCATTGTATTATTTTTGTATTTCGCATGACAATTTACTATATGTGTAGGTTTTATTTTGATGACAAATTTTCGACACTTTAGTGCAAGGGGACAGCCACTGATAGAGAAGGCTGAAGCACGTTCATTTGTCCAATTTGAAGGACAAGGCTAAAGAATTTCTATTTTTTTTCCTATTGTAAACAAATCTCACATGCAAAGTCAAACCAGCAATGAACAGACCCTATGCACAAGTATTGTGTCTGTATCCAAAGCCTGATATATCTTATTCCCCTCTGCCGTAGACCTCCAATGTTGTCCAAAAACTATTAAAAACATGTCATGGAGCCACACTGTTGCACTGGGTAACATGTTCACAAAGAGGCATGGTGGTTGTGGCTTATTGATGTGTAATACTTAATACGCAATACTTGTAAGTAGATCAATTCATTATTGGTTTGGCTAACTATAACTAACTATAGAAAAAAACACCAGCCTTATCCTTTAAGGGTATAATCTATAACCCTAACAGTTACCTTCCTACCATCAGTAAATTAATATAGAAATGTATTTTTATGCTGTATTACACAATGCATGAATATTATATGTATCTAAGTTCAAATTCATTAAGTATATATGGTGACGAAAATTGATTAGATTAGGTTTTTAAAGGACTGGGGCTTTAAACCTGAGCCAACCATCAGTCAGTGCTAATTGTATGCACTGTAGCTGGATCAGTTCTCAATCAACATATGGCTCCTGCCAGAATTTCAAGTAAACAAATGCCTGAGGCAACCCAAGAGCTCATTATGGCTTTCTATTACATAATAGAAAATTCCATGGCTCACTAGCTTTCCCGGCGTGTCTTTAAATATGTTGTTACATGTTTGTTGTTTGCTTCTCACTCTTGTGTAAATGAGAATGTGATGTCCAGTACATATTTCATGGCGTTAGTCACAGAATATATTGAGGAAGAGGGGAGGAAAAAGAAAACATAACTGTAAAAGTCAAGTCAGTTTTATTCATGACATGAATAATTGCTGGTCAGGTGGGAGTCCTGGTAATTTGTGCAAAACAACACTGAAACAAGATTAAACATTCATGCATTCAATCTCTCCAGCATAGACTAAATATATCACAGTACCACTCTCTATAGCATACAGCCTGCAACATTGGCTCTTTCTGCTCTGTCATGGTGTTCAGGGGTGGACACAATACAGACCCAACAGAGAAGTCTGTTTATACCTGTAGGTTGTGTTCTTGTTGTTGTTGGGTTGTGTTATACTCAACTCACTCCTGGGGTTGGACAAATATGAACAATTCCAATAGAAGGCAGCCAAAATAAAATTTATTGTCAGGATAGTAAACTGGACTGCTTTATACAGATGTATAAAAATGTTTACATGGGCACTATGTCTGGTTCAAAGGCTAATTGGCTGTCAAATTCCTTTTCATGCATTTCTTTTACATTATTGGCACAATATCAGAAGCTATCATTTACTTTATCATGCATCTCCACTGACAGCAAACCATCCCATGGGTTTTATGCTGTAGAGAAGAATTATACAAACAAAATGATTGGGAGCCATCTTCATTTTGGGGCCATCATGCACTCCATTTTGACCAGCCCGTCCTCACAAGAAAAACAACAGCATAGGTCTAAAATTCAAGCCAGCAAAAATGACCTATACTTACATTTACACCATCTAGTCGCTGTAGTAATTATGACCCAGGAAAAGTGACGCAATGACTTGATAGGATGATTTTGCCTTATTAGGAGGAGATGGGTTGGGTGGATGGCTGGTTAGTTAGGCGGCAAAAAGTGGTCTTTGCTGCAGGAGACCACTGTTCGCTTTCTGCTTCCAGCTTCGAGTGGACAAACATGCTGAAGGCATTTTCCTCCTCTCTATGTTCTTCTACTCTAGTCGTATCTTAGATACGGTCATTGTTTGAGACTCAGTGTAATTTGAAAACACAGTTGCAACTCTAAAACCTGTGTTACATGTAGACAGGTATGGCCCTCTGAAGTCAGAAAAAAAAATAGTTCTATGTCACCGCTTGTTCTGTGCTTGTGTAACCTTGCATGTATGCTGTCAGACCACCAGGTCTCATCTTGGTTAGAAACGATGACATCACTCAGTCACACAGGCTTCTTAAAGTTTAAAAACAGCAAACTTTATCGACAGCCAGCGGGTGAACATAGAGGCAGTTAGTAGAGATGGATGGACAGTAAACATAGCACAGAGGTGTCACAGAAACAAACACACATCGCTCTTTGTTCAAAGACTGGACTCGCCTCAGCAACTGGCTGCTAAAATAATGAAAGGGTTGATGATGGCAAGGAACTGCAGACTCAGGCAGGTGGATACATTTACTTACAGCTCTGATGATGCCATTTCAATTCTCAAGTTGTGACTCTAGTTAACCTTTTCATGCAAAGCTAATTGTGAGGAAAGTGTTTCCTGTTAGCAAATCTTTACTGTTGAGATGACAAAAGGGTTACGCACTCTAAATGGTGCAAACTTGGATTCCAATAAAAGGTGTTGTGAAAGACAAATTGATGTCATCAAGTAAAGGCTCTGAAAGTTACAGGGGTAAGGTGTTTGTATTACACAACAAAGTACAGGTCTCAATGTGAGTCACTGGTTGTTTATCACAGTATCATCATTCCCTCCTGTTAAATGAGACATTTCCTGCTATTAAGTCATGGCTAATGCTTTCATAAAGATTAAAAAGATAAATACTCTTACTTTTTGATGATAGTGAGTTTAAAACAAAGCAGTTTTTTTTAAACGTTTTGAACCTGCATTTACATCCCCAGAATGTGACAATCTGGGGAGCAAATGTTGCTTTTCTTGGCGTATTGACTCGTATAGATGCTGGGAAATAGGACAGATGTGTATTTCAACACATCAGTGCTGGTGGGTCTTTATATCTAGAGGGAGTTTTGACTCACTGTTAGTCGGTTTTGTGGGAAAATTTTATTTGTTTACTTGCTGTGACTTGCTGTGACTTTTATCACTAGGATTTTATACAGACTGGGATTTTTTACAGTGCCCATCCAGTGGCCATTGGTGTAACTGCATCTTGAGGTACCTCCTGCAATCCCTCTTAAAGGTCCAGTGTGTAGGATTTAGCGGCATCTAGTGGTTGCAGATTGCAACCAATTGAATACCGCTCCCCTCACCTTCCCCTTCCAAGCGTGTAGGAGAACCTACCGCTAAAAACTCACAAAAAACGCAGAAGTCCCTCTCTAGACCCAGTGTTTGTTTTGTCCATTTTGGGCTACTGTAGAAACACGACAGTGCAACATGGCGGGCTCTGTGGAAGGGACCCGCTCCCTATGTAGATATAAAGGGCTCATTCTAAGGTAACGAAAACACAACAATTCTTATTTTTAGGTGATTATGTGCTAATTAAAACATACCTATGAATATTATATTCCATTTCTGCCAAGTCCGTTCTGCTAGATGTCACTAAATTCTGCACACTGGACCTTTAATGGCAGCCACTTGCCAGTATTCCCTATTTGAAAAGCTTTCAAGATTTCAAAAGCTCTTGCATAGGATCTAAACATGTAGTGGCATTATTTCTGCAAGGGAAGGTTATCCTTCTTATTGTTTCTTAACTTTATGTTCAACCCAACTTCATATAAGCATCTTCAAAATGTTTTATTTATGAGTTATGTGGTTATATGATTAGCTGTCCTATGCTGGCTGAATGTTTTGTTGCGCAAGCTGTTACAGTAAAAAAGGAAAAGGAAAAAAAAACAAAAGGTAATTGACAAATCAACCTTTTTTTATTTTGATTTGTTTCCTGAGGATTTGAAGGCATTATGTGTGCAAGGTGAGATTTTCGTCTCACTCTTGGTTTGAAATTCAGGAACAAATTTCTTGCAAAGCCTCTGCTTGTAATTTGCTTCGTATTAAAAGTGTAATGCAAATGAAATTAATGCAGATACTAAAACCTGGGAAACAGTGCTTACCTACTAACCTCAGACAAATCAGGTGGTTGAAAATTTTGTCACATATTTGCCCAGGATGGTCAGGTGATTTTGCATAGAGGGAAATCTGCTCGGTTCAGGATGTCACTCTGCAAAATGAGTCATCAGCAGTGTCCATCTTTCTGTCTGTTACTTATATTTTTCTGGTATCCTCTCATGCACTCCCACCTTTCCCTTCTTTGTATCCCTTCTCTTTCTTTCCCTAGTCTTTTGTCTCTATCATTTACCTTCCATCCTTACATTGACCTCCTTCCCTTCCTGCTATAATCTTCATCTTATCTCTCCCTGCCTTCCCCTTGTTTTTGACTCAGTATGTCTTCTTCCTTCTCTCCCTTTCTTCCCTCCACCTTCTCTTTTTATCGGTCTCTTTCACCTGTCCCTTCCTTCCTCCTGCATTCACGCATCTTTCCTTGTTCTATCCCTCATCTCTCTCCACAAGTTCCTTCCTCCTTGACTTTATCACTTTCATTCCATCCTTCATTGTCTCTTAATGGCTATCGTTGTACTCCTTCCTTTACCTCCCTTTCTGTCCACTCTAATTATAGTCCATCATCACTGATGCCACCTTAATAATAACAGGGAGGCACCAAGATTGATTTTGAGGTCAAGAAGGAAAAAAAAAATAATGTATGAACATTTTTATAGCTTACTTTGCATCCACTCATTCTTTGCTTTCTCTCTTCCCTCCTTCACTCTGTCTCGATCTCTGCTTTCTTCTCCCTTCATGCTCTCTGTCTCTCCTCCTCCTCCTCCTCCGCCTGGTCTATGTGGTGAACCACATGGTTAACTGCGGTCCAAGCCTTAACGCCTGTTTCTCGTAGACCTCGTGGCGGCACAGTGGCACCCTGGGCGGCCAGTTGCCACAAGACTCCACAGTCAAAACAGCTCAATCAACCAACAGCTGAATACTCCAGAAGATTCTGTGACCACTTTATAGTTTAGGGTTAATCGGACAATTTGAAAGAAAACAAAACCATAATCCTATATGAGAGTGGTTGAGTCTCTCAGAAAGAGTCCATAATCCTGTTCAGGATCTATCACAGCTTTCTTCCTTTTAACATTTTTTGTGACTGGAACAAAAAAATACAAATAATACAACCGTAAAAATAATTTAACATTTAATCAGGAATCAAGTCAACTCTATCCACATGGACCAGGAAAAGTCATGCATACACTGTAGTCACACCCCAGAAACCTTTAATACTGAGATATACATGGTAGAAAGTCCAGATTGTTCCTCAGAGAGAATGCAAGAAAAAATATGATGAAAACAAAATAGTTTGATAAGCTCCCTGCTTCCCAGAAAATAAAAATCATAAGCACAGCTTTGTGACCAATTAGATTGCTGCTCAGGAGTTAAACAGCTTAGTGTATAAAATTGTGCGTATACTTAAAGGAAACATATGTTTTTCGTTTTGTGAGAATATTTTTCACTCATAAAAACATCCTTTACTCAGACAAAGGCTGAGAAATCATTGACTCAGCCTCAAAACTGAAGGAAAAAATGTGTTTAACTTATTTTGCTCCAGTTTCTGGCTGTAATTCATATTTCCAAATTATTTTTACGTTCACTGGCCATCTTTGGTTAACCAAACTTAACTGTAAGTCTCGTAAGTCTGTAAGTCTCGTGACACTGCATCCATGTTTTTGCTTTGTCTTAATTGACCAAAATGAAGTTAATTATGGTCAATTTAGAAAAAGAGCAAGGGCATGAAATTATTGTATCTTTGTGGTGATGGTTGGTAGGCCAAAAATGGTTAATGAGTTTTCCCAGTTTGATCAAATATGCAAACGACTTCAAACATCAAACTGCACACAAGTTTAATAGTATTACCAACTTATAAATAAAAAGATTAAGAAGTATTTTGGATCAAATCCTTTGAAATGCTGACAACTGCAGAGCATGTTGTGCTGCTGATATTGTATAAACTATTGGATTTACAACAGTTTATACATGGTAAAGTCAAAATGTATTTTACGGCCTTTAGCTAATAAACAAATTTTATATTTGGTCAAATTAGATGTTTTTGCATGCTTACCTTCTTTAGTGTGGTAACTTTGTTAGTCTTTGTGCCCACATTGTGTGGTCTCTTTCTACCAGGATCTATTCAGATAATATTACATGCACACAAAACATCTCGATTTTTATACTTTTGAATTTCATTTTAACAACTATGGAAAATCTGATTTTTAACTCAAAACCCAAATGGACTTTCACAGGAGTGCAGACTAGAAACTGAACAATGAACCAACAATTCTAACAATTATCATGTCTAAAAATAAAACTAAACATTTTCTAAGCTTCAGTCAGTTGTCTTAAATACTATATTTCTCATTTTTTCCCTTCTCTCTGTTTAAAATGGCTCGGTTGGTTGATGATCCTTGTTCACTGTAACCTCAGGTTGATTGGAACTCACTACACTACTTTCTACAGATGTACTGTATTTAAGTTAGTGTACACTTGTCAAGTCAGGACATTTCTATTGGAAGTATTGACTGACGTTAAGCTTAAGCTTCTCTCTTCTTTTGCCTATAGACATTTCCTCCTACGCACCCGTCTACAAGAAACTGAAGGTGTGCATGAGCCTTTACAGTCAGGATATAGAGGTTTGTAAAAGTACTACTGATGCTCATGAGGCTTTTACTCAAGAATTTGTCGGGGAACACTCTTCTTCCGTTGTATTTTGTATCTTTAAACCACAGCAACAGGTGATTTTACACACAAACAAGTGAAGATGGGGACAGAACATTTGTCATTAGGTGACACAAAAAAAGTTTTACTTGTCAAACTTGAAATACGTAAAGTGTCAAACCACAAGTATGTATTTAGACCTGCTGTCCTCCCCCAGCTCATTAAAACCTGTCAGTCAGCCTGATGAGCTATCGCCTCTGCTGCGGCTGAGGTTGCTGCCTCCACAGGTGTTGAAGAAGCAGATGGCAATCATGCAGCTCATCTACTCCTGATGTTCACCATACTTCTAAACATTATGCTTTTTTTTACATGCTATCATCCACCAATGTGTTTTGCTGTGGATGTGACTGAAGATGGTCCTATAGCAAAATATTTCTTAATGCCACCTTCATTGAATTATAAAACCTACACTGTACAGTATACAAATTAACAATAACAGCCATGGCGGACAACTTATTACTTACTGAAATAAAAATCACCAGCTTGGTCTTCATTTACAGGAAAAGAAAGAAAGTAAAAGAAATAGACAGAACTCATGTGCTGCCCACTTTGAAACAAATACATAGCAAAAACATGGCTGATATGTAGCAATATTGGTCTCTTTCTTTGTAAAGAATACATTACAAGGAGTATATCTCTACATAAAGTTGTAGACCACAACCACCCTAAATCACAGATAAATTCAGTTTAGAAAAACTATGGTTTATACAAATATGCAGATTTTATGGCCTTCGCTGGCCTTTTGTATAATTGTGGCCTGACTGGAGATTTATCATATGTGAGCAAATTTTAGCGATTGAGACCATAATTGTGTTTTGATTTTCATTTCTTTGGAATTAGTGCGATTCACATTTTCTCTCCTCCGGAGCGTCTGTCAGCTGAATGCAGAGACTACACTGATATCAACACTCCATTAATCCCAGTAAGACAGCGATCTCGCCGACCTCCAAGTGTAAAAGTAATGGAGCATTACTGGGATTAGTAACTGTAATATAATTAGTGAATTTCAAATTGTAATCTCTTACACTCCTTGTTACTGAAAAAAGTAATAAAATAACTGTAACACACTAACATACCAACACTGGTCTTGGGTCATGCTTCAAGTTAGTGTTTATGTTTTTTCCATAAACACCAGAAAATCTGATTCTGTGGCAAAGACAGATGAAAAACGCTGACAGTGAATGTTGTCATATGTAATAGGCCATCATATGTCATAAGTCTTATCTTATCTGTTAAGATGTTCAGGCATACAGATAATGTATAATATCCTGCTTTTGTTATTTCTAAACTGTTGCATGTTGTAGTTCAAACACAACAAGCTCTATGCTTGTGAAATTTGAAAATATACATCCTCATTTGGGTTGTGTCAGCAAGCACCAACCACAAGTCACCATGCAGTCCCCAAAAACATGTGTTTTTGTTTTTCCATGCTGAAATAACTCTTGTCCACTGGTCCCTGATAATTGCAGCATACATGACATTATCCCATGCATTGTCCTGTAACAGACTGTGACAAAAACCTGTTAGGAGTCAGACAAAGAGTCTGGTGGGAAGCCAGCAGTGTGAAACTAACTCCTCCAGACACGTACAGTATTGTTGGCGTGGTCATAACAAGCAGTAGCTGTTTCTATTAACAAGCTCGGACATGCTAACCACACCATATGCTGCTGCGTCAGTGTCTGCTTGTTGCTTTTGTCATCTGCACTTTTTTTTCATAAAATGTGTATAAAAGCCCATCAGATGAATTCAGAAATGTGCTGCCGTCAAGCTGTAAACAGCTGATGTAATTTCAGGTATTTCAGAGATACAAGAGAGAAATGCGACCAGAGAGGAAAAGGTGAAATGAATCCTCAGGAAGCTGGGTGCCTTTGCAGATGAGGGTGTGAACCATCTAACCATCGTTCCTCCTCTCTCTCTTTTTTTTTTTTTTTTAGATATACAAACATTTTTAAAACCCCTGTACAGACAGGGTTAATTTTTCTGGGTCAGTACTTTTTTGCTTTGCTCTTAAGAGATATTAGTGAAATGCTTTCATGGGGTAAATTTCAAATAGACACTCTTTTAGATTTTAATTGCAGACAGATACACATCAAATATTTTTAACACAGAAAGACTTCACAAAACATTTATTACACTATTTGCCACTTATATATGTTTTTTTCTTTTTTTTTCCTGGGATTTATTTATTTATTTATCAGAATTCCAAGGCTGTAATTTCCACTGGAAATGGGGTGGACATGTCCTCAGGAGTTTGAAAAGTCCTAACTATTACTAATTGTTTATTATGGTAACTCCAACATGACATGAACGCAACATTAACCCCACCAAGCACTAATATGATAATCTCCATGCGGGACATTGAGGTCCATTTACGCTGTGCGATTTTGGGCTGAAAGTTGACAATCGTGAAAGAAACATGATAAAGTATTTAGTCATCAATCCAAAAAAGTGGTCCAAGATTGCACTGTTTCAAGATTTCCCCATAACACCTCAAAGGACTGCAGATTCCCTGGCAAATATACAAATATGGGTATACTGTTTTAAAATCCCTTTGAATAAATGCGGATCAAATTTGACCCAGAACACCCTCTATATACAAACATTTATACCAGCACAGCACAAAATAAATAATTTTGAAATATTTCCATGTTTGTATATTCTGGGCCACTTTAGGAAAGTCGTGAAACTTCATGCTTAAAGAATGTAATTTAGTGTGTTTTTATTGCTTTCAAATGTCAAAATGGGTCAATTTTGACCCAAACAGTATGTGAGGGTTAAATCACAAAATGTTGTTAGCTATATGAAAAAGAGAAAACTTTCATATCACAGCTTGCTCATTCACTACTCCCTACATAACACTCAACAGTTTACTCAATACTGAGTAGTAAATTGAGATTTCAGACAACTAATCATCATCATTTTGTGTCAACTGTAGAGTCGCACAACAGCACTTTTCACATCTGCAAAATGTGGTGCATTGCATCATGGGATTGTTAGCTGAAAATAGTGTAAATGCTATGGACACAATTTCTGCTCTCAACCAACAGATTTAGATGCTGCTTCCACAATTATGTCCTAAAACGTTTTATCCTCCTCTGAAAAACTGAAAACAATGCACAATCGCTGTAGTATTATTATAGTTTATTTTAATTTTTTTATTGCATAAAATTGAAGAAAATTGAAAATTGAATTCGGTTTTCAGTTTGACTTTAAACAATCTGATATGCCAGCGTTGACATATATGATAAAATCTTGAATGCAAAGCGAAATCTCCTCAGCGTGTACAAGTGAGTACAAGTGATAACATCAATGAATCGTTCAGTGATTTTTTTCTGTTTATACCACAAAATTTTCAGCTGACTCTCGTTCTCCGGCCTGGACATGTTTTGTGTACAGTTAATTCTCTGATGATCCTTTATGACAACGCCGGGTGAGGTCACTAAGAAATTAGTGATGTAACTGCAACACATCTCCAGCCCAGCAGTGTCTGTCTGTGTTTTTGCATTCATGCATTTCCACGTGTGCCAGCGCTTCCTTCCACGTGAGCTCCTTTTTCATTTCTCTGAGGCCCTACACTCTGCCTGTCGCTATGACCTCACCATACATCCTGTCCACGGGCGCAGGTGACTGAAGCAATATACACATGGAAAGGACCCAGGTGTTTATGATGTAACTAAAGAGACAGCTGGTAGAAATGACTTGATAAGGCCTTATCTGATATCATTTTACACAGGCTTCATCTAATATAAACCAGTAAACTGATGTAATACTATACATTCTGTTCCACTTTTAATTAAAGCATGAACTGCACCATGCTGCATGTAGCAGGAACCTCTTACTCCAGAAAACATATTAACTTATTAACTAATGCTGTGTCAGCAGAATGAGAAGAATTGGAAAATCTGCTGCCCCTATAGTCGCACCACATAAATGCGTGTAGTTTAAGTGTAGTTTAAATCACCTGTTGTTGTTTTTTTAAGTGGTTTGTTAAGAAGATAAACCAGATTTAAACTAAATGTGTAGGCTTTATAGTTATTTTTTAAATTATGTTATGTAATTTGAGATTTTATGTACAGTGAACTTCCTGTGATGGCAGCTTTGTAGCCATTTTGGCAACAGTTTATTGACACTTCTACAGTTCTTTTATCACTAAGTGATGTTTTATCACTAAGACATCGTAGCCATTAGAAATTCTTATTATTTCCTATTTGTAATTAAAACTGAAAGGCCAACATGAACACGACTGCTTATAGTACAGTATGATATTAACACAGCATCATTTCCAACTTGTGACTCCATGTTGCCTCAAGCTGCTGTAATAAAAACTTTGGACTAACATTTAAAATCGACACTGACAGAGACAAACGATTACCAAGGAATTGAGCCATATAAAAACGCATAACTCACCCAGGAGTCACGACCCTCCCCTGGGCTCTCATTTGAATATTTTGTTCATGCAATATGAATTTGTAGGGGGACCGTCGCTCCAATGCTTTGAAGCTCTGGTGCACAGAAAGATGACAGCACTTCCTCACTGAGGAGCAGCCAAACTCCCAATCCTTGCTAACTGGGCTGTAGCCACTCTTAGGAACCTCACATATTTTCGAACAGCAGCCGTAAAAGGTTTGCAGACGGCACCCACAACCCAGAACTGAGAGCACGGTGAGCTTAGCTGGATATGAACCCCGTAACATACACCAAGCACCGCTCCTCTTGAACAGATATTGGACGCTAAGCTCTGCAGCTCTCATCACTTCTCCGTAGAGTCACTGACTAAAGTCCTGATTAACCACAGGTGTAGTCATTTGCTCTAATGAGCCTACACAAATCTTGTCAAGGTGAACCTTTGAATCATCCAATTAGAGTAATAAGGTTACGTACGAGTCTTGTGAATGTTTAGCAGTTCCTTAGAGGACTATACCACTATTTTTGCAAGTTGTATCTCATTATTTAGACCTCATGTTTAATTTATGCAACTATTTTCATAGGTTCAAAACACTGTCTCCTTGATTAATTATGTTTATTTACTATTAATTTGTTTCGACAGTTAAGTTTTGAGGTGGTAACGTACCGACACAACACTGCTCAAACAAGGCAGCAAAGAAGAAGACTGCTAGCAAGCAAACATGGATGTAAACACGATTTAAAATATTTTTAAATATCAGCTTCCTGTTTTATGAGGAAAGAAATGTACTCAACACATTTTGTAGACCTCAGGGATAGACACAATGTGTTTTTTGGTGAAATCTAAACAGAACTTTTGTTTGTTTTTCAAGAAAGCCCCACACAGCACCTGTAACCAGTTAATTGTGGATCCTGTCCTATCTCCTATCTTAATGCCTATGCTTCTTCACATTGATGGAGTCTAATCGCCAAAAATCTTTCTGTCGCTAGCATCAATAAATATTGTTATCAGATCCGTCACTATTTGGTTAGGGCAAAATCACATCTTCCATCCAAAGAAAACAGCTAACAAGAAGGAAATGCCAAAGGTGTTGACAAGAATGACCACTCTGAAAGTCTGAATTATCAAGTAATATTAATAATATACTATTAAAAAACAAACACTAAAGAAAAGTATATGGAAAAAAACATAAGGTAAGCTTAAAATTAGTGCTTTATTAAATAGTTCTTGTGGCTTCACACTGGTGAAAACAGGATCTCTCATATAGAATACACATGCATCTTAAGTTCAGCAGTACACATACATACATACACACAGGTTCAGGGCATGACTGAGGCATTTTTAGAACATTTGGTCTCCCATGAATCACTGCTGCCCTTCAGCTGAATAAGAGGACATCTCACTGATTACATCAAAATAAACACACACATACACATACACACGGCCATATAAAGTCACGTTATGGAGGCACATGTAAAACAGAAAGACTCATATTCTCAGCCACATGAAAACTTGCAGACAGTCTGATTAAAAATACTTTCTTGTTATTTTGATGCGCCACAAATTGGCAATGCTTTCACAGTAACCTTGGGTTTAAAGTAAAGGAATGTGTGGTGTCAGAGTAGTGAAGACTGTGGCTGTGCCAGGCTGTGCCAGGCTGTGCCAGGCTGTGCCAGGCTGTGCCAAGCTGTGCCAGGCTGTGCCAGGCTGTGCCAGGCTGTGCCAGGCTGTGCCAGGCTCTTTCCAGTACAAGTGAGTGGGAGTTATCAATATGAAACCCACAGGTCAGCTTTTAAAAAACTATCATTAAAATGACTGTTAAGCAGAAATGTTATTGTTTCATATTTTTTAGTGTGGGTAGTAAGAGTCAAACAAATCAAAATTGCAAGAAGCTCCATTTGATAGGTGAAACTTTGAGGAGTAAACAATATAAAAATGAGCTGCTGTGTCCTCTGCATCCTGCTGACTGCGCCAGTAGTCAATTTCAGAGGAATTCAGACTCATTAGCCTCTGAAACCTTCATTACTGCAAAATAAGAGAGAAGAGAAACAGCGATGGCAGACGCTTAAGAGGTTGGAGAAGCTAGTGTCTGACCAAAAGGTTGTTGGTTTGAATCCTGAGGCCTGTGGGGGAAATCTGTGTGGGAAAAGACAATTTTCTTTCCATCAACAGCTACAACTGAATCGAAGACATATAACTCATATCTGGTCCAGTGGAGCTGCTCAGTCTCCTGCTGCAGAGGACTGTGGTCGCACTGGGCAGCTCCCAGGCATGAATGTCACCACAAAAGCCTCTCTTTTGGTTCTGGGTAAGTCATATAATGTTGTGAAATGAGCAAGAACTCAGATTACATGTTGTGGGCACAGAATCCATATGAGGATTTTATTTCTAATAAAATTATATAATATAAAATATTCTTCATTCCTTGGAAAGATTGTGAGACAGAACCACAAATTACTTACCCTGTTTTCATGTGTTTGTTACATGAAAAAGTTAGCTAACAGTTTGGTTTTGGCAAAAACTTAAACAAGGTTTTGGTCAGTGGTTAATTTCAGTGTTTGTAGCGTGGGACCAGGAATGCGAAATGTGCAGAAAACACAGAACACACGCATTTAAGAGACATTATAATAAAGAATCTGGATTACATAATGGCCAAATTACTCAGAACAAACATCACTTAATTTTGTATTATTTTCATTTAAACTTTAAGACAAAGTGGCACCTCCAGTTCACAGACATACACACACACACACACACACACACAGCAGTGCCTGGGTCTCTGCTCTTCAGCTCAGCAGCCAGATCTGCCTTGGCATCATAAAACGATTGTGGCATCTTGGTATTTTCTGGCCGTCTGTCCTGCACTCTTGTATAACAGATCCCTCTGGGCTGTTATTTTCAACTTCTACAATGGGTCACTTGTTGGGGAGGACATAGGGCACAGGTTTGTTTTTGCATAATAATTTCAATTCTTGGCTTTGCATCGCAGTCAAATTGCAAACAAATAAGGTGGCAATTTGGATGTATGTCTGCACTCCGTGCTGTACATGCTGGGTAGTTATCATCAGCTGGGTGGTGATTAACAGAAGAGCTTTGGCTCCTGGCAGGCTATTACCACATAAACAGCAGTACTGCAGGATCACAATGTCCAAAACATAAAGCATTTTTAGGGTACGCCTGCAAAAACCATGTGTTTTTCCTCTGATTCTCAACAAAAAATTGGTTGGTGGCATCATCACACAGGAAAGCGAACTTGGACTCTGAATGTTTATTATCCAGTTAGGCCTACTCGATTAATCAGTGGAGGAGACCATGGCTCTAGGAATGGCTCTATCAGCACTTTGGTCCAGACTGAAGACTGCAAACCCATCAGTGTGCTCTAGTCTTTCTCTCTGATCTGAGAAGCACCTGATTCAGATGCACATTGCAGGAAGATGCACAGATAACCCCTTTTTTTTCACTATATCCCCGCAACTGTTGCCCAGAGGATGAATCCTAATGATCCTTTGGTGAGCCCCTGACTTTTCACCAGCAAGTCAAAGTTTTATCTTATCCTGTCAAATATCTCAACATCTACTAGATTGATTGGCACAAAATTTTGTACAGAAAGTCACACTGTAGTTCCTGATTATCTATCCTACTGAATCTGGTGATCCCAGACTTTTTCTCTAGTGTTACCATGAGCTTCACGTTTGTGGTTTTAGGTGAAATGTCTGAGCAACTATTGGATGGATTGCCATGAAACTTTCTACAGACATTCATGGGTCCCACATGACATATCCTAATGAATTTGCATCATTTGGGTTATCAAATCATTGTCCATCA
This sequence comes from Scomberomorus guttatus, assembly GCA_038419695.1. Lineage (NCBI taxonomy): Eukaryota > Metazoa > Chordata > Actinopteri > Scombriformes > Scombridae > Scomberomorus > Scomberomorus guttatus. The sequence continues at coordinate 31,480,190 of CM076446.1, read as the reverse complement.
CAGTCTCTGGCATCTATCCTCTGAGACGCTCTTGAAGTTTGCCAATCAATCCAAATGACAGATGACAACCTGTGACGCATTCTAAGTGTCATGGTCACAGGTTGTCAATACCTTTTTCAGTTATCGTTGGTGAGATATTATATTTTTACAGATAAAATAATGCATCCTGTGATTTAGACGGGTGTGTTTCATGTGATTGTTTCAGTAAAGTCAGTAAAGAGCTGTTGATGACAAACAGTGTGCAGCCTTGTGGTTCCTGAGGTTTGCTTTGCTGCTGCTGTCTGATTTACAGCTGCAGCATTCAGGCCTTAGGGACAGAAATATTGGTTGGCTGAAACCTCACTGAGTAATAAAAGGCAAGAGAAAACTGGATAGAAAAAAATGAAAAAGTGTGTTCGGCCCCTGCACGGCCAAACTTTACTCACTATTTCCATGTTCTGCCAGTTTAACTGTATACCTTGTTGTGCTTGCTACTCTGGAGTTTCCAACATGTGATTTAAAAGATAGCAGGCTGTTGATGGTGATATACAAATGTTTAGGTAATTTACATCAGGGCTTCATGAACTCTTTTCATGACAAACAATTTAAATTTAGAACTACAAATCTCAATCTGATGAAGGTTTTAACTTCTCCATTTTATTGTTGCTTTTGTTGCTTTTGCATGGACACTCATTTTAAATATATCACAAGGTTACAGACAAAAATAGGACTGTGCCTACATCTGCGTACAGACACTTGGGTTCAGTCAATGATGACAACAAAACCTGAGCTTCTGTAAAACCAACATGTTTGACTGTTGTAAGGAATGTTACGGTATTGTAACCCTAGTTCTATAAGCACAGGTGGAGCCCTCTACTGGACTCTATGGGTAATACTCTCTTCCAATCACATGCACGCAATTACCCACTGAAATTTACGTCTATGTAGCCGGCCAATCAGGACACGCCTACCGATTACGTGCGTCTCGCACACTATATAAGCAGTGTTCACTATCCGAAACCACTTTAGCGGACGGCGTAGGAACGGCAGGATCCATAGGTAGAGGGCTCTGCCTGTTCTTATAGAACTAGGGTTACGAGGAGGGGGGGCAGGTGTACCACAGCTGACACTCACACCATCCTTTTCACAAGTCCTGAGTTGCACCTGTGAGCACGGACTCAGCTTACGCGGAGCAGTAGGGGGCCCAACCCAGTCCATTTAACCATGGCAAGCAAGCAGTGGTGGATCTCGCTCTCACCACCTGGATGGTCTGCACCACCTGCGCATACAGTCCAGCCCACATCAGCCTGTCCCTCTCAGGAGCCAAGCCTGGAGAGGTTGGCCTAATGTGGGCAGCACGCCTATCAAGCCCGCCTCCTGGGACAGAGCCCCCCACACTTGGAGGATGGACCAGGGCTGGGCTGCCAACATCTGGGTCATCTCTGCGTACCACAGCACCAAATGGAGGTCTGGGGCTATGAGGATGACCAACAGCTGCTCTTGTCTCATTCTCTCCAGCAGCAGGGGAATGAGACGAAGAGGGGGAAAAGCATAAGGCAGCCTCCTTGGCCATGGCGCGTGTACAAATGCATCCACCCCCAAGGGTAGATCGTCTTGCGGTGTCAGGAAGAACCAGAGTGGGCAGTGGGTTCTGTGTAGCACTCTTCTTCCAGTTGATGGCAAAACCTAACCGGGTTAGGTACAGCACCAATCTGGCTGTGTGGAAAATAGCCCATTCTCTGGACCTGGCCATGACAATGAGGTAGGGAGCCCAACACGCTCTGCACTCTGTGGCCAAAACCTTCAGGAAATAGTGGCGAACTAAAATCGGCAGCAGATTTCCAAAGGTCAGCTAAGTTGCAGAGACAGACAATAGGTTGTCGTCATCGTCTATCGGAGAAGCTGCACAGAGAGTCTCAGCTTAGGCGCCCAACAGTGGCGGCAGAGGGCCGGATAAAACAGGGAGTTCATCTTCGCTGCGGAGATCAATCTTGAGCTCCAGTTCACTCTCGTCGCAGCGGAGTGAGACATCACACAGCCGAAAATGTTCCAGGAGAACAGGAGGGAGTGCCCGGCAGTGCACGCAGGGTGGTGGCTGCATCATGCCACTCTCTGCGTGGTCTCGTCTGAGGCACTCAAAGCAGAAGTGATGCCTGGCGGCAGCGGCGGCCAGGGCGCAACAGGCAGGAACGAGCTGGTAGTGGCAACTCCATCCTTGGAGAGGTAAGATCAGTGAGCTGATTTCACCATGGCTGAAGGAAAGAGGATGGTGAGCAGCATTGAGACACTGCTTATATAGTGTGTGAGACACGTAATCGGTAGGCGCGTCCTAAGTAGCTGGCTACGTACATGTAAATTTCAGTGGGCGATTGCGTGCGTGTGATTGAAAGAGGGTATTACCCATAGAGTCCAGTAGAGGGCAGAGCCTGTTTGAGATAGAACTGCCAGCAGTCTTTGTGAAGTGATTTATAATGAAAAGATAAGTGGATGTTGTGTTGCTCAACCTTCAGGCTGCAGGCAGTATGAACATACTGTATCTTCCTGGCACACCTGACAAATGTTGGGTACAGTAATAATTTAGGAGTTTTCATACTAGCTTAATTTTTTTAGTCTAAACCTGGGCTTGAAAGACCCCTGCCCAAAACCACCCTGTCCTGTTTTCACTTTTGCTTTCTGTTCTCATATGTGACACATACAGTATGTGTAATTCTATTATTATCAAAGTGCAGCTGTTTCCCAAAGTTGCCAGTAGATAGAGTTGGTGCCCCCTTTGATGCTCACAGGGAAAATGGAGCTAAACATTTGGTGATGATAAGGCCTATTCCTGCCTGTGATTTCCAGTTTGTTATGACCCAGCTCACTAGGGGAAGGGGAAGCAGCGCAAAACCAGATGTAGTTGGCAAAATAAAGTTATTTATTTACAAGGAACTTAGATCATTATTAAATACAAAAACACAAGAGGCAAACTACAAAGGAAACAGGGCCTGTGGGTGCTGTTCAAATCAAATAAACAAATATAACCAAAAGGGGACTCTTAAAATACAAGCTACAACTAACTTTATCTAAAAGAAACCAAAACAAAAATAAAACCTCACCTTCTAATTCTTACCAAAAACCACAAAAACAGTAAAAAGAGCACCTAGTATGTCTAACAAAGGAAATTCTCAGTGTGTGTTATCAGTAATCAAGAAAAACCTATACCTGGCCCAGTCCCCAGGTAGTACCTCTTACTAGTTTCACAAACAACGGATATCTAACAATCTTAAATAACAACGAGAGGCACGGTGGTGAGCTGTTGAGAGAATCCCAGCCGCCCCAACAGACAAGCTGGCCAAACATTTGTAGTTTCAGTCCCCAATTACATCGTCTGGATTAGCACGCTGGACCGGGTGCCGCTCCAATCAGGATCACCGAAAATGCCAATGAGGAAGTGGGAGAAGTGCTATATATAAACCATCAAATTTTGCTCAAGTGTAGTTCACAGAGGGTGTTTACATCGGCCCTATTTTCAATCTTTTTTTCCTTAATCCATCTCTATTTCCAATCTTAAAGTCCCACTGAAATACCAGGATTATTAAGGTTTCTTTGTATTTCTATTAATTATACTCATGGAAATGCCACTTTAGGCTTATTAACCTTCCAGACAACAGAAAAACACACCTTTATAGTCCTGGTATTAATATGTGACTCCAGTGTCCACATTGAGTCTCTGTAACAGCAGATTTTTATTGTGTTATCATCTCAGAAAGCTACACTGTCCTGTAGTTCCTGAGAATATAGAGAACAAGTTTAAAGTTGAAATATCTTCCTTTACGCCTTTATCGCCCCTTGTGGTGGTGAAAGGTAATTGAAATTTTGTCTGATCTACAGTAAAGATGGCAGAACATCTCTAGTTTGAAGAAACTTATAGCAACTGTGGGCATCAAACTTGTAACCAACCACATGGGCAAACATATCCCTTGGGGAAGCGCACATCAAACACCAATATACAGTACACACATTTAAGCAATTTTGCAATTTCTGCATGTGCATGCACACAGAATTAATACACCACACACACACAAGTAGGCTGCATGTGCAATGTACAGTCAGACAGAAAGAGCGTAGTCGGGATTTAGCAATGAGATCACGTGTGTGTTCTGCCAAGCAGCCGTGACATGATGTTATGTAACAAAAGAGGAACATACACACACACACACACACACATACACACACACACACACAACGGAACTCTGTTAAACTGTCCAACATGTAGACTCAGGGGAACGAGTGAGAAATACAATCTGGTGAGGACCCTGCTCCACAGCAACCAGAAAAACTGTCCTGAAAGACACGGGACACTCAGAACAGACTGAACTATGTATTTTTTCAAGTAGCCTGCAGAGAACATGCTCCAATTAACAAAACTCTAACATTTTACTGGTTTAACACTCACACAACAGCTGGAGACGCAGCTACATGACGGATACCTGCAGAACACTTCATTTAGTAAAAACAACCCACATAAGAATTTAGTTCAATGTGGGTTTCCAAGAAGGATTTTTATCACACATAATCTAGATGTTGATGTTACACCCACAGGAAGAATAATATTTGGAATCATGAATTTTAAATGCACAGTTCAAAACATTGGCACAAAGCACCAGCTGGCAGCAATCCCCAGACACCCATAACAGTTGAGTATTAAGTTAAACACACAAACACAAGTTTTGTTACACTGCTGAGTGTTAAATACAGAAATAGGCAGTAGACAGTAGGAGGACAGTGATATTTCTGACGCCTCTAAGAGAGGAGAAGCGCTGTGTGTGTGTTTATTATATTCATTCAAGGACACATTGCTCCAAGGTTCCATAAGCTTTGATTTGATTTATTTTTGTGCATGTGGATCACATGTCTGTGTCAAAGGCAGCTTTAGTGTCTGTGTGTGCGTGTTTGTCTGAGTATCCTGTGTGCTTCCGTGTGCTACGTGTCTTTCTGTCAGCAGTTATTCCTGTCCACAATGCTTCACCTACACTGTGAGTCTGTTTCTGTTCTTCTGTTTCTGGTGATCATGTAGTAACAGGCAGTCCACTAACAGTGCCAGGGTTAAAAAAAAAAAAAAGATTGCTGTGAAAGTTTTACAACTTGACTACAACACAGTGAAAGCAGCGTGTCAGCATCAAAACAGCAGCAGCTGCAATCGAGCTCCAGTAATTTTTATGTATTAAATGACTCGGTGTTATAGGAAAGGGGTTGTGCTTGTAATGACGAACTTACAGAGAATCGTCTCTAACTCTGCAGCTTGTCTGAGCTTTTGACTGATTTTGGTTTTATGGCACATTTGCTGTTTTATTTCAGTCCCAGCCAACAAATTGTACACTACCTGCCCTTTCCAGCCAGCATTCACTTTCTCTCCAAGAATCACATGAGATCACACCACTCTCATGAAGGTGAGGTGTGAATACATAAATAGGAAACAGGTTCCATGGTGTAATCGTTAGCACTTTAGACCTTGAGTTCAATTCTCAGTGAAACCTTTAAAGACTCATACTTTCTCAAAAATATGGCTAAATTCCAAATAATCACCCTCAGACCCAGTGCTAAAACGCATAAATCCTCCTTTGGTAACATGCTAGCCATGAAAACTTGAGAAGGTGATACTATGTCAGCTTGTTGCAGAGTTCTTCTACCCCCCAGTGGCTTAACAAAATCAACTGTATTTAAAAAAAAGAAAGTTTTGATTGCGGGACTTAAATATTGTGGTTCAGTGTGGCTACTCCCTGCTTTGAGGCCACAATAGAAATGCATGTGAACACAGCACCACTATAGTGTGCTACACCCAGCCAATAGAAAAGGGGTACTTCTGAATAAATCTTGTAACATATTTGAACCGTTTCAAACTCAGTTGAATCATCCTTAGAGGAACAGATTGACAATTTTGGAAATATACTTATTCACTTACTCTCGAAGAGGCAGGAAGGTCATAACACCCTCATAAAGGACCCTTGACACAGGTTCCATGGTGTAATGGTTAGCACTCTGGACTTTGAATCCAGTGATCCGAGTTCAAGTCTCGGTGGAACCTTCTCACCTTTAAGTTTAAAGGTAATGTTATATCTAAATGTAACTATTGGCAAATTTGACTATGGGATGAATGTAATGATATGTGCATCTAAAGTTAAGTTGAGTTTAGGTAAACAAAACCATAGTTAAAATTTGGGAGTTGCACTGAATGCCTGAGGAAAGTTCAGGTTCTTCCACCTTCACTACAGAGATGCAAAAGTCATGGTCAATTTCACAAATATTTCTGTCAGGGTGCTGGGTGGGCCAGTGGTTTTTACTTAATTTCCCATACCATAATACAGTCCATATTTGTGATAAACAATATCAGTTTTGATTATTTCGATGTAAAAACCCCCATTACTTCTACTGCCAGAAAAAGTGCATATTGTACAGCATTGATTAAAACATTTCACTCCAACTTTACCAAACTTTACTTATCTTAACCATATTTCACACCTCTAAATGATCTGAAATATTTGTGAATAAATCTTGTAGGGCAACTTAATATTTCTAAACACTTCAAACCCAGCTCCAGATCATAACACTCTCATGAAGGTGTAGAGTTGTCAATAAAGGAAACAGCAGCAGATACAGGTTCCATGGTGTAATGGTTAGCACTCTGGACTTTGAATCCAGTGATCTGAGTTCAAATCTCGGTGGGACCTTCTAAGCCTAATGGGCAGAAGTTATGTTGAAAAGTAATGTTGGTTTCAGGTAAAATTAATGCTACATGTCTTTGTATCAGACAAAATGATCATATTGCATGTATCTAAAGTTAAAGTAATAATCTCAAAGATTTTCATTGAAATTACTGTCTGTTAAGTCACTATCTATCACCGGATGAGGTAACACAATGGTGATTGAGTCTATGGCCCACTGATGAAAGTCCTTGCATTTGCAGTATTACGAACTGGGTGTCGGTGGCGACATTCCTGGGAAAAATCACAGTGACAGCAACAGACTCGCTCTTCAACTTACTTGTGTGTGAAGAGTACTGTTTTTTTCTGGTCTCTGCTAGCATTTCCTCGAATTGTTATGGAGGCGTGGCCAAGGTGCCAACTGCCAACTGACTGACATCACACAGTCTGGATCTCTGGGTGAAGTCCAAAAACACACCTGCAATTACCGCTTATCGCCATAGGTGCCGCCAAAGAGAACGAAACAGAGATCTTCGAGATTGTCACTTTAAATTGAGTTTAGGAAAAAAAACAGTTAAAGTTGGGAGCTGCATTCAATGTAACATGCTGTCTTAGGAAAGACAAAGTTATTTCACCTTTACAAGAAACAAACTTCATGTGGAAAATGTGGAAATCTTGATCAACTTAACACTGATTTTTGTCAGGAAGCTGGATCGATAGCATCTAATATTTTTATTCTAACACCATTTATTTATTTATGTATACACTGTTTTTTTAATCTAATGTAAATTCTGTAATAGTTTCTTGTTTCACCCTTGCTTGTTAAAACAAAACAAGGTGCAGGGTCAATGGTGTAATGGTTAGTCTTCTGGATTTAAAATCCAGTGATCCAAGTTCAAATCTCAGGGAAAATCTTCTCACTTCTAATCATAATTATCATGAAGTCATGTTATATCAAAATGTAATAGTGGGCAGAAGCAGATAAAGGTAATGCTACATGAACATTTGTATGTTAACAGTTGGCTTAAATGGTGGTTCTGAAAAGCTGAATTTACAACAGGTATGGATTCCAATGGTGACTTTGACAGCTAAAAAATAATATCACAAGTCCATAGAAACATAATCCATTACTCCACTGTCCATCAAAATACGACTAAATACAACTAAGCTAAACATTTAAACAAAAAGCAGAAGCTTCGTACTTAGCTTTATTTTGGTGAAACTATGAGAGAAAAAGTGTTCTTTATTCAGGGATTACAAGCAACAACCTTCTAATGACAAGTTCAAATGAGGAGACCAGGTGGCAGTGTTGAGGGAAAAGTGACAGAAGATTTAAATAACTTCAGCCACATCAGAGACATTCTTAGCCTGAGTGTGAATACCGAGCAATGTGATTAGAGCCCAAAAATCTCTCTGACACAAGTGTAAATACATGTGAAGCATGAAGTCATTAAGTATTTATTTGTTGACCGCTGTGAAGAATTTGAGAAGAACTTTCTCATGTCTGTCAGCACTTCAAACTACTGCTGGAATGCACCGAACTTCACAAAGTGGTGATATCTGATAGAGAAAGAATGAGCCTCTGTTATATTCACAGTCTTCTCTCCAGTATGTTTGTAAGCATTCTACAATGGGCGTTCCATAATATCAGCTATATATCTTTGTAAAACTCACAAGGTGCTCAATTCAGGAAGACTAATAAAAGAAAAAATTTAAGGTTTTCAGTCCTTCTGCTTTGCGTCCACATTGTGCAACAGACAACGCATGCTCAGTACAGACCATTGAATTTACACGACATCCCCCACACAGTTTGCTTTTCTCGACTCTGAGAAAGTTTTACAAGTGTTACATTTTCATAGTTTAAAAATTCTCAATTTAAAATAGTAACACGTGACCTTGTCTGCCCTCAGAAGTGTCCTGTGAACAGGATGCAGAAATGTGCTTTGTGTGCTGCTTTAATGTTACAGATTGAAAACTGACAGCATGCTTGTGAATTTACCTACTGGGGAGAGAAGAAGTGAAACCTCTCAACTTAACTCAATTTAAAAATACCTTTTTTTATGAGGAAAATGTGAAAGTAATCATCATCAAAACATCAGAAAAACTCTCCTTTCACTGATCATTTCTATTGAATATTATTCTTAATTATGTCTTGTATGAAATAAATTTCTAGACTTTAAATATTTCATGTTTATTCGCATTGATATTAAGAGTATTTAGTTATTGTTATAAATGTGATACAATTGAAAGCTCTGGAAAAATCTAGTAAGTAGAACTTGAGTTGGGAATGAAAGTTGTAGTTATTTTTTATTGTTATTATTCTGATTTAGTAACCTCGACAATAGGCCTCATTTACAAACATTTAGAGGCAAGAAGATGCTGAGCACCTCGTTTAGGCACATTAAGGTCTTGTCTTTTTGATGTTACATTACAGTAATGGTCCCTCGGAGGTTGCTTTGTACAGTGATAATGGGCGATGATGTGGTGATCTGGTGAGACAGGCGGTGTGCAGATGAGTACCGCTGGCATCAACAAAACATTTCATTTTACCAGTAAAGAACATCCTCGAGGTTAGAGCTTATTTTATACCAACGCCACTGCTGGAAACACAAGAATAAAAATAAAAAACAAGAAGTAGTAGTAAAGATTTCCATGTATCTCTGGTTTCTATTGGAGTGGGCATCTATCTGCTGGAAAGAGACACGCTGCCATGCTTTGCAGTTCAATTAAAACTTCCTCTTCCCATAATGATAATGTGCAGACAGGTTTATATCCCTATTAAGTCATCAGAGAATGTACAATTACAGCAGTCTGATTTATGCCGTAAAACACACTGATGATTCAGACCTCGCCAAGAACAGTTTTCTTTGGATCTTCCCAGTAAAACAGAACAAACCGGATTATCCGACTGCTCCTGGAAAGAGATCCCGCTTTTCAGAAATGTGAGCAGAGCACCACAAATGAAATTCCATTCATTTTAATTGCACTGGGGCAATAGCAGAAATCTCAGAGACATACTGTATATCTCAAACTGGACAAATAAAACCAAAACCACCTGCATGGCGAGATACTGCTAGAGGCAAGAGAGATTTTTTTTTTTTTTTTTTTTTTTGCAGTTTGGGTGCCCTGACACACACCTGCCAGAGGTGGAACAAATACATGGTTTCATTTCAAGATCCTATGTGTCAATACTGCTGCCACCAGGAAAAAGCTGGTGATGTTACATGAGAATACACCTTAAAGGACAGGTCCACAGTTTTTCAAGTGTGTCTTAAAACAGCAGTCAGGTGTCCATATGAACAGTGAAAGAGGTTTTCCTCGCTGTAATCATTCCTCCTGTTCATACTGGCTGTTAAAAGATCCCCTTTCTTTCACTTTCAATATAAGTAATCAGGGCCAAAATCCAGTGTGTCCACACGGTCATTTGGTGCAAAAATGCATTTAAAAGTTGATGTGAAGCTTATATGAGGCTTCAGCAGTCTGGGTTAGTCATATTAAGTGGATATCTGCCACATTTACAGTCTCTTTAGCATCAAATTCCCTCTTTGTGTTTCCTCGGACAGTGTTTCCCTGTTGAGCTGCGGTGGAAGTATAGTAACAAAAAAAGGGGCTTTGGCACTGGATATCTACTTGATTTGATTCATTTAGATGGCTGAACCTTCATATTAGCTTCAGATAAACCTTACATGGGTCAGGGTTACACAGAAGGAGGACTGTGGATTTTGGCCCCCATCACTTACATTGTAAGTACATTATGAAGGGATCTTCTAATGGTCAGTGTGAACAGGAAGAATGATTATGGCAAGAAAAACCTGTTTCAGTGTTCATTTGGGCACCTGACTGTTGTTTTAAGGCAGACTTGAAAAGTTGTGAAAAACTGTAATTCTTTTTTTTTTGTGCGTGTGTTCATAACAGGAGACATGGGGATTGTGGGAGGCACAGAGAAGCTGACTCAGTCATTCCAGAACAGTGTGTACTATTATGTCCTGCACAGAAAATGTTTCTAAACATGCCACACATGTTCAACTGCTAAAATTACAAAAGGACAAACTGTACTCTTTGTAGAGCATTCAATGCTACAAGGCATGGGTTGGGTTTGGTTTTAACTTTGACATTTTTAGATGTCAGATGGCCACTCCTTTCATCATATGCATACATAGACAGCCTGACTCTGCAAAACGTTTACTATATACTGACTGTGCATTTTCTAATACTTGCCTAAAACAGGACTTGCATCATCATTTTTTCTCAGACTTTAAACAGATTTAATTCATTAATAAAAATTTGAGACCAAAATTTATATTTAGAATTGACACGATAACTTCACAATAAATGTAACAAATGAATGGATTATAAACAGTAGATAATGTGCAACTCTGTTTAAACCAACTATCTGCTGTAAGCCAAACCTCACCTGAGACTCTGTAGCTCTGTTCTTCATTCAGGTTGTTGCAAACTAATAAAAAATTGGATTGATTACAGAACAGTCTTATTAGCTAAACTCAGCTGTCACTTACACTTTGGTTCTCATTTACAAAAAGGACCTGAAGTCTGAGTTCACTTTTCGGAGGCATTTTTACCTACAGTAATAAAGTTGTTCAATAAAATGACATCATGTCTGGGCAATGATCACAAATTAGCAAACAACAAATTTCAGGCCAAAGTGAAACGTCAGTCTGTTCAGATTCAGCCCTGACAGGTCATCTTCATCACTATCATCACCTGTTAGACAGCGTGACACTGTAAACGGTTTATTAGATATATGCTGCCATCTAGTGGTTGAAAAAATAATACAGCAATGCCCATATGTTACACAGTTCAAGTGATGGAGTACTCTGTTCAGTTGAGGAAAGTACTTAGTACATTTACTCAGAAACATTGTACTTTTTACTCTATCTTTTTGTTTTTTCTGCAAAAAAGTTCAATCACCTTCATAAAAATGACTGAGATTTTACATAGAAACCATATGAAATATAATATTGTGCATTGTTATAGATTAAAATACCCAGAAGCATAGCTCTAACTGTTGCACAATAAATACAAAAATAACTAACACACATTTTGACACAGGGTTCCTCTAACAGACAAGGTCACAAAGATTTGGTAAAAATGCAGGAACCAGCTTAGTTGATATTGTACTTTAGTGGTGCAAATTCCTAAATTCATTTGCCTTTCATTTAATTTATTTACAACCAAGTTACAGACAGTGAACTTGGGGCTCAGGGTCCCAGGGGGTCTGGGGCCCCTCACCAGTTGCCCATTCACTTTGCAAGGTTGGTAATCCAGGTCGCCAAACAGTAAATAAGTATAAAACAGTTCAAATTAGCTCAATATTGACTAGCTACAACATTAAAATGATTCATATGCATTTACAATAATAATCCTGTGAGATATATATATATATATATATATACACTCTGAAAGGGGAGTTTTTTTACTTATTATAGTTTTATACTTGTACATTTTGATGAAAACAAATTTTACATTAACTTATAGTATGAAACAGTCAGTTGACTGTTTTCAGCTTGTTTTCATGAACAGAAAATCATCTTTCTAAATAAAATTGTGATACATACACATACAGTTGGTGGGGTAGGGGTCTCTTTTGCATTATGCATCAAGCAGAACTGATTATTTTCAACATTAATAATGATTTAGAGATGGAGAACAAACTGTAGGGAAAGTTCAAATTTCACAGAAAACCCAGACAGACAATCTTTTTTCAAATCACCCTTTTCTTTATTAAAGTTTACCAAAACCAAATGGAGACAAATGAGCACAACATAATCCCACATCCTACTATAAACACTACAAAAATATGTATAAAAAAGAAACTAAAATCATCCAACAGAAACTTAAACAACTTCCCAAATATTCACAGATCATGAGCTTGTCATGGGAGTCACTGCAAGACTTCTGCTTAGAACCAACAAGTTTCACTTCAGTAATTTCAAAATCAAGAATTACATGAAGTTTGTCTCTGGTAATACTTCTTGAATACTCTCAATTCAGGACAAAACAAGTTGACATGCACACATCTGAACATTGAAGAGCCATTTGTTGCATGGTCTGGTACAAGCGGACACTGGGATTAAGAGGTAACTAAATCCTCTAGAGGTGATTACATTTTTAGTTTTTTTTTTCTGGCTTAACTAAAATTGTGGGGATTTATTAAATGCAGTACTGAACAAAATCAAAAGAGATATCCTTAAAACTGTGGCCTGAAATCACCCACAATCCAAAAAACAATCTAATAACAATTTGCTCAAATAAAGATTTAAAAAACATCGGCCCTCTCAGTCCAAAACTAAAGTCCTCTTTATTTTCATTTACTCAAAACATGTAAAACATGTATCCTTGCAGCCCCAAAAAAAGGAAGTTGAGAATTTGTGAAGTTCCTGACCTTCGAGTCATGAACATAAAGTAAGAGGACGGTGTTGACAAAAGAGTCTGACGTGAAGGGGCTGAAGATGTTTTAATCTCCCCCCCTGCTTTAGCCTGTCATGACAGCACCACCCTCTCCTTCACAGTTAGAAACTTCCCAGCTGTCACAAATGCTCCTTCACACCAGGAAGAGGTCCGGGTTAGCCCACCCTGAGAGGCGGAGCTACGAGGACCACGCCGTCTCCTCTGACAAACAGCATGGGGATGTTCCTCTTGGTCGACTGGGAAGTAACAACACCAAGTCAGTAACTAACATTCTCAAAATATTCCAGAGAGGTCAGCTTTCCAAAAACGGATCGAGCAGAGAAGCAAACAAAAGATATAAATATTCACATTTACAAAGACAAAGTCCAAGAAACTGAAGCTGGATTTAGACTTGTGCATTAAAGGGTACCAGTAGAGACTGTTCAGTCAACACAACATGAAGCAATTTTATTTTTCCTTTCTTTTTTTAAACAATTACTTTATTTATGTAAAAACTGTGGTTATTTGTGGTAGAACAGCCCTGCAGGTCCAGACTTGTTTAGGAGCCACATTCAGTAAGAAGAAATGAGGCTGTAAGAAATCCATGTTGTACCTTGTAGAGTTCTTCATAAGTCTCCTCGTCAATCTCCACCGTCGTCACCGTCTCCTCCACGTCACCCAGGATCATGTTCAGGTGCTGATCATAGGCCTGGGACAAACAAAATCCAAGAAGATAAACTGGGAGAGCAGAAAAATGCATTAGAAGCAACCAAAATGCTGACCGCTCTAAATTCTTGACCTGCTACTCTAAGATACAGAAACCCACAACACAACCACACACACTTCCAGGTGTTTTGGTGTTTTTCAGACAGTGTAAGCAGATGCTGTGTGTAATTGTAGTTTACATGCAGTCGGCCGCGGAGTTCTCGGTCGTTCCTCATCTTGACGTAGATTCTCTCATCTAGACTGAGTCTGATCAGATCGAGTGGCTCCTCGACAGTGTTGGTAGTCGGTTGCTGCAGCACATGAGGAGGACATTAGTTAGACCTATGGCTGATGTAGATCATTTTTAGTGATGAAAATGAATGGCTTCCATAATATCGCTGTAGAGCCAACAGCACTCATCGCTGGTGTTTGGTTTGTTTTTTTGACAGTCTATAAAGAGTCAGACAGGAAACAAGGAGAGGGGGGGGGGGAGGCATGACATGCAACAAATATTTCAATCTCAATGTTTATAACAGTCTAAGGATTGAAACACCTTCAAAATAGAGGGGAGTGTTGTTAAACAGATCATCTGGCTTTTTTTCCAACATCATCAGGGATTAACTTTTAGAAAAATAGATGCTTAGCTCTGTGACTCTAACACAATGATAATAAATGAGAGGCACAAACTGCTGGTAAAATGTTTGGTGCATAATTCAGAGATGTAACAGTTATTCAGCTATTTTCAGTTATTCAAAAAGCAAAGTTTTAGCCCGGGGAAAACCAAAGGGTTTCACCCTGGACCCGTGTTATCAGGCTGTGGCTGAAGTGAAGCTGCAGAAAACCTACAGTATGATGGGAGGGACACACATGGAAGAGATGAGAACAAGGGGACATGTTTGTGCTATAATGTTACAGTTTCTATGAATGCAAACACAACAAGGTGTAGACACATGTGAGCTTCAGGACCGGTCCATCAAAATTATACAAACCAAAATGTTTTTGGCTGTCTTGCCTTAAAGGGCACAATCATTCTGTGCAAAAATGTATTTAAAAGTTTATTGAAGCCAAAATGAAGCTTCAGCCGTCCTAATCAGTCAAATCCAGTCAATACCTTTCAGTTACAGTCCGTCTTCTTGTTACTATACTTCCACTGCAGCTAATCAGGAAAACACTGTCCATCGAGACACAAAGACTTACTAAAAAGATTGTAACTGTGTATATCCAGTTTATTTGACTAACTCAGAGTGCTGAAGGCTCAAATCATCTTCAGATAAACTTTTAAATACATTTTTGCTCAAAACGAGGCTTGTGGATTTTGGCCCCCATCACTTACACTGAAAGCACATTTAAAGGAGATCTTTTAATAGCCAGTATGAACAGGAGGAATGATTACAGCGAGGAAAAGCTCTCTCACTGTTCATTTGGGCTCCTGACTGTTGTTTTTAATACAGACTTGAAAAACTGTGAACCCGTCCTTTAAAGGTTTTAGGTAGTAAAGTATTGTATTTTGGAGAAGAGTCTGAACTTCAACCATGTTAGATAAAAAAACTAATCCTGCTGTCAAACACCATGCAGCTTACATTTTGAGAGAGGCAAAGTGAATAGGAATGAGTGAAGAAGTCTAATTTACATGTAGTTTTTGAGCGTTTACATGTGTATCTAGTTGAAGTCCAGTCACTATTTTAAACGAAACAAACCAAACTCCTCACACGAGTTTTTAGCTGTTATTCAAAGCTACAGTAAACAAAACTGAGAACTGTCAACACTGATAGCTTTATGCTTTTTTATATGTAATAGTGTTCATGTTATTTACACGATCTTTACGGTGAACCTGAGCTCTGACGGGTCAGTAACACCGCCAATCAAACACGTTTTGTCGGTTTTTTTCAATGGTAGCATTACAAGCTAAAAGGCTAATTTAGCTAGCTTGTTTGACAGGCCATCCGCGCTGTTAACAGAGATAAAACAAACAAAGTCACACAATAAACACGTTTAAATACGTGCACAAGTAAAACTATCTGTTATCCTTCATCAGGGAACTTGTGTGCACGTTGTGATAGAGAATAACAGCAGAATTGAAAGCAGATGCACTAACCTGCTCCACTTCATCCGCCATGATTGTTGAGTCTGGCCGGTACGGAGGGTGCCAGGTCCAGCTGAAAACACGCGTTTTCATAGAACTGCAGGGCACTATCGAAGCCCATTTCCGCCAATGTCTTACTATACTTCCACCACAGCTCAACAGGGAATTTGATGCTAAAAAAGACTGTAAATGTGGCAGATATCAACTTGATATGACTAACTCAGACTGCTGAAGCCCCCCCTGCAATTTTAATTTGTGAATTCTACCAGTTTTAATTCCTCAACTTTAGAAGTGGTGTGCTGATGCATCAACAGTACAGCCTACTTTCAACTGACCATAAATGAAGCACGCCACTGTTCATCATGTGTTTTATTAGACAAAATAACATTTTTAAAAGCTGAGTTTCTGTTGTTGTTTTTTTATTGTTTTGTTTTGTTTTGTTTTTAAATTTATGGTTTAAAAGATTGTTTTTTGTTTTGTCTTATTTTGTGCCTTCCAGCCACTTTGGCAGAGAAGGTAAATTCCTACAAAGGTTTTATAGTCTGTTATTATAAATCATGTCTTTTTGTGTTTTTCATTTCTTGCCTTTAACCTTTGACATGTTCACATGTGAATGTCATGTTTGTTGAAATAATGCATAGTTAGTTAGTTAGTTAGTTAGTTAGTTAGTTAGTTAGTTAATTAGTTACTGTGTACAAACTGCCCAGCCCACATGGACTTACAAGACATCAACATACAGTTGCAGTGGGGAAACATTTGTCATTGTATTGTTATAGGTAGATTGAACTATGACCTACAAAAAATAGTTAAAATTAGCTCTGACTCGAGCACCTACAACAATAAAATGCTACTCAGACACATAACACAATAATAAATTACATATGGGCATTTTTTCTGCAGAAAACAAGAGCAGGACTGGTAATGAAGTATAGGCCATTGTTGTGTTGGTACTTTTAATTAGGTAAAGGATCTAAATACTTCTGCGCACTACCCATGCGTGCTGGAGGATAAAGTGCAGACCTGGCAACCCGCTACGTGTCGCTTAGCACCGCCCTGACCTGCTCACTGTAGTCAGGGCTACTTGAGGCTGTACCACTCTCCTCTCTCCTTTTTTCTAGACCTTTCCATCCTCCACGACAGCACACAGCGTAACAAACAGCCCAACTGTACACTGGTAAGTATCATTTCACCGAAAACGTTTGTACGTCATTCGATTTCAGACTCATTTTTATTCCATCACCGAGTATATGTCGCATTTAGACACGTATTGACTCATTTCCATCGACTGTAAAGCAACAACTGTCAACAACTGAGTCAAATTTACAGCCAGACTATCGAGTTACAAGGTCAGCGGCGTCTCGAGTTCAGGTTAAAATAAGTGTTAGCAATAAAATACGACATTCAGATTGCTGTAAGACAAACAAGACGTATATGTCTGCTGTAGCCTACTGTACATAATAACTGCGAACTGTGCGTGTTGGAAAGTTGGAAAAGATGACAAAACAAGGGTGAAGTAATCTTTTCATTGTTTCTGCAAGTTTTCAGTTCAAAGTATTAGGTTCAAATTTATTTTATTTAATATTCTATTATATGATTTGTTATGTGTGAGGTCTGTAGCAGGCTGTACTGTTACATATTGTGTAAGTTATTCACTTGTCAATTTAATTCAGTGGGCTGTATTGGCATGAACGTTTCCAGAACAATGTTGTTGGACAGTACAAAATAACAATAATATGAACATTAACACAACATTAAGATGGATATATATTAATTATATGAAGTGTGTATATATATGAATTCACTGTCCTTTAGGATGTGACATGTTGATACATATTTGGGCAGGAAGATATACCGTCTCCTTCTCCTAGGAGTCATTTTTAATTTTGAGAGGCCATTAAACTCTTTGAAATCTGAAGTTACAGAGTTGAACTAGTTAAAGTAAATGTACCTTATTTCGTTGAATGTTAAACATATGTTGACAATCCTGTCTTTATTCTATATTTATTTATTCTATTTATTTTTATATTTAAGTTAGTCTATTTAGTTCTTGTATATAATTTAGCCTTTAATTGGATTTGTTTCTTTTACCTAATTAATTGTTTTTGTATTTTATTATTTATGTTAAGTGGCTGCTGTAACACTGTAATTTCCCTTTGGGATTAATAAAGTACTCTATCTATCTGTGTATCTATCTATCTAGTGAATTTTTTTTAAACTACTTTGAACTGCATATATGAGAACACCAGACAGACTAATAAAAGTTAGATGCTTAAACAATTTCTAACACTTTAAAGGTCCAGTGTGTAGAATTTAGTGGCAGCTAGCGGAACGTGCTTGGCAGTAATGGAATATAATACTCATAAGTATGTTTTAATTAGTGTATAATCACCTGAAAATAAGAATCATTAGAATGAGTTTTATATCTACATAAGGAGGTCCCCTTCCACGGAGCCTGCCATGTTGCACCGCCATGTTTCCACAGTAATTACAGGGGGAAAAAAATACTGGTGACGTCATTGCCACAGACCCCTGACGCTTTTTACGTGAGCCGGTCCACGCCCTGGCGACACAATGCGGTTGGGGCGCACTGAGGACAATCCACCTCGGTCGACAGTCACAAACCAATCATTGCTGGTTGACGTAAAACGCATCGCTACCACTGCGCCAGCATGGCGGGAAAGTCGCCACAGACACCACGTTTAAAAACTCCAGTATACTGTCAAATACAGAGAGTTTTACCTGGCGGTGATATGCTTAATCAGCATCGTGTGAATGTAACGGATGTTCATTTATATGTAAAAGTCCCACACTCCAGCTTTAATATTCTGGAGTACAAAATAAATTAATTAAAATATCTTTTTTTGTGTGTTTTACTTGAGACAAAAAAATAGGAGCTCCCTGTCATTGACTCTTTTTCAAAGTGTCCTTCTTTCTTTGCGGTCTTCATTTCAAGAACAAATAAAATAAGCCACACAAAAGGTTCCCGTCCCGAAACACAGCTCAGGATTTTATAATCATTCTTCCAGAAAAAATAATCAGAAATTAAGGACCTTTTACCAAATAGTGTAGCCCTTAAACCATCATATAATGAGCAATTAAACATAAAATGTTTAGTGTGTGTGTGTGTGTGTGTGTGTGCATGTGTGCGTGTGCATACGCCTCTTCTCCCAGTCCAGCCCAGTGCTCCATACTGGGTCTGGCTGGTACTGAATGCATGCTGAGGAGGTAGAGCAGAGCAGTGGTATTACCCATTCCACCCTTAGCTGCACTATGGCTCTGTGGTGGAAGAAATCCCTGCTACAAACTAAACACAACTGTTAACATGTGGCCCATAGCTATATATATAGTATTGGACTGGTGACAGTTTTTGCTAATTTAAGGTTAAAGCAGCCAGTATGCATAGTATCCTGTCATTACTATGCATTCTGGTTGTTATTTTCCAATTTTGAAACCACCAGACAGTAGCTAAGTGTGTGTGTGTGTGTGTGTGTGTGTGTGTGTGTGTGTGTGTGTGTGTGTGTGTGTGCATTTGTTTCCAAGTGAGAAACATTTAAAGCAAGCTCTCAACTGAAAGACATGTTGAGTTGAGTGTATCATATTTGGACAAGACTAATGCTAACATGCTGATGTTTAGCAGGTAATGTTTACCATTAGGGCTGCAACTAATGATTATTTCCATTATCGATTAATCTGTTGATTATTTTCTTGATAAATTGATTAGTTATTTGGTCTATAAAATGTTAGAAAATGCTGAAAAATGTCGATCATTGTTTCTCATAGCCCACGGTTGTCCCTACCAACAGTCCACAAGTCAAAGCTATGCAGTGTTGCTATCAGAGAGAATGAACGAAACCAGAAAAAAAAATCACATTTAAGAAGCTGGAACCAGAGAATCTTGAAGTATATCATTAAGTTTCACTCAGAAACACAAATGTTAACCTCATGGTGGAGATAGAGAAGTTGGAAGGGGATCACCAAAGTTAGTAGGGTTCATCCTCTAGAGGGTGTATGTTGGTACAAAATTTCATGCTAATCCATCTGATAGTTGAGATATTTCAGTCTGGACCAAAGTGGTTGACCTACTGACAGACCATGCTGCTAACATGCAGCATAAAAGCAAATAAGAGTGAACAGAATGAGAGTGAGAGAGACATTCTCCATTAATCATTAACTCACAAACAAGGGGGTGGTGGCCGATAACAGGGAGATGGTGCCATAATACTACTACTTTATACCATGGTCTGGGTGAATACTCGATTCTGATTGGCTGCTGGATGTCCTTTAATTCCTGATAATGGACACCTACTAAGTAGTTCCAATGAAACTGTCTACCGTTCTAAATTAATTCGCTGGTTAAAATGTATCACCATGGCAACAGGGACGCAGTCAAAGCCTCCGTTTACAATTTATTGCAACACAAGCTAATATAGTTTCATTGCAAAACACATGAAAACATAAATTAATGGTCTTAATTTTTTTCTTTGGTAAGTGACCATGCTATAAGCAGGATAATGCCCTTCGTGACCCATTAATTCCTGATAATAGATACCACATTGGGCATTATCCATTATGTAAGAGTAACAATAATGATAATAACGTTTGCATCAATCTTCTTTCCCTCCCTTCACTGCTTTTTTTCCATCATCACATCCTGCAGGATCCAGCGTTTGCCAGGCCAGCCACAAGATGGCCCCCAACAGCAAGAAGGTAGAAGTTGACGTCACCGTCCAGGTCACCGCTCCAACTGAGTGAATCAGTTTGTTTCAGTTGCTGTAAAAAATATTGTTTGTTCTTCTCACTCTCTGCAATCACACTTTGTTCTTTGTACTCTTTATTATTCTGCTACCTAATCCACATTCTGTAAGTTTTTTGGACCTTTTCAGCAGCTGCTGCAAAGTTTGTGCTAGCATAACCCTTCAAATATCAAACTATGCAGCTCATTCAGCAGATGTGTGCCATTACTTTTCTGTTTTCTAGCATATTCCAGTGATTTTATATTCATTTTAAACATCAAAATTTATAATAGCAGTCTAAGGGAGGAATTATCTAAATGAGTTGGAACCTTTGTCACTTTGAAACAGGACATCCTTTATCCTAAATCCAATACAATCTGCAGGCTGTGTCTCCTCTCTCCCATTTTTTAAACTTATAGATTCTCTCTTCCTTCATACACTTTTGTGTACACATTGTACTTCCTCATGCTCATCAAGTCCTTCTGTCACTAATAATGTTTAAATCTCTGAGCTAGAAACGTCGTTTTAGGCAAATCAGTTTTTGCTCAAGAAAATGTGAATTTGTGCCCTGTGTTTCAGGGATCCCCTGCTGGCTCTGTGGCTAAGCCCTGTTAATGATCAGCTTTCCCTGTTAGATTACAAGGTTCTGGGTTTGATACCAGTACATGGCATGGCGGTGCATATCATTACTCTGCTCTTATAAACAAAGTTGCTTCACATGTTTATAATGTACCATCATGCAATGTGACTCCAGTGTCTTATTATGATAAGAATGTCAGAGCTGCAACCTTTTTTTATGCAATAAAAAGTCTAAATAAGAAAAACTTATCTTGCTTTCTGTTTGCTGTGTTACATGTTAGACATGAGTCATAGGAGCCATTTTAAAGAGCTGAACCAATTTCTCATGAAAAAAAGTACTCTATTGCCTTCAGAAAGTAGTATATCCATGTAGTCCACTGATTTATGTTAACACCTCAGCAGTGCCCTTATAGAGAGTTGTGAGTTTGATCCCTGTTAAGGGTGGCACTCAGTACAGCTGAAGATGACACAAATGTTGACACATACAGGTGCTCCCAATCTCTTGATTGAGGATGATTGAACAATATAGGTGCATCTCAATTCCTTCCACATCTTCCAGATGTCTGAAGGCAGCGTAGTAGCTACGCACCGTAAGTCACACCACAGACGTTATATCCTTTGATTGTGGACGGACTGCCAAGTGATGAAACTCCTTCAGTGTGAATTGGGAGGGGGGAGGAAGTCATGTTTTACAGCAGTTTATTTTTATGCAGTTATGTGTGCATCTGTGGGGTACAAAGCACATTTAATCTGCACAAATATGTACAGAAATGTTTATTTGGCCAACAGTAGCTGATGCTGCAAAGAGGATAATTTTGTGAGGAATTAGACATGACCAGCACCATTGTGGTAGTTGTGGCATTGTTTGAGAGAAGGAATACATAACATTGTTAACTATTGATATTTAGTGTTTCACAAAACTAAACCAGTGGCCAGCTGCATACTTCAGTCTTTTCATTAATGAGATTATAACTGGGAAGTTACATCAGTGTATGAGTGATCCATTTTAATGTTCATAGAAATATTCTGTAATGTGTCCAGGGGGATATAAATTACAGAAAGATGTTTATTCTTTTGTGTCCCAGACTAAGATTGTTTTAACTACAGGGCAGCTGAAGGTCATGCGATAGTAACTTTTACATTCTATAGTTTGTCTAGCCAACCACAAGAGGGCATCCTCAATAACAAATCTCAGAATGAACTTTGGCTTCAAGGCCAATACTTCAATTTACTGTCACTATTCTACTTTGATAAATGCCACTGAAGCAATGTCTTTCTATTAATGCTTTGAATTTTAAGGGTCATCCCCTGTAATGAATATTAATTTGGAAACCATGATATTTGTAGTGATTAACAGCATATGAATGTGAAAGACATCAAATTGAGAAATTAAAAAAAGCAACTGTTACCAGGTCCACGTTCTGGATGTTCCAGCATGAATCTTGCCACATCAACATTCTCTCCTCCTTTGTCGCTGCGGACACATTGAGGCAACTCATGAGTATGCACAACTCCAAGGAAGCATTCGAGAACAGCTGATGCCCTGTTATTGTTGCTGGCCCTCAGGTACATAATCTTCCAACTGAAGCCATCAATCCTCCCCCCATGTATGACTATTCTCCAGCTGCGAAGTGGCAAACACAAAATGGAATGAAATGCAATTTAAAATGAGAAAACATAATATTTCAATAACATAAGACAACCCAATCCGTTTAGGACATTAATGCAATCAAAAAAAGTCTATAATTAAAAAAAAAACAAAACAATAGACCATTGTGTGATTAGGTTTGTAAAGACTGCAACATCTTCAAACAACTGCAAAAAACATGAACTAAGACAGTAATGTGCTTATCTTGAAAACACTTCTAAGGTTATAATCTGCCACTGGATTGGCTATGCACTGTAACTATTGTTACGGCTGTATGTGTTCCCTGTGCTGTTTGTCCTTTTTCCTCTCCTGTCTCTTGCTCCGCCCAGGTCTTCTACATCTGATCAGGCCTCAATGAGGTGCACCTGGCCCAGGAAAGGAAGTGGTTAAATGCTCCAGGTTCCTGTTGCAGGGAGAGGTTTCTGGTTTGTGGACTGCTGGTCTTGGTCTGAAGCGCTGCCACGTCCGCAGACCAAATGGTTGGTAGTGCTGTTGGCCCTGTGGCCCTCCATATTCACCCTACATGCCAAAACGTTTAGGCACCCTAATCTACACAGTCTAATATAAGGAGACGGTGCATGTAGTAGTTTGAAATGGGGGAATTCTGTAACACTAAAGATGGCCGCAACAATGCAACTACCAGCCCCTTTCAAGACCAGTACAACCACTGTGTGTGTGCTAGTACCTGGAAACGCTCTCACACACAACCCAACCGATCAAGGCAGTCGGCCGCCCACCCAGAGCCCGATTCTGCTCAGGGTTTCTGCCTGTTAAAAGGACATTTTTCCTTGCCACTGTCGCCAAGTGCTTGCTCATGGTGGGAATTGTTGGGTCTCTGTAAATAATATTTTAAAGAGTACGGTCTAGACCTGCTCACATGAAAAGTGCCCTGAGATAACTTCTGTTGTGATTTGGTGCTATATAAATACATTTGAACTGAATTGAATTGAACCTCTGTAAATACCCTTTCTGCAACATGGTTTTCAAACTTTGAAATCCAGGTGGGCAAGGTTTCCCTGAAATACCCTCTTTTATCCGACTGACACATACGGTTTGAAAATATTTGCAATAAAGTATAAAATCTCATCTTTGTGATGACACAATTTAAACATAAATATTAACAAATGGTCCGTCTTGATGTGTAGATCCAGCAATCCTGACAGTACATTATGTATTTTTTTTTCTGGATCAAATACAAGTCACTCACAACCCATTTAATCCCATTTGGCATTAAATGTCCTCATTTTCTTCTTCTCCCCTCCTTTTTTTTCATTTTCATCCTCAGCCTTCCTCTCCTGCTCATTTGGGTTTTTTGTCCCAGTCAAAAATCTCCACATTATTAGTTAACTGACTTGGCTCACAGATAAATTGACATCAAATGTAGCAGTTCAGTTTGTATACAAGCCAGTGGTTGTATTACATGCAGGGCTGTAGTGGTAAATAAAATCTTGGGTAAACCCTACTTTATCTCAGCCACTCTATCATGGCCGTGAGGCTTTATGGATGGATAGATGGACCAATCAGTCTCTATTTTCAAAACAAATCTCAATTCCCACACAGTCTGTATGGTCCTGAATATAATTCAATGTTTGGGATATAACAAGACTGACTTACAGGGAAAATATTTACTCAAACTTAAAGCCAAATCTGTAAACCGTAAGTTTACAGTAAAGGTGGGCATTTTAAATTCTTGACCAAACTTTGTTTTTTGAGCTCAGTTAAGAAAATGTGAAATGTTATATTAGCAGAATGTCTTCAGTTTTGTGGAATCTATCTTGAAAAATGAATGAATTTAATGCACACTGTAGACATGAATTTAATAAAGTCACATTTTGTCACTTTGATATGTTGTCTGTTGAACTTGTGTTTAGGAGCAAGATCAACTCAAATAAAGCTGTAAAGAAAAGTGCAAGTTTCCACTAAAGTAAGCTGAACAAGAAATAAGAAATATGGCTGCAGTCGTCCACACCAGCTCCACTGATCATTAGACACTGGCAGGTTTTTGCTCAAGCTCAGTTTCTAGTTGTGCGTTATGGGATTGCAACATAGTGAACTTCATAAATTTATATGGCCTGAAACAGAATGAAAGTCTGACTGATGTGGGAATGAAGCTCTCCTCCAGAGTTTACAGTAGATACCAAAGCTACAAAATAAATGTAAAAGTAGATAACAGTTGCACAACTGATTTACAAGTAAGTACTATAATTAAATTATTATGAAAACAAATATTGAAATTAAAACTAAATATCAACTAATAAACTGTCTTTAAATATCAGCGCTTTCTTTTATAGCTTGATAGTTGCTGTAATGGAATGTCCTTCCTCTCAACCAGTGGATCCTGAGCTGGATCCATCAAAACAAATTAATTAAAAAAAATCAATAAATGAAATAAATAGAAATTCCCGGACAAATCAATTCCAGACAGCAGCAGAGAAACAAAACGGGTTTTAGGCATCAAGCCGTCTTCAGGATGTCTTCAGCTGCCAGTATCTCTGATAAAGTACTGTGATTTATCCAGCAATTAAACTATTAATAAATTTAAACTGAAACATCAACCAAACGTGTTCTGAAATACTGTATCGAGGCAGATTCACTAATGAAAATGAGGGAAATGCAATCTCATCCATGGCCACAGAAGGTCAGTGTTGAACCACAAAAATTCCTCTTCCTGATCAGGCAGTGCTTCCAATAGAAAACCAAAAAAAACTGAAACATAAACCCATTGTGATATTTTAACTTTTTCACATTTTTGGTGTTTTCACTCTTTCCACTGTTCCCCTTTTTATATGCAAATTGAAAATATGCATAAAAAAGGTGGATGGAAACACACTTGATGTCATGTTTGAAACAGGTCTTCCCCAAACTTTTGCCACACAGTTGGAAGCTGACTATTGTCTAAAATATTACTTTAAGTGGTAGCATTGAGCTTTCCCTTCATTAGATCGAAGGAGCCTGATGAAAAACAAAACAGCCCCAAACCAAAAGTATGAGGACAGGAGTGTCCACATACTTTTGACCATATGGTGTGTATTGTATTTGAACTGTGTGAAGAGGAGAGGAGGGGAGGAGTCACAGTTATGGGGGTACAAACCAGCTGCAGCTGTCCAGACTTGTCATCCTTCAAATACACACGCACACACACACACACACACACACACACACACATAGTCATGTTTCCATCACTTCAGAGGACATTACATTGACTTACATTAATTCCCTGGAGACTTATCCTAACCTTAACCATAACCACCACATGCCTAACCCTAACCCTTACCCTAACCTTAACATAACCTAAACTAACCTTAACTTTAAAGCAAGTCTTCACCCTAAAATTAATGATTTACATTATGGGGACTCACTTTTTGTCCCCATAAGGGAGGCGAGTCCCCACAAAATGTCTGTGTAAACAGATTCATGTCCCCACAACGTGAGGAATACCTGGACCACACACACACACACACACACACACACACACACACACACAAACTCAACCTTAAACATTCACATACAGTAGATTCACACCTCATCACCATCATGAAGATTACTCATACTGACACATTTACACGAATAACATCTTCTCCATCTGAAAGAGGACAGATGCAGCTAAAGAAATCTGCCACCAGCTCTGAGAGACTCATCTCTTTGTGTGGCTATATAACAATACAGAAAGTGAAGAAATATTTATCCTTGGTCAGCTAACAGCTAACTAAGTTTTTAGTCTTGTTTGTGTCTGTGTGTCACTTTTCACAGCGCTGCTTGGAGGTCGATTGCAATGTTCTCTTCTGAAATGAGATACCAACATTTTAAAAAAAGGCATTTAAGTCTGACAAAATGATTGATGGGACATAATTAAATATTATGACTTTTTTAAAGGACATTAGGTCACTTGCAGCTGCACTAAGCAACTTCTCATTCTGGCAACTCCAAGGTGGAAATCGTTTAACGTGATGTCAGTAAGCTGCACACAACACACTCACCCATTCAATCTCTGAAAGAGGAAAACACATTGTAAAGACAAAGCACTCAGTATACTCTGTTTGTGAGACAGTTTAGATTCAACACTTCCTGTTAGTGGAGATTTCCCAACAGTGACCATCAATTGAGCAGATTGGCTAGATAGACAGCATCTCAATTTGTGTCAATGGGACACTCTTCTCTGTTTTTAATTTAAGTGACAGCTGCATTTTTTTTGTTTTAAATTGAAATCTTTATCGATGCCAAGTTGACAACCACAGGCAGCAATTACAGGAGGTTTGAAAAATGAGCTCGGGGCTTAAACGTTGTAAGTTTGATACCAAGACCTGCAGGATAAATCTGGATGGGGAAGTACTGGGTGGGGAGTGCAGCTGAAATGCCCCTGAGTAAGGCATCTTACCTCCAACTGCTCTGTGGTCAGTTAGGCTCATGACTGTATATGAGGGGCGACCCAAAACTTCCCAGAATTGTCATTATAAATCTTTCAGTAATACCTTTCTAATCCCCTTCAAAGTGCTCTCCTTGAGACATGACATACTTGTTCCAGAACTTCTCCCATTCCTGGAAACGTTTCCTGTACTCATCTTTTGTCACCATGTCCAGAGCCTCCTTTTTTTTTTTCCTTCCAGTATGGCCAATCTTCTCCCTTTCAGTCCCAATTTTAGTTTCACCGAGCTGTAGGCAAATGCTGCCGAGCAGCAAATCTAAAAACTACACCTTACTCCCGTGCTATTGATGGCTTCTGGGAAATTTTGGGTCCCTCCTCGCACATGCTTTTTACCTACACATAGTGTAGGTAAAAAGTGCTGAAATGCTGCAACACAAGCGGGCAGATCATCCCTGGGCAATATGGGAATATTTCAGAAAAAGTATGGTGATAATCGAAGAGCGTAAGGCAACAGTATGCTTCAAAAAGGTGCTTGTTGGTGATGACCGAACAGTAAGTGGTAAATGGAAAAAACGGACTGCACTTATATAGCACTTTTCTACCTTAAAGGACAAAGTGCTTTACAATTTCTGTCTCTCATTCAGCCAGACACACCGATGCCACCGGAGCATCAGTCTTTGAGTCCGATGTTCACTCTTGGAGTCCTCTTGCTCAAGGAAGAGCCAGGGATCAAACCGCCAACCCTGTGGTTAGTGGATGATCCGCTCCATCTCCTGAGCCACAGCCGCCCCGCTCACAGCCACATCACTCCAAAGTCGGAACTAGTTGGGCTGCATCCAATGTTTTTTGTAATCTTCCAAAAAGGCAACACACACCCATTGGCCGCCCATTGGCCAGGTGTCTGGAGATAAGACAGAATGCTGAATGTCTCTCAAGTTCTCTTTGTTCATTCTTCACATAACTACCTTCATAACTTTTTCTTGACAAGCTTTATCAGTTTGTCAGAAAAGTTGTAGCCTTTCCACCATTGTTGTTCTTTTCAGTCTACTGCTAGACTGATGTATTGTCCCCACTGTCTATGGGCCTGATCACATCTTGTGGATGCTTGGTGTGTATTTCTGACTACGCATGCAACCAGTGATCTGAAGAAATGAAGGATACAACACGGGATAGCCATGATGTGCACACAAACACATGTATCCGTGCTCATAGACTCACACTGAGCAGATTCCAGGTGTGGATGAGTGTTAGTGTAAAGTGAAGCATCCCTCAAGAAGAACTTTTGTGTTCAGTGAACCTACTTTGGATAAAATAAAGGTATATAATTAAATAAAATAAAGACTCTTACTACTGTTACTTCTGTATCTCACAGATATTCAATAATCAAATTAAAGCTATAACTAAACTGAGTGGCATTAAATAGGTTTTATCTCAGTTTAACATTCACAGTTTTTGTCCTCACACTCATTCAAGACTGAGCATCAGAGCCTGATGGTAGAAGATTTCAGTCCAGACAAATGACATAACAACATGTCGTTCAAAACATGGCGGCTTCCATCCACAACATCCTGTTGGCAGGTTCCCCCAAATCCAAAAATAAACAGCAACAAGCCTGTAACAAGTGTTGTGACACCAACATTTGTCTGTTTGAGTGGCGTCATTGTTTCTGCTCAGTCTGAACACTCACAGCCGTAATCTGTTGTCCTGCGTCATTTTCTGCTGGAAACCTAGTAAAGTCACTGTTTGACCATCTGAAAGTATATGGTTATTATTTTTATTCTAATTACATTTTTCTTTCTTTGTTATGTTTGTCATGAGAGACGAAAAATATCCTGGTATTAACACTGATGACTGTCCTCGTGGTCATTAATATTCACTCTGTTTTAGCTCTGTTTTTGCTCTCTATTAACTCCTGAGGTATTTATCTGGCTCTTTAGCTGCTAAATGCTCCACTGTGTTCACCAGCTAGTCTACAGCTAACTGTGTCTGTTTGCTGTTTGGTGCTGAGCAGGTAGTGTACAGTGGGCTGCAGGCTCTACGAGCGACGCCTCACATTACACATTGTCATTTCATACATAGTTATAGAAAATATTGCTTATAGCCACTTTAAAGTCCATGTAAAGCAATAATAAATATATATGTTATGTTATAATATGTTCTGAGTTTGTCACGCCACAGAAAACTGTGTTATTAACCACCCATTTGAATGATTAAAAAAAGTATATAAAGTCAATAAAAATAAGCAGTATTCTCTGCTCTGAAACGCTGGGGGCGTGTCCAGCTGAACAGCCTCTGAGTTAACAACGCTCATATCAAACTCTCATATAAAAATACACAATTTAAAATAGGCCTTGTTTGTAGGTAAGGCAAGTGACATGGATGATACTTAAAAAATAAACAGTGGCTCCTAACGTTACTTTAATTCAGCACATATTTTGTAGGTAAATGTGGACTTGTTTCAGTAAATATAGTGGGGGAGGGGTCATGCTAGTAACCCCTCTACATCATTGAGCCACCATTTCAGGCCAGCCCAAAAAACCCGGAACACTGAAATGGTGAAAAAGTTTAACGCTCTAACTCCATAATTCAGTACTACATAGTTCACATTAGCAATTATTTTCTAACATGTATAATGTGTTTGAAATCTCTTATTTTCCTTTACACAGACTTTAAGGTTATAGTTCTGTGCTTATGTGTCATTGTAGATACTTTACATGGGCTTTTATTTTAAAAGAGCAGCAGAGGCTTTCTGTCTTGCACATATTGATCTCTTTTGGGTGTGTGTGCTTTTTCGAAAAGACATCATCAATACAAGTCAACATCAATACGAAACTCGACTTCAAAGTTCATGTACATTGTGTTTCATTTTCTGAAAATAACCACATATTAGTTCATTTCCTCTTTACAATGCACTTAGTGAGGATATATATGATGGCCATTAAGAACTTAATCTTTCCATCAGTTTCACAAACACAATCAAACACTCCAACAGAGCAGTTGAGGAAGTGTTTACACCATGACTTACTGCTGTTAATGCATACAGTAACCTCACTTGTGAAATCACATTTCCTTCTCTTTAAAAATTAGATTTATATTCCATGCAAGCATCTAAAAATACACTGTGTCAAGAGGAGGAAGGGCCAAGAGATGGAAGTCAAAAAATAGAGGGAAGGGTATAAAAGGAGAATAACTAATTGTTGAATATGAGTGATGAAAGTGCATACCTGTTAGGTCGACCCTAAAATAGCCCCGCAGTCATTAAAATGTCATTCAGCCCTTCTCGTTACAGCAGTGACTGACAGCCTGATTTATATGAATTTAATTATGGATGAAGCCAAAGTCAATGGAGCAGACAGAGATACAAATGAATGTACGCATGCACACAAACTCCTATGGCAAAAACACAGAAATACAAAGTCACACACTCACTTTCAGCCGGCTCAGTTAGAGCAGTTTGTCTCCTCTGCAGCTATTTAAACAGGATCCATTTAAAACACAGGCTGACGAGGAGCTGAGGACTATCAGGCCTGCAGAGGACTGCTGGGAAAAACACACATGATCCATTAACATCTACTCTTCATTATTCATTACAAAAAAAGCACTAAGTAACACTGCTAAATTTGATAATGAGCATCCAAACAGCAGCAGTGAATCATGCAGGGACACAAGAGCGGATACAATGTCAGTGCAACGTCTGGGACAATGTAGAACATGTTTGGCTTTTCTATCAATTTTATTTTTTGATTTATTCATCTGTAAGCTCATTTATTTCTGTAATGTGTTTCCTTAAAAAAAGAGTTCTCAGGCCCCGTTTACAGGTACACTTGTTATGTGACCCTGTCATATCCAAATTAAATCCAGATACAGGTAATACACTTTGGTTTACACTACAGAGGGTGGTGGTAATGCACCTGAAGCAGCTACAAAACAACAGAAGAATAACTTGTGTATTTTAGCAGTTTAGTTACAACAACCATCATCTATCAACTAACAGTAACGCATAGATGACTCACATGACAAATAACATTTCAGGAAAGTATGAATCTCTACCACAGTAAGCCATTGCTGCACCAGAATAAGTTCTAGTTTCTTTGGTCAAACTCACTGTGCCCGTTTACTTCCTGTGACAGAAACCCATTTCAGAGAAGGGAGTTCACAGCAATTTAGGCTGCGACCCACTGCTGGCTATTTGGAGAAATGTGAATTAGAGCAGGCAGAGATGATAGCTATCTGTCATGAGGCTAGACTGCTACCATCTCCGATACTACTGAGAAGAGAGGAAAAAGAGAGGAGTAAAAGGAAATGAAAGAAGAGGGGAAAAGAGGAGATGAGGATGAAAATGACAAGACAGGAGAGGAAGTGACAGAAAAGGAGAGCTGAGGAAAATGGTGCATAGATCAGGGAAATGAAAGGAAAAGAAAGGCAGGATGAGAGGAGAATAGAATAACATTTGAGCAGCAAAGAGGAGAGCAGTTATATTGAAGGCCTGGAGCCAGAGGGACATTACTTGAATTTGGGGCAAAAATCTAATCTATGTATCCAGTGAGAGCTCTGCAAGAGATCCCTTGATCCCTCGAGATCCCTGATGTAAGTATGTTTTATGATGAAATGTGAGAAAGACATTGACAGTAGGTGAAAACTTTGCTTCATATTTGTATAGGGCTCATGATCTGTTTTTATTTTATTTTTAAACACAGCTTAAAGATGAATAATAATAATAAGAAGAATCTGACTTAAAAAATACATTTAATCTAATCCTCTATGTAGTTGCCTTTTCTCTACATACTGTATAATGAAAATGGGGCCTACAAGTGATGTAGAATGGACACAAAGCCAGCTGCTGTTAGACAGCAGTCCAGCAGCAGGGTAATAATATTTGTGGCTATGTTTGTGAATCAGGGACTTGTTAGTAGGTCAGCAATTCATCTCTGAGAAGCAACAGGGCACACAGACATTAACCGTCTCTTTATAATGGTAATGTGCTCCAGCAATGTCAAAGCCAAACACTCAGAGGTGTACACGGAAATAGCTTAATGACAACAGTCAGGGGGTCGATATTGAGAGGGCTGCATAACATGTCCTCATTTCCCAACTTTAAAGGTCTAAAACCAGTAACAGAACAAACAAAACACATAAATTCTGGCAACAGATGAACCTCAAACAGCACACACATGTACAGTACATTCACACACCCTACAAACACACACGCAGAGCTCTGCATAGGCCAAAACATGAGGTGTCTCCTGTCTTAACAAAGAGCTTGTTACCCAGACTAATTAATATATCAGTATGTCAGAGCTGGCGGAGCGATTCCTCACAGCAGAGGGCAGGCCTTATTTCTTATTGTCCCCGACGATGGCACAATGAAAAATAATGGACACCGGCAGTATGTCTCCATGGAGCAGCGACTCTGCTAACACGTTCATTAATCACTGAGCTTCAGCCAGACATGCGTGTTGTAATAAAGAATTATTATTTATGAACCATTCTCATTTAAAACACAAAGAGGTATCTTTGTATATGTGCTGAATATTGTCAGCTTTGTGTTACACCACAATCAGTCATAGGTTTTTGTTCTATAGAGAGGGCAAGTTTATGTTACGTTTATTGAACAATGATAATGTGGGTGTATGGACTTTAACATTAACATTGCTTTCTAGGATATTACAGTTTTCTACAGAAAAACATGCTGGTGTTTAAGCCCTTACAGCCACAGTCCACCACAGGTGTTTTCACCTATTTTGCCTGATTAGACCTCCCCTCAGAACTGCCTGTACAGACTCTGCTTGATTGGCATCTCCGCCATTCTCCAGGTTATTTTGTACAACATATATTCATTAATACATTAAGTTGGGTCAACTCAAGTAATTCCCAGCATGGCTCCACCAACTTTAACCTGAGCTGTGGTCTAATCAGACAGAGTCAATCAAAGACCTGTGTGGAATTAATTACTCTCAGCGTCAATTCAGAAATGCAACTGAATTGACTGAAGTTAAATCTGAAAAGAGTCAGTCATGCTAGCAGGCTGTACTCAGGCACAGTGGTGCTTTGAGCAACATGTTCATCATCTTAGTTTAGTAGGTAAGCATGCTAACATTTTGTGAATTAGCAGTAATCACAAAGTACGTCTGAGGCTGATGGGAATGTCTCTAGTTTTGTATTTTGTCAAAAACCAAAGTATTGGACAAATTGAAATTTTTATTCTATTGATTTATTTGACAGGGACAATGCTCATTATTCAACAGAAAAAACAATGTAATGATAATCCATCCAATAGTTGTCGAGATATTTCATTCTTCACCAAAGACCAACATTGAAGGAGTGTAATTATACACACAAAGACTAGTTTTTTATTCATATAGACAATGTTTTCCATCCATCTTTGTCAGGTCAAAATGTAAAAAAGGAGGAAGTGTGCGGGCGTCACTCTTTTCAGACCATTACCATCTCTAGAGCCTCAACTTCACTGTGGCTAAAACATACTTTTGGCAGGTAGCTGCTTTTCATCTGACAACAGCAATGTATCAAAACACACATAACAGCAGCTACATTTTTCCATCTAACTATGTAAAAACTGAAGCATCATTTATCTCACAGCTTATTCGATAAAGCAAATGTTTTGCAACCAAACAAAATCACTAGTCTAGAAGACATAATTGTCCATCGCTGACACAAACTCCTCATTTAAACTAAGAGATGGTGACCAATAAGCACTAACAAAGAAGAGGCTACACGACTGCGGTAGCTGCACATGATGAATATATTAAAACCGTATTTGACAGCAGCAATATTTTTTCTGTGCAGCAGAGCTTGTTGCAGAATAAGGGGATTATTTATTACACAGCTTGTTAGACTCAGTGCATTTGTTACTATCTGGCATGCATGTAATCTGTATATATTTATACAGTATGAGCATTAGTGCTGTATACTGTACTGTGAGCCACTGCAGACATCCTCCCTTGTGCTTTTGTCCTGTGTCGGTCCTGCATTACACAAACACAATCTCATTATAATGCAATAGGAATGCGTGGAACACAGCCATGTGAAGACGCTGAGTTAGCACTCCTGCTTGCTTTTTCCTAATTTCTGTTTTTTTAGCAATATGTAGTGGTAAGATGTTTTTAATAGTTGTTTTAACATTGAAATATTGTTGATGCTTTCTAGCCAATTAAAACTGAGTGCTGCTGTTCAGGAAATGTATCAAATCTATATATTCAACATTGTGTAAAGAAAGTTGAGCTGAGGATGGCATTATCTGCTCCATCCCAATATTAGCTCCATTATCTAATGGGTTTGGATATGACTGCACTGCTGCACTTACAGTAAGTCTGCTACAACACTGTGTGTCATCAGATATTTTCCACCATTGCAGACTTACTTATTGGGTTGATTATCGCAACGGAAGGAGGGAAGAAACAAGCGAGAGGAGAAGGAAAAATGATAAATGTTGGCAATACTGTTCTAATATCACTATTAATCTCTATTATAAGAGTGCAGACCCATTTTCCTTTGTTATCACAACAGGAGGAGCATAAAAAAGAGGTGGAAGGAGAGGTGGACGGAGAGCGACAGAGCGACAGAAAGTTGGACAATTTTGCAAAAGCCCACATAACGTTTAATGCGTTATCCAGGCTTAAAGGTGCCCCCCCCCCCCCCCCCCCACACACACACACACATCTTTCTGACACCAGATTTCAGACAGCTGTATCAATTTTTGTAACTTTCCAAAAACCGACAATAAAAGTATATAGTTGTACAGTGTATACTTATATTGTATTGAGTCATATTGTGCAGTGGGAGGAGGTCCAGATGAAAATAAAGTTTGAAATTATTATGAGAAGAAATTAGAACACTATTGTATAAAGAAATCTGAAAATGTCTCTTTGCTATTTTGCATGCAGGCCATTCTTGAGATGGTCCCTAATTTAAGCCTTGAGCTCAGTTTATCGACATGTTTGGAAACATGTAAACCCTGGTTTGTGGCATCTTAGTGAAACATGAAGCTTTTTTTTATGCTCATAGTGGCATCCATGGTGTGCAGAGAGTCTGAGTAGAGCATCACTCTTATTCATGAGCACCAGCCCAAGATTGAAACTCTTCAGAGACGGAATGAAGGCTGCACAAATCATATAACCACACAATCACATCACTGCAAAAGGTTTGGTAGAAGCTAATGTGGGTATTGATGTGAAATTCACCAAAACAAAAGCCCCGTAGTTGCAGTGTGTGTGACAAAAATACTGCATTTACCCCTGAGACCACATAAATTATAACTGAGCCTATACACAGACATTCACTAACATACTATTTGCCATGCTACATAAAAAATACAAGGATGAGGAGAGAGATAGATGGAAGGAGAACAGGGAGAGAAAGAGACAGACAGGGAAATGTTGGGAAGATTGCTGGTGATATAACACTTCGTAACAGGCTGGAAGTTGCATTATAAATCTATCAGTCACATCAGGCGCCATCATGAAAGTCCACCAGAGTACAAGCTGTACAGAAATAATGTCAAAATGTATAAGGACCAAAAAAAGACAGTACAGATAGCCAAGAGTTGCAGAAAAAAAATCATAGTGATGTAGCAGTTTATCGTTGCAGGCTGATAAGGAAAAATACTAATAAGTAGAAAAGTAGAAAATGATGCAAGGAGAGGAAAAACAGGAGGAAGAGAGAGCGATGGGAAATTTATAGAACAAATTATAGAACAAATTAGTACACTGTGCTGATGCTGTAAATGTAACAGGAGAATTTAATAACAGTTGAATAAGTGTGTCACATAAATCAATGTTTGTATTGTCTGCTCAGTCACATCAGTGGTTAGATTATATTGGAGACGACAATGGCGACATGGTAAACCGCTATAATCCGCTTTACTTAGCCTATAGCAGGAAATAAGGACAAGCTGGTGGGTTTTAACACACACACACACACACACACACACAGGAGATGTGCATAGGTGCGTTGGTGTATTGTCAAGACAGAAGATTGAAGTTGACTGATCCTATTAAGTTTTTCTGTTGACACACACATACTGTACGTGTGTACACTTGAAACAGCTTTACACACACGCACACACGCATACCTACAAATGAATCACACATTAACAAACTCTCTCTTTATGTCACACACACACGTTGCTGTGTGACTCGGCTGTGTCATATTCACAGTTGAGAGGGAACAGAGCGAGGAGTGCAGAACTAAAGAACGCCTGTCAGGTTTATTTCTGTCTCCGGCTGGCTCTTGCCTGGGCGGCGGTGCGGCTGTGAGCCGGGCTTCATGCTCTGATGTGCTGCTGTCCCACTTCCCTGTCCCCTCTGTCTGCTCTCGTGTGATGTAAAAAAAAAAAAAATAACGAAAATCTTTAAAAACTAAAGACACCTAATGAGTACTGCAGCATTCATAACTTCTTCCACAGAACATCTACACAAGCTGAAAATAATAATGCTGTTAGCATCAACTATTTGTACAATCTGTCACTGTGCTCTGACGCTGCTTAGCATTATGGTTGATGATTTGTCTTTTTAGGGTGGGACCAAATGCCTTTATTGCATCTAATAGACAGTCAGAAGGATAGATATATTATGGTATTATAATATGATAGATTTGAACAGTTACATTAGGCTGTTTTGCTGCCATAGCACTGTTGTTATGGTAAGTTAACTTACCAAGACGGTAAGTGTTAATAAGTTAGCATCAATCAAAATAAATCAACAAAAGCTCAATAAGATAACTTAAAGACCTTACAAATAGTTTTGTTTTTTTGCAATAAATCCTGTACATTTTACTGCTGACCATTTTCCAAAGCAAATAATATGTTTTTAAACTGATTTCCTCACTGCAGGAAGACTTTGGTATCAGTTAATTTCATGTTTTGAAAACACGTGATGAAATACATTAAACATTTTAAAGGAATACTTTTTACATTTATTTGCTTTTCTGCCAAGAGAGAGAAGAGAATGAAAAAATGTATGTTTGTACAGTAAATATTAAGCTACAGCCAGCAGCCTGTTAGCTTAGCTTGGTATAAAGACTGGAATCAGCTAGCCTAGCTCTGCCATACATTTAGTGGCAGTCTTTCTTTGGCCAATCGTAATGAAATCCGCCTACAAGCACCTCTAAAGCTCACTAAATAACACTTCATATCTCTTTTGTTTAATCTGTGCAAAAAACAAAGTTTAAAAACAACCAATTGAGGTTTTACAGGGTTTGCGTGCTTATTTCTTGGACAGGTGAATTAACTTCCTGTAGTCTCTGCTGGTTGCCTGGCAACCTCATGTGATAACAAGACTCCAGGAAGTCACTGTGCCTGGCCAAGAAATAGTCAAGCACATAACCCAAAATGTTGAACTATATTTTTAAAGATACTTGTGCATTTTGTGTATTTTTTGTGTTAACATAATTATAGTGGCCATAGTTGCCACTACAGTACACATCACATGATGCTCTTATTACATAGTCCAATCTACTAAGAGCTGTGTCAGGACTGTGACATTCAAGTCTCACCAAGTATGCTACATGCAAGCTGTGATTTGCAACATGATCACAGCTCATTTTGACACATTTCACCAATCAAAGCAGATGGTTTAGTATTGACCAATGCACAAGCATGTGAGAGTCCTGTAGGACACCATCTTAACCCCAACGAGACTCTGCCTGACACCATTTGTAATCTGCACTTGTAAGTTGTGCTCACAAATCACTTTTTGTGAAACAGGGCCCTGGTTCAGTCAGAGAAAGAGGCAAATATGCATCCATTTTGAGCGTGGAGGTAAGTGACTTTCATGAAGTTGGTAATTTCTTGCATTAAAAGCAACGTAATATGGAAAGCAAGTATTTTATTTATTTATTTATTTTTATTACATAGTTTACAGTGAAGATGCAGACTGGAAACATACAGAGCAAGAGAAGGGTACATGCAACACGGTCCACAGCTAGAACTGAACTGAAGACATTGCAGGTATGTGGTGTGCATCTTAATGTGGATGTTGCCTATGAAGCTGGTATTCATCACTGACATACATAAACCATTTTATGTGATGAAATTGTTGAATGTGTGTCTAATGTCTAATAACCAGCAATCATCTGAACCCCAAACTGCTTGTTTAGAGTTGCATGTGGAACACTGGAAAAGCGACTGATGAAAGCAAACAACATTTGGGAGAAATGTTCTTTATACTTTAAAGCAGATATATATTATGTATATTTTCAGATAAAGTTAAGTCATACCAAGTTGTAGCAAAATTAGGAAAAAGCCCGCTCTTTGAAAGGGTCGCTGTTTG
This sequence comes from Scomberomorus guttatus, assembly GCA_038419695.1. Classification (NCBI taxonomy): domain Eukaryota; kingdom Metazoa; phylum Chordata; class Actinopteri; order Scombriformes; family Scombridae; genus Scomberomorus; species Scomberomorus guttatus. The sequence goes on along the minus strand of CM076446.1, from coordinate 31,441,727 downwards.
GCAGGCAGCTCTGAATTCCTGGATGTCAGATTGTAGACAAGGCAAGTTTATTTATATAGCACATTTCATACACAAGGAAATTAAAAGTGCTTTATGTAATGCAAATAAGAACATGAATAACAATAATAAAAACAAAGACAAGACTAAAAGACGTAAGTAAAATTAATAGAACAGTAAATAAATGAAGTTAGACAAGAAGACAGCTTAAAGGATAAAAATTACATTATACTTTACGTTAAGTGCAGCTTTAAAATTTAATTAAAAGGCAAAGCAAACAGATGTGTCTTCAATTTAGATTTAAAAGTAGTCAGCCTTGTCTCTAGTCTGAGACCTTCAGGTAGTTTGTTCCAGATGTGAGCAGCATAGAAGCTAAACGCAGCTTTACCATGTTTAACTTTAGGGACCACAAGAAGACCATGAAGCAGCTGACCTTAGAGCTCTGAAAGGTTCCTACTGTATGAGAAGTCAATTCTTTGACACACTGCTCTGATTTTTCTGTCTTTGTAAGAATTCTAGCAGCAGCACTCTGGATAAACTGGATCTGCCTGACTGCTTGTAGGGTGAATGTCCAACCAAACCAGTCCCTACTTACTAATGCAGCACCATGAGAATGTGATTTTGACAAAAAATAAGTTGATGGTAACTTCATGTTGACATCTTCACTATGGCAAGCAAGCTCATTCTTGACCTTGGAAACAGGAGTTGACAAAACAATCCCACCTCAAAGTCCATTTTTGCTGTGTGGTCACAGAACTGTAGATGTTCTAATTTCCTTTTTTTTCTGAGCACTTAACCTGAATGAGAAGTCAATGCTGAAGTTGAGGTTCAGAGTTCATTCTTGACCTTAGAAACAGCAGTTTCAGTTCATTTCACAATCATGTGTTATGATCAAAAGCTCCAGAGTAGCTACTAAATGGATCCTGAGGGGAGATTGTTTAGTGAAGCACTGAAACTGTTGCTGTGTAACAGCTTCCTCTGCTGATCCAGACTGGAGAGAATCTGGAGCCAGGAACAGTTGCTCTTTTCACCAGAGATGGATCAGAACACATTGTTCATCGCACGACAGCACCGATGATGTCACTGTCGTCATGGGCTGCCACGGAAACGTTCTCTTCTCACTGTGACTGCAATCTGTCCGCTCCCAGCGAGAGTTGGACAAACACATCCGTATGTGTGTGTGTGTGTGTGTGTGTGTGTGTGTGTGTGTGCTAACTTGTACAGTCTGTATGGATGTGTATGTGTCTGCCTGTATGTCATTTTATCCAAGTTTATCTCTGTGGGGACCAATTTGAGATTTAGACCTTGATTTTGTCCTCATTCTTTAAATGGCTGTTTGAAGGTTATGACTTACTTTAATCTTAATCACGGCTACATGTTGAACTTGAATCCAAACCGTAACCTTAAACTAAACCTTAAATCTAAACTAAGGGGCAAGGGAATGCAGTATGTCACTGAGAGTCCTCACAAGTATAGAAGTGCAAATGTGTGTGTCACAGTCTGAGCGGTCACAGTGTGTTTCTCACACTGCCAGGACTGGCGCTCAGCTCGGCCAGAGGAACCAACCAGTAATGAGATCTCACTCCTGGCTCGCCTTCCTGCAGCGATGGCGTCAGCAGCCACAGAAAAAGACATCCTCCAATTAGACACAAATATACCCATTATGCAAGAGAGAAGCACGCACGGCAAAAATATAGAAACTGTGATCTGTGCGCAAATATGTCGCAACACAAGCAGCTGTTGTGTCAGTGAAAAATACTTTGGGATTATTGACCTCAGTTGTCTGTTGTTTTGTTTCGAAAATGGACAGTTTGTGTGCCATAAAATCCTCTCTCTTCCCCTTTCTTCTAGCTGGAATGAAGAGGAGAGATGCCATGAGGCTGGATAGGAGCATAGAAGTTAAATGAAGCGGTTATATGTTAATGGTGCAATAAACAAGACTTTTAGTGTTGAGTAACAGAGAAAAGGGAAAATGACACCATCACTCCTGTACGCTGCAGTCAGGGCCGTAATCAGGATTTTAGAAATAGTGAGGTCATGAGTCTACATTCCTATAGTGCAACTCACCCACCTCAGAAATGAGACATGACACATATCAACAAATACATTTAATATATTTAATATTATTTATTATTATAAATATATTATTATTATTTATTAACACATTAACTTTTTCCACACTGCCAGTAATAAAATTCTGGTGCAGAAATACTTTTTTTCCTTTTTTAGTTTATTCCAGATCCAAAGTATTTTTGTTTTGTTCCTTTTATTGTTTTATTTGGGCCCAACAGTTGTCAAATTTAAACATACTGAGTCTAATAATAATGGAATCAGCATGTGAATAAACCCTCCATGTGTAAGTTTCTATTATTGAATGTTAACTCCCCTCCCCCACCTCCCCCCACCAGGTACTGCACCTAAAACACCCAAATTCAAATGTCCTCAGTATTAGTTATGGTCCTGGTTGCAGCCAAGAGTTTAAACAGGATAAACACACACACACACACACACACACACACAAATCTGGGAAGCAAGCAGGAATTGCTTGACTTAAAACAAAAGACATGTTCTTTTTGTTTGTTTGTTTTATATACAGTATATTCCATATGAAATCTGCTACAGGTGATTATTTTTTAAATAATGACATACAGTACATTTTCTTCACAGTTGGAACTTAATGTAAAATATACAATATAATTAAATTTATATAAGATTTTCATGTAGTTGTCCAGTGTACAAAGGAGTTGAAAGACTGCCAATAAAGTGATAGCTATTTGGGACTGGTGCCCGACAGTGGAGTCAAATGAAAATTTAAGTGTGGTGGAGGGGTGAGGCGTGATTTTCACTGAAGCAAGCGACTGAAGTTAGCAACAGTGAAGTCACAGCAGCAGCTGATGAAGATCGTTCAACTGTTAATTTCAATGGAGACATTTTCTGTTTATGTTTTAAGTTTGGTCAGTGACTTACTGTCAGTACACAGTGAACAGTACATGTCCACACTTAAAGCACTGCAGCCAGAGGTTTTTATTGGTTCACTGCCGTAGTCACATTAAGGAATTTTACAAAACGAATAAACAATATAATTCCACTGTCTGCAGAGAGAGATTGCAGAAGGATTAAACGCACATATTTTTTTATCATGGAGGGTTTGAGTCCAGCTCATAGATCCCCTCTCTTCCTGACTCTCTCAATATTGTCACAACATTTTGTCATTAATGCGGAGCAAACCCAATTACATCACATCAATAAGTCGATCTCTGAAAACTTCTGTTCATGCAAACTCCAAAGAGAAGTTTGCTTTGCCTTTGTCAGAAGTTTCACGGTGTTTTACTCCTTCCTGTAAATCAACAGCTTATCATCATGAGTCCGACCAGAAGGACGCCTGGCTGTGTGAGATTAGGGGAGACCTGGGTCAAAAGAAACACTTTACGATAACAAAGATTTTTTTGTGACCAACAACTTTAGTCAGTCTTTAATCAAACAGCTATATACAAAAATAAAGTTGTGGTGGAAGTAGCACAATAATGGGTGATGGTATTTGCCTATATTGTGGCAAAATTATGATCTAACAAACATACAGATGGAGAAAGAGGATAATGCTCAATCTGCAAACCGTAGCAGGCCGTCATGTCCAAACCAACTACAAATTTCTTTTCTGTAGACGGACACTTTGCAGCCTGTGCATACAACTCCTCAGTGAAGCCTTATTAAGAGGGTAAAACTTAGATGGTTAAAGAAAAGAAGAAAAAAAGAAAAGGAGGAAAAAGAGCTATGGGCACAGCAGCACTTGCAACAAGCATCATTAAGTGGCATAAATCAAATAACCTGCCACCAGCTAAATAAATTATCACCAAAGAAAACCTCTTGTTGTAAAACCTCTTAGATGTAAAATATGTAAAGACCACAGTGGCTACAGCCCACAAACACACATATTAAAGCAAAAAGGGATCCTGCACATTTTTTGCACACTGGATGGACATAACTCTACGTTGCTATGCAATGCAGTGGTTGCTGACGTTCTCCTCTGGAAAGGGAATTGTAACCATTAGTGAGTGAGTTACTGTACTCACCTGTCTGAACAGCATTCTGCGAGACAGAATTCCTTCTTTGCTGCATAATAAGACCGCCAGTCCACTCAACCTCTCATGTGCCACTCTCCTCAGATAGTTTTCAAAGTTTTTGAGTTGAGAACAAGCGCTCTACAAGTGTGACAGGGACTGACAGAGAAAAGGCTGTGTTCACCTCACTGAAGGTAGATGTGAGTCTAGAAGTCACTGCTGGAGTAGTGTAGGTAATCAGATTACATACGAGGAATTTGACTTGGTGTTGTTAGGGTGCATAGCGGATGTTATGGTGTGCAGCGGTCAAAAATATACAGTCAAAAATATATACAAAATTAAGAGGTCCTAAATAATATAAAAAGAAGACTTTACAATATAAAGTAATATATAACAAAAAATAAAATATAAAATATATTCTGGTGAGAGGAGCAGCTACAGATTAAATTTTAAATATTAAATAGAAGAGAATGGGTGCACAGGGTACTGACCAGGAGTCAATAGTGTATGCATGATTTATAATAAGTAATACACTTGTCTTAATGTAACGCACCACGTAGGATCAAGATCACTGATGTGCAAATAAGAGATTGTGGTGTGTTATGTTAATATAACTTGTATTGTCCATGTGGAGGGGGGGGGGGGGGGGGGGGGGTTTGGTCTTGACAGACCTTAGCCTCTGAGTGTTTCGAAAAGTTTATGTCTGGGGTGGGAGGGGTCGGCCATGATCTTTTCTGCTGCTTTCAGCATCTTAGAGACTTGCGGGTCCTGGAGGGATGGCAGATTGCATCCGATCACCTTGTCGGCACAGTGGATAATATGCTGCAGTCTGCTTTAGTCCTTGGCAGTTGCAGCAGCGTACCAGATGGTGATGTAGGAGGTGAGGATGGATTCAATGCTGGCGGTGTAGAAGTGCACCATCATTGACTTTGGCAGGTTGAACATCTTCAGCTGTACATCCTTTACTGAGCCTTCTTGGTGAGGCCGCTGATGTTCTGCTCCCACTTGAGGTCCTGACTGATGGTGGTTCCCTGGAAGCGGGAGGACTCCACAGTGTTGACTGGGGAGTCACACAGGGTGATGGGGCTGAGTGGGGCTGCCTTCCTTCTGAAATCCACAACCATCTCCACTGTCTTTAGAGTGCTGACACACCAAGTCACCAGGTGGTCAATCTTGCTCACCCAGTGGTGCATTAAACCAGTGATTATTTGTGCAACTTTTTTTGTACGTATGCTCAGGTAACTGAGCTAATCTTAATCTTAGTCCATGACCCATAATGACATCATCCTCAATTTTATTGCAATGTTTGCATTTTTTGTACTATTTACCAACTGCTAATGGAGGCCTGTCTGCAGGTCCAGGTGAACCCCCTGATGCTACAGGCTTGTACCTTCTTCAATCTGAAATAATCACACGAGCCGATGAGTTTTATACGCTCATAAAATGGATGTTACTTCTGTGGCCTGTTACTTTCATCTACCTTAGTTGATGGCATGAAACAGGAACAACAATTCTGTTGCACAGGAGCATCCTGAAGCTGTTGGGATTAGCATCAGTGCTGTAGGGTACCTAAAGTACAAAACACAACAGCAGTGCAGTACAGTTATGCTCCTGTAGCACACATCAGATGAGAGGTGGCAATATCACAGACTGTGTGTGCTGCACTGGTTTGGAAGTCTTTTTTTGACAGGTGCTAATAACTGTATTCTGTCTATACCTGCATAATAGAAGATATTCCTACTAATTCACAACAGGTAAATGAACTGAATGTATGCCTCTGCAAAAAATCACAGACAACATACAACACATCAACTTCTATTGTTCTAAACTGCTAAAAGAAGTCATTCAGCAATTTTTCTTGAGTAAAACTACTGGGAATTAGGAATTTGTGAGAGGACAAAGGTTTAAGTGTACATAGGGTATCTCTCTGTTTATGGTGAAAACAGTGGATTGGTAATTCTTTTGCATAACGTGGACTTTCTTTTTGCCTTGTTTTTATTCTATCTATTTATCTATCTATTTAATATTATTATGTGACCATTTCTTTTCAGATTGTCTGTTTTACTTTGTTACCAAGATGTTAAATTCAATAAAAATAAGGTAAAAACAAAACAAAACAAACACACAAAAAAGAAGTACTCATTTCTGAGGACCTAAAGCTTTCCAAAAGCCCTTCAGCAAAACGCAGGCTCCCTGCCAGCTTACTGCTCTGTAGCTGAACCTGCTCTACGCTGACACAAAGTTTTCCTACAGGGCTCCACAAAGTATACCGTATAATTATATAGCCGGTGACTCACGGTTCACATACAGTGTAAAAAGCACTTTTCCTTTGATTAAGTCATGTATAAATACTCATATCATTACACACCACTCTAACACCTTTCTCATAGCTTTCTAGGGCCAGGCATGTCTATTTCTGTGTAAGTCTGCCGTGCACAGTGGGGGACGGGAGCGTGCACGTGAGGCAGCTGCTGGCATGGGGCTTGGAACCTGAAGCACATACACACACACACACACACACACACACACACACATGCCGGAAACCTGAGCTGTTGACAGCTTGGCCCCCATTTGGTTATTTCAGGCCACACACACATTTAGAAGACGCACTCGGCTTTGTCTGGCTGCATGTCAGACACAAATGTTTCAGCAGGACTTTAAATATATTCTCAATTGTCACAACATGCATCATACTCAACATGCTAATAATTACGCTTTGGTTTACGGAGTAAATCAATAATACCTGAGTGGGTTTACTTTATATTCTGTTTTGTATGTGTGACGGTGATGCAACAAAGTTCAACTAAATGTCATCAACACCAAATACAACTAAAAAGCTTCTTCATGGCTTTTCAAAAAGATGCTCTGAATGTTGTTGTTGTTTTTTTTTTCAAAGATAAATACAAGCATATTGTTAAAGGACAATGTTGGCAATTTCCTATATTTTTCTTATTGTCAACAAATTTTATGTGCAGAGTGTAGGTGTTGATTGACAGCTGTGATTGACACTTCACTCACCCGCTGCTCTCCCCAGTTCCAGGACTCACGCTGAGTCTGATTTTTTTTTTTTTGTTAAGTTTAATGTTACTTGATTACAATACCTGCCCTGCTAGCACAATTTAACTAAAGTAGCTAATGTTAGCCCAAGTGTGCACTGCTGGGTGTTAGCATTAGCTTTAGTCCGAGGTAGCGGGGCGTGTTTCCAGAGCGTAAAAGGCAACACCCCGCACTCCTTATTTGGAAGGTGCTGCCTCCAAACGGAAAAGATGGTGGCGAGAATAAGCAGCAACTCTGGGCTTCATGCTTCAATGCAAAACAATGGGTGATGTCACACCCCGCTACTTCCATCTTTATATACAGTCTATTTATTTGAAGGCGCTATTAGGTCACTATAATTAAATCCAGCTCACATGAATCATAATCCAGAAATCCACACTCACTCATTCACAAATATACACAACACCAAAATAGTTACAGCCACAGACACACAAACACTCACTCCAGATGCTTTGTCTGTGACCCACAGTTTACACACTCACACAACCATGCATGTTTAAGTGATCCAAACCTGTCGTGCAATAAAGGAAAGTTATGTATTTGGATTGAAACATCCCTATATATACACAATGAACACATACACACACACACACTTATATGTTGTTCCCCTGTGTATAGCAGGCTGACTCAGAGCAAAGGCCTGTTTCTGTCTCAGTGTATTTGTGTGTCAGGACAGAAACCTCTGAGTCGCTAAAAGCATTGGGCACCTGTTCCCTGGATCCCTGAGGAGAAATTCCACTCCTGTGTGTGTGTGTGTGTGTGTGTGTGTGTGTGTGTGTCTGTGTCTGTGTGTGTGTGCATGCGCATGAACCTGTGCTGCAGTAATGAGAATGTTGACACTGGACTTTCCTGTCTCACGTGGTCCCCATGCAACATCATTTCCTTCACGACCCTTCACTATTTAAAGACCGGTGTGGAGCCAGAGGGGCTTCAGCAGGGGATTAGAACCAAAGACCTCACACTCTTCACACCGGCAGCTCACCCACTGACCGACTGACGATCTGGAAGGCTTCGGATGTTTCTGTGAAGATCCATCCCAGCTATAAAGGCTGATGTGAAAAGATTTTTGCTCACGATCATCTGGGAAAGCAAAAGATTCTAATTTAGAGATTTCAGACATTACTTGAAGATAATCAAACTTTTTTCTTGGGAGACTGAAGGAGTGATTGATTACATTCAGTTCATTCTACATTGAGCAAACTTGCCAATCTTCGAAATACTTTGACTTTATTAGACCTCCGGACAAACCACAAAGACTCTGCAGGTTCTTGTTAGATTTTCCCAGCAGTGCTTGTGCACCTGAGTAGATTTTGAAAGGATCGGAACAAGAGAAGACAAACTCAAAATGAGTAGCGGTGGGACCACCACAGTTTCACCACAAGAGCCCCAGGCTTTCAAACGTGCGGTAAGGAAGATAAAATGTGCTGCTATGGTGGCCAGCTTGGCCAAGAGCTGGCAGGGCTGGGCCAATGAGCACACAGACAAGCAGGACAACATCCCGAGTGGCTGGATGCCTTCGTCTGTCAAAGAGGAAGACAAACAAGAGAACAACCATGTGGTCAAACTTACTGTCACCCCGCGTGTAATCACAGTAGATGCCGCAGACACCAGTGAGAATAAGATCCGGACTGGTTCTGTGATCAAGACAGTCCAGCCGAAACGCAGCGAGTGCAGCAGCAGCGATTTGGTCAACGCTATCCGAGGCAAGATGGAGTCAGGTCCCGAGGAGAGCAAGCCATTCCTGGGCAACGAGTCGCCGACACGACGGCGCCACATGAGGGCGCTACAGAGTGGAGGAGGAGTCATCCAAGACAGGAAGCTGATGCTTCAGGAGAAGAAGCTGGGGTCCAGGAGCAGCAGTTTGGACACAGAAGATAGCGGGCTAGGAGAGGAGGCGGGGCTCAGCGATAACAGCGAATCAAAAACTGAGCAGAGTGACATCCAGCCCAAGAAACAGACTAACAGGCCCAAGGTAGAGTGATTTAAAATGATTTCACATACATTTTAGTTCTGCACTAATCAGTAGTTTCATATTTACAAATGACTGTGTAACATGAAAATTGTTGCTCGTACTGATAAACTCACAGAGAATTATCACCCGGCTCAGCAGCTCTACAAAGCTTTATCTCATTGTTTTGGTTTTAAAGCAAATGCAGTATACTGTTTGGTTCAGTCTCTGTGCTGTTATCAACGTAGTCTTTAGCAGCAGGAGTCTTTTTTCAGCCAAAAAAACAGTTTATACACTGAACCAAATGTCTGCTACCTGCCCAGTACCAAGTTAGCAACTGTCCAGGGAACATAATGACTAACATTCATCAGATAGCAAGAAACACAACTCCAAAAAATATATAGTATTGTTCCGTGTCTACTGGAACACACAAACACAACATCACAGCTGGGTGTGGTCAGTATGATTTGTTGTACTTGTGACCACACCCAGCTACTGTGCAGGTTGTGGAAAGCGTAGCTCCTTTAAGGAATAGGGCAGAGCGTAATGTGTGTGCATGTGTGGTGTGAGCAGCAAAAAAGCAATGGTGAATGTGAGCGTTGCAGAGGAAAAGGTTAGCAGTATGTTGTCAGTCTGGTAGTAAATGTACAGTACAGGCTACAGTGTGTCAGTTAATAAATGCTGCAGCTTCTCAAGACAAAGAAAAGTCACGTCTGTTGTTTCCCCAACTGCTGGAAAAGGGGGGTTAGCTCCAAAGTTAGCAATGATGGGTTAGACTAACCTGATGACGCTACACAGAGAACGGAGAAATGTGTGGCTGCTGCCTTAGTCCTTAATTGTTTTTTGTTTTTTCTGAATATGAGACAGTGGAGTATACACAAGTTTTTGACTAGACACTTGATGAGATAAATGTTTCTCCTGCCCCTGAATCAACACACAGAGGAGGACAGAATACTCTCAAACAGAGCATAAATGTTCCGACACAAGTCACACAGCGTGAATAAACAAGTTTAAGCAGAAGTCCCTTTGATGTCAACTGAAGTAATCCAGCTCCCTCATGGACACCAAACAGCATAACAGTTGCATAACTCCAATTCTAAAATCTCTCCTATAAAAGGCAAAGAAGCCGGCCGGTGGCCCCCCACAATGTCAAGGGGGTCGCCAGAGAGTGAGTCCAACTCATAAAAACACAAGCTGGGCTGCAGCGCAATGGAATATATGTAAATAAATATAGGCATGCTCTGCAGCGCGTTCTCCAACCTGACCTTCAGGTGGAACAGCCAGAGGAAAAACGGGGTGAAAGGAGAGAGGGCAGTGAGCGGGGGACATGAGTGTGTGAGGTAATCTGAGAGATAGAGACAGACATTTAAACAGAAAAATAAGTAAAGATATGAGAAAATGTGTAAAGGCATTTTATTTGAGCAATTTTATTAATCTATATCTGAATGAGCTGGCACTGCTGGTCATGTAATGTAAATGTCATCTGTATTAAACTGATCTGATAAATGTATTGATAAACTCCTGAGAAAAATATGTCTCTTTAGCTGCTAAATGGTCTGCTTTCCTCACCAGCTACTTACTTTGTCAGTCTGTAGTTTGGTGCTGAGCAGGTAGTGTCAACAAACAAGTCTACAGTCATGGTAGCAGCTCTGTGAGGCTGTACTTGAGCTAGCCTATATGCTAACATCACCAAGCTAACATGCTCACAATGACAACGTTAATATGCGCAATGTTTGGCAGGTATAATGTTTATCATGTTTATCATCTTAGTTTAGTGTGTTAGCATGCTAACATTTGCAAATTAGCACAAACCACGAAGTACAGATGAGGCTGTTGAATGTCATTTATTTTGTTGGAATTTGGTAAAAATAAACCAAAGTATTGGTCGTAGAAATATAAAGTAGCATATAATTGAAGTACGTAAGTAAAGTAGCCTATACACTACTGATCACTTTTCTGGCAAATGCAAGGCAGAAACACTGCAGCAACGAATGACAAGCACCAAAAATGGAGACAAAATAAAAAGTAAAAAGAGGATCAGGAACATTATCACTTTAAGGGTTCACAGAGTTTCATGGAAGGTCCCTCAGTGACAAGTCCTCACTTTTCATAGGTCAAATACCAAACAGATCTGATGACACTGATCTAAAGGCCTGGCAAGCAGAGGGAAATACCAAGGGAGGAGGGATGGAAAGATAGAGGAGAAAACATCAGGGGTAGAGGGGAAGGAGAGAAGAGAGGGTGTGAAAGATGAGATAAAAAAGAAAATGCAGAAAGAAGAGGGAGATTTTGATGAATGACAGCATGGATGAGAAAGGAGGAGAATATGAGAGGGGACCCAAAAAAGAAATGAGAATTGGGGGGAGAGGAGAAATTAGGAGATTTTCAATTTTAAAGTTTAAAGCAGTTAGAAATAGTTACTATTTCACAAAATATGTCGAACCACAAACTGTAGCACAATTTAAAAGTGTACAGATGCAGTTTTTTAGTTGCAATAATGCACAAAAAAGGGCATCTGCCTTACAGTTTTCTGAGGGAAAAGCCAACAGGCCCACTGCTTCAGTTTTAAAACCTACAGTATTCATGGGTCCCCACATGTGTAAATATGGCTCGTGTCTGCTGGTTTATATAGTTGTAAATATTGTCATTAGTGTATATGTCTGGGTGAGAGGCAAAGGTCAAGCTGGGGATCAATTACAGCAACTGAAACGGTTTATTTAAATGTTGAGGGGTCATTAACCAACATTAATATATAGTATAGGCATAGGGGTGGGTCCTTGCAGAATTTTTAGTGGATCTGAAAAAAGTAACAGCAACCTAGTTTTAAATGGCAAAGAGCAACAAGCTCTTTGAAACAGAAAATAGCAGGGTTTATGGGAAAAGTGGTCTTTTCTTAGACTTGAGCCACAACTAATATTACACAGCTGTTTTCACAGGCTAGGTAGTTCCTCCCTCTAAGAGTTAACTGTGTGGAGCTCAGATTACATGTTTTGTTTTGCTCATGTTTTTGTCTGAAAATGATCAGATGCCCTTTAAAGTCTGTTGTTAACCGGTCCATTATCATTTATCTCCAGATTAAGATCGCCACTATGGGCGACATCAAAAGTCGCTGGCAGCAATGGTCTGACCAGCACATCGAGGGCCAGAAGCTCAACCCCTTCAGTGAGGAGTTTGACTACGACTACGCCATGAACCAGCGCCTCCGCAGGGGCGACAGCGGTTACGGTCGACCCAAAGATGGCTCCAAGACGGCCGAGAGGGGCGACAGGGCCCAGAAACACATCCACAGGGAGATGGAGGAGATGGTGTGGATTATCAGAGACATGGACTTTAAGGATAAAGAGGGGAGAACCATCATTACCTTCGGGCGGCTCTTTGACCGCTATGTGAAGATCTCAGATAAGGTTGTGGGCATTCTGCTGCGCTGCCGCAAACACAAAATGCTGGACTTTGAGGGGGAGATGTTGTGGAAAGGACAAGACGATAATGTCATCATTACACTGAGGGACTGAGGACACACCTGCAAACACACCTGCAAGTCTCACACATCAGCTTGTGTAGAGGAACAATGCCAACCATGCTAACCACAAAAGTAAGAAAAATGGAGGAATATTTTAAAGAGATAAAAAAGAATAATGTAATTATCATTTTCAATGTAATAGAAACACACACACACAAGGTCAAGATACACATTGGAAGGAAAGGATGGTTTGATCAGTAAAAAACGGGAATAAAGACAAAATCTCAAAAACTATTCACATTAAAACTTTAATGTAGCCTACATAAATTATTAGCAGACACGAGTGTACACATGCAAGATAACATACACACACACACACACACACACACACACACACGCTCCAGACTCATTAGTTCTTCTCATACCTGACGGGGCATCTGGTGAAGGGAAGCTATCTTTAGCATGCTAAACATGCTCGCCTTGCTAATTATGCTACATGTTAGAAGCCTTGAGAATCCACCACAGTGGCAATCATGCTAGAAAGCTTCACTCAGACTCCTGCTGAAGAAACTTACAGTTGATTTCATCTCATAATTAACTGACAGACTTGACTTGTCTGTTTTGCCCTCTTAAACTAATTATGTAGAAAACAAGTAAACAAGGAAAGCATGACATTAGCCTTGCCGCAGAATATGGTGACGTTTTGGTGTTTTAGATAGACTTAAAGGCAAATAGAAAAAAAAAAAAAACTGACAAAAAGTCATGACAAGAATTACACAGAAATGTGACCAAAGTTATTTTGCAGCAGAGCTTAAAGGAATCTGACTGAATAAAGCTGAACAGCAGTTTGCAATATTGACATTGCAGAAGCAACAAAAGGTAAAAAGATAAGTAGCCTAAATGTACAGCATTTACCAAATTAATACATTTTACTACTTTTCTACATTTTAATACTTTTCAAACAAAAGCAGATTGAGCCAGTTATGGATACATGGGGCTGCCTGATTTTCAAAACAGAAAAGCTTTGTAAAAGGGTGTGTGATAAACACTTACATAGTATTTTTTAATAAGAATAGCAAGAAGCATGAGCACAGTAATGGAAATTTTAATTTGTGTGTGAAAAACTTTTGTCTATTAAGTGTATGGGTAGTTTTGGAGTAAATAATTTTTATTTTGGCCTCATTTTAACATTTAGGAGAGACTTGAGTGTTGTAAATGAAACTTAGAGGTGCTTGATAAATTAATTTTCCTCTTTCAAAGTGAAAGCATGTGGTCTTCTTACAGAAGGACAATATTGTAAATGTGTTACAAAAACAGTGCAGACTGGTGTATCATGCACACATGAGAGTATTGTAAATATGTGTAAGGGTTTAGTCATTAGAAAATGAATTTACAGTTTTGCTGAAAGAGTTTTCAATAAAGACTGAATTTTAACAGCTGATATCCTGTTTTTCTTTATTAAACTGGGATGGTGAGCTATTAAACAGACCTCCTTGTTTGAGGAGACCTGCTACTCCATAAAGTTAGCGACCAGTAGCTGCGCAGTCATTTTCTGATACTGTTAGCCCCCGACAGTGCGGCTGCTGCAGCACTGTCCCACATTTTAAACTGGTCATGGTGTGCTTAATTTGGGCTGCACTAGATTTTAATGGACAGCATTCATACCAGCCCTGAAACAGCCAAGCGCACCAGAGTTCATTTGAACGGCACCAAACACACCTGTATTTTAGCCACAGTCATCCTGCATCAGCGCTGGGAAAATTAAATGGGACTGTGCTGACTTCACTTTTTTATATGCTACTCAGGTAAGTGCACATTTCAAAACAGCTGTACAGTGTCCGTACTTTGGCAGCCATGAACCAATTTGCTCGTAATTCCCAATCTGTTCCCCAGAGGATAAAACCTACTGATTTTGGTAATCCCTTTGACTGTCCCTCTAGTGCCAACAGCAGATCGAAAGTTCAGAATTTCAATACTTTAGTTAATGACCAAATACCTGCAAATATGATGAAATCCCCATTAGCCTCAGCTGTGTTGTGTGTTGTGCTAATTGCCAAATGTTGGCACGTCAACACGATAAACAAAGATGGCGACTAGGCTGAGCATTACACCTGCTCAACATCAACATGATAGCATTGTTGTAGTGATTAACATTCTGACATTAGGATTTACAGTCAGTTTGGATGACACCGCTGCCTTGAGAGTATCACTGGAGGGTTCAGGGGGCTGAAAGATGTTTCCTCAAATGTTAAGCTGGATACAGTGACAATGTTAATGCAAAAAGTCCAGAATATTAGAGTTTAACAATACACTATTATGTATACGGGTGCAATTAAAGAAGACAGGTTATTTATAGTTTTACATTTCTACCTTGTTGGCTTGATATGCTTTAGTTCCTTGGATGATTCCCCGGTGTCCTCATTTACTGATGTCACTGTTATTGCAATAAATTATGAGCTATTCCCCCTGAAAAGTCTACAGGGTTGCAGGCTTGCCAGAAATCCTTTGGGAAGTCTGCAGGAGTTCATGCCAGAGCCCTTATGCACTTGCTGATGCTGCAGTGAGACAGTCTTAAGCCCATGTGGACTCTGTGGCTGTCAGTCCAGACACTGTTGGCAAATCGCAGAGCTTTTTCGCTTTTCCTCCTCATCCTCTGCCATCACTACATCCCCCTGTGCTACCAGGGTGTAACCTGGAAGAGACGAGGGAAAGTAGAGGCTGTTTGGGACTTTGTTTGCATTAAACACCCTTTAGGACTTCATAGCTGTTCTTATTCCTCATATTTAAAAGGCCATTTTAGGGCTGGGGTATCAAAATTATGTTGTACAAAGTGTCTTCTGACCACATCAGAACCACAAACCCTCATGGACAGGAGCAGATGGTGAAATTTACGTCACTTGGACCCTCGCAGATCCTCGCAGCTGCTCAGATGTAGATAGTTAGGCTTAACATCAACTCCAAAGCAGATTAACCGTTATTGTGAGCTTCATGAAGTCGTATTTCTTTTCTTTTTTTTCAAAATGATATAGTTTGGACGAACCACAAAAGAAGGAGGTGCTGGAGAAAAGAAAATGCTAGAGGAGGAAAGAATGATATGCAGAAGGAAGAGGGAAGAAGAGGAATGAGGGAGTAGACAAGGAGAGGCGGCGGTGGAGGAAAGGAGGAGGAGAAATTAGAGTAAATGGTGGTGTTTGCACAAAGGAATAGATAGAAGACCAAAGGAGGTGATAATGGAAAAGCAGCAAAAGAAGACTTACAAGAGGGAAGGAGGATGCAGTTGGAGAAAAGTATGAGAGAAAGTAGAAGAGGAAGAGGAAAAGATAGGAAGAGAAGTAAAAGTGGACGTAGAAAAGAATAGGAGGAAATGCTGAAGAAAAGCAGGGGGTGGAGGTGGAAAGTATGGGATGGAAAAAAGGAAAAGGGGAAAAGGAGGACAGAGTGGAGGGTAGGAGAACACAGAGGGATGATGCCAGAAGACATGTCTGTGGATGGAGTTAAAGTCTAGCCCAGTGTATCTCAATTTCTCCCTTTCTTTTTGTGTACAAATCAAAATACCTGGAAATGTCACACTACTAAACAGCCATGCAGCAGGGGGCGCTACAGTGACAGTGTGTCAAGGCAGAGGAGCGTCAGAGTCGAAGCACAGCTCCTTCCTTTATGATGTCAGTGTTTTAGTGAGGTGAAACAGGCTGTTGTTTGGAATTGTAATTTCTCCTGTGGAGAAAATGATTTATGTCTCAATTTGCATTTGCACCATGTGAGGGCCTCCTGCTGGTTCATCCAATTTTAGTGTGTGAATTGGTCTTTCTGTCTTTGTGTATGCAAGTCATGCTAGCACTTGTGTGTGTGTGTGTGTATCAGTGTGTGATGTGGTGTCTTTGCTGTCTGTCAGTCTGCGCATGTGCATGCAAGTCATGCCTTTGCCTTTCCCTGTGTGTGCACGTGTGTGCGTGTGTGTGTCTGCCTAGTGTGACCTGCCTGGCTGTCACGCAATTGCTATATGAGTGTGAGTGTGCGTGTGTGTGTGTGTGTGTGTGTGTGTGTGTGTGTGTGTGAGAGAGAGAGAGAGAGAGAGAGGGAGAGAGACCTTAATACAAGCTGATCAGTTTGGTCACCAGGGAGTCTGGACGTTTGCCAGAGACAGAGGGAGGGAGAAGTAGTGAGTGATGGGAGGAGAAAGATAGAGAGAGCAAGAGGGATACTGTAAAAGGAAAACGGAAATAAAGGAAGAGAAAGGAATGTGAAGGAAAAGAGAGCTAGACAGGGCAGTAGAAGGAGGTAAAATCTGAAGGATGGAGAGAGAGAGAGGCAGACAGGCTAAAGCTTCATACTTGGTCATCCTTAGCTGCTGACTGTCAAACAAAATTAATCCCTCCTCTCCTCTGCTTCTCTCCTCAGCTCCCCATCTCATTCTCATCTTTCTTATTGTTTTGTTTTCCTTCTCCTCCCCTGTGTTGTTTTTTTCTCCCTTCTCCTCTCTTCCCTCCCCTCTCATCTCTTCCCGCAAGAGGTTTGCAGGTTATTGAAGTTCAGGAACATTTTTAGGAAATGAAGTCACTGGTTACCTCTTCAGTGATGAATTCTCTTAGAACCCTAATATACATTATTAGATTATTATATTTTAACTACAGGTTTGTGTGCACATGATGGCTACCCCCTCATACTCTGCATTTCTTCTGAGCACCGACTGCACATTTCCTCATGATTGAATGCTACAATTAATACAGTATATCAGGATGTGCAGTAAGGTTAGCATCAGAGTCTGCTGCTTTTTCTGCCATGATGTTAAAGGATAAGGCTGGTGATTTTCTCTATTCTGCTTATTGTCAACAAATCTCATGTGCAGAGCCGAACCAACAATGAATTAATCTACTTTACAAGTATTGTGTGTGTATCCAAAACCTGAAATATCTTTTTTTTCTGTGCTGTAGACCTCCATTGTTGTTCAAAAACTATTAAAAACACATCAATGAGCCACACCTTTGCCCTGGGTGACATGTTCCTTTGTCCTGAAGACTATGGTTACGGTAGTTTGTTTAGAAACAGCTCCAAAGACTAATCACATTTTCAGTCTCCAGTGAATAGTTCCATGTAAGGCAGACGCCACTGAGCCGAGGATGTGGTTCCTTTTACAGAGCTTTGCTAGCTTGTTGTGCTACATATCACAACATCCTGATTTTTTGCTACATTGTAAATTTGTCAAAGAACTTCAGTACAAAGTCAGGAGTGTGTGATATGTAGCACAACAAGCTAGCAAGGCACCATTAATGGAACAGCATCTGCTGTACAAGGAACTTCTCTCCTGAGACTGAAAATATTACATCTACAATTGGATGATCTTAAAATCAAGTTAACATGTTTTGAGACTCCGTGTTTGTTCTTTTGGTTTCCTGTGTTGCACTTCTGTTCAGTCATTTTGGTCATTTGGTTTTGATATTTCATGTTATTTGAGTTGTTTCTTGGAAAGAGTATTAGATTATTGGTTAGCTTTTATTCTGGGTTCCTCGGTTCATTCACTCAGGGACAGTTTGGTTTATGCTGGGTTGTTGAGTGGTGTGTTCTGGGTTTTGGTTTGCTCTGTGTTTCCCTTGTGTGTTCTTCACTCCTCCTGTGTTCATGTTTTCCTCACACCTGTCCTGTATCAGCCTCAACAGTCCTGCCCTGCTCCCAGTGTCACTCCCAGTCTGCCCTTGTGTCTAGTCACCTGTTCCCCATTCCCTTATTAGTTCAGTTAGCATATACCTGTAAGTTTTGGTTTGCAGTTAGTCTTTGTTGCGTCCTCTGCTTGTTCTGGTCTGTTCCATCAAGTTTGTGCTTCTATGTTCAGTCTGTTTAGTCCTGTTTTTGTAGTCAGTTTTGCTCAGCCAAGCCAGCTTTTGTTTGTTTTTTTTGTTTGTTTTTTTGTCTGCCCAGCTTAGAGAATAAAGAAAGATTTCTTCAGCCCAGTCTTTTTGGTCTCTGCATTTGTGTCCACCTGCTCTGCAACCTTGACAGTTTTCTTTAAATATTCTAAGATAAATTAATATTTTTTTATTGTACTTGTAGTAACGTTTTACCCCAAGATATAATCACATTTATAATGTCATTTTGTCATTATTCAAGGTCATTTCCAATTAATCTTGTTGTTGTCAAATCCACAGGGGGCCATAGTCATCAGAGTGACTCCTTTTATAGCAGCAACCCTGAACAAATCTCAAACTGAAAACAGATACTTTTGCACTTCAGCCTTTGAACCAAGCTGTCATGTCTCTTTGTGACACTACCGCACTTAAATAAATACAAACAAACATTAAAACATCTGATGGAGTTAAACTATTTTATTGACAGCTGGAATAGAATAACAATACACCAAATTGTGCATTTACTCAACAATATAACAGTTTGACAAAGAATCTGCAAATATACTTGTGTTTTAAATGACAGTGCGGTGAATGAAACTAAAGTTGCACCATTTTGTTACTCTTCTGATAACATTCAGGCCCTCTAGGTAGCAATACATGAGCAACAAATGGAAAGCAATGGTGATGGGCTTTTGCTGCTTCGTGCTTTGCTAACATTAGTTTATACTAATCTACAAATGGGATGAAAAGTGTTAAAAACATTAAAAATTACCATATGCATGTTAATGCTAGTTTGAAATACTTAAATGACTAGGTGATTCTTTAAATGTGGAGTTGAAACAGAGATACTGTTCCTTCTTTTTGCTACTGCTGAGGTGCCATTGAGAAACAAATGCAACTAAGTCAGTTGCTCCAATGAGACTACTCAGCGGCTGGAACAACTTACATCGAATGTGTTCAACCAATTGGATGTGAAACTTAAAACAAGAATATACACTATGCTTGGCAAATCCTTCCTGGATAAATGCTTATCATTGAAGAAAATTTGATTTTCCATCAGCATTGATTCCAAAAGTTGCCCATATCACATGCTCCTGACAGCATGAGAAGACCTGTGAAAGTGTTTCATCCAATATCCAAAAACCAAAACATCACCTTCATATAGTGTTTGGGGGCCTTAAGGAAATGTTATGTTTGGAAATTGTCTCAAATGTCCTCAGAAGATCTCCAATGATGGTTTAGAGATGATCATTTAAGGCTGTGAATGCTGTAGATATAATGGCTTTGTATCATCAACCATAACTGGAGGAATAAAAGTAGGATTTGTTTAGGAGATTTGGGGTTGGAGGGTTTTAAAATAAATATGAACTCATAGAGAAAAATGAAAAGGTAATTTTACCAGAAACAGTGTTGAAAAAGAAAAGTTCTGAAACATCATGGCACTTTGATTCTCACTGGGGCCACCCAACCTAAAAATGTAATCACTCAGGGTAATGTGGGACGCTTTGGATGAGAGGATCTACCAGATGGCATGTGGGGAAACTTCTATGAGGGGTTGGGTTGGGGAAGGCCTCAAATAGGGGTAAAAAAAAAAAAAGTCTGAGAATCTCCTGCCTCTGCAGCACAGCAGACTGGAGGAGATGTGTTGCTTTTGGGATCCGCCAGCCGCCGTTTCAGAGGAGCTGCATCTACCCTTTCATCCTCCCACTCCTACACCTCTTCCCCTGGAGAGAACATGATATGATATGTGTCTAGAAACATACACACTGTCACTCTAAAAGAAAAGGACATAAACAGTGCTCTCTTTCTTTCTAATAAGTAAAACCCATGTACTTAAGAGGAAAACGATATGGACGATTTAAGCTCAGGTAACACAAGGGTTTTTTGTAGAACTTTAAAAGGGAATTCTACTCAGATTCACTTTTAGGTTGATCATTTGCAAAAACAGCCAGAGACTTCATGGCTTCACTCAAAAAAACAAACCAAAATAAAAAGAACAAAAAGGTAAACTTTTCTGCCTTCTTGCATCCAGGTTAGCTTAGAGTTAGGGTTAGGGTTAGAGTGTGCCAGTGACCAAAATGTGAATATATTGCAGGAAAGTATTGGGAATGATAGACTGTAGGAGCCATGTAAACTTATTAATCCCTTTTTACACATACGTATGTGTGTACAACATTGGAGGCCATCCATTGAGAAATTAATCTCAAAGTAACATCCTGGTGCCATCCACTGCGACTCAAGACTCAAAAGTTGTCCAGACAACCAGCCAACCAATTCTGCTATTTTGATTCCCTTAGGAAACAGAAGCATAGTTGTTTTATACTCCGACCCAATTACATCAAATATCTTCCAACAACATGGAGGAAAAAGTGATAATCACCTTTTGTGCCTGGTAGCTCATTAAATAATAACTTCAATGAACTACCAGGGTTTGATTAAGAAAAGCAGTGCATGGTAACACCTCGGGAAATGAAGTACTTCGTTGTGCACTAGTTTAGTAGCAACAGGAGAAAATAACTCCCCAATCATAGCTGAGTATGTAAATTCAACCTTGTCTGCAAGCTTTTTGTATTATGAGAATTTGGGCCTTCAGGTGCAATAAAATGTCTCTCAACGAATTGCATCAGTAAATTTTCATACTTATCATGTGTGCAGGGAGCAAACAGGAAGGGTTCTAAAGCTCAGGCTTAATGGGTCCAAAAATGTGGAAGCCCAAAGAAGCCTGAAAGACTTTTTAGGTGAAGAGAAACTCTGAATGGCATGATTGGGACGCCATCCATCTTTGAACATGGTGTCCAGTTCTCTTAATACATCCATGCAGGCTACTAATTCTTGTTGCATGAAAGGAAAATAGTGGGGTGCTTTGACTTACGTCGGTTTTAGATTTGTTTGTATGTTATTTCTGCATTTTTGATTAGATTAGATTAAGATTAGCATTCAAAGGTGAATTTACAGTAAAGAAATATCATTCAGGAATCCATAGTTCCTCCTGCTTCCCTGCTGTATCGAATTGTGAAAATTTTAGGGACAGTCCTGTTACCTTTGTTTTGCATCTAAAAGTTATTAGCTAAACACAAATGCTGCTTAATATATTCTGTTACATGACTGTCCCTAGAATTTTCTTTCTGTATGTTGGTCGGTATGGTGCCATAGAAGTGAGTAGTACTAACGAGTGAGGGAAAATGTCTAGTTTTGCAGAAGGATAACCTGAAAGGCAGTTAGGGTGGAAAAGGACCCCAACAGAACACCAGTACAATTCTGACCGATGGCTACAGTAGATTGCGAATGTTCTATTGTTTTTGTTTTGTTTTTTTCATTCTAATCTACTCAATTGAAACCACAAAGTACCATTATGTCCATTCAAACATCAATAAACAAACAATAGCGTTATTTTTCTAAGTTTAGAAAATAAGTCTTGTTAAGAAACAGGTCAGACTGTTTGAATATCTACGCTGCAAAAATGTTTTTTTTTTTTTTTTTTTTTTTTGCTCAGTTTGTTCAATTAAGCCCACACCAAGAAGTGGGGAGGATACACAAATAGTTCAAATATCAGAATATCAGAAATTCATTAAGAACATACGCAAAGATAATCCTATTCATAGATGACACTTAAATTACTTTAAGTAATGGGCTGAAATGGTGACACTGTAAAACGTTTTTTTGCGTCGTTTTGATTACTTTATGTGACAATTCTTAGTCCTTAGCCCTGACAAAATGTATATCGGTGTGTTTAAGGCCTCTACTTACATTACAATTGATAGTAGTACATAATTAACTTCTGTGTGGCAGACTCAACCAAAATATGGGGTAATGCAAAAAAAAAAAATGTACATTTTCAATGCTGAGTATGTCAACTATAACAATACATAGTTCATTAGCTCATCTGTTTCTCTTCAGAGTTACAAAATGTCACAATCAAATTCAGACCGGTGAACAAGAAGCTTTTGATAAGTGAAATTACACAATCAACGTCAATAAACAAACATTAATTACTCTTAATCTGTTGGCATATACTTTGTCTCTCTTTTCAAACAATTAGAGATGACAATTTCTAGCAAGGGTCATACATGTGTACACCAAAATAACACTTTAACCAGAGTCTGCACCTGTAGCCATCATGGAAAACCCATAATTTCCTGCATGCAAACCACACTGCTGCTGCCTTGCTGCTCCACCCCCAAAAGGAACAGTTTGGAAAGTATTTAAGCTGGTAAATGGTACAATGAATGATCAGCTCTTTGTTAACCACAATCAATGCTTTATAAAATGTCTGATCACTTGTGTTGTACAGGCGGCTGCTGCAGGTGAGATGTAGATAGATGGGAAACTTCTATGATGGTTACCATTGCAACTTTATATAGCCAACTCTCATTGTGATTAATCAGCGCTAAATCTAGATCATTATCATGCAATGCTACTTTTGTTTTAGCCACAGAGTTGCTGCAAAGCCAGTTCTTTAGATCAGAATGTACTTTGCTTATGGGTGGCTGAAGAATGAAGCTATTTAATGCCAAGTGTGTAAACTTTTCTCTTTCATTGGTCCTCAATTGGGAAATCAGCCCTCAAAAATGTCTAAATTTTGGCACAAAGAACACTGACAAAAACACATTCCTTGGGTCGCAGTAACAGAAGTTATATATTTGATTTGTACATGTGTTCTAATATCACCACCTTTTGTTCTAACTACCAGTAGTTATCGTTATATTATCAGATGAAAATCCATGCTACTCAATGTCATTTTAGGTTGTGAAAAATGATCCTGCATTTTTCAAATTTGAGATTTTCATGTTACATTGGGTATTACATTTCAGCTCCTTCTGAAATTTTTTACAGAGATTCCTCACATGATGCTCTCCCTGGAAAAAGCTATGGCCAGAGGTTGTTATAATGATAATGGAAACAACATGAATGTGTTGTGGAAAGATGGCAGATTTTATCAAGTGATCCATCAGTTTCTGTAATCAGATTCTTCAACCTATTTTATGTGTTTTAACTCATTATAATAGTGCTGCCTTCATCCTGATATATACAAAATATACATCACATGATAACTTAATTTGTCTTGCTGAATATTATAATGGATACATTTGGCTGAGGTGAAAATCACTGACTAAACTTGTCATTTTCCACAATGTGTGCTGAGAAACTGAAAATATGCCATGGCAAGATGTTTCTGGTTATTGCTTTACAGAATGTAGCTAATTTGTTTGGAAAAAGATAATATCCCTGCAACACTGCTACTGGCAAAACAGAGCCCACTTTTGCAAAGTTTTTTAGAGTACAATTACTCTAAATTGTGTGGTTTAATTAAGATAAATTAGATTTTATTCTGAGATCTTGTCTCGCAGTTAAAAAAAACTTAACTGGCTGAAAATGTGGGGGTTTTTTTGTTTGTTTGTTTTTAATTATTTGATTCTTATGACAGTCTCAGTCTTGTCTGTGAAAGAGAAAAGCCCCAAATTCAGTCACATTTGTAAAAATCTGAATTAAACTGCTACATATGTATGTATTCCTCAGTTGAACATACACTATTTCATTTTTCCTCTTTCTGTGTAGCTTATAGCTCATGCTTAGTCTTATCAAGTTGTCTGCTAATTAATTAGAAGTTTTAATCAGTCATGCGGATGCTACCAGCTAATGCTACAATCTTACGGTAACTAGCAAGGATATCCCTTCCCTCCCTCAGAGTTTTAACATTAATCAACTTAGTCATTATAGATGAACTTTGGCTCACTCCAAGAGACACTAACAACCATAATATTTACACATAAAAAAGACATTAAGAATCATAAAGTGCCCAAATGAAATACATATACCTTTGTTCTTTAATAAACTATAAATTTCTCTACAGTGTACACATTGTGTTCCCTTTAAATTCATCCTATTTTTGTGTCCTTTTTTGAAATCTGTAAGACCTGACATCAGTCCAGACAGATCCTTTGTTTGGATGATGCAAAGTACATTTCATGCTTCCTTCCTCTCTTTCCCTCTCTTCCTCCCTCCATACTGAGTCGTAGCATGGCTAATCACCAGGTGCCTTGGCGGTTTGTGGATTAGAGCTGTAATTTAGAATAAAAGGGACGCTTCTATGCACAGCCTGAATACTGCTGTCAGATGTTGTGAGTGGTTGCTTCTGTTCCTCCCTCACAATGGCACACACTGCAAGGTAATTGAAGAAGAGGAAGGAGAAGACACTTGCTGGTAAAAATTGGCACAGTAGAAACTGTTATTAGACAACTGTTTAGCCAAAGCTTTAAAAAAAGAGAGGAGGAATCGTACAAATCTACTTCTAGAGTATTAGCTAAAGAGCAATCCGAAACTACAGTTAACTGGGATACTCGGTAGGTTTTCAGCTCTGCACTGTCAGACAGGCTATTGTCCTCAACACTTTGCTTTTGGAAACATTTGTCTTTTTTATCAGCTTGTCATGTGTCAGTGCTACAGCACAGGTACAATACCTCCCCCTGCTCTCGATTTGACCTGTACTACCAGGTGGAATGTGAAAATTGAGAACACATAGCAGAATTGAACCAAATGAGGACAGAACACCCTCAACATTTCAGACCCCATTTACACCTGGCTGTTTCATACCAGTTGTATCTAGATTGTAACCTGATAATGTTTAACCACGTTGCATTTGGATGTGCCACTTTGAATCCTTATCAGTACAAGTTGCATGTTTATAATCCAATTTAGTTTGGCTGTAAAACCAGATATCTGTATCCGCCATGTTTCCACTCTCGGATATATCTTTAACAACTACATAGCAGAATGTTATGCATGGTTCTGGTTCACACACATTATTTAGAGAGATAAATGCTTTTACACTCATTTGGCTAAAACAGAACCACTTCCTGAAGTGGATCAGGAAATCATATTCAGTGTTCTTCTTGATGTGTCTTGGTTGCATTTGGATGTAAATTCATTTGCTACAGATTCAAGAAACAACCAGCTAAAATGGGGCCATTGGTCATTTTGTCTAAGAAAAAAACACAAGGCTGCATGTTTTCATTCCTACCAAACACAACACTGGCTGATTTAACTGATGAGATTACACAAACTAATCTGTAAAATCAGCTAATGTAGTGATTGATAGTAATAAAAATCTACAGGCTCTTAGGTCATGATGGCACATGGTCTTTGGGAACTCAGAACCTGCTAGTTCTTCTTTTAAGCCATATAAATCCACCCAGGAACTGATTTATACCTGGCACCTGCAGTCCTAACTAACTGGTAGGATAGAAACCCAGCAGTACTAGATCCTTCCAGAGGATGAAAGGGGCTTTCTCCACATACATACAATACACTTAGTACCCAATGAATTGAACATTGAAGGGCCAAATGTGTGACACAGAAAACAAAAACAGCTCAAGTCAAGTGTTCAAAACCAATATGTCTTATATAATATAAGTTGAAAGTCTTCTTTAGTTCTGCTGCGCACAGATTCACCAATCACCCACAACCTACTCTCCCCATAGTCCTGCAAAATGGAAGGCTGGTGTCTCAAACAATCTGAGGACAGTCTTGCTTTCTCTCTGGACTCATGGATAGACAGATAACGCTTAGAGGCTGTCCAGCCCCTTAATGAGGACATAGACAACAAGCAGTCCTGGGAATGAGAATCGAATGTAGGCTGTGGAGAAGGCGCGTAGCTGAAGCAAAGCTGAGACCGCAGTGTATTGCAGTCCCAATAGGATGTGATCAATGTCGGCAGCCAAGTCCTCCTTTGAAGTATCCTCATTAAGTAGGTTTTTGTTTTTTCATCAAAGAGATCTGAAGAGAGCAAAATTTTCCTGCAAGTCTGAGGGGCGGTGGGTTGCAACAACAAAAGAAATGTGCCTCCCATGAGTCTTGGGAAACAGATCTGATACAATATCAAAAGAATTATAGTACATTTCCAATGAGTGCCAGAATGTCATGTCATTTCCCAATCAGATGAGTGGTTCAGTCCCAAGTGTGGTTGGACCTGTTGAAGTGCCCTCGAGTAAAATACTTCACACCTACCTGCTCCAGGGGCATGTATATAAAAATGTGTCTTATGACTCAGTTGAGACAGTAAAAGAATTCTGAAAGTCTAAGCAGGTCTCAGCCGCAACAACAAAACATTTTTGCATGAGTCTTAGGGTCGCTCACAGCAGGGCCCAAGGGTGCTCTCCAGGGACATCTGGGAGGAGTGGCGGATGAGCGGCGCCATTGTTGGGTCCACCATGGAGGAGGTAGGGAAGAGCTTGTACCAGCCAATCACCATTGAGCTGAGGTCCAGCTCCTCCAAGAGGATTCGAGCTACGCCCATGAAGCATTTGCGGTCCATCCGTCCATAGTTGCCCCAAACGATCACCTATGGAAGAAATAAGATACAAATTAGGAGAAAAAGTATGCATTGATATATTACCAAAGTATACATTTTTTGCCACAAAAAACTCCAAGGCACTCTCTTTTAAAACAATTAAAAATGTTTTGTCATGGCATGGTCATATTAGACAAAGTATGAGTTAATAGACAAAGTCTAATATGACCCAACGATGCCGCTCCTTTTTTTTTGCATTTATGTCAAATTAGAGTTATTCCAAATAAAAAAAGAAGTATTATAAATGCACTTTCTTTCAGTTTTAATTCAAAACCATTGTCAGGAAACGTTAACACATATGACAGAATTCACTGCTTTTACACCAAGTCAAAGAAACCCCAACATGATACCTGGAATATAACAGTATTACTGTACACCCAGCATACTTAAGCATTAGTGCAC
This sequence comes from Scomberomorus guttatus, assembly GCA_038419695.1. Lineage (NCBI taxonomy): Eukaryota > Metazoa > Chordata > Actinopteri > Scombriformes > Scombridae > Scomberomorus > Scomberomorus guttatus. The sequence goes on along the minus strand of CM076446.1, from coordinate 31,414,618 downwards.
ATGAAAACTGAAACCCAGAAGCTTCTACAGTCTGTCCTACTTCCGGTGAAATTCACAAAACAACCCCTGTCCTCTACATACATTTATACGCTAACAATTTCCTTTGCTAGGGCTGCCCTCAGAGCTTGGAGGTTGAGACATGGAGCGTGAACCATGACGTCCCCGTTTCAAGTCCAGCCGGGGACCTTTGTCAAATCTCTTCCTCTTCCTAACTTCTCACCTCTCTCTACTGTCTGTAATAAAGGCTTATCAAATTCCCCCAAAATACAGAAAGGATTTTCCTTTGCCAAATACAAGAGGGAACATAATTGCTGCCTGAAAGTGTTCCTGTATAGAATGGCATAGAAATCATAGGGAGGAGGTCAGGGAGGATACTCAGGCGTACAAAGCACAGGGCGCTGACACTGGAGACCAGAGTTCATGTCCTGTATCCCATGTTAGGTTTAGACTAATTAACAAGTCCCATAAAAATATATAAATATATTTTGAACACAGTAACAGAAGTTTCTCTTTTTAATTCAGTTTTGCAAACAATATGGGACAACTGAAAGAGTTCTGGGAGATCAGCACACCTGCAGTGTTAACTGAGAGATGAAAAATGTGTATTTTACAGTCCATTTAGTCTAATATTCAGACTATATTGTCGCAAATATCACAAAGTCTTGAATAGAAGGTATTCATCAGCATAGTCTTATTTCAAGGTAGTTAGTGCCTAAATGTGGCTTCAGAGGATCTTTAATCCTGCACATAAAGCATTCTGGGGGTAATGGAGGAGCAGTCAGATTAATAGACAAAGTGATAAGGTTAAGAGAGCGGGGTTAATTAGCATTAGTCAAGATAGTTTGGAAATCGGTTCTGAAGCAGATCTTGACAGTTTCTCTTTCTGTTACAGCAGCACAGAGCAGGCTGATGTGTCAATTAAAGTAAATGAAGAGGGATTGTGTGTGTGCGAGGGAGTGAGATGATGCTGGTATGTGCTTGGAAACCTGTGTGTGTTTGTACGTTCGGTGTCCTCTGTCTCCTGACATCCTGATAACATCAGGGCTCATCTCGGCCCCACATCTTGTCAAGCGGCGGACAAAATAATCAATATCCGTCTGCGCGTGTGTCCACTCGTGCGGTGGTCTTGTGTGTCTGTGCATGCCAGCATACCAATTTGTTTCATATGGGTGAGTGTGTCTGTGTGCGTCTGCAAGTGATTTCCACAGAGACTCAGAAGCCAAATCTGCTTCAATCTATTCCCTCAATCTTTAAAGAAGGAGAATCTATGTCTCTTTCTGTCTGCCTGCAATCAGTTCTCCAAACAAGGTCCTGACCTCAACCACTACAACTTAGTAGAGAGAGACATTGGGAGAGGGAGAAATGGATGGTAGAGCAAAACAAACTGGCCAAGTGTTTAGTGTGGAAGCTGCAGTGTCCTCTGCTGCTCAGCTCTCTACAAAGTGGAGCACACGCAAACACACATGATGGAGCGCTAATGAAAAGGGGGAAAGGGATGTAATTAAAAGAAACAAACAGCATGTTGCATGGTGAGGATAAGTGGACAATGGATGGATGAACTTGAATTGAAGAAGAGAGTAAGGGTGGGTTCATGCTCGATCAGAACTGATCTGAACTGTCCACCCATGTTGTTCGGACGGCTACACTCAAAGGTGGAGTGAAAAGTCGGCCATTATAGAGAGATGGAGGAGACACAATATTGTGTGGCGCATATTTTCAGTCTCTCATGGAAAGCTTTCATGGTGCTGCACTTAGTTGTTCACATGAAAAGTGACAGAAATAGTTGCATGAAGAATGAAATGAAGAGTGAAATAGTGCTAGAGAGAGAAGTTCAAACCCTGCTTCTTTCTCCCCTCTTCACAGCTGGCCAATCACGGCACAAAGAGGTTGTGAATGTCGGATCGTTGCTTTCGGAAAGTTACAGTAATGGATGTCAGAAAGGTGTGGAGGGAGGGGTTTCCAAAGCTATTCGACATGGTGTTAAAGGATAAGGCTGGCGATTTTCTATATTTTTCTTATTGTCAACAAATCTCATGTGCAGAGCAAAAAAAAGCTGATAGAGATCTTTAAGCATTCAAATACATTCAGAGATGAGGACAGAAATCATGATAAGCCGACATTTAACTTCATATGGAATACCATACAGAAACCGATTGCTCAAGACAATATAAAAGATTACATGCAAATCATCAGAGAGCATGAGATAAGAGAGAAAATGAGATGATCAGAGCACGAGAGCAGAGGGTGCAGAGCGGAGGAGAAGAAGGAGAAAGACAGACAGCCGATAATTAGAAAGGAGGCGTTTAGTGACTAATTACGCAGTGACAGCAGCAGCAGCAGCAGCAGAGCAGCCTCAGGCCATTCTGAAGGCCTTTTTCAATGAACACAGCAGTTCAAACCTGCAACCTTCAAAAACCCGCCGACCTGACCTCTGTTAACCACACACACCTGTCCTGTTTGAGTTACTGTGCTCTAAAGGAAACAAGGACTGCAACTTTGATATATATAAATCACAATTTCAAACACTGATACAAATATCACAATGACTTAAATGCAAATTATCAGTGTCAGCATAAACTTTATGCCTGTTACGTGGCCATTAGTGTCAGCTTGTGCTTTGCAGACCTTCGCATTTCACATATTAGATAAATGACTTTTGTTTTTGTTCTGTTTTTACCAATAAACCTTTACCTCTAACTTCATGTAATGGTAGATGTGAAGCTGCTTAGACAGTTAAATAAACATGTCTAAAATCATTGAGTTGAAGAAGGTTTTTGAATGAATTCTTGGTGTAGTCTTCAGCAGCACTCAGCTTTGCTAAATCAGGAAGTGACAAATTGAAAAGCGCTGCTGATTTCAGCGATTTTCATTATCCAGTGTGAATGAGTTTGATGAAACTCAGAGGACAGCGACACAGACAGCAGATAATTAAGAGGGAGGCGTTTAGTGGCTAATTACACAGCGACAGGAGCAGCAGAGCAGCCTGAGGCAGAGCTGAAGGCCTCTCCACTGAACACAGTGGTTTCCACCTGCTGATTACTGAGGAAACCTGACACACCATCAGGTTAAAACACACATTCATGCAATGTTGGTTTTATGTGTTTTATTTAAAGGCAAGATGAAAACAGCATTACAGTAAATTATGAATAGAATGAATAGTGACAAAGAACAAAACTGACAATTACAACAGAAATAAAGAATGATGATGAGATTAGAAAAGGGAGAGTAAAAACAGGAAAGAAGGAAGAGGAGGGAAGGAAACAAATAAGGCAATAAAGAAAGATGTAAGGAAGAACATACAGAGACTGAACAAGGGAAAGGACTGATTTAATGAATTAGTTGATTAACCACACATTTTAATTGAACCTAAAAAAAAAAAAACAGGACACAAGATGAAGGACAAAGGCAAACAAGAAATGAAAGAGAAGGATAGTAGACAATGAAGGAAATAGAGAGAGAAGAGAATTAGGGGGGAGATAAACGGAAGGCTAAAGAGAAATGAAAAAGGAGACAAGGCTATAAAAAAGGAATGAAAATAGAGTGTGGAGGATGAGAAGGATGGGAGAGGAGAATGAGGAAAAGAAAAGGAGAGAAAGTAAAAAGGGAAAGCATTAAGAGAATAGAACATGTAGCGTGGAGAAAAATAGAATTAAAAAGAGAAGGAAAGAGAGAAAAAACACAAAATGAAGAAGGAAAGAAAGAAGGAATCCGCCATAATAATCAGTCTCTCAGTTTGTCTTTTGTGACATTTTTGATCTTAAAAGCAGCTGAAGCTCAAACAAATGAAAGTAGAAAATCAGCCCAAATGGCCTCCTGGTCCCTCAAGTCAGACTTTCACTGTAAATGTCAAACTCTTTTCCCCAGCGTCCAGTCTGCTGTCTCTCCTCTACACCACCTGAACATTTCCCACAGAGTCACAAAAACACAGCTGGAGCGATTTTCTAACTTACATTCATCAAGCAACATGTTCCTGGTGCAACTCTCTCTTTTCGCTATTTTAGGGGAACAATGTGGTAGAGTTTGTTTTGTAATTGGGATGTGAATTGACTTTTTCCACCACACTGCGCCATCACAGCAGGGTGGTGTGCTTAAACATCTATTGCATGTCTGTTGGATCCCTCCTCTGTTGCTCTTCCTGAAGTTTCTTCCAATTTTTGCCCCGTTAAAAGGTTTTTGGGGGAGTTTTTCCTTATCTGAATCAAGGGTCTAAGGATAGAGAATGTTGTATTGCTGTACAGATTGTAAAGCCCCTTGAGGCAAATTCATGATTTATGATATTGGGCTATATAAATAAAATTGACTTGACTTGTGGTGCTGGCTATGAATGGCAATGTTAGTCTGTCAGTCCACTACTGTACTTTGGTCCAGACTGACATATATAATAATATAACTATTGGATGGATTGCAGAGGAGGCTGTATTAGCATTCAGTTGTTTGTGAATTTTGAATGTTTATTTTGAATGTTTGATGTTCATTAAATGTGTATCTCAGGCTCTACCGGGGGGGATTGTGAGCTTAGGGAAAGTCTGTGTCAAGCTTGCTCAGATTTGTTCCTGAGCATCACATGAGCAGAGCCACACCGTCAATGTAAAAAAGCTGAAATCAAGTTTAATGTCTGTCTCATTTCACAAACTGTTTGGCATGGTGGTGTATCTTACCTGTACCACTTTCCCCTGTGGGCTTTCAGAGAAGACCAGGACCTGGTTGTAGAGAGGATCCAGAGACTTCCTCACTGACTTGGTCTTCTTCTTGGCCACACAGATCCCGTTCTCCAGGAGGTAAACTTTGATGTAGGCCGCTGGAACGACAGCAGACAGAAAAGTTAAACCGGAACTCAGTGTTGACCCCTTCTGAGTACTCTGCAGTTCTGCTTTCCAACTGGCTTCACGTTGGAGTTTTGAGGTTGAGTCTGATGAGATTGACAGATTTAGAGCTGGTATGTTTGGAGTATGAGTAGACTACGGTAGAGCACAGTAGAAGAGAGTAGAACAGACAAGGGCAGAGTAGAGTTTAGTAGAGTAGAAGAAGACAGATTACGGTAGAGCACAGTAGAAGAAGTCAAAGAGTTGTTTGTGTGCAGGCTGCTGTCAGTGAAGAAGTACAGTGTACAGTGTTTTCAATTCTGCACCACACCACTGTGAAACCACTCTAAAGAAATACAGCTTACTAATAAATTACTGAACCCGCTTCTACTTGTGATTGTAAAACCTGGACTTCGACTGACCGGCACATACACAAACACACACACACATACTCCAAAGCTTTTTGTCCTGTATGTTAGATGATAAGATTAAAGATTAGACCTTGGCACACTGAAATCTGGAGCGAGGTCCTCCTTTGTCTTTATACTATATATGGATTTCCTTTCATCTCTCATCTCTCACTGGTATGTTTTTCTTTCATTCACATTAATTTGCTCTCTACTTATTTCTCTCCCCCCTCTGACTCTTGTTTGTGCTATGCTCTGTTTATTATCCTCTCTTCTTTTATCTCTCTCCTCTCTCATAGTTTTTTTTCCCAGATATGGTATTTAGTTTTTTTCCACTTTTGCTGACGCAGTTTTGTTCTTATGCAATTAGGATCAATTGGTGGTTTAACATTATGCAACAGAGGGGAACTACAATCAGAGTTAATAGTTTGTTGTTACACAATCTAACCTGCTGAAAAATAACATTTAAAAGACAGCAGCACAGTGGTATTGCCATCATGTCTTTTTTCATTTCCTGTGACCAGTGCATATCACTAATACAGTAAGTATCTCCATGACATAAAAGAGAGGGTTAACTGATCTGATTAATTAATTAGATGATCGTTTGAAAACAAAATGAAATTTTGATTTATTTTAGGCACAATGATGCATGAAGCTTGAAGATCTTTGTGGTTTAGATTTACAAATGTGCACGATTTTTCACAGATTTCTTCTGGCAAACCATTTTCCTGGTGGTTTTCAGATTGATTTTCATTCGTTTTATGTAAATTTGGGAAAAGAAATATCAAAACAAACTGACTATCCAGACCTGATAGTGCATTTTTTAAAAATACTACAGACATTAGCAGAAGCATGTAGTTCTTACTTATTTAGGGGATCAGCTCCCTCTTCCCCGATGTTAACTCAACAGTGAAATCGCCATTTCCTGTTCTTCACTCATGCATCTTTCAGATCTTCATATCTGTGTTTTTGTAAATTAGATTAGATTGTGTTCTGTGTGTCTAGCTGATGCTATTTTTCTGTCTCATGGTGCGTTCAAGTGCTGTTAGAACCCCCATATTCAAAGACATTTCATTTTGACAAACAGCAGCCTTTTTTAATGGAAGACAAATTTTATGTTTTAATGTGACATTTCAGATGTAAATGTCGATGTGGCATCCTGTAGAAAACACAGCATGGATCTTACCTGGAGGTCCTTTTGAACCTGGTTTCATGGTGAGTCCTCTGGCCTGGATGACCTCCACCTCCAGACCCCCATTCCTCTCCATGAGACCGATCTCTACGTCACCTGAATGGGTGAAAACATGGAGATATGTTTAGAAAAGATGTTCATTATTGTGGAGGAGGTGAATACATGTATAATTTCTATTTATCCAGAATTATGGCTTACATATTATAATTACTAATGCTTATGTAGTGTCAGTGTGTTTGTAGCACAGCGGAGAGACTGTTGAATCCAAGAACTGCTGACAATTAGACAAATACTGGATGTCAGAGAATCTGGAGAGTACAGAGAGCTCTGACACTGGAAGTGAACGCCTATCTGTCTGGTTTGGCAGTAAATGAAACACAGACTGTAAAAGGATGTTTCAATGGATGCAGAAACATCCTGTGAGTCCTGTGTGTCTTAACTTACTTAAACTGTATGAAGCAAACTTCTAATGGCTTAACACTGAATCCAATTAGCTTTTTAGCCTCTTTTAGCTCATTGTTTTGGTTTTATGGCACATTTACTGTAAGATTCAGTCTCAGCACTCCCATCAATTTCAGTTTCAGCCATAGCAGGCAGCTGTTTCTGACAATCCCACTCTGCTAACTGACCAGCAGACAAATCAATTAAAGCAATTAAGAAAAGTGGAACATCTAAGAGCTGCATATTTTTCTCAAGAGCTGGTGGAGACCAAACTAGAGCTAAAAGGAGGCTAATGGTGGACTACATTCATTAACAGAAACACGACTCCAGTGTTGTGTGTTGTTCTCCCTTCTAGTGGTCAAATCTTTGTGTTGCAGGTTTGATATTAGTGTCTTTTGATATGTTGGAAACTTTTTCTTCATGCCACTCACTGGAAGTCACTCTTGATAATAGTTTCAGCTAAATGTCCCCAAAATGAAAAATGCATTCCTTTGAAAGTGACAGAGCACAGATGACAGCCAAGTTATTCTGGGTTCTCTGACATTATATAATACTGGACTGGACAGCAGGTTTGGAGTGGAGTTGGTCCAGTCAGTGTCACTGTTGTCGGGCCAAGGACACTGTCTGGCTGCCAGCGAGGAAACTGACCCACTTACAGTACATCACTGCTGTGGAGGACAGGCTGCATACAATATATTCAGTATATACAGCCTGGAAATGAATAAGTGCAGGAGACGATGAGGAAAACTCGGCAATGGAACACAGCTCTGATTTATGAGGTGCATTTTTTGCCAGTGTGAAATAATTTCAGCAGTCATTTCAGTTCAGTTTTATGAGGAAATAAGCTGCTTTTTCTTTTCAATTTTCAGACCCATTTTTCATGGGGAGGTTTTTTTGTTGCCTGTTTCAGGGCATTTTATAAAATATACATAACAGTTTTGACCCCCAAATCTTTCCTTCTCAGCTTGGTGAAAAGGAAGGAAAGAAGAATAGTTTTTTGTCTTGCATTAGCCATCTCTGTTAATGTTAAAAATTCCATTGTCTGACGTAAATGAACTGCTGATAGTTCCTGTGGTTCATAGCGTGGTTGAAAATTTTTTTTAAATGTCTGTGCTCTCACCCATGGATGTTGTTGCCAGAGTCTGTCGCCCAACGAACTGGGCGGGTCCCATCCCATCCAGGAAGTCACTGAACTGGGCATCTGATGCCAGACACATCCCACTGTAGTTCAGACTGCAGAGACAGGGGGGGGCAGACAGAAGAAACAGATGGTTAAACATGGTCAGACTATTGTCATTGTACTTCTATTAGGTAGAGAAAGTGAGTCAGAGACTAAAACATAATGAGAGATGGCAAGAGAGGAGAAGCAGACAGACAAATATAGTCTGGAGGAATAAGAGGAAAAAATGAGAAGAACTGATAACTGGAAGCCATTTATCACTCCTGTTTCAACTTAGTTCAACTCCCAAAATTCAAATTGGCTCCCTACAACAAAACTCAGCCTATTGGCTTCAGAGTTTGACCCCCTGTGTCCTTACTTTATGTGTGCTTGTGTGTGTATGCAAAGAAATCAGCTCAGAGTGCTTTGGTGGCAGAATGCCAGATATTCTACTACTGTGTGTGTGTATGTGTGTGTGTGTGTGTCATGGACTGCAGTTAAAGGACAGATGCACCCTAATGCTGCATCCCTGTCTCCTAGAAATTATGTTCATATACAACTAAATTGCAACAGCATATACATTTTGCTAGAAAACGTCATGCTGCTAATTACATTAATTAATTAATTAACGTTAATTATTGTTCAGAGACAACGTACCTAGTTGTTTTTTTTCCCCACCAAAATATCCGATCTTGCAGTATAATATCTGCTTCTAGAAACTACAGCATCATTAAATATTTTATGGTTATGTTTAGACTCTGGCAGCACTTGGTTCAGGTTAGGGAAAGATCTTGTTCTTGGTTTAATACAGAAAAAAGTCTGCAATGACTTGAAAAACAACATATTTATTAACATTTAAGCAAAAACATGATCTTTCGCTAACCTTAACCAAAGTGCTTTTGTTGCCTAAACCTAACCACATGCGGGACTCAGGATGTGAATTTAGGTCTCTGTTGTCAGAATCCTGCATCTTGGACCTCCGCCCTGCGACTTTAGAGCAATATATAAATGTTACTTCATTAATGAAAAAAAAACATTGCCTGTGAATATAATCCAGGTAGCGATTATGTTTGGCAAAGCAACGTAATAGGGAATGCAATTTAGTTGTATATGAATGTAATTTCTAGGAGGCAGGGGTGAATGCTGGTCGAATGCTGGTCATTCATAAGAGCCTGAACCAGGATGGCCGAGTGGTTAAGGCGTTGGACTTAAGATCCAATGGGCATGAGCCCACGTGGGTTCGAACCCCACTCCTGGTAGGTTACAAAGCTTTAGTTTCTGTGTTAATATATGGCAGCATGTGTGTCCTGAAATCCTGGTCTACACACACAGTTAGTGCAGGACATGTGTGTGTAAATGTAGGTCAAGACAATACTGTAATGTATGGAGGAAAGTTTACTTGAGTATGCAAGTGTTAATGCCAAAATCTATGTGTGTGTGAGGAATGTTATAAGTCCTCCTCTCACTTTTTCTTCTCTCTCAGTCTTTCTCCCCTCCTCTGCTGTGTTTTCGCAGTTTGGAGCTGCTTCAAACACCATGAGATATAATTCTCTCTCTGTCTCTAGTTTTATCTCTTCTTCTTTCCTCCCCTTTCGTCGTCCACATTTCTTTAACCTTCATCCCTCTCCCTCTTGTCTTTACTTTTATATTTCATTCTAGTTTACAGTCGCTCGATCCTGCTCTGATGAAAGTACTTTATCTGCACATTTAAGGAAACAGGGGGTACTATTTTTACCTTATTTTGACCTAACGGTCTTTCCACAAGGACAGCAACCTTAATTACCCAACAGCTTTGTCTTCAATGTTGAATGAAAGAAAGTGTTAAAATATTTACTAGATTGTTCCAACAAAGATATACAGACATTTAATATTAACTTCAGAATGAGTAGCCAAACACTCAGCAGTCATTACAAGATAATTTACAGTCTCTCTCCAATATGATTTACACACAAAAGCACTTAGCTTAGATTAGTAATTTATGCAGACGTATGCAAACATTTAATTATTGCAGGTCATTTTTAATATATTAAAAATACACCATATATTTATTTACATATTTTTTGTTTGTGCTGTTGTGTGTTTTTATGGTTATAAGTGTATTTTCTGACATAAGGCATATTTGGTTGGTTTTTATATATGTGTGTGTGTGTGTGTGTGTGTGTGTGTGTGTGTGCATGTGATTCTATGTACTTGCACATACACATATGTGTGGCGATAAGTAAATTAAGATACATGCAATTAATAAATCAACATACTTCATTCAGAGAAATTCTAATGAGGTAAAGTCCTTTTTATATGCGTATGATTGTGTGTGTGTGTGTGTGTGTGTGTGTGTGTGTGTATGTGTGTGTGCTGACATGCAATATGTCAAGCAACATTAGCCGAGTGGGTATTACTGGGTGATAAAATCCTGAGCTTTAGATTATGATGTTGGTGTGTGAGGCACATCTGGGGATTATGCTGCTGTTTCACAGAAATATGACGCTCAATGTAAACTGCGTGCTGTAGGCAGATGACACACTGGAAATGTTTAGGTCTCTTTCGGGTCTATTTTTCAGTTTTCATGATTATTTTTCTGACGCACTGCAGCTCAAAATGACAACACCCTCCATCATCATTAATGTTTTGCAAATGAATGTAATGAAGTTAAAAACTGATTTGATTGAAGGTGAAGCTGCATTTGTTTGGTCCTCGTCAACATGCGATGTTGGAAACATGAAATGGACCAGTGAATGTTGTTTTGTGTGGCTTCTTTGTGTGGTATCTTTTGCTATAGTAAGCGTCCAAATGGGCGTCTAATCTGCACATTTTTCCTAATAAATACTGTACACTGTATAGGGCTAAGCAGCTCAACCACTAGCAATTTTGCCTTCAACCCTTAAAGCTTTATCCTGCCCTGTTTTGTATCATTACCATGCAGAGAGACCAGAAAGTATGATAATAGCCATAAAATTCCATACTGAAGAGTCTTTTTCATGGTTGTGATTTTCAAACAATGCAGCCAGAGCCTGAGACAGATTTTGTCCAACTCACTAATTCAATATGGAATTAACTACCTGCGTACAGCTGATAAATTCTGCTTCACTGTTGTCATTTTAGGCAGCGAAAGCAACGGTTGCTGGCTAAAAATGAGAACCCAGATTTTTTCCACAGTTGTCTGAAATCAAGGACACATCTTTCCAAATACAGAGAGATTTATCTGGCAATGAAATTGAAAATGTAAACGAATCCTGTGTCATGCTTCATATCACTGTTGGCTTTTTCAATATTTATCTAAGACAACGTCCTATCCTTGCAACTTTACTGACATTCATTAAAAACATTTTCTCACTATGTCGGAGCTCCAGGCAGCATCACGTTTCTTTCAAAATATATTTGCTGTTGCACATTAGTTGCATATAAACATAGTTTATTGGACACAGGGTTGCAAATTATTGTTATCATTGTAAACTTCACATTGCTGTCTTCACTGACCAAAAACTGAACAGAGAAGAAAAAAAAAATCTCATATCCCTTACACAAACAAATACAAGCAAACCATTCCCAATCAGCCCCACCGCCAACATCATCACACACATACAAACACACACACACTCGCTAGGTCCTGAATTGAACCATAAATCAGTAAGCTCATAAGTGTGATTGGATGGTGTGAGCTAACGAAGTGCTTATTCATGGCCGTGCATACGCAGGCACAGAGCTTTTCAATCAGCAGACTGAGCCAAACAGCTGATGGAAACACGGTAACACAGACAGACAGGAAGACCAGCAGCAGTTTGGTGCTGCTGATTTAAATGAATGTTGTGGTGCAGCTCAGTTTAATGATTCAACTGCAGTTTCCCTCTATGTAGTGATGCTTGTAGCCTAAAGCTACAGAGATTTACATTTTAACCACTTAGCTCCTCTGTCTGACAGAATCAAGAGGTAATAAAATGATTAAGATCCTGCACAGAAAGGATTACAGTTTCTCTAACTTTTAAATTTGGCTACAGTAGGAAGAACAACTTTATTTAAGGCTGGTTGTGATGTTTTCCAACTAAAACAGCCAAAGAAAAAATTGTTTACTGTTTTCATCTATCCGTCCATCCAATCTATACTGGCTTATATCTTGTGCAGGGTTGTAGGGAATTAGCTAAAAGTTAAAGGTGCAGGAAAATAAAAAGTTACACTATAGAATAAACTGGTTAGCATCATCATATTTCAGCTAACATATTCTTTTTTTGCGTGGTTGTCATTTTGGATATGCGCTACACAATGTTTTCATGCAGCAACTCATAAACAGAATATCTGCATATTCCAAATATAAATGGAATATTAATATGCATGCAAACACACTCAATGATGCAATCATCCTCTCAGTCTCTACCTCTCCTTGTTTTCCTCCCTCCTCTGTTTGTCTTTAAACCCTCCCAGCCCCCATCAGTCTATCAGTCTATCTGTCTGGCTTGTCTTGTTATGTAACTGTAGGAATTCATGCTGGTAGCCAGGTTGGCACTGATCTGTGTGTGTGTGTGTGTGTGTGTGTGTGTGCAGTAGTACTACACTAGTATTGCTGATGTCATAGGTGCTTTTTCACTGGGCTTTACTGTATACCGACTCTCTGTGTGGCATCATCAAAACCTCTGCTGATAATTTATGCTAGATGGATGATAGAAATACACTAGCAGGTTTAAGAAGAAAAATAAAATGGAAACAAAAAAGCTTGAAAGTGTGTAAACACCACCACCAGTGCTAAACAATCCTCCAAATTGCTGTTACGCCCCCCTAAAAATGACCCCCGTTGCTTCAGTTCTTAGATAAAGGAATTTTGTGTCCCTGTAATTCTTCCCTATAGTATTTTAGTTAAAGTCACTACCTGTTACATCTTGAAGCAAATAGTTTAATATTAAATATCCGAGACGTGTTCCAGAGGCCAATCTGAAAGCCAGATTTAATGAGAATTTAGTAATTTACAGGTAGAAAAGGTAACTAACAAAACCTCCAGGTGGGCCAAACAAACTCATGAGCAATCATGAAGAGACAGTGCAGTTACATATTTCAGTTCAAACTATAAAGCAGCCACAGCATGCATATCTCAGCCAAAATGTACAGTATGTGCCTCTTTTTTTCATTGAAGTTTAAGAGAAAATTGTAAAAATCCTTAAAGGTTCTATCTCACAATGCTACTGTAAGAAAACCTTAAAAAATTCCTGGTTTCAGATTCAAACCAAAGCCATTTTTATTCATGAGCCCCTGGTTTAACTTTCACTAAATTTAACTAACAGACATGTAAAGAGACTGGAATGAAACTAGAAATACTGCCTTGCAGTTGAACGCCTCCGCCAACCAGTCAAGTTGCAGTTTACATCCATGTCTGTCCAGACTCATATAATATTTGTAGTGAAGACTTTGAAGGAATTTAATAGAAGGTATTAAGTGTGTTTTGTGGAGAAATTGAAGTTATTACTATACTGACATGTATGATTCCAGTGAATAATTCAGCCCTAACGGAGAGCTTTTGAAAAAATGTGCATCCTGAAATAAAGTGGATCGATCATATTGGGCTCTAGATCGTATATTTTTTTCTGTGCCTTCAGTTTGGATTCAAGTGGGTATGTTTGCTCCAAAGATTTGTGCTTTTCTCAATCGCAATCGCCATGGTCTCAGAACATATGAGACAAACTGGTTTTGAACTGTCCGTGAGAAGAATGAGCATGTAAGAGTCTGTCCATTCTCTATTAAAAGCTCTGTTTTCGCTGTCTACTTTTCTCTTTTTAGACCGCGCCATGTGAAATTACTTTTCCGTGACTCACTTATTTCTCCGACAGGCTCTCGTCTTGTCTCTCCCCTGTGTGGTTATCAGAATGCACAGCTTTGATTGGTAAAAGCTAGAAAAGCTGCACTGGTTGAAATAGAAATGCTCTGTCAAAATTGAATAATTCTCAATAATTTATCGGTTATAATGAGTATAATGAGCACTCGACACTGCACTTCCTTGGAAGTGGAGCAATGCACCCGCCTAGTGTGAAGTAGATTGGATGAACGTTTCTCAAGATATGCGAAGGACATACACACATACATACAGACAGATAGAGTCCTGGCTTTATAGTTAGATCAGACATTTGTGTGACTGTCATAATTAGTGCATGAATTCTTGAGTTCTGGCCAAAAACGTGTTTTCTGAGGTCACAGTGATCTTGCCTTTAAACCACCAAATTCCAATGAGTTCATCCTTGAGTCCAAGTGGACGTTTGTGCCAAATTTGAAGAAATTCCCTCAAGGTGTTCCTGAGATATCGTGTTCATGAGATTGGGACGGACGGACAAGCCTCCAACCACGGCTGTCACCGGAACAGAGGCATAAAAAAAAAAACTTTAATAAGCATGTGTCCATGTGTCCACCCAAACTGAATGTGTTGGATCCAGCCCAGAATCTGGGTTGTGTTTGTGTTGATGAACCGGAGCAGGTTGTGTTACTCACTTGCCCTCGGAGCCGTAGCTGTTCATGCTGTCCTCTATGGACTCATGGCTGGCTTGCCGGACGGTCCGACTGGGCATCTCTACAGCCAGACCCGTCTCTGTGCTCCTCTGGATGCCTCCCTTCAACTTCCTGCCCTCTGTATCCACTGCAGACAGACACACAAATAAATTCTAAATTCAACTGCTATACACATGAGAAAATAGATTTTGATCCAGCAAAGTACAGGACCTTGAGTCGGTGAAATATCCTGAAAGAACACTGGCCTCCACTTAAATACAATAGTGCCACTGTTATTGTGTTAGGACTGTTTTCGGATTTGTTTTAAAGAAGTAGTTATGCATTTTTTCTTTCCACTTTTACTGTATGTTTCAACACATCAAAATCACGTTTCCTGCTACCTCAGGACAGTCTTCATTACACTTTACAGTAAAAACAGGTCCTCTAGTGTTAAAGACAGCTCAGAATATGCTAATTCAGAGTGAAAAGAAAAAGCTAAATACCATAGATGCTGATTAAATTAGTGAATGTTTGCTCTGTAAATGGCATTTTTATGATCCATCCATCTCAATTTTTTTACATTGTTTTTCCTTCAAGCTTTAGCCTTATTGTAAAAACCAAACAGACCTACAAGTTAAAAGCTATGATTTTTTTTAATGAAAATTTGAAAATAATCGCCACACTTGTGTGTCTAAACTGTAGGTGTTTATGTGTTTGTCTGGCTGTGACCTCATCAGTGTCAGTAGAAGGACGAACACAGTGATGAGAAATCACTTTACAAGGCCAAGGACAAAAGCACTCGATTCCTCCTCAGAGCAGTGGCATACATCTTGTTGCAAAATAGACCACAAAATCGATGCACGGCAGATTTAATGGGACCTTTCTCTGGCAAGGTGTTCTGTGTGTGTGTGTGTGTGTGTGCGTGTGTGTGTGCGTGTGCGCTTGTATGTTGATGGAGGCTGAGTTTATAAGGAAGTGCTCTGGAGGTCTTTGACCTTGTTTTTAGGACAGGACAGGAAAGTTGTTTTCCTTTTAATAGCAAGGACACACACAGGCACAGATACGCACACACACACGTGTCTGAAACAGAAATGAGACCATGTAAAGTTATTTTTGTAAAACAGCTATCAATCCTTTTCCAGAGGAGGTCTTAGTGTGTTTTACTGTGGGGTTTTCTGTCTGAATAAATGTTAAATTCATCATATGAGTGGATTGAAGGTAAAATCAATTAAATAAAATACAGATATCTGCCCCTTCCCCGCCTCTAGAAGCATTTGTGTTACAGCCACTGATCAAATCCAGACAATGCCGTACTCTTTCTTTCTCCACAGAGAGTTTCAATCACCTTAATGGAAAGAAAAATGTTTTAGGAAGCCTGGCACACACAATAGCACAGTGTCATAAAGTTAGTTCTGCAGTTATTAAGAGCGACCTAGAATGGTGCTATTTCTATCTTGTTCATGTGGGACGGGATGTTGGCAGATTTGGGTTACTGCTTCTGCTCCCTGACTGGTTCCATATGATCACTTATCTCATGTGTTTGTCACAGCAGCGTTGTCATACATCAGCGCTCTTGTCAGCACAGCCCAGAACAGAGGTCAAGAAAACCAGTGTTAGTTATATTCAACAGAATTAAAGACCTACAAATATATTGCTGTGAGAGATGCTCTGATGCTCTGTGCTCTCCAGGTGAAGTGATGTTTTGTTTTGTTTTGTTAAACCTACATTCAGCCTGCATCTTCTAGCTGCCTGTGGTTACCTACATATACTAAGAGAACAGTTGTGTGAACATACAGACATAGAAAAGTCATCAGCTTAGTAGATTGTTCATAATGACAGCGATAAGTCTTTTCTTGTTGTGTTTGTTTTGTTTTTTTAGAAAAGGATTGTTTGTTTGACAGTAGTGACAGACAGGAGGATGAGGAATGGTCCAGGTGGAATCAACATGGACTTTAGACCACTAGGGCACAGAGGCTCTCCTGGGATAAGTCAGTGGTTTCAGCCACATCCCTTATTGCCTTTAATGAAATCCCAGTGTGTCTTGCAGCTTTGCAGTCTTGTCAATAGCGACTGGGGTTTACAGAAATTGGTCTCTGAGCTTTCCCTCAAACGGATTTATTTCCTGTATCATTGTTGAACTTTGGTGCAAAATGATAGCAAACGAAAGAACCTTTTGACCTTTGATTGTGAGGGACGGTCGCCAAAACCTGATGTTTACAAATTCTGTTTTCTGTCTCTGAAACATTTTGTCCAATTAAATTCCACTGCAGCTGCAGAAAGTATCAAGACTTAAAACTGTTTAAGAGAGAAAACATCATTTAAAATAAGGTTGTTGGCAGTCTTGAGTTTGCAACAAAGTGAAACATTTGTATTTCATTAGAGCGTGACTCAGGTAGCCCAAATGGCTTAGCCCACGAATGGCCTAAATTGACTCAAGCAAGACTTGTAATGAATGATATGCCAGACTTCCAGGGGCCAAAATTGGCTAAAAGCTGGGAGAAAAGTTGCCAGCAAGTGCTGGTAACTGGAACTGATTCTCAAAATTTATTCACATCTGTAGACCCCTAACCAAGCAGCCCAATATGGGCCAGAGCCAGGTCACGTATGGTCATCTGGTCTGTGGGCACCAACATTCAATCGTAATTATCTCAACTTGACTGCACACCCAGAACTCTAATCATACACTTACTTACTGCTGTCAGAATGATTTACAATGAGTTCTACAGTGGCATAAGCTTAAACTTCCAGGCTTATAAAGACCACAAAAAACAACAAAAAACTGGGTCAGAATGCACTTTAAATGCTTTTGTGACATGGTAAGCAACCTGAGCAGCTACATAAAAATGTTTGGAGTTGTAAAATAAATTTCCTAATCCTAATCTTGCTCTGCATCTGGATTTACGAACAACCAAATCTGCTTTATGCTCAGCCCTGCAGCTGAATGTGCACTTTTGTGGTAAGAACAGTCAAAAGTCATGCTAATCCTAACTAGAGTTGAATCAGACATCCTAAAGGTCCTGAAGTCACAGACTTCTTGTAAAACATTTTTTCTGATCAGTCGATTAACATAATAGCCACTCAAACTCAATTCTTATTTGTTTACTGCATGACTCACGTGGAAGTGGTAGAAAGTGCCTGAGTCGGTTTCTACAGCATTAACGAACTCACTATTGGCCCCCTGTGGCTGTAGGATTTATTACAGCTATTAACAGAATGACACGCTTCACAGTCTGGAGACAGTGTGCTACTTTCAAAGTCTGCACAATTACTACACCAAGGCTCAGACAAGTTTCTTTGCTAAAAACAGAAGATCAGCTACAGACAGTGAAGGAAACATTAATGCTGTTGACTGCTTAAATCCAGAGGGGGCAACAGTGAGTGCCTTGATGCTGGGCAGAGTCTACCAGAACAATTTTAATAATATGATATAAACTTCATTTGTATGGTATCTTTCACACAGAAAATTCAACTCAAAATGCTTTACATAAAATTTCAATGAGAAACATTTAAACAAATTTAAACAGAACTGATTAAAATGTTACTTAAAACATCTCAGTAAGATTCAGTAAAATTGATATTTCACCAAAAATTCTATTCTATATATAGAGTAGTTTTCTGATTATAAAACATTTTTAAATGTATAGCAAGAAATTCACAATTCCTGAACTGCCACCACTGAAATTATGTGTTTGTTTGTGTGCAGAAAAACTTGTTTGTTCATGTAGCTGTGTGCTGTTATGTGCATGCACTTGTGTATGAATGCATGCTTGTTAGTATACAGTATGTCCTCTATTCTACAGAAACTGTCTGTGTTGTCTCTCACTGTCAGTCTGCCTGCCTACCTGCCTGTCTATCTGTCCGTCTGTGTCTCTGTCAACAGTTGCCACTGTGGCACATGGGAAAAGGACATTGTGTCACCAGCAGTGCTGACACAGATACGGTTGCCATGGACATAGATGCCGTTACTATGGAGACCACGTTGGAACCTGAGCGGTGAGGCTGCTCTGAGAACCTTTTAACACAGAGGGATGTTATTTCCTACATTAGCCTGTGTGTGTGTGTGTGTGTGTGTAACCTCCTGTCGCTTCTTGTCACTGGTGGTGTCGCGGTGTCGAGGTGGAGTAGAGTTACATAACTAATACAGCAGGTGTGTAATGGCTGGAGACGCATCAACCACTCTGCTTCGCGGTGACCCTTTCATGGTGCTGATGGGATATTATCTCAGTTCAATTCAATCCAATTCAAAATGCTTTATCTGGAGCAGAGTGAAAGGCAATCTTGCAAGGCAATCGGGATAAAAGATTAAAATTTAGAAGATTGACAGTTTTTCTTATTGACAACATTTCTACACTGATTCTCTTTGTCTCCCACATTTTCCACATAACATTAGCCTGCGATGCTTTCTCTTTTTCAATCAGCATCTGGTGTTAGTCACTCTGCCAGTCACTAATTCACATGAGTAAGTCCCAAAAATGTCAGAAAACATTTATTTTTGGGACTTACCATCACTCTTCTATAGCTAGAGAGCCACCAAGTTAGATCCATGCCTGAACGAGATTGACACATTTGTACTGGTTGTTGTATTTCAACAAGTCAATATTATATTTTTCTTTTGTAGCTCTACTGGAATATCTTTGCATGACTGACAGTTTATCTTATACCAGCTATTTATGCAGCCCCTCAGGTCAACCTCTGTCTGAAACAGACCGTCTTAGCTCCTGTCTCTTTAAGGCCCCCCTCCCAATGAGCCCACTCTGTTGTGATTGGACGGTTTCTGGAAGCTGCCCCTCCACACACATGAGCTATGTAAACAAACCATGGATGTATTAAGGAGAACTGGATACTCAAAGTTGCTCAGTGGCGCATGAAGCCAAAAAATCAGCTTCTGGCTGTAAAGAAATTATCCAGATGTGGCTCGTGACTTGCAGCGAGCATTTTTACATATGTTTACCTCAACTTTTGGAACTTTGACCTTGTTTAACATAGACATCCAACATTATAACAGTTTTAAAATAACAGAAAATCACAAAAAGTATGTATGTCTTTTAACTGTACATGTGCTGTTTTGGGACACAGCTAAGAAGACTCTACCAGCCAAAAGGTTTAACGGCAACAGTTTAGTTCATTAAGTAAAGCAGAGATTAAAACTGCATTCACAGGTTGGTGCATCAATTAGCAAACCAACAATTAGAAATAATTAAAGGTCTGCACTCATGTGATGTTTTATTCTCACAATTGAATGAGTCATTCAGGGGAGGACACTGCAAATATTTAAGTCCCAAGCCTGATAATCAAAATGAATTGCCATTTAATTTCACTTCATTCATTCAGTCTGATATCGTGTTCATGTTACTTGATTATTTATTTTGTTTGTTTTGCCCAAACCAATCAGTAGCAAGTGACATCCATCCCACTGAAGTCATTTTCAGTCTACATGGAAGCTGCAGTAGCACGTTAACGTTTTTTAATGTCGATTGAGAAAACACTATCTGGTGATTTAAGAGTTATTATTTTGACTTGTTGAAATACAACAATCTGTACAGATGTATCTCATCCAGGCATGGATGCAACTTGGAAGCTCAAGAGGTGATGCCCCCCATTCTTAATCCTGCCTACAAAGCTCTGATTGACCAAGCAGGGAAACAACTTCTTTGTTTGTGAATAGAGCATTGTTATTACTCAGATATTCTGATGACATAACGTTGTTTGTAACTGTGTTTGTAGAAAATCCCCTTAAAAACTGGTCCAGTCTATGTGTTGCTTTCATAGTGAGAAATCCAGACCAGCTACAGGTAATGAATGACCTTAAAACATGAACGTTTACAGCTATAAGGAGACAGATGTTCAGACAGCCAGCATCTGCTTGGAAAGCCGAGCCGGACCGCTTTTCCCTTTGTGACCAGCTGTTGTTGTTTATTTGTTTCCAGATGTTTGGGATCTTAAGTCTGGTCTAGTCGTATGAAATCTGGTAGCTAAGTGTGTCTGCACACTGAGGAATTGCAAAGTCTGCATCTGTCCACTCTGTCAATATTATTTCTCCCTTTTCTTTCATCACACCCATGCCAGTTGGTCCTCTCAGTGTCCTGTAAAGGTCAAACGAAAATCAAACATCCACAACAAATAATTTAATTCCCTTAGGAATGTTGTTAAAAGGTGAACACCAGTTTTTTTTATTTTTAAATATCTTAAATCTGATGTGTTTAAATATGAGCAAGTGCATCTCTCCCAATAAACTTTCATCTGTGCACTGTATCTCTAAAGTAAAAAGAAAGAAGAAAATTCAAATCCCACTCCACTCCAAAATAGCCTACTGCGTTTGTGGTGAATGTAGTTCACAGCGTGTGATACAGAGCACCCACTGTGATGTAGCACAAAAAGTGTCTGATGTGACGCACAAAAATTGTGATGTAGCAATCAGAGAGCCAGGACTCATTAGTTTGTCTCCCAGTAGAGAGATATTAATGAAAGCAGAGCAGATATAAAAATAGCTGCTCCCCATTCAGCCAACTTATCTGACCAATACATACTGACAGACAGGGGGACTGCAGGTGGGTCATACCGGGTGGCCTAAATGACTCAAAAAACATATAAAGGCTTCTACAGAAACATCCTATGAAGAGGCGGTATTTTCCAGCAGCCATGCCATAAATGTCATTTGCAATATTCAAATTAGCTAAATGTTTAAAAATTAGACTAGATAAATACCTGTTAAAGCTTTGTGCAGTTACATTCAGTGTAAATGAGCAGTAAGATAAGTTTCTGATATCTGGGTATTGTGACACAGTAAAGTTTTTAACTCTGGTCTTACTCCAAAACTATCTAAATTGGAGCTTTACAAGAGTTACCTCAAGCAGTTAACGCAAACCGACTCTAAGCTACAGTAATAGCTGGTGACGCAGTTCAGATGACATCAATATAAGGTGACCTGATAGGATGATTTTGCCTTTTTAGGAGGAGGCGGGTTGGGTGGACAGCTTGATAGTTAGATGGCAAAAGGTGGACTTTGCTACAGGAGACCACTGTTCGCTTCCCGTTTCCAACCGCGAGTCTGGACATTTTTAAAAAAAATGTGGTGTGGTGTTTACTGTCGCCACTTTACAACTTTAAGGAAGTATAAACCATGTTTCAAGTGATCATTGTAACCCAAACTACTGTTTAACTTTTTGGCAGTGACACCAAAATTTGCTAATAGTGTGGTTTGTTTCCTCTTTGACATTGTGAGCCCACATAACACTGGTGCGAATCAGTGCATTTAAATACATTTAAATGCTGTTAATACTCTAATTGCATTCAAATGCTGTTAATACTTTGGTTACAATATATTTTTAAGGTGTTATTTTAAAAATGATAAAAGATTTCAAAAGTAACATAAAAATAAATCTTGCTGTGTAGATAAATAGAAAAAAAATCTGGCAAATTTTTGTGACCCCTCTAAAATTGTGATTTGAGATTTTCAAGGGGTCCCAGCTGTAAATTAGGGGGTCCGAGACCCCCCGTATTTCGCACACTGGAGATGGTCAAATAACATCCTCCCAGAGACAGACCAGCTGAGAGGAGAAAAAGGAGGGAAGAGAAAGAGAAATGAAATGAAGTTGAATCTCACAGCTGTGTTCTATGTTTTGTTTTCTTTCTTAAAGATGTGAAGAGAGTTAAAACATTGGCGTTTCTATATTTATTCCAAATCTCTACATATTTAAACAGCAACCCCTCCACCAGATGCCATTTGGTGCAGGATTTTATTTAAACCTCCTTACAGAACCGCAAATATAGCACAATGGGGTGGCCTAGCGTAGTTAGTGTTAGTGCCATACTATATGGTGAACTGTAGCATTGTGCAGGCTCCCGGCTCTCTCTTCAGGATGTCTTTTCTTTTGAAACCCTTTGTAAACATTAAAAACTCTCAACTTCACACACATCTGAAGCTCTAAGTGCCTCCCGTGCCGCGCTGAGAGCTTGTGACGTCCCTTCGCCCACCCATCTTATTGTAACGCCACGCTGAGTTTGTCACAAAAGCTAATGAAGGCAGTCAGTGCACGTCTCCTCCTCTGGGTGACATTGGGAAAAAAAAGAAAAAGATAAAACATCATGATACATTTTAGCTTGGCCTAATTCCGCACCAAGTCATTGGGAGAATAGGTAGACGTCTAAAAATGTTTCTGGGTTTACGATACAGAACTCTGTGTAGAAGTTCCTCTTCCTAAATAGTACTGTGCACATTATAGCCACTGTGAAAGACCCCCTGCTTGCATCTGCCCTGATTCTACCCTATCTATTAGTTCTGCAGACACTTTTTGAACATTATTTATCTGTCATTTCCCCAAGCAACCAGTCATCACACATGCTGGAAAAGGTCCAGGCCATGCTGCACATCCAAACCTCCTAACACACTCCTCATAATTAAACAACCACATAGGTTGATTGTACCATGCACCCCTGAACGACCCATAGGAGCATTTTCTAATCTGCCGCATTTGTCTGTGATTTCCAAAACTGTTACAAATCACTGTTAAAAAATAATGATGTTTTATGGTGTGACAACACTGTGTTTAAGGTCTGGTTAGTTTCAGGCACAAAAAACATTTGGTTAGGGTTTGGGAAAGATCATGGTTTTGGTTAAAATGATCACTTGAAACATGGTGTGGGTTAAAGTAAGTCCACTTTTTGCGATCTTTCTATCTAGCCATACATCCAGCCCGCCACCTCTAAACATGGATATCTGTCACGTTATGTAGGTGTCATCTGAACTGCATCATTCTCTGGGTCATAATTACTACGGCTGCTAGATGGCGTCTGTCACTCAAACGTAGCTATAAGTCGTTTTTGGCAACTGAATTTACGACGTATACTCGTTTTTCTTGGGAGGACGGGTTGGAACCTCCATGGATGAATAAATGGTTAAATAAAATAAAATGGATGTACTGCAATATTCAGTGAGTGAAATTGCTCTGTCACCATCAGCCCATTCATTACAGAAAGAGAGGAAATCTGGCATAAGGTGCTTGTCAGCGCGAGATATGGGAGAAAGAGGATCCTGGGAGGCACTGAAAGAGTTGCATTTATTTGAAAAATGACTTTCCCGTGGAGGTGCTACAGCCAATGACGAGTGATGACTAACGCTGGAGATGAATGAGAAGCTACCTCTTGGCACCACAAACAGCAGGCAGAACGTTGCGGGCCGGAAGACAGAGTCAGAGTTAATTACTTTATTGGTAGATAAGCAATTTTTAACCTTTCTCCAAATGAGGGGTTTTGCTGAGTACAGTGTGCTATTTTTGAACACCTGGGAGATACCAAGTAAAGTCACAGTCTTCTACAGTCGGCAGAGAGAAAGCCTTGCTCAAGATAGATGGATACAGAAAGAGGTTTACAAGCTGGTTCACGCTTGATGCTGAAATGGAGATGGAAAAACGGCAGCCCATCAAACCACACAGAGAGCATGAACCAAGCTTTTTGATTCAGTCACATCTTACTACCTCAATCTTGGAACATTCGCCACTGGTCCAGAACATCTATGCCCAATGCAAAAAAGTCAAATGTATGTTTTAGCACCAAAAGTCTCTGTAACTATAAAAAAATATTAGAAAATATTAGAAATGCTCCTTTTTGTATCAGCCAGCTTTGGGGTGGGGGGGCAGAGTTGACAAATTAATCTCTCTTCTCCAAGTCTCTCCTCCTCTCCTCTCCTCCCCTCTCCTCTCCTCTCCTCTCCTCTCCTCTCCTCTCCTCTCCTCTCCTCTCCAGGTCTCTGGTTGTCAGATACTAACAGTATTCCTGGGCTAAGCCAGCAGTGGCACCACCTGCTAACCTGTCCCTGTCACAAAGCAACCTGTCACAAACCTGGTTTCGCTGGCTCAGCAGGTCCATCAGGCTGCTGAGGCTCCCCAGAGAGCGTGGCTTTTGTGTTTTTGAGGCAAAAACTTTCGTATATCCATTGTTTTGCTGTCCGCGGCGTGTCCTGTCATTACCTGTCAACTTTGCACATCACTCACTAGGTGGGAGAGGAGCGATAGTGACAGCAGCAGGCACTCAGTGAGAGACCAGACCAGATGCAGCCGCGGTCTGGGAAGGGAAAAAAACAAAAACAAACAAACCAAAAAAAAAGGTTTGGGGCTGTGCTTTTTTTGGGACTGTAACTCCGAATGCCCAGGCCTGGTGATGCCCCTGCATTCAACAAGGTGCAGGACAAGACACATGTTCATGTGTGTAATTTAGATACGAAGGAGACTTTAGCAGGAAAGCTAATGTGGGTTGTTGTTCAGAGTCTGTGGCTCTTGTGTTGTGTAGCAGGATGCTATCAGGCTCAGTGTGACTGTCTGCTCTGCCTGTGATCAAAGGGCACGTTATCGCTTAATTCAAGATTTGACTTGCTGTATCAAAATAAGGACACCAGCTACGTAAGCAGATGGCAGAAAAGTATTTAATCGAAATAATGTAAAAACTACAGGGCACAATCATGAAAGAATTTGAAATATACATTTTTGGTTTCTGATTTTTTTCCATTTCCAGTTTCATGTTTCATTCCAGTGATTTACAGAGCAGATATGTATGCTGTAGTAGATAAAACAAGGCAATTTAATTCCAGTTGGACTTTAATGAGCAAAAAGAAAGATGTTATCAGTCCCAGTGAAAAAATAACAATGCTTTTAATATGGTTGTTGATCAATGGCTTAACAATTAGTTAAAAATAATGCCTCTTTACAAGCAGTTTATTTATCAAAATAATTAGTAAATGACAGAAACCAGAAATTAAATCTTGAACGATAACAAGGGCAAAAATTCTCCAGTATTCCACAGGGTATATAACATGTCAGTGTGACATATTTAAAAGCTGTTTGTGTGTATTTGTGCATGTATGGATTGCCGTCACTTGATCGCTGATCATTCGTGCCAAGGAAAATTTACTGGGCAAATTGGAGTGGATGTTTTCCATCGTTTCCATTCAGGGTAAATTGAGTGTCCCAGTGACCTGTGGGAGAGTTATTGATTGGGCCTGCAGTTGCCAATACTCTGTTTAAACCTGTGTATTGATGAGACATTTCTGTCATAGAAATCTTCATTTATCATTGGTTCATTAGTGACCTTTTAACCTGCTGCACTGAGGTTGAACTGCTGTAGTTTAGACACATTCGCATGGCACTTTTATGGAATCCTATAGGGGACTTTATTAAAATGTAATTTCACTATAGCATTATAATTTTCCACATATGCATGTTATTTAAGTAAAAATGAAAATGCAATAATCCAATTTTCATTTTCATTTTCACATACTCGTATGGGTGTTCTGTGACCATATCAAAATGAAAATGGAAAAGTCGTTTGACATTTAATTTCTCTTGCATTTACATTTACATGTCACCGTGCTCTTTTGGGGTCAAAATGAAAATGCAATCTGTCAGTCCTCCCATCAAGGTGGGTCTTAAATTAGGATGTCACTTCCTCGTTCAGTGACTTGATTCATTAACATTTACAAGTTCCACTGCTGTAAGACTATTAATATATCACTTTATTAAGTATTAATATTTTTCCAGGTAAGAAACTAACCATGTAGATTCCCAATATGTGGTCAGTTTATCCAACCAGTGCCTGTTTGTAATATAAATGTAATATAGACTGATCTGTTTATTTTAATACATTAATATTTATTGAAATGTGGTGATATCTGTACAAATAGAGCCCCAGAGGCAGCGCTGTTGTTCTGTCCAGTAGAAATATGAAGCTTCACTTTACATTCAGACAAACTAATGTAGCAGCTACAACTGTTACATTTCATCTGTGAGACCAACATTTATCTTCCAAAAGGAATTATATCATATATCAAAATGCTACGGAGACATTAGAGCCAGCGGAAAACTACCTAAGAGCTGCAGATCAGTTCATCAGATCACTGGACACTGACCGCCTGATCATCTCAGGAGTCGGGCTGCGAGCAGCTGAGATGACGCTGAACTCTGAAAACGTTGACTACATGGTTACTTTCTCACCTGAAAAAATATTTCAATTTAATAAAGTGACATATTAACAGTCATACTTGCAGAACTTGTAAATGTTAATGAACCAAGTAACTGAACAAAGTGACGTCCTAACAAGACTACAAATTACAATATGTACATACTGTATTATCCACCACCGTTAATGTAAATTTAAAAATATATACCGTACATAGACCGTGTACAAACCTTACAGTGAAAGCACTCACTGTATATATATCAAACGTGTATCACACTACCCATACAATATTTATTCCAACACTCTTTGCACAAACACCCAACCTTGCACTATTGTACCCCTGTTTACAGTTTATAGAAACAGTTTTACATGTATCTATTATTTTGCCTACTTGTTTGTATAGTTATATTATGTTTGCTTATATTTGTTGTCCTTGTTTTGTTTGGTTGTATGTCCATGTGTATCTTGCTGAATATTGTTCTTGAAACTGTATGTAAGTACAGTGAGAGCAACTCGTAACCAGAGTCATATTCCCTGTATGCATAAACATGTTTATCTGATTCTGACCCTGAACCCTAAAGGTAACTACTGTTTGAGAGCCATGACTGAGTTTGTAATGCTGTAAGAACACTGGCTGAGTCTCAGTCAGCCAGCTCCTTCCATCTCTGAAGCCTCCTTGGGGATGTAAGCTGTTCAGTGTTCAGTGGAAGGATATGAGGACACTGACGTCAGCATGTTTATACATTATTTACTTAAATATCTTCAGTGCATATCATTTCCATAAAAATAGATGCTTCATGCCGGTTTGATTTGAATACACCAAGAGATTAGCCTGGGAACCAGACTAATCTGCAAGCTCATGTTTTATTTGCTCTGGCAGATGCATCTGGCCCCCCTCCCGTTCGGACAGATTTCCACCCGCCTGGCCTGGGACAAGCCAATCACAACAGTTTATCTTAAATGGGGCGGGTTTGATACGATGACTGACGAATGAGGAGCGTCGTTGAGGAATTTTCGCAAACAACCAGATGGCTGCCGCTGATGTATTAAATGTGTACAAACAATTGCACTTAAAGCTTTTGTTGATAAGAAATTTGTGTTTGCTGTACTTCTGACAGGATTTGGTAAGTAGTCTGTTTACATTCTCGCGTCGCTCAGTGCTACGTCACACGTTTCGTTGCTCTGATTGGTTGTAGGTCTATCCAATTGTGTCCAGAGGCATTTTGGTCCGGAACCATTGATAACGCCCCTTGGAAACCGAAAACGAACTGAGAGGTTCCAGACTAATTCACACTTGCTAATTGGTCCGGCGATGCCAGGCTACCAGGAGATTATGGTCTTATTTAAAATGTATTTTATGTGTGTTTGTAGTACAAACTCAGTATATAACCACCCTTTTTCAAAGGTAACAAAGTGAGAGAAAGACCAACAGATAGAGAGAAGACAGAGAAAGATAGGGAGGGACTCCCGAGAAAAAATCTGTCAAGAGACAAAAGAGAAGGAGCCAGAATTAAAAAGAATGAGACTGAGTGTGAGTGACAGGAATGAGAGAGAGAGGAAGAAGAGATAAAGATAGAAAGAGATAAAATGAGAGGCTGACAGCATCGATAAAGTGCGATAATAAAAGGGAGGAAAAAAGAAAGATGACATATTTCTGCTCTTCCAAATATCAAGTACTGTGTCGCTGAAGCTATACAACAATCTAATAAACTATTTTCTAGAGAATTGCAACACTGATATTTATCTTCATTGTGAGACAGACAGTACTCCATAAAATGAAGTGTGTTCCTCCACTGCTTGATATAAGTCAAAGCAGTCTTAAATTGGTAGTTTATAATAAAGTAATGCAGTAGATCCCCCCTGAACCTGGTATGGAGCTGTTGACCAAGCCACACTGATGGTTTCCTTATGGTTTCAGTCTTCATGCAAAGTTCTGCTAAACGTGTGTCAGACTTGTACCTAAAAATCCAGATACACTGGAGAATTGCCCAATCAGATGAATACTTGATACAGGACTGCATCTCCCTATTGTATCTCCTGAAGACTTCAGAGACTTAGCCAAGGTGACGTACTGTACTGTACATACCTACATAACATAACAATGAAAAGATGAAAGCCATTTATTTAAATGCAAAAGCCAATCATTTGGCTCTGTGTCTTTATTCTTCATTTTCTACTTGGTAATGATGACTGGACAGTTTTGCCGTGTTGCTGCAGGGAGAATAAATCACTTTAAGGTGGACCAATTCTGTTGGTGCTTCCAATGAAATAAATTTAACATGATTTTGGCTGGATCTTTGACCAAGAACACACACACACACACACACACAGCACTTGTGTTAGCACTCAGTCACTCTCACATACACACACAGCAGAGTCCTCTATCCTCTATTATATCTGGCACCATGGTAATTTGTTCCCGCCAAGGTCTGTATTGAGACCGCAGGGCAGTGGGGAGGAATAGCTGGTCCAGAATGGAAGAAGAGGCTCCAACAAGAACTTTTAAAATGAGGAAAATGCCTGAGCAAGGACATTTGGAAATGAAAAGACTACTCCGAGAACTCAACTATAACAAAGACTTGATGAGATTGATTAGAAAATGGCTCCAAGAGAGCTGCTGAAGCCAAGTACAAACTAAAACAAAATGGTTTCATATTGACACTAAAGGTTATTTGTAAGGACACTTTCTCCGGAGTATTACTCCAACAGTGTTCAGTTTTTTGCACAAAACAAAACTTTTAAACTTGACTCACACACATTTTCTTTTTAACAAGCAATAACCATCGCTGGAGTACTTTTCGAAGTCAGAACACTTTTTCGGTGAAGCGCAAAGGGAATTATCAAGAATCACAGAAGAGCAATGCGACATGTTATCTAATACATTAAAAGTTTTAACTACCAGCTGTTGGGGCGTCAAGCACTCAGAGGGAGGTTGGATAATGTGTCTTCTCTAAATAGAGTTCCTCTAAAATGGTTCCCCCACCATTTGAGAAATAGAACACAGTCTGATGAAGGATGGCTCGTATTAAAATTACAGCCAACATCAGAATCAGAAACAATTGTTAACAGGTTGACACGTGGAATCTGAATGTCACAAGGTGCAAATAAAAAAAAAAATTAAAAATCAGACTGCACAGCAAGAAGAGTACTGAGTTTGTTAGCAATGTGAAACATGTTCCTAAGTAAAAAGTAAGAAATTAGGTTGCATATTTTTGTTAAACACATTGATGTTAAGTTTGTCGCACCATCCTTCTGTAGCAAAAATCTTCATCTTAACAAGTCATGTTGTGTATCTGAAATCAAAAATTGGACATTTTTGCAGCGTAAAAGAGATATACAGGTTTAAAATAGGCATTTATTCTGAAAAAGAAGTTACCTTATCACCTTTTTCAAAAAAAATAAAATCCTGATACTGATGTCAAAAACATCTTTTTCTAAAATTCATAAGATCGATTTTGGGGTCATGCAGACACTTACACTCCATAATCACTAAAATTAAACTCTGAACTGTTTGGAAATTTCAAATGTGAGCGTTGAGCTAAGAGAAATTTTGGACACACAACCAGAGAGTGTATCTTTAAATAAAGTAACAATGGCAAATCTCATGCTCTCGAACGCTCACCAAACACCCATAAGCACTAACAAACAGAATCTTGCCAGATAATGACTGGATAAGGCAGCAGTCAGTTATAAAGTGCTGCATATGAAGAAAAGTGCCTATTTAACTGCTCACCCCTCACCTCAGTCAGTACAGCTTTATGGCTCACCATAAACACACCTTTACTTCACTGTACTGTATGTCCTCACATTCATTTAATTAAAACTGCTGCATAGCAAATGAGGGAAATGTTATTTGCAGCATGCAGGTGTCATTAGAGATAATTCTATTGAAAGTGTTAATGCACAATAATCACATTAAGAAATTAAACAGAAAATAAAATTAGAGGTAAAGTGCATCTTCACATTCACTTATTTAGCAACCCTGCAACAAAGAGGAAACATCTGGTAATTTTCTAATTTGAGGTTCATCAAAAGGTATGAGAGGTGTGATGTAAGCAAATTATGACAGCATTAGATTCCATTAGATGCATTAATATGACTTGATAATCACATCAGGGAATTGCATGAAGTTAATTTCATCAAGTTTTTTCTGTATTTCCAACAAAATTTAATTAGCAACATGACACCAACAAGAGGAACATGAGTGGTATTGCTGCTAAATTGCAAGTAAGGCAGGTTCACTGTAAGTGTACTATGCGTGTATCTTCATTGCTTTATCGTGTTCCTAAACAAACATTAGAGATGAGAGATGTGTATTCACCCTCTTTGAATTAGCAGGACCAATGAAACAAGTGGTTGAGGAAAGGTTTGTTGTCAGCCATTGCATGAATTATCTGTGTCACAGCTTTCGGCACAATTTAGTGTATCACAAAGTCCATGCATATGTAAAAAGCCCAAATTTCATACCCTATCTCTAATAAATTATGTTTATATACTGGAAGGTAGTCATAGGGAGGAGGCTGGGGACAGTATAACAGTGCTCTGACACCTCTGCCCCTCATGTTGTTACAATTAAGCTATTAAAAACTTGGTTAAGGTTAGAGAAAGATTGTGGTTTTGGTAAAGGCAGCGTGTCCCATATGATGCTTCAAGTCAGTAAATAGGTTTCCATCCAAATTCAGTGCAATTTTTAACAGATTTTCCAGAATATTGGCAAAAGAAAATTCTCAATTCGCCATTTAGGAGTTGGTTCATAAATAGCTGTTGGCTCTAATTCTCCAATTGGGGGCCATTAAACCATTGCAGAAAAAGAGAGGGCAACAAAATGACATAATTTAAAAAGCATCATTCAAATTTCAAACAGTGAAAAACAGTCTAAAAAAACATGTCTTTGTTTCATGTATTCATTTGTGGAGCGTTACGCTTCACACTGATCTGATGAAATCTGTTTCCATTGCACTTTGTCTCATGTTGCTTTTATTGATACACCAACTTTTACGTAAAAACCTTCTATATTTTGAAATTCTTCTGAATTTTTGGCATTTCCACTCAGATTTTTTATGCGCAAATTGAAAATGTGAATAAAAACAGGCAGATGGAAAATGCACCTAGAGATTACCTAAATATTAAATATTTAACCTCTTTCCCTGTAACCAAGTGCTTTGAGTTGCCTAAACATTAGCATAAAAACCTTAATTGTGCTTTAGCTGCCAGAAGCAGATATAGTAAAAAAAAACAAATTAAATAGTATTTAATAGTGAAGGTTTTCCAGACAAGTTCAATATGAATGTTTTCTTGTAGGCTTATTTTTTAAAAAAAAACATAATCAGCATTACAGCGCTACATTTCCTACAAAACATATGACTGTATAGAAATGTAAATTTAAGGAGACAAGGACCCTGGAAATGGAAAATGTTAAGTCACTGTTAATGTGCTTTCATGACAAGTCAAAATGTCTGCTGTGTGCACTTCCAGGTCTCACCTCTAAATTTGGTGAGTTATGAAAATAAAACCCAAGTTGCAGAAACCGTCATTTTTTTACAGCACAGAAGAAAAGAGAAGTGCAGACCCAGAACACAAGAAAAAAGAGAAGGAGAGGCCTGGGGAGGAGAGGAGAGGAGAAAGAGAGGATTAGAGAAGAGAAGAAAATAAACAAGAGGCATAAAGAACATGGTTTAGGAAGAAAGGAGAAAAATGCAGAAGGAGAGAAAAGCTGACTATGAAGGTGAGAACAGATGAGGAAGGAAAATTAGAGGGAGATACAAGAAGGAAAAGGTCAAAGTGAAAGGAAGATATGAGAAGAAAGGTTAAAACAGGTCTTTTTAGATTTTTTTTCCCCTCCTATTAACTAATATTTCTATGTCATCCCTAACAGACACTGGTATCAGAGCAATTTACAAGCTGCCGAGCAGGAAGGGAGGATTTAACCTGTCATCAGAGACAATGGGAAGTGGCTGTCAAAGCTCAGTGGATCAACACATTCAAATTGCCTTTCAGCGATTTCCTGTCATTACTACACAAAGCACGGCTGTTAACCGGCTGTGGCATTAAGAATGAAATCACACTCTCATTCATTATGTAACGGTATGTTTGAAGAGGCATTGTGGAGCTCGCAGCCGCTCGACTCGTCTGGCTTTGTCTCCACTTGAAACCCACATGACAACTTGACTTCCTGCTCTCAGTTTGGCACAATGCAGCCTGTCAGGACAGTCGGGACAATGTAGTCAGCCCTCCACTCCTCTTCTGTCTTCTGACCATTCTTCACTTTCATTTCCCCCCTTTTCCCTCCTTGCATTCTCCTTTCTTCACTCCTATCTCTTCCACTAAACAGCTGTCTTCATCAGTTGTGATTATGAGGTGCATCAAAATGTGTTTTTGAGGCAAACAGAGGGCATGAACTCTGACGTGCAGGAAAAATCACATTTTGGGTCGGGTCTAATTAGACTGACTACTTCAACGGGTTTGACTGTCCTCAAGTCCCTTTTGGATCAGTTCTTTCTATTTTTGAAAATGTTTTTCCATCATCAGAACCCTTGAAGACTTCTACTCCGCACACAGATTGTCAGTAAGTACGTTATACGGTCGGGACATTGGCTCTCTGTGACGAATAACCAGACACAGCAAAAATACTCCAGCAGTCAAATTTGTACAGATAAAATAAGTGAAAGTGAAAAATGTGCTTGTGTTAAGTCTAAATGCATCTTCAGAGTGAAATTCAAAGAGCAGCGTTTGGTTCAGAGAAAGTTGGACTTGCCAACATAATATCTTTGTCCTCTCTCTCACAGCTCTTTTTCCTTTTATAGGGGACATAATATGCACACCTCCATGTCTATATTTTTATTCTGGGGCTGATTTACAGTTCAAAAAACTCCTTATTTATCTTATACTGGCTCTTAATACAGCCCCTCAGTTCAGCCTCTGTCTGAAACAGGCTCCTTTCTCTTTAAAGCCCCCCTGCCAACAACCCCACTCTGTTCTGATTGGTTTGCTTCAGGAAGCTGCCTCTCAGCAGACTTCCTGTGGCTCCGGAGGCTATGTAAACAGCCAGTAGTTGCAGGATTTCACTTATTTTTCTCATTCTTTACTCGAAATATAAACGTCTCTATTTGATTCGTACATGTTCAAGCAGAAATCAGACCCAAATATATATATAAACCTTAGCAACAAGCCGTTTGTGGGCATGCATGAACAATCTGACGCCATCACGAGGAGGAAGTAGAGGTAACATTGCAGACAACACATTCAGAGCAGGCTGAAGCCCTGACTTTTGACTTGCAAGGAGCATTTTTACAAACTTTCATCTCATGTTTTGGAGCTTTGACCATGTTTAACACAGACATCCGACTTCATAACAGTATAAAAATAACAGAAAATCACAAAAAGCAAGTTATGTCCCCTTTAAGAATCACAGAGCAGCATGTTTGGTGTAGATGAATATACTGTCTGACAGGTATTACATTATAAACCCTGGGTGATGAAACTCTAATCTATCAAACCTCTTCCTGCCATGTGGTGATGATGATGTGCATCACTGCCTGGTGCAGCTTTTCCTGGTTTCCTCTGCATTTAAAGAACAACCACAGCAATTGTTCCAGCATCACACTACAACACCTAATAACACCTTCCCTGCTGCCATACCGTTCAGTATAACAAATGAACACCTGCAGCCTCCTCCTCCTCCTCCTCCCTATAGAATAGACCTCCTTTCCTAGCACTCCATTTTTTACTCCTGACTTTTCTGGGTCGTCTCTTCAGCTCAGAAGCACACCAGAGACCTTTCTCCGCTGTTCTTTCTCCTCTATAACTCATATCTTTGACATCGGCTCCATGCATCTTTCTGCCTCATTTTTCGCTCTATACATTACCGTAACCACATTCACAGCGTTTCTGCTTCGACTTAGAAACCTTTTTTTTATGTATCTGTCTCTTTTTTTCATTATTCCAGCATCTCTTTTCCTTCGTCTCCCTTTCTGTCCCTTCCTGTGCTTGGACTCCATGGGATTGGACAGCAGGAATAAAGATGGAGAAATTGTGTGATGAAAGAATGAAGGGAAGGAGAGGAAGGAGTAGAAAGGAAAGAATTTAGCTGAGGGAAAATATGTAAAAAGGAAGGACGAGGGGCTAAATGACAAGGTTAACAAGCAAGGAGGGAAAAAGACCTACTGAGCCATTTCAATTTTTCAATTCTCACTTCCTCCCTCCCCCCGCTGTTCTTTCACCTCTATCACACTTCTCTCCTTCCCTTCTATCCCTCCATCTCCCCTCTATGTATGTGACCTGTGGTTGAGGTATGATTGATGCCTCTCTTGCTTTACTCCCTCCACCTGTTCACTTTCCACACATCCTTCCCGCTTTCCTTCCTTTTGCTCTGTTTCCATCCTCTCATTCGTTTAAGGCTAATGTTCCAGATCCTCCCACAATAAGTGACATCTCATTACCTATAGCTGCCATTTCAATGCAATAATACCTAATGCTTGCTCATACTTCACACAC
The DNA here is from genome assembly GCA_038419695.1 of Scomberomorus guttatus. Classification (NCBI taxonomy): domain Eukaryota; kingdom Metazoa; phylum Chordata; class Actinopteri; order Scombriformes; family Scombridae; genus Scomberomorus; species Scomberomorus guttatus. The sequence goes on along the minus strand of CM076446.1, from coordinate 31,379,722 downwards.
TTGTTTAGCTGACAATCTCATTCATAACTTCTTTGACTGAAAAGCCAGGAGTCGTTGTGTGTTCAGGGGGAAATCTGGTTTCCATAGAGGTTCAAACCTACACTCCTTTTTTAAAGGATACTGTCTAATCTCTGGATCATGTCTGCAAGAAGCATTCATGTACACAGAAACAGGAACAGAAAGAAAAATGTACTTTATATAATGATGCAAAGTAACCGATGCACACAAATATGTCATTGCCATAGTTGCAACTTTATTGCACTCATTTCCCAACTGTTTAATTAACCTTTTAACCTTATTGAACTTATTGAACTTATTTTCAACATAAGCTTCGCTCAAACCTTCACCTCATATAGCCGCCTAAGGAAGTGAGGAGCACAGAGAAAATCCTCACTTTGGAAGATTTCCTCCATTTTTCTCTTCCTGTGAGAACATTTGGTCCCTACAAGCACAGAATTACAAGAGCATACACTCTCACACAAAGAAATATAGACTCAATTAGTCTCCCCAGGCAGCAGCAGCGCCTGTTCTGTTTCTATATTAAAGATTTTCCTCCATCTGATTATTAGCTCAGAGTGAACATGTGTGAGGGATAAAAAATCCTCCCTAAAACACTAACACATTATTTAAAAAAATAAAAAAACTGCTGTAATATACATTTGCTTTCTTGGTCCATCTTCTTTAGTACACAGTAGTTTTGTATTTGTGTTTGTTATCCCTGATAACATGGACCAAGTTACTTCTAGAACTGGATTGTTGAAAATGTCAGTAATGTAATTAACTACAGTAAGTATATTACTAGTAAATATGATATATAAACAATACTCCTGTACCTACAGTATATATAATACCCCATTCAGACCCACCTGATGGTGCAGGTAAAATCTGCTGTGTGAAAGGGATAAGTAACATTTTGAATGCAGCACTTCATATAAAAAAACGGAGCTGAGTGCAACAAGTAGATGCTCGTTGTCTGGAGGTTGTCGAGAAGCCTTCTAGGAAATGTAGGAAATCACTACCAGAAGAAGGGACAGTGGGTCCACAAATATGTACATTACAAAAATCAGCTTTTAGAATACATTACATGACTGTAAATATCACAGCTTTCACAGGGATTTATTCCTTAAGGTGGATGGATGCTGGATGTTGTTTTGAGTCAGACGGGTGAGGAGACGGATCGATGAGAGGCTGAGTGAATGTTTAATGTTTCATGGTTTACATTTGCTCTGTAATGCAGGAGAATCACCTCAGCTGTCTGTCACCCAGAGCAGTGAAATGACACCTAAGCTGATATAACACATACGTGTATATGTGTGTGTGTGTGTGTGTGTGTGTGTGTGTGTGTGTGTGTGTTTGTAAGAGAGTGTGTTCTGTCTGCTGATCATACGAGGAGACGAGAGCCGAGAGGAAAAACAGCAAACTCTAATTCAGGTCAGAGACAGAAATGTGAGGAGAAGCTGAGATTTGTGTTTCATTTTTACTATTTTTTTTTCTACGAAGGAGACAGTAAAAAGTAAAGTCAGCTCAACTCATATTACCTGCCTTTTGATTTAAAGGTCCCTTAATGTTTAAGGTGGACATAAATCTTTACAATGTAAATTCAACTCAGTGAATAGAACTAAAATGATTATTGGATATGAGCTAGTTGTCAGTTTATTAGGTTCACTTGCTAAAAGTAATGCAGTTAATAACTAAGAAGAAGTAAAATCCTTTAAAGCAAAGGCCGCTGGATAGACTGTGGAGAGCCTGACATGTTTTTATAATATACCTTCTAGCTCTTTGATATTTTCATATTGAACTTGTTTCACAACCATTGTTTTTGTGCTGTGATTTCTTTTTTCGGGTGTACTTTTTATCTTGTCGACTTTATGAAAAGATTTCATAAATTATTTCTTTTTGATTCAGTTTTCTAGTTCTTTGGTCACTAGTGTAGTAGTCTTTAGTTTAGGCATTAGTGAGTGTACCACAATTACTCACTATATTACTGATTACATTTGTATTATCTGTGAATGTCATGAAGTTGAAATTGAGAGGTTGTCATCTCATCAGTCTGTCACTTACAAGAAAGTTAAAGACAGATTAGCTTGAAATACAGACAGTTGGCACTTAGGTGATCATATCTTAATGTAATGTAAACATGGTGGGAATATCCGATGTAAAATTCAAAATTAGCTACTAAAAGTTTTATAAATTCTAGTCCAAAGTACAAATGCTTAACACAGAGAAACAACAGTGATGGCTGAAGCTTATCATGGAGCAGAAGTGCTCTAGCTTCTATTTTTATTACTTCACTTGATGTCCTGCTGCTGTAGAGTACAGATTTCCTTCCTGCCCTGTCAGTGAGGCACATTTGAATTAAAATTAATTTAAGTGAGAGAGTGGAAGAATTAAACAAAGAGAGCGAGGGAAGCGGAGAGAACGAGGGAGAAAACAAGAGGAAAAGCGATTAAAAGACAATTTAAGGTGGAAAGACAGAGTTAACCTGCAAACAGGATTCTTAAACCGCCGAGAGGAAAGGGGCTGAGAGAGAGCGAAGGCTTGACAGAGAGACAATGAGACAGAAGAAGAGAGAGAGAGAATTAACCTGCAATCAGGCCTCTATTTAGCTGCAGTCAGCCACAATCAGTAGCCATATTAGCATTTAATTAGACTGAGAGCCACAAACCAAGGCCTGCCGCTCCGCTCTGATTACCTCACACACTGCCTTCATGTATGTGTGTATGCATGTGTGTGTCTGGAGACGTACCTTTGTATTTGTGTGGATACATGTGCACCTAAAATCACAACTGGGTGCGTAAATATGTGCGCGTCAGCATGGAAGACCTATATTGTGTGTGTGTATGAGCGCTCTTAAAGGTTTGTGACTGTGTTTGTGTTGGTTTGTGACGTTTTTTTTTAACTGTTGTGTCAGTTTTGATATTGATTCGTCACGTGTTCCATGGAGACGCCCAGAGGAACAAAAGAGTGCTGTCAGGTTGAAATCTGCTCCCATGCGATAAAAAATTATTCACACCTACATACAGGTGATGTTCCCAACATGCCGACCTTCATCAGACTCTTCTTGGTTGGCGTCAGTAAACACACACACACACACACACTTTGGAAGCAGGTGACAGTGTGAATTAGCTTTGGCAAGGATGTGTGTGTGTGAGACATGAGTGGTTTCCCCTAAGACGCCTAAACATCACAGAGATACAATTTTCCAGGAAATCTGTTAAGTTATAGAATCTATTATGTTTCTATATGATAGCCGACAGTTTGTAATTATGTGGGGGTTTTTTCCCCCCCCGACTCCTCTGAGACTCACATGCTTAGGGAAGCACAAACATAATTAAACTTCACATTTTATTTTTTGTTTCTCAGGGACACTGGCCACTGAAGAGATCAAACCACCTTTTCTTATTGGACAGTTTCATACCTCCACTGTTCAGCGGATGAAGCTATTCTGGCTGGGGTGCTGATGTCCACCAGCTGTGTGAGTGGATTATCTCTCTGCTCTTTTTTTCCGCTCTGTTGTCTTTACACAGTCTGTTTGTTACTTGTGAATGTACATAAATGCCTATATTTATTGACAGTTGACATAAAATGTATATTTAATGATGCATTTCATTTGTATATATAGCTAGGTTTCCATCCAAATATGACGCAAATTTTAACAGAATTTCCAAAAAATCAGCAAAAGAAAATGCTAATTAATCCGCATCTCCATCCACTAATGTGAATATTAGGAGTTTCTTCATCAAGGTAAACAGCTGGTGGCACTGATGTCTCAGTTGGGGGCCGTTAAACCATTGCAGAAGAAGAGGGTGCAATAAGATGACATCATTACAAGAGCACGAGTCAATCGTTCCTTTCAATCGTAAAGAAACGATTGCGGTTGTGATTAAAAGAAATCGAGGTTGACTGTTAGTAGGAAACAGGAAATAAACCGCAGTCTCCTGTGATAAAGTCACACAGTTTGTTGGCCCATCCATCCACCCTGACCTCCTCCAGACTTTGTCACTCTACAATAACGTCACCTGACCTGCCTCCTTTGCTCCACAAGAGTCATAATGGAGTCAATGGACAAGAGTCATAGTTCTTATGGCTGTTAGAAGCCTTTCTCATTTAGTCAATTCTACCATCTGAAAAACAGATCACGATCATTCTCAGAGGTTTCTTCTCATATTCTTCCATTTATCAGCTTTGTGTCTCATTGAGAATCTTATTGCACAAAGGCAATTACTCGCCCACAACTGTGTGTGTTGCTGAGAGGTGGCAGGTGTAACTGGTGTGCAAGATGTTGCTAAGAATGAGCTCCCCTCTCAGTACTTTGGGGGAACAGTTTGGTTAGACTGATCTGCTCCAAATCTTGGACTGAAAATTACAGTGATTGGCTACATAAATAATTACAACAGGTGGTTTCAGCCATGCAGACTATTTGGTCGTGTACCAACAACTTCCAGCTGTGTGAAAACAATCACATGAAATACTGCTGACTATGCTGCAGCTTTTGCTCACTCATGTTTTTTTCATACGGTTATTATGGAAATGTGGGCGAGACAACAGCAACACTTAAATTCTTACAATCACAGCAAAGAACAACCTTAAGCATAGGAGAGGGTTTTCTATATAACTCTGGTGGCCATGCCCAAATTAACCTGTTAGGGGACCTCATTCAGGCAGTTGGGGCCCCTACTGACCCCCCTCTGTGCAATGCAAATGTACCCTGTTGCTTCCAAGTTGTTCCCATTAAGTCCAGTGTAACCAGTACTCCTATGCTTGAATAATACTTAATATGTGTTCATTAGGAATATATGTCAGGTGAGCACAGTCTAAACTGAAATGATAACACTCTTAAAGCTAGATTGTGACTCTGGGTTCCTCTACAAGACATGCTCACAAACAAACCTAATAATGCAGGACCAACCTTTGTTGATATTGTACTCTAGTGGTGCAAAAACCCTTTACAAGTTTCTAATTAATAAAATTACCAGAATCACATGACATACAATAATCAAGCCTTTGGTGGCCATGTTGGAGGTTCTCTTGCAAACCTTTGTTCTGCTGGCTTCTGTAACTCAGTTTTATCATTGAGGTTTTTTTTTTACATTATGCGTCAGTGTGCATAGTCTGTTATGTTCTCATGTGGCTGTCCCCTTCTGTCACTGAAAGTTTAAAGTCTGTTGCACCGTGTGGTCATAAGTGTGCTTTGTTGTTCCTGTAACCACGCCTATCAGTGATGTCACAGTGTACTGACACACCTGGGAGTACACTTTAAACCACTGGAAGTAAGGGATCCTGTAAGAATCGGTTTATTTCTCACCAATTGCGAGACCAAACTTATTGGTGAGTCCAGGTTAGCGTTGCTACTACAACTAGCAGCCATTTATCACTGTAATGTGTCATGTAGCTAGCTACAACCATCAGTTGTGTCCCACTGTGAGGCTTGACATAACAAAGTTGTAAAGATGTACTTCTAAAATGTTTGCGTTATTTATAAATGTTGAAAATGTCCATTGATAAGCTTACAATGTGTAAAATGTAGAATGTGTTTTCTGCTCCGAGGCTGCTTGCATATATGGTTGTGACCTATTTAAAGCTAGCTTATACATACATTAAAACCTGCATTCTGATTAAAACATTTTTCCAGAGATACTTAGAATGTACTTTTATGCTTTGCATGCATTACTTTTATCAATTTGTATGGATAAGACAATCCAGTGCTACAGTTAGGATTAGTATGGCAGGAAACCAGGAGTAATGTTATGTAGCAATAATACCAGTTCAGAGCAAAATGAATTACATCATCTGATGCATCCAATTTGAGGAAATACTTGATCCTACCGACAATCTCATCATAGAAAACCTGACATAACCACACAGGTGTGCAAGGCTCTCTCTCACTGTCTCTCTTACACACACACACACACACACACACACACACACACACACACACACACACACACACACACACACACACACACACAGATGTTCGCACACACACCAACAACACATCAGTCTTGGTCTAATTTTGCCATTGTTTTACTGACTTATCTCAATATACCAGAGCTAAATTTAATAAAAACACATGACACGTGCTTTTGGTGGAAAGATTTGAGCACAATTGGAGACAAAATCCACCAAAATTTAATGTTGCTTGAACCCAGAAACAAGGGAACGACGTGCAATTTGTCCCTGTGGAGGAAAATAAAGACAGTCTCACCATGCAGAATCTAATATGACCAGATGTATGAACACATGTACGTAGCACATAAATACAGCGACACATGTATGACAGCATGCAACACATACAGTATATAATGGACACACACACACACACACACAGTGATGTATTTAATTTTGCTAAATACCGTCGTTATTGGCTAAGTGGAAATCTGCCTGTGAATGCCACGTGAGTGGCTTTTTAGTGCAACAATTTAACAGTAATATGTGTCCTGTCAATGCTGGCAGGGCTGCAACTAACAAATATTATTCAGTATTATTTAATCTGCCTATTATCTTTTTAAGTAATAGATGAATCATTTACTCAGAACGTGAAAAATGCACATCACAATTTCCCAGAGCCAAACGTGACATCTACAGATTATTTGATTTGTTCAACCAACAAAGATACCAAAGATATTAATCGTTTTAATTCTATAAAACATAGAAAAGCCACAAATCATCACATTTGAGAAGCTGGGACCAGAGAATGTTTGGTATTTTTGCTCAATAAATAAATGTATTATCAAAATGAATGAGGATTAATGTTCTGTTGGTCAACTAATCTACTAATCAGCTAACTGTTCAGCACTTAAGAGATGACCTTTTACACATATTTTCTACAATAGACAGAATACAAAATGTGTCTTGAGCCACATCAAACCACTGGCAAGTCTCATCAGATCTATCATTTTACATATTATCACATAAAAATGTGAACTTAGATAAGAAAGGTAAATAGTAAACATTAACAATATACAAGGTTTTTGCAGGACATACACATGTTGAAAGGTGATTTACTGAATGAGACAGTTTTACATAACACACACTGATGTTTGGATGGAAACATCAGTTTTCCATCAGACAAGTGACAAATAACATGTGCCTTGTGTCCTATGTGTTATGTATGGCTCCATTAATCTTATTGTGGTTGTGTGTGTGTGTGTGTGTGCGCGCGTGTGTGTGTGTGTATGCGTATGTCAATCCCACTCACCCCCATCGTCCTCATCAAAGGAATTCATGCAGGGGAAGTAGATGGCGAGGGCCTCGAAGGACGCTGACAGGCTGATACGGCTCTGCGATCGCTCCATGTAGAGGCCCGCCGTCGGGCCCGGGTCGGCCGGCTTGGCCAAGCGCGGCTGGGCATTCTTCACGCGGAGTACGGCTCGCGGCGTCTTGGATGGCTGTCAGCTGCCCCCCACGGCAGATCCACCTCACCCCGAAAAGAAGAGTCAAACAAGAACCCCAAGACACTCACACCGACTTAAATCGGTGCAAAGAACTCTCAGCAAGTGGTGGCAGAAGTTGACGTCAAAGAAAGATTCTGATGTTGCTCTTTCTCCGTATGTTAGATGAAATGCAAGCTCTGGTTGTGTAAAATGATCCTAAGAATACAAAATGTGAAGATATGTCTCTATTGTTAGCTCACTTTTGACGAGGTGGATTGTCCTAATGAATGATATCTTTGTTTTTGCTATTTTTAAACTTCTATCTGTGGCTGTGCGTAGCAGAGTTAGATCTCTTTCTTCCTGTCATCTCTGCTCTGGTGTTTTTATTTTAGTTTTGCTTCCGTTCTCTGGCAGGTGCTCGTATACATTTTCCTGTTCATCCCTGTCTTGTCATCAGAAGTCTACGTGATAGTCTGGTGGACTTACTGTTGTCTGATCATGGGTCTTGCCTGCTTCTTCAGGCTGATAAAACCTGATTTTGCTCTCTTTGTTTCACAGCAAAACTCCCTGAACTCTGCCCTCTGCATGTCAATCTAACATCCCCCTCCTGTTTGTGCATTCACAGCTGGGATGCCCGGTCTTCTTCAGATCCCAGTAAAGGAAGGAAGATGGGAGGAGACGCTGGTGGTGGAGGTGATGGTGACGCCCAGCTTCAAACGTGTTGCTCTCCGACCGAATCAAAGCTTTTCCTCTCTGTCGCACAGCATTGTCATTTCCTCGTTCTTTCACACAGCAAAAGCATTTCTTTCACACAGAGAAACTGACTTTCAAAACCTGGGAGACGTCAGCTGCAGGAGCTGTTGCAAATCTGCTTCGTTTCCAAGCCCAGATCAGCTGGGAGAGCATCAGTTGCAGCAACAATTGCAACTGGGGGCAATCTGTTGCTTCTGCTTTGCTCTGAATTGTAATGCAGTTATTGTTTTGTTGTTGCTGCTGTAAATGTTCTCAATGATGTGATGCTGTCAGCCAGGTTTGCTGTTTCCTTCTCTCCTCCATCGGTCCTGTGTTGCTCCGTTGCTGCGCCGATGCTCCACTGACTGTCTGCTCCTAAGACGGGAAAGGACAGAGAGAGAGAGAGCGAGTGAGAGAGATGATGAGGGAGAGAGAGAGGCTGTACTGTTTAACAGCTTGTGTCTGACTGGACTCATTCAGTGGCAAGCTGTGAGGAGAGCGAGAGTGGGGGGAGAGGGAGTGCAAAAATGGAAGACTGTTGCTGGTAGCCTGGCCAATCAAAATCTGGATGAGGGAATATGGGTGTGGCTTGGGGACCATGGAGGCAATGCAGGGCAGGACAAGTTTACAGTGTCTCTCTATCTATCTCTCTCTCTGCATCTACTTATGTCTCTCGAAACCAGTGGTCAAAAACAGGGCTGCAACTAATGATTATTTTCATTATCGATTAATCGATTATTTGTCTATAAAATGGTTAAAAATGTTGATCACTGTTTCTGACAGCCCAAGGTGCAACCTAAAATGTTGGGTTGGAACAGAGAGTCTTTGCATTTTTCTCTTTAAAAATCACTCATAACGATGAATTGATTATCGAAATAGTTGGTGATTAATTTTCTGTCAATTGACTAATCATTGTGGCTCTAGAAATATAATCAGAAATACATGAAACAAAAGCCCAGAGAAGTTATTTTAATTCAGAATATGACCACAAATGACTATTGTTATGTTTTGTCCAGAGGAAACTAAGGCAGAAAATGAAATGAAAGACCATAAAAGACCCTATTGTGACCATATTGCCTGCAAATTGTATACATAAGGGTAAAAGGAGCGTAATTTAGGCAACAGGTCAATAATACTATTTTTCCTTCCAGTTGGTAAAACTGTGCCATGCCGTGCTGTAAGCATTCAAAATCATATTTTGTAATGTGGACATAGCCTGAGTGGTTTTCCATCCAACATGACAGCATAGTAAAACAGCATTGTTTACCCTGATGACGTGTTGAAGGTGTGTTAGCTCGCACAACCTGCAGTTACATGTAAGAGCATTGAGATCAGTGGTGGAAGAAGGATTCAGATCCATTGCTTACGAAAAAAATTTTAAGCGGCAAACGAAACGTTTCCTACTGCTGCTAGTTCACATTAAAAACATTCAGCCGCTGAGACTCTGGGTGACTTTCTTTGTGAAGCAGTCACAGGAAACACAATGTATTTGTCACAGAGGTTAGCACTGGCAGCGATGATTCATCAAGTATGTGTCTATAAAAAATGTCATTTATATAATTTTTTTGTCAGTGGATAGGTTGTAAATATTGCAGGGAGTAATAGAACAAGAGGGAACAACTCCAACTCTTCAGCATCTCCTTTTACTGTGTCCTTCTGTTCTGTGGGAAACTACTTGCACTGTGTGTGCAGCATGAAATTATATCACATTGCAATTATTATTGACTAACTTTTGTGTTAAGTTTGTTTGGCTGCACTACAAACAGATCCACCGGTTGCTCCTCTGTTGTATTTCTGACAAAGATCAACCAGGACTGAAATATGAAGGATTATAAATTCAACAACATACAGACAGCAGATATGTTTGTTGTTGTTTTATTTGTGTGGATATTATGCTTCATTTGTGCAGCAGAGGAAAAGAAATAGACTGAACTCAGTTTAGTAGACTAAACTTTTCTAATCAAGTGACGGACGTCAAAAACATTCCAGAGATGTGGATTTCTTCTTTTAACATTGTTCCCAGCAATATTATAAACAGATCCACTGGAAAGAAGCACTGAAAATTTCATGTTGCTGCTTTATAATATAAGCCTCCATGTGATTCACCAATGGAAAAGTTTTGCTATGAAACAAAATTAGCAGGAAGTGATATCGCTCTGAGTTAGGCGTTGCTCGAGGAGAGCACTGATTGGTGAAAATGAACTTTGCACTCGACTTGGAACCTGAAAAAAGATCATTAGATGGATCCGTTTCGACCATTTGGTGACCATTCCTCTGGAGAATAGTTTCTTTCTTTTATCTTTCATCCTTATTTCTATGTTGTGCACCTTCCTTTGCCTGGAGGTCTCACTTAGTTCATTCTCTCTATCTCTCTCCTTTCATTCTTACCTCTTATTTTTCTTCCTTTCTCATCTCTTGTTTTGTGTGAAGCAGAGACAGAGAGGGAGAGAGGAGATGGGCTGTGTAATCAGCAGTGCTTCACAGGGCTCCATTCATCTTTCTACTTCCATAGATAGAAGCCATAGGGGACACACACACACGCACACACACACACAATCAATATAAACAAACACAGGCACACTGCACATTTCAGGACAAACAGATACACACATGCAGGCAGCCACCATGAGTTGAATCATGTTTTTGCAAACGTAATCACACATAGAAACAGATACAATACCCAGATATGCAAACACACACACACACACATATACAGGTAACAGTTGGCAGAGGTGATCCAGTTGTTTTTGAGATATGGCAGCACAAGTCAGCCAGTCATAGTCAAAGAACAACAATACATCACAGTACATTTATGAAAATGTCAGAACTGGCAGCCCTGATCTTTTCATCCACGTCTTCATGACCAGCTGCTGTAAACACACTGATTAAAGAAAAATACAAACTTTGTGGAGAATAAGCTCTTTGCAAAAGATCATTTTAAATAGTTAAATAATTTTGAAAGTACTGTGTGACAATGCTTAGCTTGCTTTAAGTAGTGCATGTGGTGACTGACTGAAGCATGTTTGTCCCTCGGGACTTACCGTAGCTGTATGCGCTTGCTGCTGAGATCATTCAATGCTAGAAACACATATACTGCTTGTACCGCTGTGACTGATAGCAGCTCTCGTACATACTCGCTGCCGAAAATACCAAAAACATTTTAAGGCCAAGATGATCGTAAAATCCATTTTACAAACCTTCTTAAGCTTAAGAGGTGTTTCCCAAAAGCTGATTGTAACTGATTGAGCACTGTAACATTCTAACTCTTAGAAATGATAGATTAATAAGTGTTATTCACTTGTAGGAGGCTAAGAGCATCTTAAGAAGCTCCACAACTTGCAGGAGGAACCAAAAACTACATGTTTTATAAAAGTTTTCATTGTTTTACTACATTTATAGGTCTATAGTTTTTTACATTTTTTCACGAACTGATGTTCTTTTTAAGTGACGTTTTTTTTTTTCAATTTATGGTGTATGTTGTCTCACACTTATGTTGTTTGTCCCACACTTACATACAGCAAATCTAATACAGAAATTATGACGTATATAATAATGTGCATAATCATGAAACTTATAGGAACAGCATTTTAGTTTTAATACGACCTTCAGAGTAACGTCTGCCTCGAGCAGCAGTTAAATCAATCAAAGTTTACTTTCTTCCACCCAGTAATATGAATTATATAGACTGTAGACTGTTTACTGCACATTAGACTTAGTTTTCATACTGAATACTGAATTTCAAGTATAAAACATTTGTGTAGTTTACAATATTTACGTTTTGTAATGTGTGTATTTTCAATATTTGGCACAGCTTACAGACATGTAAATATGCAAAGTTACTTGAAAATGCGTTCAGCATCACCTTTAGCACCACATACAGATGTCATTAAGAAGCTCTTAAGCCGCTGATATACTTGCTTTTTACCAACTTGTAAGCGTAGACAATGGCTGCGATTCCAGCGCCATTGCTCAAATTCTGCTTGCATATTTGTGTATACATGGAGGATTAAAAGGGGGCAGATTGGGGCCTAATCACCCCTTGTCTTCACTGGAATATCCGCCTTGAGCATTCACTTTTGCACAACATAAACAGAAACCATGGCCACTTTCAAGAAGGTTATAATATTGTTGATGTTGAGATCACGGCGGAAAAAGTGGCAGCAGTGACGTTGCAAGGAGACATCATACAGATGAAGGTAGATGAGAACAATCTCTGTAAACTTATAAGTGTCTCCCACTGCCTTCACCCCCTGCTTGCTAAATATTCCAACAATAATCCCTCTTTGTCTGTCAGTCATTTAATATGTACCACTGTCTTCCCTCCACTTTAAACTTCAGTTAGTTTTGCTCATTCAGCAAATACAAGCCAGAGAAATTTAAATGAATCCTGCAATTGGTGATAAACAAACTTATCAACACTGTGCAGATATATTATGATCTTTTTTTGCTCTGGGACAGTAAACATTTTTACTCACTGGCCTGTTTGATATGGTGGATGATATATTTCAGGACCCCGTTCCTGTTTGTGTTAGTTTCAGTGAGTACCTGCCGATGCCTCATAAAAGGCTCTTTACACTGCGATGCCTCCGTCCTTGTGTGCCCTGCTGAGTGTACTGTGGCCAGTGAAGTGCACTGGTATCATGTTGACAAGCGTTCGCCCGCTCACTGTGAGCATGCTGTCCAAGCACGCCTTATCACAGGAGCATTGACCTTTTACTACAAGTACCTGCCTCAGCGTCTGTCTCCACCTTTTTCATGTCGCTGCCTGTCTCTCTGCCTACCTGCCTTTTTCCTCCATCTGCTCCTCTGTCAGACCTCTGTCTTCCATTTCGCATTTACATTTGTCTTCTGGCTGCTTTCATTAGCTGTCTTCACTTGTCTGCTCACCAGTTTACTCGTCTACCTGCCGGTCCTTCTACTTTTTCCCTCTATTGTCTATCTGAATTAGATTTCCTGTCTGTTAACCTTTGCCTCTGCCATCACCCTCATCCGTGTCTCTATTTGTCTACTTGATTATTTGTCTGAGTTTGATTTGTTGATTGTTTTGCCTGCAGTATTCCCCACTGGTGGTTATCTGTCTGTCTGCCTACATATCTTTTTTGTGTATGTATGTGTTCAAGGATAACTCTGATGATATTCTATATTTTCTTATTGTCAGCAAGTCCTATGAAAAGTTCAAACCCATTAATGAATTGATCCTACGAACAAAGTATTGTCTGTGTATCCAAAGCCTGATATATAATATTCCTCTGTGCTCAGCTCCATTGTCCAAAATATACAAAAAAAAAAAACGGAAATACTCACTAGAGTACGAAACCCACAGCTGAGTTTATTCCCCAGCAACTGTGCTGCATTTATTTACATTTACAACATTTATTTACATTGCACTGCAGTGCCCAGTTTTTAAAGAATTAAAAAAAAAAATGAAAGTACATGTTAATGACCAATTTTTAAAGATTCTTAAAGTTTAAGATTTTTAGAGTTTTTCAGTAGGAGCAAACAGGCTGACAGCCATGGACAGATTAGGGGATGTCAGATGGTGTTTTGAGAGGGGCTAACACATCCTTGGTAAAGTTTTGCTAAAAATGTTTTTTAAAGCTTTTGATTGGACAAAATTGTAGTTTCAGTTGTTTTCTACAACTTTACAAGCACAAACATGAGAAAAAAATCTGACCTGGCTGAATAAGATGACTATCTTTTATTCTTTTCTTTCCATGTTTGCTATGTCAGAGCAAACCAATCTTGTATTTCTGTACTACAGTTCCCAGAGATCACCCATCAATCAAACAATGAGATGTAATGTGATGTGATGTATTTGTCCCAAAATTCTTTGTTGAAGTTTTTGAACTTGAGGTGAATTTATGTAAAAATGCTCCCTGTATGATAAAACACCATGTTTCAGCCTGCCCTGAACACTTCATTTGCAATGTTTTTTTTTTACTGTCGAGACGTTGTGTATGTACATAAACAGCCACCTATTTCATAATCTTCGGTGCTGAGGTTGTTCACATTGTCCAGTCTCATATTTCGGATCGGATTTGGGCTCAAACAGGAAAGGATGTATTTTGAAGTTGTCATTTTGCATAAATAACGAGAAAAAGAAGTGAAATCCTACTACTATTGTTTGTTTACGTCCGAGCTGGCAGAGAGAAATCAGAACAGAGAAGGTCATCAGGAGGGGGGTCTTAAAGAGACAGGAGCTAAAATGGCCTGTTTCAGACAAAGGTGAACTGAGTTTGCATAAAGGGCCAGTATACAATAAATAAGGAGTTTTTTAAACTGTAAATCATGTAAAGATATTCCAGTAGAGCTCCTGAATAAAAATATGGACCTGGAAATGTGCATTATATGTCCTCTTTAAGATAAGCACATTTTGACACAACATCAGCAACATGTGACCTCAGGTTGGCAGTGGGTCAAAACATTGTTCTGTTTTATTGACTTGAGGTTAACTAACATTTATTTTGATGAAAATGTCAGAAAATTACTACAGGCAGGTTAAGATTTCCCCTAAGCAGACGGGCATCCCTGAAGCTGTTGAGCTAAATTGAAGCTAAACAGTCATCAGCTCTGCAGCAGATGATTATGATGACAAGTTTTTATTAAAAAGCCAAATTCTGAGCTTTTAAAGTAGTTTTTCCACCTGAAACCCATCTGTTTTTCACATTTCTGCCCTTCTGTAAATAACTTCTGCCTGACTGAACCCTGACCTGGACGGTGTGACCAGGATAGGGCATAAAAGTCACGTCTAGCCTGCCTGCCCTACCAAACTGTGGCGTTGCCAAGGCAACTGCAAGTTGCAGCAGCAACATCAGGATCAGCTGACACTGATGTGAGATGACAAGACCACCCAGAGAGGAAGCGAGTGAGTGGAAAATGCCAAGAAATAATTAAGGAACTGACATGGAGACGTTTCCTAGTGGTGTGTATTTACTGTGACATGCTGTAAAACAAGACAGAAGCTGAAGGAATATTATGGAAATAGATAGAAAGAAGAGGGGAGATGAAAAAATAATAGGGAGGGGTCTCGTCAGTGTTCAAATCAGTTATTTTTTAAATCACACAAACACAGCCATGTAGTCCACTGAGATTATGCAATGCAATGTGTGTTATTCCGCTATAATCCTGCTTCGCTGGGTATTAACATTGAAACTTTTATAAGTAGAGTAGAGCAGGTCTAAAGTGCTCGCTTTTCCCTTCCTCGTTTTCTTCATTCCCTCTCTCACAAACACACACTTACACCCATTTCTTTTCTATTTTCTATATCTTTTTCACTCTTAGTTTCCCTGCATTTGTACCTGTTTATTTCACCGTCTTCTTTCTTCTTCTTCCATATTAGCAATACATTTTTGTTTGATTTTTATTTTTACTTACTTTTACTAATCTGTTTCCGAATTTCATTTTATTGCCAAATTTTTGGGCTCACAAACTTACGACACATTTTGAATTTAGTTTCTATTTTACTGAGCTCTTTTAAGTTGTTTTTATTCTAGAAATCTATTTCACTTCATGTTTTAACTCAGGTCGAGGAAATGTAAATTAATTAATAAAAAATCTTTTGGAACATTTACACCCTTTTAATATTTGTATATTCTTTATTTCGTCTCCCTCTTATCTTTCTCTTCTCTCTCTCATAATCTGATTGGAACTAGAGCTTAAAGAAGCCAAATTTCACTGCCTTCAATGTTGCCACCCGCTGTGTTGCTGTGCATGTGACAATAAAAGCTCTTAAAATCCCACAGTCCAATGTACACTCCTTTTTCTTCTTTGGTCATCTCTCTTACTTTTTATTTTGAAGGGAGGAGTGTAGTAAAGTCGAGGCTTTCGTAACTGACTGGATTCGAAAGCCCAAAGGATTTCAAGTCCATCGCTTTGACCACTTGGCCACAACTACCTCCCCTCTGAATCACCGGATTTTCCAGGACAAACAGACCTTTATGGATAAAGCTGATGGGTATGTGTGAAGTCAAGTATCGACATCAGTAATGTTCCATCAGCAGTAAACAATGCAGAGTCTTTACACTGAGTGATTTGAAGGGGAATGTGTCATTGTTCCAGGTAAGGGCTTGACTGTATAAAGTAGTCCTCTTTTAATAACAGTGAACAGCATATATATTCTTTTTCAATATTTTAGACAGAAATCTGAGTCTGTTTTGCAAAGAGTTTAAAGTTTTTTAAATTTACATTTAATGAATAAAACACAAGACCAAATACAGACAACACAGAGAATAGTACACCAGAAGTTACAGATAAAAAGATATAAATATATTTGCTTAGGAGGTCATTGCATCACAAATCCTTCCTGATAGTATTAAGAATGCATATGAGCATCACACAAATTTTAAATATTACTGACAAAAATGTTAAATAGGATGGGCCCCAGATTAGATCTGTGTGGAACACCGTTTCTATGGCCACAAGTTCTCATTCAACATTATCTACTTTTAAACATGGTTTTTTCTTCAAAAGGAAATGTTTGAACCCTCCACAGGCACTAAAAGTCAAGGGTTTGCCAATTTGTGTAAAATCTGGGAAAATCAGCCCAGTGTTGATAGTTTGATTCTAAGGTTTGATTCTAAGCTTTGATTGGGCAGCACAGATATCCGTGGAGGGCCTTGCGGACATGGGCAGATGATGAAATTTATGTCATGCAGACCAACGCAGACCCTCGCTGCCATGCAAACATGGAAAGCATGAATTGGCCTTTAGCAAGCATGTTAGCAGAGCAGCAGCAGCAGCTTCAGCTCTGTTTGTGTGTCTACACAGAATGCATTTAGGAGCAGTGTTGAGTGTAGGTCATCCGCGTTTTGGAAGCAATCAGAGCTCGACACACAATCACCGTAGGGAGGTGTGTAAAATGGAGGAAGATAGACTTGAAGTGTAAAATTACATTTCGGGTCGTGGTTATGTGAGTATAGTACAAGTAAAACACAAGTTGTGGAGTTTGAACTCAGTCAGCTTCAATGGAAGCAGCCTGGTTCACAACTATTTCAGATACTTATTGAGACACAATATCACAAATTTCATACAAGTCCTGCAGTATTTTCCACAATCTTGAAATACTTTACTTCTGCTGATCAGAAAAAAGACTAGTTGACAGTGGATATACTTTTTGGCCGGGAATCTTGTGCTTCACAGTTACGCTGTCTCTTTTAGTGTCTAACACACACACTCATGCTGACGTCAGTCTGTCAGTCTCGCTGTGTCTCTGGGGTCCATCCAGGAAGAGACAGAAGGCTGAGCAGCCAGAGGTAAAGACCTCCACTGAGCTACCACAGTGAGTGTGTGTGTGTGTGTGTGTGTGTGTGTGTGTGTGTGTGTGTGCGCGCACATCCATACATATATGTGTGTGTGTTTGTGCATGTGATAGATAGAAAGAATGCATGTGTGTGAGACAAAGAAACAAAGAGCTTTGGCTTATTTTTGTGACACCAGACTTTTCTGTGTGTGTGTGTGTGTGTGTGTGTGTGTGTGTGTGTGTGTTCGTTCATTCGTTCCTTCACAGCGAGGGGGACAGATAAAGATGTTATATAACCATGCCATGATGGATCACCAGGTAGCCCTGTACTCTGTGTGTGTGTGTGTGTGCATGTGTGTGCACACAAAGTGAAACCACAAATCTCCCCTCCATTACATCAGAAAGCTTTTAGTTTGTTATGAAAAGAATCTCAAAATTCCTCAGTATTTACTTTGGATATGCAAACAGGTGTTAATTAGATCGAGCAGTATTGGGTATTGAGTATTGAGTATTGAGTATTGAGTATTGAGTATTGGGGAATACAGGGAAAATTTTGATTAAGAAAAATAGAAAAAATCATTCGCAGCACAATCATTCTGTAGTTTTGCCATTTTTTCATGATTTGGATTCTGGATTCTGGCTAATGTTAATTAACTAATATAATCAGCAGCCTTTTTGTTTTCTCTCACTTTGTCTCTTTTTTTTCCAACAAGTTCCAAATAAAATGACAAAATCCGTTGTTAGTCCCCTCCACTCCAGAACAACACATCGAAATGTTTTCTGATCTGACGCCTCTATCAGCAGGACAACATCATTTGTCTGTGCTTTTCCAAAACAGTTACAAATAAACAAACAGTTGAAAAATAAAAATGTTTTATGATGTGACAGCACTGTGGTGAAGGTCTGGTTAGGTTTAGGCAGAAAAAGCAGGGTTAGGGAAAGATGATGGATTAAAGTGATCACTTAAAACATGATGTGGGTTAAAGTTACTAAAAGTTCCAATTCTAGTTCCTTAAAGTTAAAGGCAACCTTCGTCACCATAGCAACAGTAAACACCACGACAATTGTAGTTACATGTTTAAAGAACTGTCCCAACTTGCAGTTGGAAACGGGAAGGGAACAGCAGTCTCCTGTAGGAAAGTCCAAAGTCCACTTTTAGCAAGTTAGGATCTAACCAGCCAGTCAACCTCTGAATATGGAAATTTGTCACCTTAAATAGACGTTATCTGAACTGGGTCACTTCACTAGATGGCGTCTGTCACTCAAAAGTAACTATAGGTTGTTTTTTGGCGACTGACAGTATGACCTATAGTGTCGTTTTTCTGGTCCACACTATTCAGTCTCAAGGACTCATACACAACTGTAAGAATATAATGCAAACATACATTTATGTTGTGTGAAACCTTCATTTTCCAGTTTTTCACACACATTCTAACGTTAACCCCACAAAAAGCCAGTTAAAGGAATTAGGACTGAACATGAAATGTCCTCACTCTCAAGGTCTTACAACTCAAATTGGTCCTCACAAAGACGGAAGTAGGCTACATGACAAGATGCTTGTTGCTGATAATTATTTGTGGGGTCATCACTATAAGTGATTATTTCACTTTAGACAGTAAACAAAAACACTGAATAATTCAGCTTTAAACATAGCAGAGTATAAAATGAAACATTGCCAACCTGCAGGTATTTGTCACACACACACATGCATGCACACCTTAGAGCACTTGAACACACATGCTTGGATGTTTGTATATACACAGACACACACAAGAGGCGGGGAACATCCACATGTGTACTTTTATATCATCATGATCACAAGCAAGCATTTACACACACACACGCACACGGAAAGGAGAGCAAACAAACCAGGAAGAAACAAGATCATGTGACGGAGCTTTTGAGAAACTGCAAAATGTGTTATCTGTGTGTGTGTGTGTGTGTGTGTGTGTGATGAAGTGCAGGAACCAGGGGAGGTGAGCGGCTTTGCACCAGCACGTGATATGTGCAGCTGTTTGTCTCCGTGTGTGTGTCCCGGTGGGCGTGCAAATATAGAGGTGACATTGATTTGTCTTTGAGGATGAGGCGTTCCTTCCCACGTGGCTCTGTATCTTTATTTTCTCCCTCTCACTCCTCTATCTCAAACCTCTAACCTCCTCCTCTCCTATTTTTACTCCCTCCTTACTTCTTCCTCTCCTTTCCTCTCCCGACCCCACTTTTCTCCTCTTTTCTCCCCCTCCTCCTGTCACTCTCCCCATCCTCATTTCCTCTCATCCCTCATCACAGTGAAGGGGATGTTTGTGTTTAATCTCACTAAAACATGAGATGAGTCATTTGCTTAAAGTCTGAATAAAACAGCTCTTCTTCAGTGTGATGTATTTTCTTGTTGAAACAGATTTAGGCAGCAGAGTCTAAATTAATTGTTTATCAGTTATGGGGAGGGAGGTGGTTTTCTTTAATGCGGAAAAAAAGAATAAGATTGTTTAAAAATGTGTGATGATTGTATTGATTTGGTTTGAGAGGAAGAAAAGAACTGGGAGTTGTTTATAGGTGGTGATGATGGAGACAATGCTTTAACTATTGCATCTGTCTGTTACTGCTGCAACTTTCCGTTCTTGCAGCTTTACCACTGAAATTCATTTCTGAAACAAAGGGTTCTTGATTTCAGACCAAAGCAGGATTCTCACTTTTAGCCAGCGAGCGTCAACTTTGCAGACTGAAAGGAAAACTCTCATTTTATCAGCTGTAGCTTGCTATCAGCTATGTGTCTGAATTTTACTTTAATAGACAAATGTCTGGTGGTGAAGACTGACTGACTTAGACTTTGAGAAGCAACTTTGTATTAGTTTCAGTTTGAATCAGACTTTGCATGGAAGTGTTTTAAATACAAGGATGGCTTGTTGATCCTCCGCACTGCTGTCACAGCAATATTTGTCCTGTCTGAAGTCTTTATCCTGCACATGCTCACAAGTAAAAAGCAAATCAGAAACATGCACATACAGTATATAACAAAACTGACTACACCCCTGGTCAATATCACTAAAATGTTAAGTAGTTATAAATCCTTTCCATTTAATACAATTGTATTTGTTTTAAATACTTTTTTTCAAGCTAATTCACTTGAAAAAAAGAATGTTTGACTAATTAAACTATAATGAAATATTTAACAACTCCTTTATTTTTTTATATCATTGTATCCCCACCTGTATTTTTGATGACAGATTTGATCCTCCTGGGCGTAGATGATACCAGTGTTGCTCAAATCTGTGGAGAAGTGTTCTGCCATTCTTCACAGATGATTATTTTCAGCTGCTCTTTGCTGGAGGGGTTTTGTTGCTCTACTTCCCACTTTAAAATACTCTGAAGGTGTTCTATTGGATTCAGGTCAGGGGACATACTTTGCTAGGTCATAGTTTTTGTTTTTTTCTTTAAAAGCTCTTATGTGATTTTTGCAGTGTGTTTGGGATCATTGTCATGTTGGAAAATTCCTCTCCTGCCAACCTTCTTGACACTGGGAGTCATCTTTTCAGTCAGTATTTGGGTCTACAAACTGTTATTGGGAGTATGGGTCTTCCTGTACCTTCTAACCACTGCTGCAACTGTGTTTTGGCTTCTGTTCAGTAGCCTACTGATGATCTTGTACCCACTCCCATCTTTATGAAGTCTCACAATCTGGTTTCTTACTTGTTCAGGCAGTTCCTCACCATGTGGAGCCATGTTGCATGAGACACAACCCTGGCCCAAACTGAGAAAGCTGTCAGGTTCTTTTATAACCTTGTTTTGGCAATTAGTCTTAATTGGAAGTCATAGGTGTAATCATGCATGTAAACACACTAACAGAAAGGTAAGCTGGTTATGTAGAGCAGAACATACAGATTAATCATCAAGAATATATCCTATTTGATTGTTATTTTAATGTTAAAACAGTCAGAATGCACCTTTATATACTGACCACATCCTTTATCTGTCTCTCTGTTTCTGTCTGTCTCTCTGACCTAGAAACTACGGAGGCAGAGAATCGTCCTCTCAGCATCTCTAACGCATGATTATCTTTGTGTGTATCTATGTTCCTTAGTTCCTCATGGAGAACTCAAGAGATTAGAGTTTATGTGGGTATGTGACTGTATGTTGTAGTGTGTGTGTGTGTGTGTGTGTGTGTGTGTGTGTGTGCGTGTGTGTGTGTGTATTGGAACATGCTAGTTAATGGGCCTGGTCTCTCTGTGGTGCTGCAGACCGAATCCCAATAACATGTTGAGAAAGTCCCAAGAGAACACAGGTTCAATTCCTCATTCCAGCCTTTCATCTGCTCCATCACTCACCCTCTGTGTGTGTATGTATGTGTGTGTGTGTGTGTGTGTGTGCGCACGCGTGCACATGTGTAAGTGTGTACAGAGCATGTAAATAACGATTTTGTGGACATGACTGTGTATGTGTTTAGGGGGCAGGGAAACAGGAGGAAGAAAATAGTGGAAAACAGGAATGAGTAGAAAACAGAAAAATAAATAACACGTCTTCAATTCTAATGTTTGATAGCTGGAAGAAAATCAAGAAACAAATTGACTGACTTGCTCCTAACAGCATCAGTTTGTCTGTGAAATTGTGAGAGCGAGGGGCAGCTGGTGGAAAAAAAATTTACATTTTTTTTAAAAAAAGATAAATTTTAGGCCAGTAAAATATGCTGCTCCATGTTGGAAAATGCACAACACAGGGCTCTGACCATCTGCTTACCTCGTCCGTTGTGTTTATAACCTGACTAAATAAATCAGCAAGGCAGGTGACTCACTACATTAATATATTAATTTCAGTTTATCAATGCCTCGACATGGATGAGCATTTTGGATTTCACAGAATTAATTCAGTATTTCGCATGAATAACAGCCCAACATGTCATTACAAAATTCAACAGGTAGATTTTCCTTTAGCTTTAATCAAGGGACACAAACAAATGTGACACCAGGTCAGTTCTTTCATTTGACAAGAATCATTTTTCAGCTCAACACATTCAACAACTGGTTCCTACAGCGGATGCGGACCGACCAAAATTTTTCGTGTCATTGTACATTTATTTTTTAACTTAACTTTTAAACTGAGGTGACACATCAATAATGTTTGATGTTACATTTCCAAATATATTAAAGCTGACAAAAAATATAAAAATCAATCAATCAAAAATGACAACTCACTTACCAGTTGTCATAGTAACACAACATGGTTTGTACCTTGCGGTCAGGAGTGGATCCATGACAAAAGAAATCTTAGAAATAGGTGCTGTGGTCTAATAAAGTTTAGGAACCACAGTACTAAACTATATGGTACAAATATTGGCTACAGGAACTTAATGTGCAGCCATTTGTCTGATTTTGTTTCCACTGTAGAGTTCCTGAAAATAAATTTCAGCCCCACTCAGGAGGAGATAAATCCAAATTCCAGGTACTTTCTGGGGATGTAATATGGGATTGTGTTTCAATATACAGGTATATATACAGGTACAGAATATCTGAAAAGTGTTTCACTACCTTGTTATTTATTTGTCCGTGTAAAGTGTAGATTAACTGCATAGTGTGGAGGAGTATACAACTGCTTTAAAGAATAAGGCTGGTGATTTTCTATATTTTTCTTATTGTCAACAAATCTCATGTGCATAGCCAAACCAACAATGAATTGCTCTACCTACAAGTATTGTGTGTGTATCCAAAGCCTGTATCAGGCTGTGCAGCGGTGTGGCTCATTGACGTGTTTTTAATGGTTTTTGGACAAAAACGCAGGTCTATGGCACAGAGGAACAAGATATATCAGGCACACACAATACTTGTAAGTAGGATGAGTTCATTGTTGGTTTGGCTCTGCACATGAGATTTGTTGACATTAAGAAAAATATAGAAAATTGCCAGCCTTATCCTTTAACAACATTTTCCAGTAATGTTCAAGTGTCCTAGTTATTTTCAAAATCATGTAACGTTTCCACTAGTGAGTTGTTTTTTAAAGCACGACCAAACACTACATCAATATATTTGATTTTCTCTTCAGAGAAACAAATGCGCTGCATCCTGCAGTCTGTTCTCCACCAAGCTCTTCACCATCACCTCTCAATCAAGCAGCAGGCTGGTTTGATGTTACAGAGCAGAGAGAGCGGCACCAGCAGCCAACCTGTCCTGAAGGACACAGCCAGCACTGGACAGCTGGACAGCAGGATGGAAGTTGGTCTGGTGACCAGTCTCATTGACCCACTGCTGCATTCTGTCAACATCCTTAGAAAAACGGATATAACCATAGTGCAGATGGGATTTACAAAAGTCACAAAGAAAGATTGTGGTGGACAAAGAAACATGACTTCACCTTTATTCTGCAGAACTCTAAATGACAGCAGACATAGAGTATAGTTGTAAATAAATGTTTTGTCATCAGGATTATTACATTATCATTTAGTTTGGTGATCTCATAGAATAGAACTGCACCTATGAGCTTTCCTTCCCTTGCAGGATGCATCTGGAGGTCAGTCAATATTTGTGTGTGAAAGCTTATGCGTATGTATATTTGCAGGTACATACTGTACGAGGATGCCTGTCAGTGTGTGTGTGTGTGTTTTCACAAAATGTCAAAGAACCACATTAGCAGAGAGCAGCTGGTTCCCTCTGTGAATGACTAATGCCATCACCAGTCATTCCACTGGGTGCTGCTCAGCTGGGTTCCAACACAAACACACTCACACACACAGAGATACAGACACACACACACACACACAGAAACACCTTGAATGCACAAAATACTTGACTGGTATAATCTTTGGTGTTGAGTTTCAGCTTCATATGCACAAAATAAAAAATCTGTCTGTAATTTTGTAAGTTTTCACATTTACCTCTTCGAACACTTAAAAACTTCACTTGCTGAGTTTCATTAGTTGGACGGGTAAATGACCTCTGATGTAGCTAACATTAGCCATATAAACTAATGTTGGTTGTTGATGCCGTCAGAGCAAAAACTACAGTACAAACAGATAGAGCAGTTTGCACTGATCATGGACAATTTGGCAGCACATCACCTTAGTGGTAGTTGACCACATTATGACTATTTGTAAGTTTTAAATCATGATCTGTTTTTCTGCGCTTTTTTAAACATTCATGCTGTTAACGCTAAAACAAAAAAAAAAACTGGTAGGTGAAACTAAAGGCCGATATTTCTTTTATCATAAAGTCTTTCTGTTATATTTTTATAACTGTTTATTCAACTTATTTACTCAGTCTGAGGTCATTTGATCCTCAAAAGGGAAAATATGAAACACACAAACACGACACCTCTAATGTAGCAGCTTGTCACACCCACACATCGAATACACTGTATGACATCACTAAGACAGCATCACTAGCTGTATGATGTACGGTCACGGCAGTTTATGTGTGAGAGAGATATTTAGAGAGACAAAAAGAGTGTGTGTGGTCTCTCTTCAGTCAGGAGGGAGAAGGCAGAGATGCAGGCACAGATGGAGCAGAGAAAGAGAGCAGAGTGTTTGTTTGCTTTGTCTCCTTGTGCCAGAAGCCTTTTTTTGGCAGACATAAAATACCAACAGACCCAATCAGTGCTGCAAAATTCAACCTAGTGAGCCAAGTGTAAAACGGCAAGTGTGACAGTGATGAAGTGACTCTTCACCTGATGTTAACTCATGTCCAGGTAGTTGTGGTCAAGTTGTGGTGAAGGCAGCGGAAGGTTTGGTGTAAATTGGGTGAATTTGTTTAGCTTTTAAAAAATTCTAACTCTTCCTTCTGTCAGTTACAGTAAAACAGCTGACTGATAAATGAATCAGTTGAGTACAGAGTTGGGCAGTAACACAATATAATGCATTATAACACCTTACAGTAATCTGATAACTGTTTTCAGTAACAAGCAGTGTAAGAGATTACAATTTGAAATTCAGTAATTACATTGCAGTTGCTAATCCCAGTAAGGGTCCATTTGTTGTCCTATCAGGAGTTTGATGGGTTGATATGAGTTTGGTCTCTGTGT
Source organism: Scomberomorus guttatus (assembly GCA_038419695.1). Taxonomy (NCBI): domain Eukaryota; kingdom Metazoa; phylum Chordata; class Actinopteri; order Scombriformes; family Scombridae; genus Scomberomorus; species Scomberomorus guttatus. The sequence continues at coordinate 31,354,381 of CM076446.1, read as the reverse complement.
TCTTTGGATGGAGTGCTGCGATAGGCTACATGTTAGCTTGATACTGGTGCTGGATGTGTGGAGAGGTGGTTAGCCTCTACCAAAAGATGAAAAATGCAACTCCTGCTCACTCCAAAGTTGTCTTAAGCCCCATCTGGACGGGATTTATTTCTCTAGGGGAGGTGGGGTGATTTTGACATTACCTGCCCTGGTCAGTGAAATTAATCCAGTCTGAAGTGTCCATGTGGGTAATCCCCCCTCTGTAATTATTACAGCCGAAATGACCTACGGGTTTTCAGCTGTAATTTAAAGCGACGTCCTTGTATTTTAAAGTGGATCGCTGAGTTTTTTCTGCAGGAAGAGCTGCTTGTGCTTCTACTACAAATCTGATAGATGGAAACATGCCAACACCAAAATATAGGCCTATGGGAACTAGTAGTAAGACTCCATAAAAGCTCATCAAATGGGCTGTTGTAATGTCAGTTACATGCAGATACTTGTATTCTTGTTTGAGTCCCATTTTAAGCCTACATTTGTTTACATTTTAGCAAATATACGCCATTAAAAATATGCAGAATTAGCTATTAGCAGTTCCTGTTTGCAATGTACCCATGGATGTACAGACAACTGTCACTGGATTACTTTGATACTGAAGAAAATATGATGATTCTCAGGCAAGTTCTGAAGCTTTAGGCTATTTCTTTTGGCTCTGTCCTGCTGAATGTCCATATCTATTACAGACCATATCCTGTCATTTCCAGATGGTTGAAATCCCATCCGGAACGATGAGTAAAGAGGAGCACATTGAATATTTCATTCCCCACCTCCCCGTGTAATGTTAATCCCTGTAATGTTAAATATATTCGTCTTGGCTGGCTGCTAACGTCACGGTTAAGCCTGTTGGAGGTTGTATGAACTCCACAGCTTCACTGTGACAACGGGACTTCTGAAGTGCTGCTGCTACACCACTGAAGTATAAATGTGTATGCATACGTGTGTAGACATATAACTAACAATACATAAACCTGCTGTTTGAAATGCTTTTGATTTATCAAAGACTAAACTTGTCATCACATTGCCACACTGACCCAACTTTAATCAGTCTAAGTTTTACCAGAGATAGCCTAATGTTAGCATGCTAAAAGTGGAAACAACAAAATGGCAAAACATCATCGTTAACTTGCTAAAATTTACCATGTAATATTTAGCATGTTAGTGTTAATATAGCTTACTCGTTTTTGTTTCATCGACTACCAGCTTCCATAAGTAAATGTGCATGTAGAGGCTCAGGGTGTAAGCCTAATAGTGTGTCGGGCAGCCAAATGGGTGCTTTGGCAGACTTATATGCATTGTTTCTCAGTCTAATTCTGCAGCTGGCAAAGGATCCAAACAGATTTTCACTCCTGGACCCAGCAAACAGACTGGAATCGCAACACTGACAGAGTCACTTAGAAATGTATTTTTTTACAATGATACAAAGAGACAAACTTCCAGACAAACTCCAGGATCAGACATTTAATAACTGCATTTTTATTTTGTTTATTGTTCATAATTTATTTTGTGAAGGACCATAAAAACACCAGTAATCACAAGCAATTAGAAGAGATGTTTTGACCATTCTGTACACACAGTATCTGATTCACTCACATGCCAGCACAAGAGTCATTAATTAACAGATCGCCAAAGAACAGACATTCCAGGTGGATAGTAACGTGTGTGTGTGTGTGTGTGTGTGTGTGTGTGTGTGTGTGTATGCATGTCCTCTTGTTCAGTTAATGAGTGTGTGTACTGTACTGCAGGTATAAAGGGACAGCAGGTCCTGTAGGTGCAGAGGGAACATACCATCTTGTCAAGGACACAGATGCTGCCCAACTGTTCCACTTACACTGGATCTCACACACACACACACACACACACACGCACACTATTTCTGTCTCTTCTTTCTATCTTCTTTCCTTTCATTTATTTGCTCACAGTAGAAAGAGCTTACTGCAGTGGGACCAGTGTATCTTGAGCATGTGTTTTTGGACACCAGAGAAAATGGGTTGCTTTCTCTCTCTCATTACATATGGAGCAAATGCGAGAAAGAAAGAAAGAAAGAAAGACAGAAAGAAAGAAGTGGAAAGTGGGAGCAGGTAACAAGATCACACAAGCGAGATCAAAGTGTTGAGAGATAATGAGAGAGCGAGCGAGAAGAGGGCGGTTGTTGGAGGAGGAAGGAGAGATTGATGGAGTGGAGGTAAATAGGAGACCTGGGAGACAGAAAAAAAGGCAAGGAGGAATTAATGATGAAAAAAGAGGAGGGGAGTTGGCCGCACATTGGCCAAAGCTTGTCTTTTGTTTTGCTGCATTTTCAACACATGGAGGGTAAATTTGCTAGTCTGACATGCACACTGATGACACAGATTGCAGCAGAAATTTTAGTAAACCCATCTTGGACAGCGTGACATTCAGTGAACCAAGCAAAATTGCTCTTATCGCCCAGCATGCACAGGATTTAAGGACCCGCATGCACATTATTTTGTTGGCTATGAATTTTTTCCTTTATATTTTATATGATCATATTTTCAACATTTTTTGAATTTTTGAACTGATTTGGATTGACTTGAACTACGGTAAAGTGAAATGAAGTGAGGCAAACCGAAGTGAACAAGAAGAAATGGGTTGACAAGGTAACAGAGAGGCAGAGAGAGATGAGAAAAATAATAGTAAAATCAACTTATAAATACGTATCTTACTGTATTTTCTGCAAGACTAAACACCCTGTAGCAGCGGTTCCAAAACTGGGCGACTGGGTGTTTAACAAAGATATAATCAATTAATCATTTGGTCTATAAAACATCACAAAATAGTGAAAAATGCCTGTGACAATGTCCCAGAGTCAAAGGTGACGTCATCAAATGTCTTGTTTTGTCTGACCAGCAGTCCAAAACCAAAATTTATAGTTTACTATGATGTATGACAAAGAATTACATTCTCACATTTGAGCTGAAAACAAATTTTCTGTATTTTTGCTTAAAAAATGACAAACTATTAATCAATTATCAAAATAGTTGCCGATTAATATTCTGTCGATCGACTAAGCAATTAATCGACTAATCATTGAAACTCTAAAAACATATTTCAGAAACACAAAATTAGGTTTACTTTTTCTTACTTTTCCTTAACCTTTCCTTTTTTGAGAAATAAGTATAGTGGATAATTTTATGTATTCAGGCCTTTAAATATTGAAATAATCTGAAGCAATCTGAAAATTTAAAATCACTCAGGCTAAACTTGCCAAACAGTATGGGAACCACTGCACTCTACCGTACTATTCCTTACACGTACTTACATGTTTAATTTTTTAACTGTATAATGATTCATTTTTCTTTTATCTGAATTCTGTATTATCATTATTGTTTTCATTATTGATTACTGACAAGGATTGGACAGTATATAAAATATAGAGTACCAATAAAGTTTAGTGAATTAACCTGACATGTGGTGGAGTTAGAGAAGGTGGAGAGAGCAAATAAGAAAATAATAAACGGGAGAGAAAGCGGAGAAAGACTCAGAACGATGTGATTTGTGTGTGTAAGCAGCATTACTGTGATCTAGTGTCCCTAACACTACATAAATCTGCAGTATTGGATTCAGCTAAATGTAATTCCCTCACACACGCGCACACACGCACACACACACACACACACAAAAGGGTTGAGGGCTGCAGGATGAATGTGTATGAAGCATGAAGTGTGCAGGTTGGGCAGCAGATGACTGATGATCCCTGCGAGCTTACAGAGGCTCAGACTCAGTGTGTTGTGTTGTGTTGTGTTGTGTTGTGTTGTGTTGTGTTGTGTTGTGTTGTGTTGTGTAATTCAGGTACTGAATGTGAGCAAACAACATGAGAGCTGAGAGAGACACCGTAACATCTCAATGACGCATTGTCATGGCGACATATTCATCCTAACTTTTCTGCTATTTACCATGCCTGTCAGTATAAATACCTGCCCACAAACACACACTGAAATATCTCAATCACCTACTGACATTAGGGATCCTCTGACTTTTCCTTTAGCGTAACCAGCAGGTCAAAGTTTTCACTTATGTGACCTCAGTGAAATATCAATATCTACTGGATGGAATAACACAAATTGTTTTTACAGACTTTCATGGTTCTCAGTTCAACTTTGGTGATCCCCTGACTTTTCCTCTAGTGTCATCATGAGGCTCACATTTGTAGGTTTAAATAAATGACTCAACAACCATTGGATGGCTTTCAGGGAAATTTTGTACGGATATCCATGTCTCCCTCAGTACATCCCCCGAGGTGCTCCCTTTCTGCATTTGTTTTCCAAGGCTGACTGTTGCCTGTTGCCTTAAATCAAAACCAATTAAACAACATTTTACCATCTCTGTCGTTGGAAGTAATGCTAGCAGAAGTGCACACACATACAGTTGTTCCCTTCCCCTCACCCTTTTGTTGGACAGTATACAAATTATACATTAAAACATATTTACTCCCATAAAAATATTAGCAACACTTTAGGGAGTATAGTAATATCAGAAAGTATAACATGAGAGTGTTGACCTGTACCTTGCAAAATAGGATTTAACAGGAATTCAACACAACAACAAACACACTTCTAGTTTACATGCTGCTGTATACATTTCTTTGTTTTAAGTGTTATTGAGTTTTATCAAGTCACTTTTGGGCTGCCTTTTTATAAATGTTCATAAAGTGTAAATATTTTTGTTTCTCCATCTTGAGGAGTGAAATGTCCTCCAAGTTTTTCTTTCTTTTTTAGGGGGACAGATTTCAGTTTGAACAAGAATTACTAACCAGTTTTATCTTCACGAACAGAATCAGAAATGACATGTTTGATTTACATTTCATTAGTTCCCCGTTGTGATGGAAAAAAAACACCAAATTCACCAAAACATTCTATTTCTCAAAAGTTATTTTTTTCCTTTCTGTTCATCTAAATTCTGAAAGACAGATACACCACCATGTAACGTTAAAAGCTGTTATCATAAAATATTTCCAAGGAATGTGCAGGCGGCATTTAAAAAAGATTTTCAATTTCACTGACACAGCTATGGAAGCAGCTCTTAAATGTCAGTGTTTGATATGCAATATATTATCACCGGACTTTATCATCTCTGTGCAGGACACAGAGCACCTATATATACGAGTAATAAACCAGTTTGAGTCTTAACTGCATATCAGCTGTGGTCTTGAATGTGTGTTTTCAGCTTTCAAATGGCAGATGTAAATCTCACACACACTATATATGCAACTCCATGACAGGCTCGATAAACACTGGTGTTCTGCTGTTATGCAAATACCTAACCCCTTCATACTACTGAACAATTTAAAACATCATGTAAACAGTTGAAAGAGAGACATGCAGCAAGTTAATACAGAGCTATTGTGAGAAAAGGTGTTTAAGAGACACAAACTCAAAGTTACCAACTGAAGATCTAATCACAAAGGTCACAGTCACAAAGGTTTGTTAAAGTTACTACAAGGAACTTTCTTTGTGTTGATTTTAGCAGCCCCTGTGGACAAAAGCAGTAGTGTTTTCCCAGAATGAAGACTGCATTTGCCATGAGCACCACCACCTCATGTTGTAAAGATCTTGATCTGGCTAGCGCGTGCATTTGTTTTGGAAGTGAAAGAAAAATGCTACTTATTCTTAATACTATTTTTCTTTTTTAAACACAGCTGTTTGCAAGTTGCATAACGATGAAGTAATCTATTTGTGGCTATGTAAGATTAACAAGTGTAATTAAGATGATGAAACAAAGTAAACTTTGTTTTAGTACCGTTCATACACAACTAGGTTACATGTAAGGCTGCATTCACACCAAATCCGGCAATGGGGCACCTTCCCGCAGGGTTTTAGGCATGTTTATTTTTGCTTTAAAATGTAACTGCTGTGAAACAATCAGTAAATAATGTTTTATTTCTCAGATTCACTCCTTTGTTCTCGCTACAGCACCACTCGCCCTCTTCATTCACTCCCTAGCTCGCTCGACCACCGCTGCTGTCTCTTTTTCCCTCGTCTTCTTTAAAATGAGTTGGGAACAGTTGATACAGTTGTCCATACTATTCTCCTGAACCGTCTTGAGCACCAGGTCGGTATTCAGGGTAGCGCCCTCCAGTGGTTTGCCTCCTACCTAACAGATAGATCATTTTCTTTCAGAACTGGAAACCTTTTCTCCCCATCTGCTCCCATCACCTGTGGAGTACCTCAAGGCTCCATTTTAGGGCCCATTTTATTCACCTTATACATGCTCCCTCTTGGCTCCGTCTTCAATAAACAATATCGCCTATCATTGCTACGCAGATGACACTCAGCTATACCTCCCATTAGATCCTGGTGATGACAATAATAACAAAGTTAGGTCCCTCCTTGACTGCGTCCAGGATGTAAAAAATTGGATGGCACAAAACTGTCTTCAGTTAAATGCTAGTAAGACAGAAGTGGTTTTATTTGGTCCCTCCAACTCCATTGGGGGTACAGCTAATCACTTAGGGCCCCTGGCTCCTAACCTTCATGCCCATACCAGAAATCTTGGTGTCATTTTCAATCCAGCTTTAAAATTTAACAAACAAATTAACTCTGTTGTGAAAGGTTTTTTTTTCCAGCTAAGACTTAAACCGTTCCTCTCATTTAATGACTTGAAGACTGTCACAAGTCATTTGACTTGATTTCCTCTCTACTGGATTACTGCAATGCTCTTTTTTTGGGTATTAGCCTGTCATCCTTGTCTTGCTTACAGCTAGTGCAGAATGCTACTAACTGGTACCAGGAAGAGAGACAGCATCACACCTGTACTGGCGTCCCTGCATTGGCTACTGGTCAAGTATAGGACTGAGTTTAGGGTTCTTTTATTTGTTTTTAAAGCTTTACACTGCCTAGCGCCCCAGTACATCTCCTCTGCCCCATTTCCAACCCCAGATCTCTCAGATCCCCCGACCAGCTGCTCCTGGCTGTCCCTCGATCGAGGCTGAGGAGTAAGGGCGAACATGCGTTTGCTGTATCCGCCCCAAAACTTTGGCACAGTTTACCTTTCGCAATTAAGTGTTCCCCTTCTGTAGACACTTATAAGGCTAAGACCCACATTTTTCTCGGGCCTTTGAGTGTCCTTAAAGCTTTATGTTTTACTATTACTTATTTATTTGTGTATGCGTATGGGATAGTATTGTTATGTCATCTCTACTTTTTGTTGTTACCTTGTTATGTTGTTTTAATTTACTTGTTATTTTATTGTACAGCACTTTGGTCAACTCTGGTTGTTTTTAAATGTGCTTTATAAATAAACTTGATTTGATTTGATATTATATTCCATTTTTGCCAAGTCCATTCTGCTAGATGCCACTAAATCTTACACACTGGTCCTTTAACCTCTAGTGATGATGCAAAAATGTAGTTTTTCTGTTAATTGTCAAGGTTTTGAGATTTGTTATATTTCTGCCTCCACCCTAATACAATGGAGGTGGATGACATTTCAGTTATGCTCACAATATTAAAAATTAAATTTTTAAAAAATCCAACAGCAACATCTTTTTGCAGCAACAGTGTCCCTGTTACACTGATTAATCAACTGAACATGCTTTCAACAGTTTCCATAGGGACTCAATAACGTAACTTTTGCTGTTGCTGCTCCTCACATAATCCACACAAATTCGCATTATATGCTTATATGCATACGTTGACCAAACACACATTCACACATTCAAACCACTTCTTAGAGGCTCTGTTGTATCCACAGCTCCTTAATGTCATTGTTTTCTTGTGAATATAAATATCTTCTCCACAGATGAGAATCATCCACGGGTGGCTGAAACAATGCAGGTGGCTCCGGCTCCACGCCATAAATAGCTCGCAGGCCATCGTTATTTGTGGGTGTGACATTTTCATCGTAAAGGTTAGATGTTGCAGATGTTGCAGGATGCATTCTTCTCATAGTTGAGGCCTGTCATGCTCCGCTGTTCTATGTCATTGCCTGCGGTTATGCTTGTTATTTGAATGTGATTTGTGAGATCTGATTCTTAAGATCAGACTTCATTAAATCATGTCTCTGTATGTCCACACTTGGCCTGGAAATAGCATTTGTGTGGCTGCTGTAACTGTTTAAATCTGTGTTTGCATTACTTCTTCTTGATCTCGCTCTACAGCTCTTTACATTGCTGTTATTCACATTGTGGCTGGAAGCCCTCCAGACTGTGCACAGTTCAGATCAGACCATTTTTGGCTTTACACTCTTGTTAGGTAATGTGTCCAGGTCTGAGTGGATGAGAAATGTTGCCAATAGAAAATGTGGGACTGAAGCTTTTGATTCTCATACTCAGTATCCGGTAAAAACAGAAACAAGTGTAGAATTGAAAGCCTGCCAGGAAAGCGAAGAATTATTCAGCTGCTGAAAGGCTTTTAATATGAAACGTCTTTGCTGAAGTGATGAGTTTCACTGACAGAAGACTAAAGTTATGGTCACATTTCCTATTCTCTTTTATTGAAGCCCAGATGTCGGACAAATTCAAGCATGCGTTTCCTGTTTCAGTATGATCTCCATACTGCGGTTTGCAGGTCAAAGTTCACCTTTGTTCAACTTTGAGTGAATGTTCTCAGTCGGCCAATAGAAACACTGCTGTACTGTGTTTGGAAATTGAGAAGTTATTATTCTAGTGTGTTACATTACCATTTTTAGTACATTATCACACTACCAGACTACAAACTGCAGCATCACTCTCATATACTGTTTACAGTTTGTGATGGATTTGATCAATATTTATTTATTACCCACATCAGAAACACGACATCACGTGCTTTTTCAAGACCAAGTGCAGGGAAACATTGTTGAACAGAAACATAATTTTACCTTAACAGCGGCTAAAAAGAAAATGGTGGAAGTGACTGGAAAAAACTTCATTTCTGGTGAGTATGACATGACTACTGTATGTTGTTGTACTGATGCAATTAGTGCTGTGGTACTTCATACTCAGTTTATCAAGACAACAGTTAAATATGTAGGAATGGAGGAGTTGGCATCAACAGCAAATTAAACCAAGAGCATATCAGAAGCTAGGTAGAGTTCTTACCAGATAATGATAAAATATATGTATAAAAATTAGGAATAAAAGTTTACTTTATAAACCTGACTCAAATAACAGCTAATCTCTGAAGTTGAGGTACATAAAGCCAAAATATTACAAATACCTTCCAAAATAATGCAATCCAGCACAACAACCATGAAGTGCATCCACACTTATGTCTGACACAATGTCAACAACAATACATTTTCCTTAGAGGTAGAATTTATTACTGGTCTGTTTTGGTGAATTGAATTTAAATAAAGGTACAGGGGTTTCTGTTTTTCTGATTACTCAGTGTAAATCATTGTGTTTGACCTTTTTACTTTATTTGTCGCCTCGAAAGCAGGTTTTGCTTTTCTGTTAGGACACACTTGACCTTTACCTGGAACTATGTCACTTGTGGTGCCTTCTTGCGTGCGTAAAATGACTAAAATGCTATTCAAAGAAAAGACTTTGCAGAGTTTTTCAATCATGCGCTGAAATCAAGAAAAGGCTGCAGTCTGGGGAAGTGCTGCTTGGATATTTTGATCATGAGGTATTTCTAATTTTGGACAAGAAGCTCTGTCCTGTTAAAATCTTTCTGCCCGAGGCAGCTCCACTTTGAGATGGACTACTAACTATGAAGTGCTGCAGTCTTTGGTCCATTGCAAAAAAAAGTAAGTTTGTTTTTATTAACAAAGACTAGAGGATTTGTGCTTCTGATTAAAATCTAATCTTGTTTGAGGCGTCAGACAGAGGTTTACATAAAAGTGTCAACAGGTAGAGTGAGTATTGCTGACCTTCGTCAATCCATTAATCAATTAATTAATCTGCATGTAGGCTACTCTGTACTATAAAACTGACACAACACAAAACATGTGCAAAGGTTAAAGGTACAGCAAATGTAAGCAAGTTAACAACATTACGGTTAAATTTAGGCAAATAAAGAGTTTGGTTTTGGCAAGTAGCTGTGATGGTAAAAGTTATGATTTAAGAACTATTGAATACATTATGTAATTGAGAGTCCTAAGAAATATAGAAGTACAAACGTATGTGTATATGTGTGTGTCCCAGACTGCCAAACCTCAAGTACTTGGCTCTTCCATCTGAAGTGCAGCAGTCAATTCCTTTTAGGACATTTCAGCCTAGTTTGGAGAGAAAGTGGGGCGAGGCCTCAGACAGACAGCTTATATAGAAACTAGAGCTCAGACTCACAATTATCACCTCTTCTTCCTTCCGCTCTCTCTCCCTCTCTTCATCCCTGTCTCTTCATCCTCTCCCATCTGGCCGATCAATTCCTCACCAACTCCCCCCTCTGTCCACATATCTGTCTTTAGAAATGACTATGAAAAGTTTTGACCTAGCTTATATTTTACATCCTTATTGCCACCAACCAACCAATCAGTCCTGAACAGCCTTGTTAGTTGTGTCACTATAGAAAAACAGACCTAATTACGCAAAAACAGACCTACACATTTAAAACCCTGAAATTCCCAAGTGTCCCACTAAAGTTCCTAAAAGCATCTTTTGTTTATGCTCTGGAAATGTTTCTAATTAAATACCTCTCTAGTGTTGATATGTGAATATTAGAGCTACTTGTTGCCTTGAAATGGAAAATAAATGCTGAACCCATCACTGATGCCCGTATGTAAAAATAAGGTACATTTTAATGGGAATGAAAAAACAACAGACATATTGAGAGAAAAACTGAGAATCAAGGAAAAATGTGGAAACCACTTGACTAATCTTGTGCTAAACTCAAGGCTCACTTCCTGGATTTTTTTCATTTGTTGATGAAGGCAGTGGGTTGTGGTCTAAACCATTAGAAAACGCTAGTAAGTGAACCTAGAGTTTAGAATATTTTATCACATGTGTGTCCAAAAGTCAAGAATGAATCTTCATGCTCACATGTAGCTATTATCTAAAAACACACTGATATTAGGATCCTTCACATGTGAAGAAATGGGCCATCTTCTTAAAAGTGTTTGACAGTTAGTAACTGTATGTAACATGCCAGTGATTGAAGAAGTATTAGATTCTTTACTTAAGTAAAAGTATTAATACAACAATGTAGAAATACTCAACTACAACTGCATTAAAAATCTTACTCAAAGATCCCCTCCAGACATATAAAAATATTCTGCTTAGAACAATAATGTGTCTCTGATATGGTTTCCCCCCAAAAAAGTATAATTACCGATTCTGTTCCAGTTGTGCTGCGGTGCAGACGTGTTTTCCTCAGCTTTCTGTTTGCTATATGCTTTGCGCTTTCTTTTTGCATTTTCTAATTTCCTAAATATTCTTCCAAAGAGTGCTATTACCGGTTAAACTGGTGCTAAAGAAAATGTCTATCATGGAACAGAACAAAAATTTACTTTTGCGATACGGGAAAAGTCTTAGAGCCCTACCACAGACTCAGCTGCTAGCCTAGCCTAGCCTAGCATACAAAGCTTCTCTGACCGGCAAAAGACAACGTTAAAAGCTATGTCTCCAAACCCAGCAAAATCAGTAAGCTGCACAGAGTGTGAGCGACTGATTGAGAGGATAACGCAGCTTGAAAAGAAGATTGAAATTCTGCATCAAATACGTGAGGGCAAGTAATTCATTGACTCTGTAGCAGCTACTGTACAAGGTACAGAGCTACCAAATGCTTACAGACCACAATGTTTTTTTCCTGGAAAGCAGCAGTTAACAGTGTGGTCACTCACACACGCACACACACATGCACACAAACACAGTCTTCAGATGATTGTATCGCTCCTCCATCTGCTCCTTCTCTCCAGGAGTTCATTGTGTTTTCTGCTGAGTCAACAGGGCATCAGCTTTGTATTCTGTCATAGCTGGTCCCCGCAGATTTCCCAGAAGGCCACTGACACCGTCCTGAGATTAAGAAGATCTCTCGTGGGACGCAGCTGTCTTGAAGGAGAAGTGGTGACATGTACACAACCACAGTGCTCACTGCTTTGTTTCCTCTTCACTTGGAGATGCAGAGAGGAATTCTACACTCTGAACAAGAAGGATTAAACACCAGGGCCACATATGAATCCTCAATCAAGGAGTCTTTAATTTCAATGGTTTTATCTCACGTTATCTCCTCCCTCCATCCCTTTGTCTCTATATTTTGATGGCAAATTATTATTGTCATTATTGATTCATGTATTGATCCTTTTTTGTTTGCTTAACTCTTTAGTCTATAAAATGTCGGTAAAAAGTGAAAAGGTCCAACACCAACAGTCCAAAACCCAATGAGATTCAATGCTTTGTATTTCAGCCAGAACATTAACCTGTAATCGTATTGTTGCGTTATCAAGGAGACTTCTGTGTTCTTCTGTTGAGAAATGTTAAAGATATCATTAAAAGAAAAGCTTAACACTGGAATTGACAGTGAGGAAAATACTTCCGGGTGGTGGGTCCTCCGGTCCACCCACCGGACTGATGCTCACAGCATCTTATACCACTGTGTGTCATACAGACGTTAAAGGGTACCTTGTACATTGGTATCAGACGCCAAGGGGTGTGACAAAGCAGCGGTATTTGGCGACCTGGGAATGACAACGGGTTGATACATACATGATCTGATGTAACCATCCACAAGGGAAAAGTTGCAGCGACCTACAGTTACATGTGCATTAGATCTTGGAACCCTATGGGATAAAGATTTTCCTCTGCATGAACCCATCTGAGAAGATGTTTCATACGGTTTGGAACAGAACTACAAAACTCTGTTGTGCAAAATACGTCGTGCACTACAGAATGACACATAGGAGCATTTTCTAATCTGGCACCCTGATTGACAGTAATCGGCAGGACAATATCATTTGTCTGTGCTTTCCAAAACCGTTACAAATCACTGTTAAGAAATAATGATGCTTTATGATCTGACAACACTATGGTTGAGTTTCTGGTTAGTTTTAGGTACAAAAACCACTTGGTTAGGTTTAGGAAAGATCATGGTTTGTGTTAAAATGATCACTTTGTTAAGGGGAACGTGAAACGTGGTGTGGGTTAAAGTTACTACTTTCTTAAAGTTAGGCCACCTTTGTCATCATGGCTACAATAATAACAGAATCGTAGAATCATAATCACTATGGCCGCTAGAAGGCAGCTGTCACTCAAACGTAATTATATGTCATTTTTGGGCGACTTACATTATGACCTGTTGTGTCGTTTTTCTTTGGAGGACAGTCTCTTTAATTGCTATGTTCACTGGCAATGTTATTTCCCATCCAGGAAGTGCTATGTTCTTGTACTGCACACAAGCCTTAGGGAGGTGCATGGTCAGGCTGAACAGCAAGTAGACAAAGCGCAAAACTTTGAAACTACAGATGGCACTTTACACTGCGTGCCAACATTCACCCATTAACACACACATTCATATACTGATGGCAGGGGCTGCCAGCCTGCTCATCATTCACACACACTCACGCACTGATGGCACAGCCTTCGGGAGCAATTTAGAGGTTCAGTATCTTGCCAAGGACACTTCAACATGTGGATTGAAGGAGCCGGGAATCAAAACGCCGATCTTCTAATTGGTGGACAACCCACTCTACCTCTGAGCCACAGCAGCCTGGCTCATTCTCTCAATTATTTTCTCAATTACGCTGCTTTGGCAAACGTAATCACTGACTATTTTTTCGAATGAATTAAGCCCTACAAGATACAAGATGGTTAAGGTTAGTGACAGACCATGGTACTTAAATGTTAATAAACATGTTTTGCTTCAAGTAATTGCAGGATTTTTTTCTCTATCAAACCAAGACGTGATCTTTTTCTAACATTAACCAAGCGCTGCCAGAGTCTAAACACAACCATAAACAGTTTAGTAATGCTGTAGTTTCTACTAGTGGATATTGTACAATAAGATAGGATATTTTAGTGGAAAAATAAAAATAACTACATATGTTGTCTCTGAACATTTCACTCATACGTTCAGTATCAACATTTTTGCAACTTGCCAAATTTGCCAAACAACTTGCAGAGTTTTTTTCCGGGTTGTTCAAATGGAAACGGCCACTCAGCTGTCAGCAAAAAGCAGTGATGTGGGATAGAACACCCCCCACCCCACCCCCCTGGAAGTCGTAGGAAAAAATATCAGTATGACTGAAGGTTTGGCAGATATGTTAATTATGTGTTAATTATGAATATTTCGTGTCTTTTCAGATATGTTAGTTAAAAACATTTCCTCATGATGTTGATATAAAATGTATTGGAGATGGCTTTACATTTCTCTCAAAATGTATTTGGTTTTGCAGATTAGTTGTATTTCTATAGTGTAGTGTAGCTGCAAAGTGACATGGACATTCTCTAAATGGGATATCTAGTGAATTCAAGTGTTTATATTTCAGGCAATTTGAATTTCAAGGATTTCAACGCCATTTAAGACTATATTTTGACATTAGCCAACTTCACACAATGCATTTATGTTTAACAACCTAGCTGGTCTGTGGTTCTTTTACAAAAGTCTGTTTAATTTTCTAAAAACTGGATATTGCTTTCCTTTAAAGTAACGCCATCTTTGTATTTTTATAACCTGTTTGTCAGCACTGAAAAGAGTTTTGCCGCACATAGATCATTAATTTCGCTCACTGATATCAGTCTGTGTCATTACATCCATGTTATTTTGAGAAGAAATACATCCCCACACAGATACACATGGACACATGCCGCCACCAGAATCACCCTCCTGTGGGTTCTTTAATATCCTGTCCAAAATAAACAGGAACCTGCTGCTTGTTTGACTCATCCACCGGAAAAAAAGCTTCATGGTGACAGAAAACTGCTGGCCAATTGAAACACAGATTCCACAATTATTTGTTGACATACATGTGAACAAAAAAACATCATAGCCTATACACTTACACATACACACATAACTGAGATTATACATATATGAACAGAAATGTACATTCACATCACATAAATGCTCTTGTAAACAAACAAAAGCACGTTTTGCCATGGTCATGTGGGGAGTAGTGTTAGAAGAAGAGAGGGTTTCTTATTCTCATAGACATACGCGAAACACACAAGTACACACTTCCCCACCTTGAGTCATCAAAGAAGCAATGAGCATCCAAAACACAACAGGAATAGCTCTAATCCCCTGTTCTCCATGCTCTATAAATAACTGTTCTGTTCTGGTTAATCTGAGGAAGCAAGTGGGAGCTGTAAAAACAGAGACAGTCTGCTCAAAGGACAGTTTCTGCTTCACTGGAATATCTGTGCATTTCCTACATTCCTTAAACATTTTACATCAGTGATGTGTTTTTCACATGCACACTAGTTTCCTGGTTATGTTCAGGTTTTTGGAGTGTCCCAATGATGTGTTTGCACATGTGAACGTCATATCCTTGTTTCAGAAACCTGGATAAGCCAGAGCTGGAGTACTGTCATAGAAATCAACATACTTTGGCGTGTAAACACCTGATCCTGGTTTCCCACAAATGCAGAACAGGTAGCCTACTATAATCACATTTCATGAATGCGCAACCACTCGTGAACATGTGGTATTGATGAAGTTGAAACATCACAGGCAGGGCAAAGTAAAATATCAAAGCCATGGCCACTGCTGCCACAATCACCGCAACAGCAACTGCCAAAACTCTAGCTATCCCATAGCAATGGTCATAGGCTAATCTCAGCTACAGTCACCACTGTGCTACTGTTGTAATCACAGCTACAGCAGCAGCAGCCGGTTGTAACAGTGTTGAGAACCAGGTTAACTAGCCTCCACTAGTTTTTCCTAACATAAGCTGCGATGACAGCTCCAGCTAGTCGATTAGTGTAGCTTAGCTGGTATGTAAATAATGACTGGAGAGTAATTTTCTGCTACTGCCAAACCTGATGTTTTATTTTAACATGGACTTACATTTAACTGGGGCACTGAGAGCGTACACCTAATACAAAAAACTGGCAAACTAGCCTTCTCTCTAGCTCTGACAGTAGCATCTGTGGATCTGAGGGAATCCAAAATGCATTGCGAGGTGACGCAAAAGTTTATGTAAGGCAACGCAAAAGTAGTTTAGGAAAAAAAATCCTATTGTGACCTTTCGAGGGCTCTTTACTTTATTGAATGAAATTATGTGAGCTCCTCCATTCCTTTTGTATAATGCAATGTGGGACAACTGTGTACATCAACAGCATACTCAAAAATCCTTTTTATGCATACTTTTTAATTTGCACGGTACAACAGATTCAAGATTAGTGTGGAATATGGAATTGGGACACAGTTTAATAGTGTGTGTGTGTGTGTGTGTGTGTGTGTGTGTGTGTACCAGGTATTCCTCATGTTGTGGGGACATAAATCTGTTTACAGTCATGTGGGGACTTGTCTCCCTTTTTGGGATGAAAAGCAAGTGCCCATAGCGTAAATCATAACACTTTAGGGTGAAGACTTGGCTTAAAGTTAAGGTAAGGTTAAGTCTCCAGGAAATTAATATAAGTCAATGTAATGTCCTCTGAAGTGATGGAAATATGTGTGTGTGTGTGTGTGTGTGTGTGTGTGTGTGTGTGTGTGTGTGTGTGTGTGTGTGTGTATGTCTTTCTCTCACACACACACATTCACAAAATAGAAAACGTGAAACACACGCCTCTCTCATGACAATGACAAAAGACTGGAATGGGGAATTGAACCTGCACTCTCCTGGGATTTTCCCAACATTCGATTGAGTTTCAATCTGCAGCTGCACAGATAAACACACACACAAGGCAGTATTGATCTTGACCAAAGCTCATGTCTTCTTTCATCAGTGCCAACCTTGGGTCTTTCTTTCTCTATATTCCTATCTGTCTCTGTTTTCTTAATCGTCTCTGCTGTCTGTCCACCACTGATACTATCTAGCTTCCTTGTTTTCCTCTCCACCCCTGTTTCTGCTAGTCTCTCCGTCATCTGACAAAACAGGTCAGATGATGGACCTGATGATAGGACTGAAACTTAGCCCTCTATTCAAAAATATGCCTACCAATACCTCCAGAGCTCACAAATTAACATTTTTTTATCTCATCTGTTCAAACTGTACATAAACAGAGACTTTTTTCTTGACAAACAATAGTTTATCCACCTGCCCAGCCTCTCCAGGTTTAGCACAGGTTTGGTTTTGGTCTCTGTATAGCTGAGCTGAACTCCAGCTCTGTACTTAACACACAGACATGAGATTCCAGCTTCTCATCTTTTTCTCAGATAGAAAGTGAATAAGCTTATTCCCAAAAATGTTTAAGCATTCCTTTAGCTTTTGCTTCACTCTGATAAACTACAGCAGGATGTGAAATTTGATCACCTGGTTTCTTTAGCTGATTTTACAATTTTACATGACTATGTAAACGTGGACCACCCTGTAAACATAAAGGTTGAATGAATGAATAGCAATCTTGTTCTCTGTGTCAGTCTGTCTTCATGTCTTCCTGTCTTGACTCTTTTCTTTTCACCCAGTCCACTCATCTTTCTCTCTGCCTGTCTCTCTCCTCCTGTATCTCTTCACCTACTGTATTTCTCTAGTTTTGGTTCCTTTTATTTTCCAAAGCTGTCACCTTCAGACCAAATGGCTGTGTTGGGAAACGGTGACTCCATTGATTTTCAGTAGATCTTTCTTCTGCTTGGAGCCCCACAGCAAGACCTGAGTTATAGGACTTCATAACATATTGATTAAAACTCTGTCAGACTGATTGAGGATCGCAGAGACTGGACTCCTGCATCATGGCGAAGCAGCTCTCAGTCACTCTTCTGGATGACGACCAATTCAAAGGCAGCCTGCAGCTTGACCAAATAAACCTCAAGATGATCGAGTGTTTTTGTGCTATTCACCATATTAGTGTAACCTCTTTAACACTGGAAGATCCCCTTGTGTCTGTGTCACATGCAATGTGATCAACCACTAACCAAAGAGCTTTATTTTAAGATTACATGGGAGCAAAGACATGAAGGGAAATGAATATAAAACGACGCACATGTAAGGCTGGGCAATATGACTGAAATCAACATCACAAAGAGTATTTTTCATGATGTGGAAAATGTATGCATAAATACATATGAAATAACCGTGTCAAATTGACATTCAGTGCAATAAAATGCGTTCCACTGCAGTCCTGCCTTCCTGGCAATTACGTGTATATACTACAAATTTAGAGCAAATACAATTTTAAGGAAACATAATACAGCCAAGATTACATTTCCTATTAACATTATACTTATATGGCAAGTTGCACAATGTTGATACTGAACATGTGAGTAAAATGTTCACTGACTGTATTTAATTTGTTTTCCACAAAAATATTTGATCTTGCAGTACAGTATCCGCTCGTAGCAACTACAGCGTTATGAAACTTGTTCATGGTTATGTTTAGACACTTACAGCACTTGGTTAAGGTTAAGATTAAGATCATGGTCTCGATTTAATACAGAAAGAAGTCTGTAGTGACTTAAAGCATGAGCCATGTTTACTTCATCAACATATAACCAAAACCACAAGTTTCTACAACCCTTACCAAAAAAAGCATGTGAACTGAAACATTTCACATGTGAAACGTCCAAAATCCACATGTGCTTATTCACATGAGAAATGCCGTTTGAGGGTAACCTTAACCAAAATGTTTTTATGTCTAACAGTGGGATTCAGGATCCAGGTCTCTAGCATTACATTCCTGTGCTCTGCACATCCACCATCCACCCTGATCACTACCCTATGATTTGTGTGCAGTACATAAAGCACTACCCCAAAAAAACACCTGTGATTATAATCTCAGCAGCAATTACGTTCCTCACTACAATACTGAAAATACATGAGAATACTGTCATGTATTCTGTTGCTGAGAATGTGTAGTCTACTTTCTCTGTCTTCCATTGTCTCTTTACAACACATCTGATATCCAGCCATCTCTGCGTTGTGTGTTTAACACTGTAAACTCTGATTATATCGCTCCACTCTGCTTCCTCATTCATTATACATTCTTTGTGTTTAGTTACTGAAGTGCTTCTGTTGGTGATGAAAAGCGCCGGGAAAGAAAGCTAAGCAAAGATGCCCTTATGTCATGTCATGTCTCCAAGGTTACGTGAAGAGATGTGTTTCAGCTCTTCATCAGTAACACGTACAAACACTCCTGCTGTTTTTGTGCTGTGTAAATGTCAAACAGAACAGAGACATTGCAGAATGAGATATCTGGCATTTGAGTTAATTAAAACTAAAAATGACACTTCTTCTGATGATAATGTGATTAGTGGCAACTCTGTAGAAACTCTGTAATTTTATGGGGACACAAGAAGATATGCCCTTTGCTAATAATGTAATCTATATCTTTTGTCCCCTTCAATGAACTCTATCAAGTGTCTACTACAGCACAATCTCTTCCCTCCTCTAAGAAACAGACTTAAAGAGAGACACTCTGCAGTCCATGGTTCACACATCACATTCATTCACACTGTTGACAAACAGCGTGAACAGCAGACCTGTAAAATAATCTGTGAGAAAAGACTGAGACTACAGTACGTCTACACTAAACCAGAGAAATCTGGTTTACATGTGAAAAGGCCAAATGTTTTTAAGTAGTTTTGTAAAGATCCACACTGAAACACATCAATACGTAAACAATTGAAGTCCCCCTCCTATTGTTCACTTGTTCACTTTATTGCACAGTGTTTTGATGGAGCCAAACTCGCAATTTCTGTTTCCATTGTCAGACAACTGAAGGAGCATTAAATACTGATTTGGTCGTGTCTTATAAATGCTACCTGTTAACCAGCTCAACAGTAACTCCTTTACTGCTGCATTGAGACCTTGATTAAAGGACTGAATGATTTTATGATCACAAAGTTGTTTGACAAAATAAACATATAGTACATCAAGGCTAATGAAACACCTGTACTGTGTTATCAACTCTGACCACATCTGGTCAGGCTTATGTCATCAATCTGTAAAAACTCCCGTTTTCCCGTCCACAGTCAAACACAGCAAGTTTTACTGCCAACTGATGTTTAAATCAAAACAGTTTTTTTTTCCTGTTTGAGATCTTATTTAGCTCAAGAAACTTGTTAAACACTAGTTAAAAAGCAAGTTTGTTAAACCTGCAGTGTGGAACTTTTACATATAAATCAATGTTCGTTACATTCAGGCGCTTGCCAAATGAGTTCACACAATGCTGATTAAGCCTATCATAGCCAGATAAATCTTTCCATATTTCACAGTATACAGAGTTTTTAAATCTCATGTCAGGAGGGACATTCCCACGCTGGCTGTTTGAATGTGCACCCAGAGACTTCCGCCGGCCGAGCCGGCTAATTTCCAATTAGCCCTGTGTTAACTTGATTGTGGATAAAATAATTGAATTGTGTGGCTCGTCTAGACTTTCCAAATGTTATCGGACCAAATGGGTCAAATTCTGATAATGAAACAAGTCATTTTGCGGGGCTTGTGTGACGCTCACAGCAATTTATCCACCATTTTACAGCCGCAACAGTAGCGATGGAATAGGCTACAGTGTAGCCTATGATGTAAGCACGTGTTGACAGTGTTTTTGTAATTACTCTCATTGCCAGAAGGGGGAGACAAAAGTTCTGCACTCCAGCTTTAACAGAGATCCAAATCTTGTTTGGAGCATACTTAAAGACTCTATTAATCAAATCTGAACTGTAATTGTGAATTTTATGTGAATCAGTTTTTTCTCCCACCCCTAAATACACACAGTATACTGTACTTTGTATAAAAAGACATTTTCATGAATTTGAGTCGAACCAAGACACAAAACACTGTGTGTCTGTGTTTAACAGCTTGGTATCACATTTATATCCGGATTCATTATGAATATTTATGTATTTATCCACTTATTTATGCATTTAAATATATTAAATAGTATTTTTGTTAAAAATATTTTTACTTTTCATAAATAATTAGAATTAAAATTAGAGGGCAGAACAAGATTAATCTATTAATTGAATATAAGAATAAATAATGAAATAAATGAATACTTTAAAAAAGAGAAGTTTCAGAAGAAATTCAAACTAATGAATATTTGCAACCAATTTGTCAGCCAGCTGTGTTAACACAGGTTAACAAATATAAGGTTGTTATGTTCAGTGTTACGTACACATTATATTACACTCATGAATAGTATCCAATCACAGTCAGAGTAAAACACTCTTGTTGTCAGAGAACAGTCCCCAGTACATCTCCCCCAAAGTTTAAGTGAAAATTATGCTCTTGGTTATGAATCATCCTAAAACCTTCACTGACAAAATAGCAACATCTTTAAGAGCAGGAAGTACTTTATTTTTAAATAGACTACTGATGAATGAATTTCAGTCAAAACAACCTTTCCAAAATGGATACAGAACATCTTGAGATTAAACAGTTCCTGTGGAGGACGATGATGATCTAAATTTAATACACTTCTAGGTCACAGTAAACTGGTTAAGCTGTCGCAGAAATGACAACCAGAACATGTATTTAGGTTTTTGCTTGCTGAATACACCACTGTGTTTACCACTGCTGAATACACAGTGCTATCAGATAGCATACAAAGAATAGCATACATGCAAAGAGACAATCAGGTTAAAGTCTACATGCATTTACACAAAGATGAGGGGATCAATACAAAGCTGCAGCACATGTAAACCAATTCAGTAGAGATCAAACAAATAGAGGATGAGTCATATTTTAAAAAATGAAATATAATATCAATAATTAAAATAAATAAATTTTGACTTCTGTTAAAGGTTTTCTATTCTTTTTCCTGAATTGAGGGTCTAAGTATGTAAACTAGCCTGATTTGACATGCAGTTCTGTAGAATAACATGGTGACAGTTATGTATATTAGGTATAATAATCATATTTAATAATAATACGATTATATGATTACAGTAATTTTACAATAGTACATTTAAACATGTGTCATAATATGTGTATACGTGTAAGTAAAGTGAGGTGGCTTCAAAAATACTACCATGAATAGTTTTTATCTATCAATTAACTCCATACAAAGTTCAGCAGCAGTTCTCCTCGGTGCACCTGCACAGTGTTTCAGGTACTTGGCAGGTCGGTTGTTCCTGCATCTTGGAGAAGTTACCACAGTTCTTCTGTGGATTTAGACATCTCAGCTGCTTCTGTCTCTTCATGTAACCCCAGACTGACTCCATGATGTAGAGATCAGGGCTCTGTGGGGGCCAAACCATCTGTTGCAGGTCTCCTTGTTCTTCTTGTAGCTGAAGATAGTTCTTTATGGCTCTGGCTGGATGCTTGGACTCGTTGTCATGCTGCAGAATAAATTTGGGACCAATCAGAATCTCTGAGGGTATTGCAGAATGAATAAGAGTGCCTAAAACTTTGGCACAGTACTGCACATTTACTCCCTTTTTCCTTTCTTTTTATTTTTTTCCTTATAGTTTGTCCTTTATAAAAAGGAAAAATCTCAATGTTACGTCCCCAAAAGGTCTAGGGGAATGAGGGGAGTAACAATAAAGAATTACCCAGATAAAAAGGAGGAGTGGGAAACTGAGATGTATAAAAAATATTTATTTACAATATAAATGTAAAATATAGCAGATCTCTTCAACAAAAAGCGAGCCTCAGAGAAGCCGGTCAACCTACAAGACAAACAAACAAAGTTACATAAAGCCAGACCAGGGATTAAATTCACCCTCCTTACAAGTAAGAGTTATCTTACCAATTGGTACAAGAACCACACACAGTAAAGCTGTCAAGGCTGTCGTGTGGCACACACTAACCAGACTAAAAACTCTCCTCAGGCTTTTAATGGCAGGTAAGCTAATGAGTGAGCACAGGTGTGCACCTGGAGAGAGAAAAAAAGATAAACACAGGCTCACACAGCACCAGGGCTGTAACACCCTAATATATTGGTAATATATATAAATATGTATATACAGTACCAGTCAAAAGTTTGGACACACTTTCTCATTCAAGTGAAAGTGTGTCCAAACTTTTTACTGGTATTGTATACGTACTGTATATTCAGAATGTAATCACTATTTATGCTATCCTAGGTCTGAAAAAAATTTACAATGAAATAAATCAAAATAATGTAAAATGTAATTTAATGTTAAAAAATTTTAAAGTGAGTTACTAATTCAGTGTAAGAGTGAAGAACTGCAAGAGCCACCACAGATCAGGCTGAACCACATTAAAACTACCAACAGTCTTTACTGCCATCTAGTGGCTGCAACAGTGAGGTACAACACAGACACAGACACACATCTGA
This sequence comes from Scomberomorus guttatus, assembly GCA_038419695.1. Taxonomy (NCBI): domain Eukaryota; kingdom Metazoa; phylum Chordata; class Actinopteri; order Scombriformes; family Scombridae; genus Scomberomorus; species Scomberomorus guttatus. The sequence goes on along the minus strand of CM076446.1, from coordinate 31,331,139 downwards.
GCATTTCAGCTACAACACTTCTCAGAGTCTCTTCTCTCAGAATTATGTCATCTTTCTCCAGTTTTGTTTGTAGTTTTCTCATTTTGTTTTTGTCTCTGAGTCCCATTTATCCCTTTTCTCAACCACGTACTTATGATGTTCAGGACCTTGGGAGGTGGGAGACTGTCCCAGTATGCACTGGGCAAGAGGCAGGGTGCATCAAGGACATGTCCATACAAAATATAAACAATAATCTGTAACAAAGCAATGCACATTCCATGCTCAAAAAGGAGCCGGGAGAAATAAAACATTACATTACATGCTTCCTTCTCTATAAGATATTAGATTAATAGAAGAGGATTATCACGCCACCATGTCACCCCCACATTTATTTTTCATCAATCCAAAGCATTTTCACTTTGTTGTGAGAAATGTGTTGTATTATATTATCATACAGTATGTGCAGCAGTGGAAACCTACAGATACATGAACTTATGCATCTATATATTTTTATCCACAACTCTGTGACATTGTTGTTTTATATTTTATTGTTTTAAAGATGTCTTATTGGTTTTCTCATGAACAAACAAACAAACATTGAACAAATATTGGGCCCATTGTTGACATGTCACAGATATGAGTGAGCATTAGTATGCAAATAAATAAATATAAATACATGAACTATTTTTTACATACATATAGAAATATATGTATGTAAAATAATATTAGGCTATAGTATTAGACTATAGTGTACATATATGTATATATACACACTCATTCACATAAACACATATCTACATGTTTATACATACATAAAGGCATGTTTTAGTCTTTTTGTCTGCATGTATGTATGTATGATGAAACTACTTTTTTCCTCTTTTATGTGAGAGCATGTATTTTACGAATGTATGTATGTTTTACGCATAATGATGCACATATTTCCCCTTATAGAAAATCTATCTATCTACTGTACATAATATTTAAATGGTCCTTACTATACATAACTACATTACTGTACATAACTACATTATTTATTATTTTACATATCATAGTTAGTCATCTTTTCTTACCATACATACTAAATATTGGCTTATTGTTCATTCTGTATTTATCTGCTGTATAAATACATGTATTTATATGTACTTTGCTACAAATAGTTATTGTACTTGTGCTAACTCTGCACAATGACAATAAAGTCAACTCCAAATTAAAATTGATATAAAACACTCATACTTCTACCATGAGTTTTGCACATTCTGCACACAGAGCATCAAAACAACCAAAGTCGTTTTAGGCTTAAAAGAAAACAAACATCTTAAAAATAGCACAAGCAAATTACAAAAAAACAATAAACGAGAACTTAACCCTATTCACATATCCACACAAAATCCCAAGCAATCTCATAATCCACTCTTCCCAAACACATGTACACTGACAAGTGCCATTGAACACATACAGTATTGCTCAACCCCTGTGACCAGTAACATATTATGTTTTGGTGTTAATAGCCTGACTAAATTAATGCTAATACTGGTTTAGTTTACACTTCTACCAGTGGGTAAAAGCTGGAATTCAGACTAAAGGATGTGAGTCACATCTGGTGATGGTAGCTGGAGATATGGATAATCTTTGAAGGGTAATATGGGATTTTAGTTTTACTGACAAATTACTATACAATGATATCATTACATATCTCTTTGTATATTTTCAAGGACTGCATGGTTAACACTAGCATGATTTTTTGGCTCATATCTATGTGTATTCCTTGAGTATTCTTGCTACCTCCCAATATAAGATTTTGGCCAAATACAGTATATCTGGAGCTTTAATTATGTATTTTACTAGGGGCATCTGCAGAGAGAACACTGGGGAATTAATTTGAACACTTCTTGTCTAAAATCTACAATTTTATTAATTTATGATGCCTGTGTGTTATTAGGTTTTCAGCCACACATACACAAACAGAAATATAAATGTACAATGTGAGTACACATATTCACTGGCCTATATACAGTCTATGATACAGACCTGTACTTCCACTCACATCACACACACACACACACACACATACACTCTGAGCACAGCAAGAACAAAAACACAGGTTTTAAGCAGGCAATCGATCAGTCACAGTTCAATCAGTTACATTCAAGTTACACTGAGACATTCAGCTTTCAATCAGTAACCTCTGACATCACTGAGTGATTTGATAGATTAATAATTTCCTGGTTGCTTGCTCACTGTAGCAGATTAACTATTTGTCTGGTCTTTTGTTATGCCCCACTTGTACTCACACAACCTCCTAACACTGGTTGAGTGTCTTGCTTTTGTTGATTTTGATTGATCAACTAAATGTTTGGTGAATATTTAATGAATAAATTTGTAATTTGTATAATATTTATACTGGTTTGTGGCTGTTTTGACTGATTCATTTTTGCCTTCTTGTTTGGATAAAGTGTATCTTGCCTGAAAGGGTAGAGGACTCTACAAATACATACAAATACATATGAAATATGTGTAATTTAATCAGCTGATGGAAACATACAATATTCCACAATCACACTTTTTTCATTATTTACACATTCAGAAGTGTTCTGTTTTTCTAACTCTTTCTGTTCAATGTCCACTCTGATATTTTTAAAAAGTCACCTAATTCAAGGCATTTAAAGGTGCAGTGTGTATAATTTAGTGGCATCTAGTGGAACAGACTTGGCAGAAATGGAATATAATATTCATAAGTATGTTTTAACTAGTGTATAATCCCACGATGGGTTGTTGTTGCAGTTGGTTGCAATTTGCAACCTCACCTAGATGCCACTAAATCTCACACACTGGTCCTTTAACATCCAAATTTGTACATCTTATTAACATGCTAGTGTCATGGCTCAGCAGTTCAGACTGAAATGTCTCAACAACTATTGGATGGACTGCCATGAAATTTTGTCCAGACATTCATTGTCCCCAGAGGATGAATCCCCTGACTTTTCATCTTACCGGCAGGTTGACAATTTGAATTCAGAGTGAAATGCCTGATCAAATATTGGGTGGTTTTCAATGAAATTTGGTACAGACATTTATGTTGCATACATAATTTATTGTATGCCATGTCCAAAATCACTAGTGCAGGATACTTTTCACCATTTTATTTTGGCGTCCAATTTCTGAGTGTTAAAATTCGGTGCTATATAGTGTCCTGAAAAAATTCACCAATATAAAGAAAAAAAATTGTTTCCATGGCATGTACACTACCTTTTACCAACAAGCTAACAAGTGTTCAAAATCTCAATTTATTGCTCATTATAGAGTAGAGCTGCCTCGATTAATCAATTCATTGTGATATATTATGTTCATCGACAACTGTTTTAATAATCAATTCATTGTTTTGAGTATTTTTATTATTGTTGGTCAGGACAAAACAAGACATTTCAGGACGTCACCTTGGGCTTTAGGAAACAGTTATCAACATTTTTCACCATTTTCTGACATTTTATCGACCAAACAACTAATTGATTAATTGAGAAACTAATCAACAGACAATGAAAATAATTGTAAGTTGCAGCCCCATTATAGAGCAAGGGTCCCAAACTCAAATTATGTAGGGGTCACTGCAGATTGTAGGGGCTTAGGGGACCACTTGAACACTCTGTTATCAAAAAATAAATAAATAGGCCAAAATGTTTATGTTGGTTGATAGGTTGATCGCAGCGTAAATGTGAAAAGCAGTTTTTTATGCTCTGAATTAGCAGTTAACCCTTTTATTATATAATGAACAGTAAATGAGTGAACAAAAATGAAATTTTAGACATAGGTTAGATCTTGTCTTTTTTATGATTTGAATCATAAAATTCATAAATAAATTTGAAAAATTATAAAAATGTATCGTGAAGATAAAATAATGATTGATTGATCAGATGGGTCTGTTGATGGGACTGTGTGTTTCAGGGTTTGCAGTGGTTGTGTAGGTGGTGTCGTGGGAGAAACCTGCTTCATATAAAGTATGAGCGTTTGTATAAAAAAAAAAAATCAGTGTAACCCACACGAAGCTGTGTCAGCTGACACGATGGTGAACTCAGATACGACAGCAGCGGACTCATGGAGACAGTTGCCACGGAGACCAGCGCACGTCATCCTGTAGCGGTTGCCATGGTCCTCCTGACGTCAAAGCCCCTCGCAAGATGCTTAGGAAACCCCCTGGCGCAGTCGCTATGGATACTGGCGGGGGGAGGGGTGGGGTTTAGAGGAAGCGGAAGTGTCAGAGCAGGCGGAAGTGGTACTGCCCTGAATACCCTGAGCAGCGAGCGGAGGACGGCTTGATAAACTCCCATCGTTCAGAGAATAAAATCGGGATTCCTAGTACGCTCTAAATGTGAGTTTACCTGCATATCACTCGATTATTGTATTATATAAAGGTTGAGGAGAGTCTTTCGGGGGTAAGAGCAGCCCCAGCAGTGGCCCCATTCCCTGCCTCTGCGGCGGAAGGTGCCTATTGTGGTTTGGGGCTCGATGCGAGGATTTAGGCCGAGACTTGCGGCCAAAATAGGGAAAAATAACCCACAAAACACCTGGCGTGGGGTCGCCCGTGTTCTTTGTGCTGTCGAGTGTTTTACATGTCGCTCATTTTTTTTTGAAGGCCCAGATTTCGGTCGATGCCACGCGCGGTGCGCCGGAGCCCGTGTGTGTGTATGTGTGTGTGTATGTGTGTGTATGTGGTGGGGAGGGAGGGAGAAGCAATACCCGAGTTTGGCCATTTTGACAGCTTAGCAGCCGCGGCCGTCGTGAAAGCAGCCCCGAGACATTTTAGCATCCAGTGCTAGCGTACGTTACACGGGCACGGGTGATAACGTAAAGCTATTAACCACACAACCGACGTATCTGGCTTCGTTATACACAGAACAGACACCAGATAAAGCAGCGTGATTTTCGATTATGTGTTTAGTTTGATGTCTTTAGCCGAGCTCCGTCATGGCGTAGTGAGACGACATGGAAGCTAACACACCCTCCCTGTTTCCCGGGAGTTTCCCCCTGAAAGGCGATTTCACTTTTTTAAAAAGGGTTTTTTTTCTTTCGATATTATCTAACTGTCAGGAGACTGAGCAGACACCATATTTAACCCCCCATTTAATAGCTATTTCAGCGCACAGTGGGTCGGCTTATATTGTATCTCCAATCCAGATTGAACTGGGTCAGGTCCCGTTAGCAGCTAAGCTAACAGTTGCAGCCAACGGCAGTGCTGTGACGTGAGGTTAGCATGCTAGCTAGGCGGTAATCTGTCTCTCCATCTTAAAATTCCGCAGGGGGATGCGACAAGGAGGGCGTAGCTGCTAGCAGGCCGACTAAACAACCTATGTTTCATAGGCTTGGCATGAAGGGCTTTTTTAAGCGTTAAAACGTTTGATTTAAAAAAAAAAAAAATTTTTTTTTTAAAGCTGTTCGCTGTATCTCGATCTGCTGCTGAACACAGTGTTCCCCATTTTCGGTGCGCATAATAAGCCTGTTAACCTTAATAGTCAGCTAGGTGGTTGGGTAATAGCACTGCTACTGTTGAGTGTGTTGGTGGCGAGCCAAATGATTGTACCTAATCGAAGAGGCCAGGTTGGGCAGATTTTAATCGATGTGTGGGTCGTTAACTAACGCTTCATTAATGCGCCTGTAACCGTGATAAGCGACGTTTTACTCTATGCTAAATGGTAGCTTGAGGATGCTAAATTGAAACATGTTAGCCTCGGAAGGCATAACACGGTTGTCGAAATGACAGCATTGTGTGAATGCCACATGTAAGGATTCACTTTCTATTCGAGTTAGCCGAAAAGCCTGTTAACCTGGTATTTACGCTGTACATATGTTCCTATCTGTGCGTAGTTAATGGCCTATTAAATTAACTGTAAAAATACTACTTCGTCCAATTAATTTTATTATGTCGGAGTAATAAAATAAAGCGAAAGCCACCATTTTCAGAATCATTAAGTATAATTGCTCTTTCATGAGCATGGTGTTTCCACTATCTTGTCCATTTTTATGTGTAATTATTCTGGAAAGACTGTAGTAAGTACCATTTTTAAAAGTAACCCACATCAGGTGGGTTTTGACAAGGGCGTGTTAATCACGTCATACCAATACTTTACAATTTCCTAAATTATGTAATGTGTCATTGAAAGGTGCTGCTGACAGATGAAAATCCTTCAGCCCTCACAGATCAAGAACAAAACTGTCTGCATTGTAGGGCTGCCACTAATGATTATTTTCATTATTGATTAACTTAAAAATAGTTTGGTCTCTAAAATTGCATACAATAGTCTGTCAGTTTGTAAATCCATAAAGTAAAAGCCACATTTCCCATAATCATCATTACAATTGTTTTCATAAGTTCAGTGTCTCAATACAAAATCAGGCAGAATCTTGTTTTGTTGTTTGTTTTTTTTTCATTCTCTCAAGACTGATTTAATTGAATCTAATTATAAAACCCTCAGATCAAGAACTGAAACTGACCAAGTGATGTTGATGTTGAGGTATTGGCCAATCTGAAACAAGCAGATTTCCCTCGTGTCAACCACAACACAACGCTGGTGAATTTAGAGTAATCTCAGGTTTCTTCTCAATGAGTGTCCTGATAATAGAGGAAATGGGTTTGTGAATTTATAATGACCCTATACACTAATGGTCTTACCATTTAGTTTTTTGGTAAACTAATGGAACTGCACTCAATATCAGTATATAATTGATTTCTCGATCCAGCCCTTGGATCAGCACTGAAAATGTGCTTTTGGTGCGCTCCCAGCTGAGAGGCTATTAAATACTCTGCAGACCATAGGAAGTGCATAAGAGTGTCAACAGCATCACAGTTGTGCTAATCTGAGAATGAGTTTTTTAATTTGTCCCCTCACATGTTTTTCTTCAGGTTTGAGGGCTGCGGTCATGCAGTCACTTGACACTTCATACAGTAGTCCTATATTAAAATAATTAGCATAACTTACATTGAGAAGTGTAGGTGTCAGTACTAACACTAGTAATATTCTATAGCATTTTTTATTATTGAAGCATTGAGAATTTTTTAGGGCTGCAACTAATGATTATATTCAGTATTGATTAATCTGTTGATTATTTTCATGATTAATCAATTAGTTGGTGGTCCATAAAATGCCATAAAATGGTGAAAAATGTCAATCACTGTTTCCCAGAGCCCAAGGTGACATCTTCAATTGTCTTGTGTTGTCCACAACAGTCCACAACCCAAAAAAATTGAGTTTACTGTTATTGAAGACTGAAGAAACCAAAAAGTATTTACACTAGAGAAGCTGGAATCATAGAATTTGGACTTTTTTTATTTCTTTAAAAAAATTCAAAATGATTAATTATTAAAATAGTTGCAGATAACTCAATAGTTGGCAACTAATTGACTAATCCTTGCAGCTCTAAAATTGTTGCATAAACATAGTGTTTGGTGAAATCCCTTTTTAAAGAAATCTTAATCTGTGCTTCAGAGTTCATTTTTAAAACAAAAAAAAACTTTCTCAAGCTTCCATAATGTTAATTTTTCACCGTACAGATTCTTACCTTTTCTCAACGTTGATCATCAAAAACAGGCGTAAATTTACTTAATTTGTGTACAGTCAAAGTATAAGGAAGACTATTTACTTTTAGAATCCAGGTGTGACATTGGAGTGGACAATATGGATAAACATTCTATCATGGTATATGTACTTTAAAAATATCATGATACAAATATATATCATGATTTAGTACGTTATCTGGAAAATCAATTAACTGATAATGGATGGAAAAAAACATGACAGGAATGTTTATTTTTGGGTAACCCAAGAACTTAAATACCTGACAAATCAAGGTGCTTTATAACATTGATGTAAAATTCATACAAAAATTAAATACCGCTGTAAAGCAGTCCTGCTCATTGATTTCCAGTACTGCCCATGATGGCCCAATACAATCAGAGATATTAAACCGTGTATCAACAGTAGGGGTGTAACGATTCTCCAAATCCATGGTTCAGTTCAGACCTCGATTTTGAGCCATGGTTCGGTTCATTGGGGTTTTTTTGTGGTGGTGGTGGTGGGGGGTTTATTACATCAACTACAATTTGGGATATCAAGAACACTATGAAAGTAACTTTATGAATTAACTTCACATTAACTTAGTAAACAAAAATGAATAAATAAATCTATTTTGCTGAGGACCAGTCTACACATTAACTAAGTAAACAAAATTAATGTATTTCCTTTTAATAGTGGCTGGGGCCTTTATTTACCTCAACTGCAGATGGAACCAGGCCTTTATTGGAAGCAGGCTTATATTGCAGAGAGGCCTTTATTTCTAATTCCCTCTGTTTGATAAGTATATTTGCTCATATTTTAGTACGAAGCCTCCACGTTTTCTGATCTGCTTCCATTTGCTCTGTTAATTTTTTGTTACTGCATTATCGGTAATTACGGTAATCAGCACCAGAGACTTATGCCGGGTGAGCCGGTTAACTTTGGGTTAGCCCTCTGGTAACTTGAATGGGGATAAAATAATTTAATCGTGTGGCTCTTATAGCCTTTCGAGACAATGAGGCTGCAACTGCTAGCTGAGGCAGCGGGTTGGTGGTGATGGTGCTTGGAGAAGGGTGGGGCTCGAAACGGAAGATGGAACCGTGACTTGAGACCGTGGATGTTTGTGTCACGGTTTCAGTCGCAGTTTCAGAACCGTTACACCCCTAATAAACAGTATCGCAAAATCACACATGGCTGACAAATTTATGTTGTCTCGGTAAATATTGTCTTATTCCCCAACCCTAGCATGAGTTTAATTAGGCCTAGGGCCAATGATTGATTTATCAATAATAATCAGTAGTTCACAAACATAAACAATGAAATTGACAAAGCAATGAAGATAATTCTGCACACTGATCTGACACCATGAATTGAATGGAAGATTACATCAAAGCAACAATTGGAACAATTACTTCTGAATATCAAAACCACCACTAAGTGGGTAGGGGTATTAGTTGCCATGGATACCTCAGTGCCATCTGGTGGCCTTATAGAATATAATTTAAAAAAAAAACTATAACTGTCTGAAAATGGCAAATTGGATTAAATACATGTATACCAGTCCTTTTATGTTAAATATACCTGTATCCAATCCCAGCTTACATCATGAAGACAAAGAAACAAGTTATTGGAAGAATTAATCAGGGGAAGGATACATAAAATTCTCAAGACCCCAAATATCAATTAGATCAATCATTAAAAAACAGTTGGAAAAAATATGGCACAGCTTCCCACAGAATATTTGTCCTTTAAAAAAAAAAAAAAAAAAGTCACTGTCCATATGAGAAGAGAACTAGTGAAGGAGGCCACTAGAGGGGCTACCGCACCTCAGACAGAGATGCAGAACAAACATAACATATTCTGAAATAAAATTGGAAGAAGGGTCTATGGACTGGTGATAAAAAGTTTTCCTTCTTTGGCCATCATGCCATGCATTGCTCACCATCATGAAGCCTGGTAGTGGCATCTCATGAAGTGGGGATGCTGCATAACAATGAATTCAGTAAATCAGAATTCCGAGAGTAAAACCTCCTGCAGTCATTTACACAACTTAGGATATTTATTTTCCAGCAAGAGAACAACTCATACAAAAAGCCAAATCCACACAGGAATGGCTTAAACCAAATATTAATGTTCTGGAGTGATTACCATGGCTGGACTTGACAGTTGCTGTTCACCCACAGTCAGCATGAAACATGACAGAGCTTGGAGCAGTGTTGCGAAGAAGAAGAATGGAAAGAACTGCAGTGTCCAGTAGAGCTGCAACAATTAGTCGATTAATCAATTAGGCAATCGACAGAAAATTAATCAGCAACTATTTTGGTAATTTGTGTTAAGTAAGTAATAATCGATTAAACAAGAAAATAATCAGGAGATGATTCGATAATGAAAATAATTATTAGCTGCGGCCCTAGTGCCCTGATTTGACAATCTGATATAGACCTTTCCAGATAATGTAATTACTGCTGAAGGTGCTGTTACTAAATGTTAATTTAATTAAATATTTATGGAATCAATCATTTTGTCTCAAATGAGATTTAGTGTCAACGAAACCTAATTACTTCTGCAATGATTTAATTGTAAAGCAATGAAGTTTTTTTTCAATCGAACAGTAATGTTTATTTAATAGATCAGGACTTTAGCAACTTACCAGTAAATTATTGTGATCAGACTGGAGACCTAATTCATTGGAACATTTCTATTTAAATCTAAACTCAGTTACTAACATTGCCTGAAAAATTCACAACCTTTGGTTGAAAACCCAGATGTAATTGATATAGGAAAAAAAAGAGCTGGAACCTAAATCCATAAAATCATAATACTTCCTTGTTGTGCTGTGTATCCTATAGCTTATCTATTTTAGCCCCGTGGGGAAACCCCATCCTCACCACTGTCTTCCGGAGTGAGGTCAGAGGTTAGGTAAGCCTCAAGGATACTTGAATACAACAAGGTGGAGGTTGAATTTCCCTCTGATGGATTAGGGTTTATGGTGGGCACCAGGCTAAGTATCAAAACTGGAAGGTTGTCAAACTCTTATTATGCAGATATGAGGCTGAAGCTGGTTTCAGATGTGAGTGTATCAACATACTTCAGGTGTGATAGTGTTTCTCTTTTAGCAGGTAAATGTTTAAAAAAAAAAAAAAGGATTTACATGTTGTTCAAATGAATTAAATATGCAAATGTGGACACTTAAAGATGGTTAAAGCGCATTGTGGAGAGTTTATAGTGTGATATAGATATAAAGGAGATGGAGGCGAGGCTGTGGCCTACTTAGACCTACAGATTCATCTGGAGAGCAGAAAGCCCTTGGGGGTGAAATAACTGGAAGCAGCCATTTCACTGGAAATAAAAGGGTTTTTGACATTTTATGAAGTGTTATTTCTTTGCTGTTATAATGTATTGTGATATTGAGATTCAATCAATAACTTGTTACTTATTAACTTTTTTTTCCAAACCAGTGCTAGTGGTTTTATTACATGTTTCAGCTCAGTAGATGAAAGGTCACGATGTTGAACTGATACCAAACAAAACTTCAATGTGGATGATGCATTGTTATATTTTTAAGGATTTAATTAAAGGCAATGACTTATCTGAGGAGATTACTAAAATGAGGCTTAATTTTATTATCCTCATGAGACCCCCCCCCCCCCCCATATTTGTCACTCTTTCCCCTTCTTCACCATGCTCTACATAACAGACCCTAATATCTCGCACACCGATATTTCTCACACTTGTCTTTCTAATGTTGTTACCCCTCTGTACTCTTTTGTTTTTTTGGTCTGTTTCAGCTGGTAGATGGAAAGTCTCAATGCTCAAGTCCAAACACTAACTCTGTTTTTCTGTCCCCTGTTCTTCTTCCTGCAGCCTTAAGATGGATAAGAACGATCTGGTGCAGAAAGCCAAGCTGTCAGAGCAGGCCGAGCGCTACGACGACATGGCGGCTGCCATGAAGGCCGTGACAGAGCAGGGCCTGGAGCTCAGCAACGAGGAGCGCAACCTGCTCTCTGTCGCCTACAAGAATGTGGTATGGCATCCATCTAATGGCTCAAATGCCCCCCCTCCCCCTCCCCCCACCCCTACAAGGATGGATCAGGGCATAACTCTACAGATTTGGTTCAAGTCACAATGTAGAACTCATGGTACTTTGTAGTTCAACTGAAAATAGACAACAATAGTATAGAAAAGTGTCTCACATTTATTTTTAACTTTTTACAAAATGCAAATAATAGACTTAAATGAATCATTAAATTACTCCGCTTTACAAGTAAAAAGGAGGCAGCATGAATGCAAATTAGGTCTATTGAAACACAAACTAAAACAAACAGAAGCAGATTCACACCAGACAGTGCAAATTGAGGCAAAAACAACTCTTTGATGCTTTACAATCCTTTACAACGACTTTATGAATAGAGACAGGAGCTGAGGACAGGGTCTGGAGGAAATTCAGAGAAACTGATGTTCTAGGTGAGTTTGGAGATCTCTCTGAGCTGCTTGTTGTCAAAACAAATGTCTTTCTGGGAAATTAACTATTGGCCTAAAAAACAGACAGAAAAGGGCCTCCAGGAATCAAAGTCATGTGAAAATGTATTCTGCGGTGCTCCATAGAATAAACTGATATTGTGATACATTTTTCAGCTCCACTATGAGTATTATCACAGCTTTGTATTGCCAAATGTTGTGCTACAATATATTGTTGTTCCCATAATAAATGGCTATGGTGCATTTCAAGATGATTTTACCCCCATGGCAGCTAGGAACATCTCCCTCCGAAGTTATTGCCTCTGTTCTTTCTCAAATGACTGCCAAATTTTTCTAAGGAAACCTGTACTGTTGGGACAGGACATAATGTGCAGGCTGCAATGCTGGATTGCACACTGTAGCTTATCCTATCTTGGCTCATCACTAACTAAAATGCCATTTATAAAGGCAGAGTTGTACTGTACTCGTTAGTATTAGTGCTATTAACAGGATGCACAGATAACAATCTGCTTACCCGTGCTGTTTATATTTATAGCATTTACAGTGACTGTTAAAATGTTTGCATTTGGTCCAAGGCAAAAGCTCCCTTATATATAATACATAGCCTGTGACTTGCTGCTATGATTTGCTGTGCTTTTTGTTTTTCATGAAGATTTTATACTCTTAACTTTGAAGCACAAATTATGTAAGAACAGCCTCAGGTTTTCCAGCACTGCTGCTCTGTTTATCATTGAGGTTTAGCTGATTTTTTTTTTTTTTTTTTTTTAAATAAAGCTTGCCAGCATTGAGTACCACTCAGTACTTTTTTGTTGCATGTTTTCAATACCAGTTGCATCCAGGAGAATAGTATCTGTCACTCTGTTGGTATGTTTAGTTAGGAAATATGGAATTCCATAAGCCACACTTACTGATACCTACTGATATATATATATATATATATTTTTTTTTTTTTTTGTGGTTTATTTAAATATTAGCCTTTTATAATTTAATTAACATATCAGCATTTTCAGGCTTTATGTCATTATAAAGACGAGGAAACGGCCATATTTCCATCAAGTACTTAAATTACAAAATAGTTCTTGTGTGTTGTTAATCTGTTTGAAAATCGTGTTGCTCATGTACAATGCAAAGAGTGCAGTAAAATAACAGTCCAAAATGAAAACCAAATAATTGTGGTTTTAATCATGTTTACTCTCACTAAGTGTGTATAAATTCAGCTGTGTTTATCAAGTCATGCTGTCTTTTAATGTCAGTTTTTTGGTTGACGTTGTTGTTGTCGCCATTAGGTGGGGGCCCGTCGTTCATCCTGGCGCGTCATCTCCAGCATCGAGCAGAAGACGGAGGGGAACGAGAAGAAACAGCAGATGGCCCGCGATTACCGTGTGAAGATCGAGTCTGAACTCCAAGAAATCTGCCACGACGTGCTGGTATGGAGAGGGACGGGAAAGGGCAGGCGCAGAAGGGGGGGGGGGGGGGGTGTGAAGATGGAGGGAGGGAGGGAGAAAGGACAAGATGTGTTGTGATGTTGAGCGGGAAGGAAGGGGACAGAAGATATAAAGTGGGGGCAGTGGAGGAAGAGAAAAAGATAGAAGAAAGCACACTGGAGCTGATCCCTCCTGGCTGAGGAAAGAATAACAGTCACATGGTGTTACTCGTGGAGACGGTAATAATGTTGCTAGCAGCAGCACTAGAAGCTGTTGAAAGATTCATCAAACAAAGCTTTAATTTTCCTCAGTTTTCCGCCTTTCTACCCCACTTGGGCATCTTTGCTTTATTCTTTGTATTTAGTTGGTGCTCAACTGGAAAGGCAACACTACACCACAAGTCATGTGATACTTATAGTTTATATGTGTGTGCGCAGAGAGGGGGAGGTGAACTGTGTGGTTGTAGATTCAAAAATTTATGAAGACGTGGGGTGTTTGTAAATGTTTATATTTTACAAACCTGGCATTACTTATTCTTGTGTTTTGAAGTGGCCTCTGTCAGCTGGGGCCTGAGCAGGTGTTCAAAATGAAAATAGTGATGCATAAAAAAAAAAAAACACAGCGCTGCATTGGTGCCAGTGTGTTGCTACAGGTACGGGTGAGAGGATGAAATATGATCCAGGATTTCCAGTTTGAGTAAAACACTCGTGAGTTTGAAGGCTAATAGATGACAAAACACTGCCCAGTAGTATATAATAGCATGAAACAGGATATTACAGCTATGGGAAGTTATTACAGAAACAAAAAATTTGTTTTGCGTAAACACTGATATTGCAAAGGAATTTATCTGGAATATGCATGCATTTAATTGGCCAACAAACTGTGTTGCCAGATGATGTTGCACTGCATTGTGACAATAGTCAAGCTAGGTTCAAACGTCCTGCCGGGTATTTGCAACCACAGTGGTCACATTAAAAAGACCGGGGAAGCTGTAGGTCCGATCCAACTGTGCTTGTCAAACGGTCTCTTTCTGTTGAAAGTCTACTGTGTATCAATGCGATGTCATCCGGCACCACACTGCATCGGCCAATTAAATTCAAGCAAGGGTCTATTCTAGGTAGATTACTTTTTGACATAAACAAGATAATTTTGCAGTTTCGTAAATGTCATAACAAAGGATGAAATGATTGTCACCATGATAACGGTTGTAAAAACCATTTTAAGCAGCAGAGTTGTCTACCTAACCTCCACACAGGTTAGCATTCCAACTTTTTCACGTGTGCCACTGCAACCTAAAACACAAATCTTATTTTAATATCTACAAAGCCCAGTATAAGATTGTGTGTTAGGGTGTGTACCTGGTCAGAATCTCTTCAGTGTGGACACTGATGGTTTTGCATGTGCTGCTTTAACGCTGCAGACATGCTGTTGCAGCTGGAGCTGTAGCTGGAGCTTCTGGTAGAAAGGGAAATACAATGAGGAGAAATACAGTGACTTTCAGGAAAGAGATGGTGGTCAGTTTGAGTGTGACAAAAAAGCTGTAGGTTCAACCTAAGCAATCCAAAGTGTGATCTGTTTTGTTAATCTTTAAGCAAAATACAGAATCCTCACCTGTTAGTTTTGGTCAGCCAAACAGTGGCTGAAGTAAAGCTCAGTAATTGAGCCTGAACCTAGTAAGACCTCAAAGACTCGAGCTAGAATGAGTTGCAAGTTTCACTCAGCTGCAAAGATGCTGTCAAAGTGTGTGGGGAAACAAACACAATAAACATTTTAGGCCTTGAATATGATTTTGTCCTTATAAACTCCCCCCCCACACTTCAGGTCCTGACTAGGTTAGAACAGAAATTGCTCAAGGTCAAACCAGACTCAAATTTTTAGTGCCTGAGCAGACTTCTAATAATATCTTCAAGGTCAAACTGGAAGCCTCTGCAGTGATGTGGTGCTGTAGGAATGAAGGGAGGGAAGGACGGGTGGAGACATGCTGTCCTTAAAGCAGCAGGAAACTTGGAAGGGGAGGGCGTTGATGCATCCACAGCACAAAAAAATGTGTCAGCGACCTTGACCTAAAAGAGCTAACTAATTGATCAGACTAATGATGTTTTCTTGCCCAATAAGTATTATATTTGTTCCACATTACAATAGGATAAACTATTTGTAGATGTTTTTTTTTTGTTATGCACAAAGAGTACCATGTTTTATTATACAGCTGAAAATAACAGCATTCAAAATGAGGTACATAGAAAGTAGCCTTATAATGCCTGTCATAGTTAACAACTGACCTGCTGTGTTGGCTGAATTAGGTCTTCTACAAACTGGATATTATGGCAACCAGAATGGGTGCAAAACTGCTAGAACATGCCACAACCTGGTTCTGGCTGCTGGATGGCTGGCAGTGAGCAGCGATGAGAGCGGTTGCTTCTGCTCATTATCTTTTGGTTGAGCCCACAGCTGTGTGTTAGCCGCTGCAGACTTCTGGCTGCCTACTTTGTTATGCTGTGTGGAAACTATAATAGTAGAAGAGACAGAGATACTGAATCAGTTTGACAAAAGTTATGTCCTTAACACCGGGGTGGGGACACCCCAGTGAGTCACAAGATAAATTTGGGTGGGTATGGGTGGCAAATAGGAGTGAGTGATTCTCAAAATTCTCAAGTAGTGTATGTAATTTTATTTTGTGATCGCAATATGGTAAATTTAATGGAAAATCAATTGAAAAAATGTTTATGGAAAAATAATTTCCATAATTTGTCTAATCCAGTGAATAAAACACAAATCATTTCATTACATCAATGCAAAAACAATATAAAACAATATTGGCACAAGTCAGTCCTACAAACTGTTGTAGAATTGTTGTAGGAACAGTTGATTGCAGTTCACAAAAATGACCTTTTTTTTTTTTTTCTTTTAAGGGAGGGCACTTTTCCTTTTTCCTGCAGTGTTTAAAACAATCATCTCTCCAGCTGTCTAGTGACACAAGGTGAACAAGCACAGACACATAAGCAGCTTTTTTGCCAATAATCTGCTGCTCTGTTTGTCAGCCATACTGTAAGAGTTCATTTACAGTTGATGAATTTGTAGTTAATCTTAATCCGGTGATTTCAGCCTGGCCTGGTGTCTACATGGCATTCCCAGGCCAGGTTACTGGAGTCACCAGATTAAAACAGACTTCTCAGTGGTTAAAAGGTCTAAATGTAATCACTGAAACAAAGCTGTTCTCAGTGAGGAGATGCTCTGGGGTAAAGTCAGCCCTGATCACATGATCTGGGTAAAAGCGATCAGATGAGGACAGCAGCAGCATTAGGAACAAGAATGACACACATGCTGTAAGTTAGTGACACCCCATCGGCAAACTTGACTTATTTTACTTTTCTCTGAACAAATCATGAAGAACACATTAATCAGCTGGGTCAGGGCAGTGAGGGTATGCAACTGTAAGCAGTCTATTTCTGTCAGCTCCATTTATACAACACATGCAGCTTAACTTATTACAGATGTGATAATGTCATAAATCAGCATTTATACACTGACACAACAGTGAAAGATGACAACAATTAAATAGTTTTGCCTAAACACAGCTCATGAGTAATTAGCAGTAACTTAATAGTTAGAACTTTTGGTCTAATTAAAAAGATGTGACAGTATTTTAGAGACTCGAATTTCCAGAAAAACAGTTTAGGCCCAGTATAAAAGCAGACTGATGAAGGCATCGCCAGTGACTTGACAAGATCTTCATCTAAAATTCAAACTGAGCCAGATCAGATTTTGAGCATTGAGTTGATCAGTGAGTTAAAGCTGTTTTCCTTTCATCATGTGGCTTTTGTACTGTTGCCTTGCTAGAACTGCTGAACCGTGGTTGGAGGCCTCTGGTTTTAAGCTAAATTAGCCTGGCTGGTAACTGCGAGTAGCTGGTAACGTCAAGAGACGCTGATAACTATGATATACTCTGAACTTCTCCACTAACTACTCTAAACAGTCTGGCTACGACTCTGCCCATCAGTAGCTACTCATGACTGGTTGGCTCTGACTTCCAGTGCTGCATGCATACATACCACTAACTACGCTAGTTATACCGAGCAGTTATGGTCAGTCCGTGTCGCCACACCCTCCCCGTCATCACGCACAAGGAGACCTCAATGCCACGCCTCTCCCTGCCCCCCCCACTCTTCTGTTTTATTTTTAAAATACGCTAGAAGGGAGGGTTCTAACAAAGCATGTACTCAAGCTAGAAAAACCTCTGGAGTTCGGTTTGGGTTGTTGCTCTTTAGTCGGTGGTGGTGGTGGCTACAGTGCAGACCTTTATTCAAAGACTTTGAAGTGAGATGCAGAGTAGTGTTAATCTTGTTAACGAAAACTATAACTAAATATGTTTGACGAGACAGCACCAAAAAAATAGCTGCGTATGCTAAATAGGTGGACTTAAAGTACGTTAAGGTTTAACTTGGGTTCATTGTGATGAAAGATAAAATATGTGCCGCTGTGATAACTTTTGTTGTTGTAAGAGTATTATGAACTGCTGTGCAGCGTTTTGGTGTCTAATAAGCCTTCAAATCCACTGATCTGTTACTCATACTAAATTTCCTGGATCATATTTCATGTCTCTCTGGTACATGAAGCAACACGTCCCCACCGACACAGCCCCCTGCATTGTTAAACGCAGGCCTGCTTACAGTAACCATCTGTAGTCAAGTTGTGTATTTACTTGTCCACTGACAGGTTTCTTTGTGTGGTACTCTGCCACTGCTGTATAAATACAGAATCTGCTGTCCTGTTTCACGTCTGTTTATAAACCCTTCTGGTCCTCTGTCTGTTTCAGAATCTGCTCGACAAATTCCTCATTCCCAATGCATCTCAGGCGGAGAGCAAGGTGTTCTACCTCAAAATGAAAGGAGACTACTTCAGATACCTGTCAGAGGTGGCTTCTGGGGACTCAAAGAAGGGTGAGTGTCTGAGTTTGTGTCACTCCAAAACAAATGTTTCTAATCGTTCTTTCGATCTGATCAGTTAAAGAAGCGAGGTGTTTTTAAAGGAGGAGCTGGTAGATATAGTTACAGTATTTATCATTATATTGATGTGTTCAAGTTGAGTTGAATTCCTGCTAAAGGACGGTTGAACAGAGTGATGTTTGTTGATTTGGGGGCTTGAACCCAGTTAAAGGGTGGATTACTTACTCAGTGTGCTAATCGGCTAATCAAAGCCCAACCAGAGTCTTTTTATTGCTCAAACAAAAGTCAGTTTCTGTTTGCTGTGTTGCTCAGAGTAAATATTCCTTTTTTATTAAACAGAACTTGGTACGCCTTTTTATTGCTTGCAGTAAAGAGTCTGTTTTATTGCTCCAAGAAGAGCTGGAAGCTCCAGTTAATTAGTGATCCACTGATACTACAGCCTGAACCAACTGTCACCAATGGTAGACACTTAAATTCTCAAAAATACCATAGCAATCAGGGTGACATCAGAGTGAGGAGGGGGGGCACATGAAGCATCTGGTGACCCAAGGTGACATCTTCAAATGTCTTGTTTTGTTCAGCCAACAAGTCCAAAGTCCAGATATTCAGATTTCTGTCATGTATGAAAAGTTTCATATCCTCACATTTGAGAAGCTGAAACCAGCAAATATTTGGCATTTTTGCTTTTAAAAAATAAATCAAAGGATTATTTGATTATCTAGATAATTGCTGTTTCAATTTTTGGCAATCGACTAATTGTTGCAGCTCTACTGCAAAAAATTAGCCTGTTAACATTTGAAAGTGTTAGCATGCTGATGTTAGCATTTAGCTCAAAGCACTGCTGTGCCCAAGTGTAGCCTCACATAGCTCCTAGCTCAGCTGTAGACTGTCGGTTTTATTTGTTCCCAATACCCAAAAGTTGTTGATTCCTGCTGTCAGAGACCAGCGTCCACTGCAGGTTACAGTAAACAGCGACAGTCTCTGTACAAAGTTTGTTGGTGTAAGATGTGTCACAGAGACTAATGTCCAGGATCACAGTGTGTAGCAAAGTAAAAGTGACTGTTGTGGTTGTTTGTGTTGTGCAGACACGGTGGAGAACTCTCAGCAGGCCTACCAGCAGGCCTTTGACATCAGCAAGAAGGACATGCAGCCAACACACCCCATCCGGCTGGGCCTGGCCCTCAACTTCTCCGTCTTCTACTACGAAATCCTCAACTCACCCGAGCAGGCCTGCTCTCTGGCCAAGCAGGTGGGTGCACATGCAAACATTTTGTTTATTCGTGTAAGAGCTCTTGCTCCTGGCAGACCTGCAGTCCTCAGGCATGTGACAGCCGTTTACTGGACGATTGTCAGACATGAAAACCGTGAGGTGCATAAGTCCAGAGTCTTATGGTCAATTTGAAATAGTTCAAATGTCTCTTTATGTAAAAGTAAACTATTGCACTACCTGACAGCACCACCTGCATCAACAGTCTGGTCATGTGGAGCAATGTGAAGGCTCCCACTACTGCTAACAGGGTAGCAGAGTAAAATGGATTCACATAAAATTGTGTTTCTTATCTTTATACTTTTCTAAATCTATTCAAAATTGTTTTACGTCATTAATAAGGTTATGTTGACTGAACAACAAATGAAAGCTTAAACAAATAGAAGTTGATCGAATAAAAACAGGCCAATTTCAAAATAGAAGGCAACTACACGTTACGGATCACATTTCTCTTATGCGAGCACAATGAAAGAGTCATAAAAATGGGCCTCATTAACTGAGGCAAACCTCATCTGTGTGTATTTAGTTCTCAGAAAGATTCCCATTGGTGAACGTCTCTGTTTCTCCCTGCAGGCTTTCGATGAGGCGATCGCCGAGCTCGACACCTTGAACGAGGACTCTTACAAAGACAGCACGCTGATCATGCAGCTACTAAGGGACAACCTCACTGTGAGTATGCACTCTGGCGGTTTTGTGGACCAAAAAATCCCTGTGAACATCTGTATTTGCTGTCTTGCATCCTGAAGTTGATCAGAATCTGAAGGGGGGGATGTTTTGTAGGGGTTACATACGTTAGGGGGGCAGTTGTATAGCACAACTTCACATTTAACAGCTGATGTGAAATGTGCACATCAGATACTCAACAACAGTGTAGATGACTGTTGGAATCATCACAGAAGCACATACTGTATAAATTTAATACCTTCCAGCATACTGCTGTTAATTATTAAACTTTGTGGACTGGATTGTTTTTAATGCAGCTACTACATTATATTTATGCATCATTTTCTTGAGTTTTTTAACAGCTTAAATAACGGCCACAAAACACATGAAGTAGTAAATATTTGTAGACTTTATCTTGTGTCCACTGGTTGTGTTGACAGAACTGAACCCAAAGGCTCCCCACCCAGTACACACAACACATTCATGTTTTCTTTCTACAAACGTCACAAGTTGGAGTAACTCAGCTGTATTTACATATTAAACACATGCTGCAGAGGAGAGAGCAGTATTTTGTTTTCATAATGACACTGAGATAACATTAAACCAACTCCGCAATTACATCATGTATTGTCTTGAGCTGATTGCTCCTAGTCATCAGTGCTGGTGTACATGTTAATAAGCTCATGTTCATAAAAAGTCTGTTATTGCACTTGTCTGAGTCGTCAGACTGACAGCAGCGAGAATTAAGTGTAATAATAGAAAAATGTTCAGCGATCCAAAACATTTGGCGGTGAATGTTGGGCTTTGGTATCAGTCCAGAGAGAAAGGGGTTTTTTTTTTTTTCCCCCAATGATTTTATTTTGCACTGACATGTATCAGACATATGAGGGAGGTTGAAACACCAATTTCTACGACCGTAGTAGCAGAAAAATAGACCAGAATGCATTGCATCCACCAGACTAGAAAAGAGAAGTTAGATTGAGTAAGAATCTAGGCTGCCATCTTACATTGACTCCAGTGTATGCCAGCTAGTTAGCTGCTGTGCCTACGTTTTTATGCCAGTGCGTCCATCACTCTGTTGTTGAAAAGCATTATGGGAAATGTAGTTAGAAACTGGAGTGAAAGACGAATGCAGCAGATGAGGCACATGAAGAGAAAGTGGCTGCACCAGAAATACACTGTATTATCTGAAAGCACCTGCCTCAGACATGATGATGATGATGATGATGATGATGATACAGGGCAGTGTGTGAGGATGTGGGTGGTGTTTAACTTTAAAGTCTGGAAGATATTTTGCATCAACTCTTCCTATACAATGCTCTTTATTTAATATATGTGCCAAATTGAAACTAATCACTAACACAGTAATTTCCTAAAACAGCTGATCACTGTAGTTTTTTGCAAACATTACTCAGACAGGAGGAAACAGTGCATATTGTCAGTGGCAGATTAATACATATTCAGTGCTCTAGTGAGTATTTCCAGCAGCTAGAGGGGTGTATGTGGGATTGAGTCAAAATAAACTGTGTGTGTGTGTTCAAGATAATGAAGGAACATGTTGTTCATTGATGTTTTTAATAGTTTTTGTACAACAATGGAGCTCCATGACACAGGAAAACGGATGATACTCGTACTTAAGATAAATAAATAGTTGGTTTTGGTCTTCTCCTGTGATTTGTTAATAATTTATAGAATATTATCACGTATAAATCCTTTTTAAAAAATGAAAATGTTAAGCAAATTCTCAGGAGCTTCTTATTTTTTCTGTATTTAAAATGAAGTTTTTTTTCAGTGATAGTGAGACTGAAAGATGTTTTCTCTCTCTCTCTGCAGCTGTGGACATCAGAAAACCAGGGAGACGAGGGCGAAGCCGGCGAGGGAGAGAACTAGAGCGCACTTCACTGTTAACCCATCCCCACTCTCTTCCTCCTCCTCCTCCTTCTATCTCTTCCTCTTTCTTCTCTTCTTCCTCTCTTCGTACACATAAACAGCCCGTTCATTCCCTTGTCCCACTTTTTCAAGCCCAGCCTCCCGACCTCCCTTCTGTATAACCAACAGCATGAATAGTACCTGACCTTCACAAACAAATATAAAAAAAAAAAAGGAGGGGAAAAAAGAGAAACTACTCCATCACCCCACGATCCCTCCTCCCTCCCTCCCTCCCTCCCTTGTTCATGGCACTCCAAGGCAGGCCAGCAGACTACAACCACTGGCCGGTCTAGTCTTACAGCACGCAGGGAGGGTTTTTATCCAAAACCACAAAATAAATTAATGTCTTTTGGAACCCACATCCCTGTTTTTACCCTCCTCGTTTAATCATTCTCCTCCATCTGTTCCGTTCTTCCCTCGCTCCTCTTCCCTCCTTTCCTAACATTTCAGTACGTTCTCTCACCTTCCTCCCCTCCTCTCTCTAGCGAGTTAATGCATTTATATAGTTGTCCATCCCTTCTCTTTTGGCTTTTCTTAGTGTACTGGCAAATGGCTGGTTTTATTCCACTTTAAACAAAACAAAAAAAGGTTATTAAACTGTCCGTTTATTTTCAACAAACACTGTGATGCTTAGTTTTTCCTCCACCTCGCCACCAGAATCCTCGTTTGATGGCAACAAGAATATTCAGCTGGGAGGGGTTGTGTTTGAACAGCAGTGCAATTCTGCTGAGGTTTATACAGAAGGGTCCTCCTACAAGGCTGTATTGTGACACTGACAAATCTAAAAACAAAAGCATTTTACCTGCTGTGTAATCAAACACTCACCGTTTTTATTTTCCTTTCTAACATACAAGTCAGATCCAAAGGGACCCCTGGTTTATTTAACGCCATTCTGCATATTTCCAATTTGGAGCTAAAAAGAAAAAAAAATGAGGAAAATTGTTAAAAACAGAAAAGCATACATTCCATCTTAACGTTTGAGAGGATTTTAGACCTTTTCCACAACAAACGGGACCTGCCTGCTTCTCGGATCCCACCTCCTGTCAAGGTGCTGTTGAACATCAGCACTGCTGTCCCTGAAGTTAATTCCTTAACCACATGTTCATTTCCCTTTTGCGATTGCTTTTCTTTCCTTGTTATGTGTGTGTGTATAACAAATCAAACTCGCACCTTTTTTCCGGTTTTTGAAAACTGTAAAATTGTAAACATTTTTAGAGCTTAACTGTAAATCTGTCTTTTGGAAAAACAAAACGGTTTGTCGATGTTGTTCGTTAACACCTGCTTGCAAAGAAGCCGTTACAGTCAGCTGCTGTGTATGCTTTTGCATTTTTGACCAGATCATTTTTTTGGTACTTTTTTTCCCTCCTCCTCCCTCTTTATGCCCTCTTACTGCTTGTACTGACAAGTCTAGAAAAGTCCTAAGTTTCCACTCACTGCTGAATGGTGTGATCTGCGAACAGGAATGCATGCCTTCATTTATCACCATGTAAATCTACTGCAAGCATCGAGTGGGGAAATTTACACTCAATGGATTGACACTTGAACTTGCTGCTCTCTCATTTCCAAAATACGAAAGGCAGTAGTGACAGTGAGGCCAGGTATTGATCTGATGGTTCCATCTGAAATGATCAGGATTAGATTATCAGCTAACTGCCTTAAAAATGCCAAATTTGAGATTGAAAGTTTGTCCATTCATTAATTGGCCGAAAAGACGCAGAAAAAGCGTATAAATTAACCTTGAGCTCAGATTTTTGTCAAAGTTTTGTTTTAATAACCCCAAAAATCAAACAATTTGATTTGGTGCAGATCATGTTGATTTTTTTTTTTTTTTTAGGCTAAAACCAGCTGACCTGCGTAACTGTAATCAGGAAGCAGTGATTTTAAGTGTCACACTTGGCACAGTTTTGAGTCCACAACAGGTACGTGCGTTGAAGGAGCCAAATCTCCCGGCAGCCGATCAGCCAATCATCTGTTTGTGGAAGTGAGAACCTGTAGTTTAGATCAGGGTTCATGTATTCATGCTGGACTTCGGAAACATACACGTATCGAGGCAAATATTCCCATTATCTTTCAGCTGCTTTTAGGAAAGCGAGAACACTGAATCAGCAGTAAACGGTACATTTTCCAGCTCGTTTTTTGAATCTGATCTTTTACAGTATGTGTATTAAATGACGATGCCCTGCCAATAGCAAAATACTGTTCAAAAGTAATGCAAATCCCAAACTAGACTAATCCCTAGTCCCAAACTCGCAGTTAACACAACCTGAGTGCAGACGTGTGAGCCCGTCGAGCCCCCATTTTTCTTCCCAAGTAGAAATAGTCGAGTAAAAGTGGGTTTTCTTTTTATCTTCACCACTCAGTGTCACAATAACCTTGTCATTAACCATCTCGACATTCCACTCTGTAGGTGTAGAAAAGTCATGTGTCTCAATGTTTTTTTTTCTTTTGCTGGGGACAAAATGTTTTCATGCACTGAAGTTTAAAAGGAAAAAAAAAAATTTCCTCCCTGCCGCTCTTTTCTCGTTAGCTGAACAAAAAGGCAGTTATTCTACGCTTTATAAAGAAAAAAATGATCCCATGCAGTAGTGAATGTGGCACCGAGCCTGTCTGTATATCTGGTATCTCAAATCATTTTGTTTTTACTGACCAGTATTCTGCTTAAAATAAAAAAGGAAAAAAAAATTACCGAAAAAAAACCAACAAAAAGTTTGCTTCTGTGACGGTTTTATTGCTTAGCGCGCACGTGGTTGTGAAAATTTAGACTTAGCTTAAGGACACCAATAAAAATGAGAAAATGACAAAAAAAGGAAACCCTTCAACACCTTCCCCCCACCCTGGTTATTGACGTAATACTAGATTTGTGTATGTCTTTTAAAAAAAACTCTAGTTTCACCTTACATGTTATAAACAGGACAAAATGTAAAAGACAATTTAAAGTGAAATAAAGGTTTTATCAGTTCCGAATCATCCCTGTTCTGTTTATTATCACCACTAGCCTGTTAATGCCGCATGTTATTCTGACTTCATATTGAGTTTCCTGGTTGATGCATGGCATGCAGGGTGTCAGTGATGCTAGAATTCTTTTTAAGTCTAAAGCAACGTAAAAGCATAACATGTTCTGAGAAATGTGTAGAAATTCAGTATGTGTGAACAGTCGGTGAGTCTGTGGACGTGTGTAGAGTTTTTGATCTGATGACGTTTGGGACAGAAATGCAAATAACCCAACAGGATAACAAAAGGCTCACTGTCTCACATCACTGCAGTGTTTCTCCTGGCTAACGTCTGGGTTCAACACTGAAGGATGCAATTTTTTATTCTCGTTTGGTTTTCACAGATGATGAAACCAGCAGAGTGGCGAGCACCGACTGTGCGTACCAGCAGAACCTTTAAAACCTCATTTAGACAACACAGTGACATCTCGGCGGTCTGTCTGAACGGGTTGACGCCCGTCAGCCGACCCAACCGGGGTCAGACGTGGATCAGACGCTGCCTGGCTTTGATGTACTGCTGTTTCCTTTTTGTCTTTTCAGGAATAGAAATCAGTTTAATAATAGTGCCGTTTAAACTTCATCCAAACGCACCCACTTCATACAGGTCAGGTGTGTGGAGGTGAGAAAGTATGCAAGTTTGGAGTTTGAACTTCTCTCTCAAGCTTTTTTTTTCCAAATTTTTTTCATTCTTCACACAACTACTTCTGTGTGCAACATCGTGAATGTCATTGAGAGGAGATAATAGTTCGTGAGTGTTTACCTTCGTCCTCATTTGAAGGATTATAGCATCTCGCCCCTTTCCATCACAGCAGACTGTTCACTCTGCCTTTGAGGTCAGAACAGCTATCAGCTGACTACACATGGGTCCTGATAGTCAGGTTCCATTATGGATCCGGATCCCAGTCAGCAAAATACCCAGATTGATTAAAACTCTGATGCTAACGAATCTCTTATCACACTCGCTTACAACATTTCAGTCTGTACGACCTTCATCAGGTATGTGGTCTTTTTATGTCTCCGTGCAGGCGACAGCTGAGGTCGGAGGCTTTATGTTTTCGGGTTGTCCGTCCGACCCATTCAGGTGAGCGTGATGTCTCAGGAACACGTTGAGGAAATGTCTTCAAATTTGGCACAAACGTCCACTTGGACTCAAGGATGAACTGATGAGAATTTGGGGGTCAAAGGTCACTGTGACCTCAAAAAACACATTTTTAGCCATAAACTCAAGAATTCATACACTAATTATGACAAAGTTTCATGTGAATGTCTAATAGGATAAAATGATAAAGTGACATTTTATATCCCAAAGGTCAACTTCACTGTGACGTCATAATGTTCTGTAAAAACACTTTTCCAGCTGTTATTGAAAGCCATAACTGAGGAGCTGAAGGGAGGTTGTGACTATATTTCACATTAGGTCAGATACTGAATTGGTGACGTTAATCTTGGTGCCCACCTCGAAACTGTGGTGATTGTTTAGATCTCCTGTGCCGCCGGGTTGAAGATGTGTGTGAAGCATCCACGTTTTAGAATGAGAAAACGTGTAGGTAGCAGACTTCTCATTTTTAGCCGAACATTGCTGGTGGCAGATAAGATCAACGTTAGTTCCGCAATGACGAAAATAAAAAGTTAGAGTTGCAGCTGGTGTCTGTATTCAAAGACTGTTTGAGAATTAAGAGCTATCACTGTGACAGCTGCTGGACTGTAGTTTAACTCTACAGAAATAACCAAACTGATCACATGTCAGTTTAAGAATTTCAGTTAATCTGGTCAAATTACTATAATTTTTGAATCAGAACGTTAAGTATTTTGAGTAAGTCAGATACAAGAATACAGATGGAGTGTCAGATATATGTAATAAACATGATTTGAAGTTTTTAACCGAGCTGAACACAGGGAACATCCCAGAGATGAATGTCCAACAGAGACTAAAATAACCAGATTTTTAACACACAGACACAACTTTTCTACTCCAGTTCTGACTAAAGAAAACCAACAGTCTGCTTTGTAAGTACTTTGTCCTTATCATTAAGTTGTTTAGCCCCCCTCCTCTGTTTGAATTGGACTGTATCTGGGGAAAAAAAGAGTAATGTCTGAGTGCACAGCCAACACAAACAAAAAACATTTATCTTTATCATTTATCATTGTTTCACTTTCGATTTGAGAATTTGTCTACAGAACATACAGTGATGGTTTTTCTAGTGAATGTTCTGCTTTTAGTTAAAAGTAAAAATCGGGGGAAACGTTTCCCTAAATAAAATTGTGCTTTTGACAGGTTGAGAATTTTATATACATTTTTTCCTTTGTTCCAAGAAAGAAAACAGCTGCTGGCTGTAGCTTCATACTTACTGTACAACAGAATGGTATCAATCATTTAACTCCCCAACAAACTCACTTTTCCTTTTAAGACAGTAAATCTGAGTATTTATTTATTTGCAGTTGAAACAGAAGGTTAACAAATATAACAAATTACAAAAACAGCAGAAATGTGATAAAACAGAATCTCAGTGGTCGCACGGTGCAGCTTCTTGGCTCGACTCAAATATGAACAAGCGTACGTGTGTTTCATAAAACTTCCTGCAT